>CM031598.1:98202823-98226047 GCA_018398815.1 Conus ventricosus | reverse complement strand
AGGGCCCCCTTTGAAGTATAGCTTTAGGGGGTGCTTCACCCTAAAGGGTAATTCCCGGGGCAAGGGGAAAAGGGGAAGCAACCGTCTGGGCTCTTATTTTCCTTTACTGAGAGTGTAACAAACCTTAGCCTACGTTGACACATTTTTCCTGTCATTATCGTGGGGACCGATCAATAACACTAATCAAGGGAGGCTAGATGGGGGTTAGCACCTGACGTTAATACCGCCTCACACAACGATAACACAGGTTTTTTTTTTACCCCATTCATCCTAGGCTAGCGGGGCATTGCGCCTGCCACAAAAACGATGACACATTTTTTTTTCTTCCCCATTAATCTAGAGTGGTCCGTTAAGCTGTCACATATTGCACCATATAACAAATTCACCAGTGTTCACTGGCTGTGCGGGTTTAAAACGAGGACCGTGATCGAGACACAGACAGAAAAATACACATAAACGCAGACAGACAGAGACACAGACGGACAGAGACACAGACAGATAATAATGAAAAAGGAGAAGGAGGAAGAGGAAGAAGAAGAAGAATCACTAATTTCACTGTATTAAGAATTACTTGTATATAAGAGTCCTCTTGTTGTCCTGGCAAATGTGCTTTGTGTTCAATGTGTATGGTCATGGAAATAAAACTGTTTAAACAAACATCAAATTCCAAATTTCACTGAATAATTCAGGTTGTTTATTTTAAAGCTCCTTTTCCACACAACGTAATGATAACGCTCTGGTCCTGACCTTTATTAATAAACAACAAAAATAAAATGCTTACCAATGAGTTATTTATCACAATTATTATTTCAGCAACAGACATTTTGCAGAAATGATACAGTTTAACATGGGTCTTATCATGTAACGTTTGCTCCTTAAAAAAAAAATGAACAGACCGGTGAAATTAAATCAGAAACGTTCTTACCTTCATTTCACGGTTTATTGTGAAGGTTTTATGAAGGTATGTCCTTGGCCGAGAGATACGACATTTAATGTGACCTTCCATCACGAAATGAGTCTCTTATCATCGAACAGTGTTTGGGAGTTTTACATGATCTAAAAACACTTTTTACGCCGTGTTTATTGGAGAAAACCCCATGCAAAATAAGATGTTTAGTTTTTTGAGATACAGGGTTTAGAAAACGGTACCACTCTGAGCGACCCTTTTGATAAAATGAGGGAAATCCGAATGACATTGGATACTATTTCAGACAAGGCGAGTATAGTTGACACAGTTTAAAATGTCACAACTGTGAGCTTTTGAACGACGTGTGTCACTTGTTGGGCCATTGTAAACGCAGGGGAACACGGATTATCGGGAATTTTCTTTTGGACATTTTTCCGGATCAGTCATTAAATTTTTTTTTATTAGGCCTGTGCCTTTTAAAATAATGATTTAAACACGCTATAACAAAAGGACTGTTCACCGATCGGGGGTATTTTAAATCAGCCGCCATTGTTTTGGAATAAGGGTTTTATTTTTAAAAAAATTGGGAGGCGTGGGGCGGGGGTGAAATGGGTGTATATTTGGTGGGGACGTGGGTGAAAAAAATTTTGGGGGTTTTGGGGTTAAGGGGGGAAGGTTAACTTTGGGGGGCGGGGAAAAATAAGACATACAATATTTGGGTTCCCCAATCTTCACTTATTAAAGGGGATGGAAACGGGGGGGTTGGGGGGTTTTCCGAGGGGTTAACCTGGTTTTTTATTTGGGGTTCTACCCAAGAAGGCGGGGCGGGAATCGGCTTTTGTTGGTTTGTAAGTCTGTGGGGGGTTTTTGTGGAAATTGTCGTTTGTTGCCCAGCAACAATTTGCCCCGTTGGCCCGGGCCGTGTTAAAGCTCTGCGGAGGGATACCTGCTCTGACCAACGCTGTTTTTTGGTTTTTGAAAAGGGGTTCGTTTTGGGCCGCCCAAAGGTCAAAAAGGGCGTTGGGGGGTTTTGGCTTCACTTCGGTCCCTGGTGGGGGGCGGGGGGACGCCGCCTTGAGGCGGCGGCAGCCCCGTTGGGCGAGCTAGTGATTTGGGAGTCTTTGGTTTCCCAAGTCCCGCGGGGGGTTTTCCCTTGGCCTGTGCCGAGTCCGTGTTGTCTTCGTTGCCCCAACTTCACCATTGCAGAACGGGTTGGGGTTGACGTCGGGCTTCCAGTTGTTTTGCGGGGATCCTGCCCCGTCCTGGGGCTGGGGTCAGCCCCAACGCGGGGTACTGCCGCGTCCCGGGGGCAGGTGAGCGGGGGGGTCCCGTTGCCTCCTGCTTTTTCCCCCGGGGAGAGGGGGGGAACCTTCCGGGCCCGTCTGCCATTTTGGGGGCAGCCTCCTCCGCTCCCGGTTTTTTCCCGGAGCCCCTCCAGCCACCTGTTGCCCCTTCCCTTTTTGGGGGGGCCCCCCCGGGTGAGGGGGCGCTGCCCCCCAAAGGCCTTCCCTCACCCTCAGTGCCCAGGGGGGCCTTAAAGAGGAGGGGGCGCCCCCTTCGACCCCCCGGACTCTTTCCCGAGGGGCCACTGCCCAGGCCCCCCTCACCCTCAGTGTCCGGGGGGGGGCCCCTTCAGGGGAGGGGGCCCCCTTCGCCCCCCCGGACTCTTTCAAAGGGGGCACTGCCACCGGGCCTTTTCCCTCCCCCTTTTTTGCCGGGCGGGGCCTTCAGAGGTGTTGTGCCAGCCCCAGGGGAGGAGTCGGGACTGAGGAGCCACGCGCCGCCGGGTGTAGAGTCTTCGGGGGTCGCCTGCGTGGGGCCCACGGACGCGCTGAGGGGGCGGAGTCACCCTGGGGAGTCACCCCTGTAGGGGCCCCACGGACAGCGCTGAGGAGGGAGTCATTGGGGAGGAGTCAGTCTGGGGAGGGTCCCGGACGTGCCGGGGACTGGAGTTTTCCCGGGCCGGGTTTGGTGGCCCCCGGGGTGTTGTAGAAGGGGTGTAGCTTTAAAGGTAGTAGATTGGGGGGGAAGTTACGGGCCTCCTTTTGGGACTGTGGCCACCAACAGGGGAGGTTACTTGTCTTGCCCCCCTTTTGGGGGACGCGGGGGAACCGTGGTAGGGGTTCCCGGGTAAAAAAAAAAGAAGGGGGGGCCCCTGGGGGAGGTGGGGGTGGTAGCGTTTAAGTTTAGAGCCCCTTTGGGGTTTTTTATTCTTGTCCCTATTAGTTGGGCCCCCACGTTTGGGGGTACTCTGCGCCCCTGGGCCAGGATATACCGCAACGGGTGTTTTATTTAGGTTAGGGTTCCCAGGGGGGGTAGTGGGGTAGGGGGGGGCAGTGGGACGGGGTTAACGTGTGGGGTTGTAGTGGCCCGGGAGTGGTGGCGCCAGGGGTATGTTTGGGTGTTAAAAAAAAAGAGGTGCGCGGATTTTTAAAGGGTTGGGGGTTTTGCGGGTTTTTGTCTGCTCTAGGGGGGAATAGGGGGGGTTTGGGGGGTTGGTAGGGCCGTCCGGCAAAGCGACCGTGACAAAGAAAAGGGGGGGTTAAACCCTTTGATAGGGGGGGGTCGGGGTTTTTTTTATGTTTGGAATGTCTTTAGGGGGAGGTACAATTTTTAAAGAGATGGGGGTTTTATGTACATATGGTATGCCCCTTTCCCTTTGGCGTACAACCTTAGGGACAGTTTTGTTGAGGATTTTTAATCGGGGAAAACTTTTTTTTTTTTTTTTTTTTTTGGTAACAGTTTAAATTGGAGACAAAAACCCCCACGTCGTGGGGTTTCTGTCACCATCTTCCAAAGAAATAAAAACCTCAAAAGAATGTGCAATCTGAAATATTTTAGCACAGCATTTTTTTCAACGTTTCAATCAAAATTTTCGTAAAAAAAAAAATTTTCCCGATTTACATTTAATATCTCACGACAACAAACGGTTTGGGGGAAAAGGGAAGGGGGAAAAAAAAACTTTAAAAAAAACATTGAAAGAAAAAAAAAACGAAGAGAAGAAAGAGCGGGGAAAAAAAAAAGGGGAAATTTTTATCATCAGTCTGTTGGGTAAAACAAAAAACGACGAATAGATCTGGGGGGTGGTGGTGTTTTTCCAATCAAGAGGGTATTCCCCCCCCAAAATCCGGCAGATTTACGCCGCACCCCGACACCATTCGCCTCATTTTTTTGGGGGAAAAGCATGAACGCGGGTTTAACACCGCGGGGAGCACCGGGAAAAACCGGACGGGAAAGCCCTTTCTCAACGCCATTTTTGAGGGGCAAAGAAAACCCGTTTTAAAACTCTTTCACCACACAGAGACAACGATGACTATCGTTTCCCCTCCCTTCCAGAAAAAAAACCCCCGGGTTTTCAGGGACACCCCCGGGGTCTGATCAAAACAGACAAGATTTCGAGGGTTTCCCTGGAAGACTTTAAACACCGGGATGTCTGGGAACACCCCCAGACAGCAACTTCCCAACTAAAAGGGAATGGTCCATTTCCATCACCTCAACCCTTTGTATCAACCCTCTCCCGGGAAATACCCCACGGTTTCCCTCCCAAATCGTCCTCCTTTTCTATTTATCATGACCATAAAGGGGCCAATCAAACCCACTCGTAAAAGGGACAAAACCACCTTTTCGTACACCGAAACCCGGGGGTTTGGTTTTTCTTTCGGGGCCTCCCCTTTGATCGAGGGGCGACGTTTTAAAAGTTTTCAGACCCTACCCAACTTTTTTTTTTAAAAACAGGGTGTGAGAACCGGGCCAAGAAAAAGAAGAGATTTTCCTGGGCACGACGCTACCGGGGAAAAGGCCCAAAAACATGTTTGGGGGTAAGGGGGGATTTTTTCCCCAGATGACGATCTTGCCTGGTTCCCTTTGGGAGGGAGCGAAAACGCACACCCCAAACCAACACAGGGAACCCGATTACAAGAATCTTTTCTCTAATCGGGGCCCGGATCAGCCCGGGCCATCCAGGGCCCCACCACAAGGGGGAGTTCGGGACAAAAGAAACCATAAAAACCCTACTGAAAAGAAAAAAGGGTTTTCCCCTCGCTTTTATTCTAAATAAAAAGGGGGTTTTGGTGCTGCCCCCAAACCTCGGGACCCTCCTTTTGATGAAAGAAAAAGAGGGGGGGCGTTCCGGGTTTTGATAGATGAAACATAGCCCCTTCTGCCAATCCCAGAAACTCTTGATAAACCCCCTCCCTCACTCCCCTCTGCCGGGCCCTCCTTGCCCAAAACATTGTGGCGTTTGCTAAAACCCCCTTTAAAAGCTAAATTTTGTCAAAAACCCCCCCTCGAAAAGACAGGTGTTTTTGAGCAAAGGGGCCCGGTGCCGTTCCCCCTTGTACCAAGTTTGGAAAGACTGAAATTTTTTTTTGGGTCCAATTTTTGCCCGTCCCAAGCAGCGGGAAAGGAGGGGCCCCAATTTCCTGTCCAATAGTTTTCCCGGGAAAACAAAGGGGCCCCTTGGTGAGGGGTCAAAAGTTTTTAGAAGGAACCAGTTTTTGTAGCCCTCGGTAAAAAAACGGGCTTTTCAGCTCTGGTTGAACACGAGCTTGGTCACTTTGGGCCCCGTAAGACAAAGGGAAATAAAACCATAAATGGAAACAAACCCTCATTTGGTCTCCCCCTGGCCCGGGATTGTTCGAAATTTGTAAAATGTGACGTTTCGGGCAGACTTTCTTTAAAGGGTTTTAACCCTTTTTTTTTTTAAAGTTGTAAGTCAAATTGAATTACCTCCCCAAAAATTTTTTGGGTTTAAAAATAAACGCATTAAATTTTTGGCAAACCCGTTTTCTTCAAAATGCTTGAAAAACAAAAGGGCGGGGGGTTTTAAGTCAATGGTCAGCCCCTTCTCACGACACTTAAAGAAATTAATACGATGTAAAAAATTGATTTTCCCACTTTACTGGTTAAAAACCCGGGCAACTATTGAATTCCCAGGAATTGAATTATCATCGAAAACATCGGAATACCGTTTTTTCATGCGGCAAAAATATCGGGACCCAAAGATTTTTAAATTGAATTTTGATCGATTTTTAAAGGAGGGGTTCCAATCTTTTTACAAAGGGGAAAAAAAAATTAAATCAGAAGTTTCCGTCGGTAATTTTTCACTAAATTTAAAAACTTGAAGGGTTTTCAACGGGAAAATTAATGCATAAATGTTTAGAAAAAAGTGCCATTTAAAGAAACGGGGGTGACTGAAAGGGAGGAGGGGGAGTTTCAAACGGGGGGACTGTTAACGATGGAGGGTAGTTTCAAACAGGGGTGACTGTTTAAGGGAGGAGGGGAGTTTCAAAAAAGGGGGGGGGAAAAACCCGTTTGGATTTTATTTTCAAACAGGGGTGATGATAACGATGGAGGTAGTTTCAAACAAGGGGTGATGAAAACGAGGGAGGAGTTTAAAACAGGGGGACTGAACCCCGTGGATGTATTTTTCAAACAGGGGTGACGGAAACGAGAATATGGTTTCAAACGGGGGGTTCTGATAACGATGTGTGTGGGTTCCCAAACTGGGGTGACTGAAAAACGATGGAGTAGTTTCAAACGGGGGTACTGATAACGATGGATTAGTTTCAAAGGGGGGTACTGAAAACGAGGAATGTAGTTTCAAAGGGGAGGCGTACGGGAAATGGCCCGGGTGGCGGCCAATTTGAGGAGATAAGTGTTTGGGTTCTTTCCCGGGGGTTTCATTGTCGGAATTTTTTTTGTCTTGCTTAAGAAGACCGAAGGGGTTTCGAAACGCGTCGAGTTTGTTTTGAAAATTGTTTGTTCTTTCGTTGGGCGGAAGGGGGGGCTTTGGGGGGAAAAAAAAGGGTATTTTTCGGGGTTATCTGAAAAAAGGGGGTTGATGACCATATATGTTTTTAAAAAAAAAATACTTATTAAAGTTTTGGGGAAATTTTTTTAAATTGGGTTTTAATAAACAAGGGAAATGTTCTCTTGCCAGAAAAAGGGTCTGAAATATTTTCCCCTCATTCTTCGGGGTTTTGATGTTACAATCGCATTTACCACCACTATCGGGCAGTCTCCCTTATCCATGAATCCTTCCAGGGGTTTTTTTTCTGTCTGTCTTCACCCTATTATCATCTGTCTGCTCTCCCCCTCTCCCCCTCCCTCTCTCTTTTCTCTCTCTCTCTCTCTCTCTCCTTCCCGCTTCTTCTCCTCTTGTCCTCTTTTTCGTCTCTCTCGGTTTCTCCTCCCCCTCTGTCTTTCTCCCCATTGTGCGTACGTACGCCCCGTACGGTTTGGTGTTGTGTGTGTGTTTGTGTGGGGGTGGTGGGGGTGGGGGGTGGGTGTGGGTATTTGGGGTTGCGGGGGGGCGTGCTGGTCCCGTGCGTGCGTGGTGCGTTTTGGTGTGTGTGGTGTGTGTGTTTTGGGGTGTGGGGTTGGTGTGTGTGGGGTTGTTGTGGGGCGGGGTGTTTAAGTGGGTGGGGTTTGCACGTGGGTGTGCTTGCGTGCGTGCTTTGCGTGGGGCGTGCGTTGGGGTGGGTGGCGCGTTTTTAAGAGAGGGGTGTGTGTTTCCCACGTGGGGGGGCCCGGGCCCCCGCGCGCCCCCCCCGCCCCCCCCGCGCGGGTGTGTGTGTGGTGTGGGGGGGGGTGGGGTGTGTTTTGGTGTGTGTGTGTGGTGGGTTGTGGTGTGGGGTGGCGGGCGGTGGGGGGGGGTGTGTGGGGGTGTGTGTGGGGTGTGTGTGTGTGTTGTGTTTTTGGGTGGGGGGGGGTGGGGTGGGTGGTGGTGTTTTGTGTTTTGGGTGGGGGTGGGGGGGTGTTGGGCGGCGTTTTTTAAGAGGGGTGTGTGTTTTTTTGCACGTGGGTTGCTTCGTGCGTGCACGTGCGGCGTCGTGCGGGCGGGGGGTGTGGGGGTGTGTGGGGGTGTGTGTTTTGTGTGGGGTGGGGTGTTGTGGGTTTTGTTTGTGGGGAACCCTTTTTGGGAGCTTCTTTGCGGGAAGCACGGGGCATTGATACCTGGCTAAAGCCCGACAAGACTATTTCCAAAACCTTTTTGGCCCCATCTCCCCGAAAAGGATACCCACCAGGATTTATGGCCATTTTTTCCCGGGGGATGTTCTTAGGGCCTGGTGGATTTATGCACACCCAACACCCATGCAATTAAAATTTTCATAAAACCGAAATAGAGCAAATCCCCGAACCCAAACATCTTTTTTGAAAGACGGGAATTTTTTTTTAAAAAGGGAAAGGGGCTTTGAAAGGGAATCTGTCAGGGGGTTTTACTCGGGTTATTTGAAAGTATTATTTTTTGTTCGACACCCGGGACTCGAGAAGTGGGGCTTACTGGGCTTACCCGGGTTTGGCGATTAGTTGTAATATGAAGGGGGAAAAGAAACTTTGGATTATTCGATGCTCTTATCAGGACTCTTTTTGAAAGGCCCGAAAATCACACGTCATAGTGTTGGCAGTGGAGCAACGTCTGATTTTTCAGACCCCTTTTGGGGTTGGATTTTTTTTCCCTTGAAAAAACCTATTTTTTCCACTCGGAAGCCCTTTGGGGTACCGCTTGGGGTTCCCGAAAAAGGTTAGACAGTATTAGAAAAAGTGGGTTCCGTCGTCCAAATGCTGGGGCCCTTGACACAGGGAATGTCGGGCAGTCCACTGCCCTCAAAGGGCCCTTTAAGGGCTACAGGATTTAAATGCGATTTTTAAATTATTAAGGAAAAGGGTCTGGGGGGTTTTATTTTCCTCTATGCTTTTGCTTTTGAGAGGCAGGAGAAACATACAACCCCCAAAACCCTTCAGCCCTGGAAAAAATTTTTGCCTTCATAAGCCCGAAAATGGGAAAAAATGCTGTACCTTTAAAGTATAGTTGCCCCAAACAACAGCAAGAGGCCCGGGGCCCCTGGGCCAAAGACCTATGACCCATCTGGGGTGATAGAACACCACAATCATTCCAAGATCAGACTAGGGCCCCCTTGGTTTTTTGATAAAAGAAACTCAACAATCGTTAAGGGAATAAAAAGGGAGGTTTGGTTCTTTCCCAAAACCTTTTTTGGAAAAATTTCTTTTAAAACCCGAAGTTGGAGGCCACCGGGCTTAAGAAGGAATTCCTTCCAAACAAGCCCTTTGGTTTCCCATAAAAAAAAAAAAATTTAAGGGGGAGGTCCAACCGGAAAAAAAAACCCTTTTTCCAACGAAAAACAATCAAGAAAAAAAAGGGGAAAAAGAGGAAAGAATGGGACCAACTCAGGAATGCCCATAACCATTTGGGCCCCCGGGGGAGGGAAGGAGGGGAAAAGGGAAAAAAAAAAAGGGGGACCAAACACTAATCCCAGGGTTTCCGGGAAGGGGGGAACGGGGAAGCGGGGTTTCCCAGGCCTTGGGGGGCCCCAGGGGTTTTGGGGTTTTCCGGAAGGGGGGGTGTTTGGGAAAATTCCTCCGCAAATTGGGTAGCTTCCAAAAAAAAGGAAAAAAGGGGGTCCCCTTAAACCCAAACCTGGGGCTCCGTAAAGGGGCACAAAATCAAGAAACGACAGGTTTACTAAACCCCTAAACAAAAAATTTAGGGAAAATTTATAAAAGGGCACGCGGGCACCTTACTCCCACAAGCAAAAACCGCTTTTAAAAAATCCCCCTTTTTTTAAACCCCGGACAACTCCACAACCCCCAAAAAGGGGGGTTTCATTTTGGCGGATGGGGGCGCGAACAAATCATAACAAAAACCAGGCAGCGGGTTTCCGGGCAAAAAGAGTCTGACCCGGTGAAACGAGTTTTCTGGGCTTTGGGTTTCCAAGGGTGGGTGATCGGACAATTGTACTCCCCCCTGTGTCTTGGGGGGCCCGGGGGAATTGCTCCCGACCTGGAGGAGGGGTCGGTCCCTGCTTTTGGGGGTTCCCCGGGATGGGGTTTTGGCTTTTTTTAACTCCCCTTTAATAGTCTTTCACAAGAAATGCCTGAAAAACTACTGACAAAAACAATTTTGTAGAAAAGCGCCCCACGGGCGCGCCGAATTGTCCCACACAACAAATCCGCACACATGCGCGCCCCTCCACCAGGGCCCACAGCACCACGCACGAAAGGCACAACAAAAAACACACACCCACACCACCCACACACACACACCCCACAAAACACACACACACACACATTTTCCTCACAAAAACTCACACAGACACAAAGACAAGACAGACACACAGCCCAGACACACAACAACACCAAAACACACCACACACACACACACACAAAACACGACGCTCGCACGCGGGGCGCGCCCCCGGTAATGCCGAATTTGGAGCAAGTGATTTCACCACCCCTTTAAGGGGCACGGGCCTTTAGTGGGGGGTAAAGAAAAACGGACTTACGGTTCGGTCGTCGATGTGGGGGGTTTGAAGGGCGGTTTTTTTTGGGCCATCACAGTTTTTGGGGTTCCCCATCGTCCTGATTACCTCGCTGATTCCGGGGCCAACCCTCATGGGTGTTGATACTTGTGTGGGGGGTTTTGTGTCGGTTGGGTTTTGGGTGTGGGGGGGGGGGGGTGTATTAGGGTGTGGTTGTATGTGTGTGGGGGTGTGTGTGTTTGTGGGGTGTGTGTGTGTGTGTGGGGGTGTGGGGGTGTGGTGTGTGTGTGTTTGTGTGTGTGTGTGTGTGGGTGTGTGTGGGTGTGTGTGTGTGGTGTGTTGGGTGTGTTAAATTAATTCAAGTCAAGTAAAGTAAAAATTTTCATTTCCAGTTTGGAAAACAGGAATAAGCAGAGAAACGGGTTTTTGGTTTTTTTTTTTACACCAAACCATCATAAAAAAACAAAGAAATTTGGGGAAAAATAAAGTAAGTGTATGAGTGTTGAGGTGGGGGTGGGGGGGGGGGGGGAAGGGGGGGGGTGGGGGGGGGGTTTTATGTACGTGGGTGGGGGTGTGGGTTGTGTGGGGGGTGTGTGGGGGGGTGGGGGGGGTGGGTGGTGTACGTGGCGTGTGCGTGTGTGTGTGGGTGTGGTGGTGGGGGTGTTTTGTGTGTGTTTTGGGGTGGGGTGCGTGGGCGTGTGTGTGTGTGGGGGTGTGTGTGTGGGGTTTGGGTTTGTAAGGGGGGGAGGGGGGGGGGTTTTTCCCCGGTGTGGTATTGGGGCGGTGTGTGTGTTACGTGTGGTGGTGTGTGTGTGGGTGGTGGTGTGGGTGTGTGTGTGTGTGTGTGTGGGGACGTGTGTGTGGTGTGTGGTGTTGGGGTGTGGGGTTTTGTTGGTGTGTGTGTGGTGTGTGGACTTGGTACGTGTGAACGTGTGGGGTGGGGTGGGTTGTGTTGTGTGGTGTGTGTGGTGTGTGTGGTGTGGGTGTGTGTTGGGTTTTTCCTAAAAAAATCAGGGGCATTTTTTGTTTTTTCTTTCAATTTTCCCTTTTTTCTTTTTAAAAAAAAAAAACTTTGGGGTTTAAAGGAAAAAAGCTACTATAAAAAGAAAAAAACGCGGGCTTTTTTCAAATGATAACTTAGAAAACTTTAGAAAGAAAACGATAAACTAGATCCCCTTTAAGGGTCCTTTAAAAAGAAAAATGTTTTAAAGAAAGTAACTGAAAGGGCCCAGAGGACATTGGGTAGTTTTTAAAATGCATGTCTTTAAATCAAGGGAAAATTTCTGAATTTTTTTTGTCCTTCTTTAGCTTTTTTTTGTAAGGGGAATTTATCCAAAAAAAATAGAATGAAACAATGGGTTTTTACTCTGCAAAAGAAAGGTGATTTTATGGGGGTTTTTCTACGGGACGCACCTTTCGAAATGTCATATGTTGGTTAATTACAGTTTGCAGGAATGGGTAGCAGAAAAAGTTTTAAAAAGGAGAGGCAACCGGGATTTAAGCAGAACCCCCTGCAATCAACATGTATTTACTCGGATGGAACGGATACAAAAAAAAATTTTTCTTTGAACTTAAATTATTTTCTTTCATTGATTTTAAAAAAGCCTTTACACCCAGGAACAGAAGTATTTTTGGGGCCCCCATTCTGTTAAAAATGGTGATTTTGGGGAAGCATTAAAGCGACCATAAGAATTTTTATAGCAATGTGAAAGGAGAAAGTTGGGGGGGAAATATAACATTTTTATTTAGTGGCGGGGAAAAAAGGGGGGATGTTGTACCCCTATCCTTCTCTTTCTTTTTGGGGAAGGGGAAATTACCTGGGAAAATTTGGTTTCCAGGGTAAACATGGTCCCACTTTTTGACACAGATGTTTTAAAAGGTATTCTTTTTATTTTACAGTGGATTGCGGGGGTTCTGGGAAAAGTGTTGCTGGTCTTAAAAACTAATTAAATAGTTTTCCCCAAACTGTTTAGTTAACTTAAATTTAAAAGGGTAAACAGGGGCAAAAAAACCAACATTATTGTGTTCAGCAAAAAAGTGGATTTGTGGGAGTTGGGAAAGAATTGAATAAAAATGGAGTTAATTTTTCTCCGATGTCAATGCGTATAACTATTTAGGGCATTTATTTTTCTCCGCAGTCGAGTTTTTTTTTCTGAAAAAGTTTAAAAATTGTGAACCCGATCAAAGCGGGGCTGTTGTATGTTTTCCCCCTTTTTTATTCGCCGCAGTTGGGGTTTTTTTTTTTTGAAATGTTTCAGATATTTTTAGAAAGCAAAATGGGCTTTTTTGTATGGATCAAAGCACATTTTATCTTGGTTTGGAAACATCCTTTTTTAAATTTTTTAAATTGGGTTTGATTATCAAGTGCAGTCCATTGCACAATAGGGGGTTTAATTTTGGGGGCCCCTTAAAAATGCAGCGGGTTTCGGTGGGGAAAAAGGTTTATTTATTTTCCATGAAGAAATCCCTTGGGTTTTTCAAACACAAAAAAACCCATTGATTGGGGTTATAACGAGACAAAAGAACCCAGATCAGATTTCATTTTTAAAAGGCCCAGCACTTTCACAATGCAAGTGTCCCAAAGGGTGCAAAAAAAAAGTATAAATTGTTATATGATTTAGACGAAATTTGGGGAAAGTAAACCGGGAACAAAACAAAAATTTTGATTTTTTGAACCGGGGTTGGGGGGAGTGGGCCAGTCAAGGTGTATCAGGGGCACGACTTTTTCCCAAGTAGCTTTCTACGTTGGGTAACTGCAGATGGGATCTGTGGAATTTTCCATATTTATATAGTGCCAGTTTCATTTCTTTTTGGCCCAATTTTATTTGCTTTACTTTTTTCCAACCTATGTTTAATGAAAAAGAAATAAACACTTAAAAATTCGTGACTATTTTTGATTTCCCACATCTGATTTACTGTTTAAACATTTTCGTTACATACGGGGGGAACGAAAGAGGGCTTATTTTTCTATTTTGTAAAGGGCTCCTCTCCCTCTTTCTCCCCTCTCCCCCTTTTCCCCCCTCTCTCTCTCTCTCTCTCTCTCTTCTTTCACTCTCTCTCTCTCCCCTCTCCCCCTCTCCCCTCTCTCCCCTTTTTCCCTTTCCTCTCCTCTCTCTCTCTCTCTCTCAGGTTCAGAGAGGGTTTCTCCCTCTCTCCTCTCCTCTCTCTCTCTTCACACACACACACACACAACCCCACACAAACACCACACACACACACGGAATGGTTTTACTTTCCCGTGGTTTTTTTGTAGGGGGGGGGGGGGGGGGGGATGTTTTGGGGGGAAATCCCCTTCCAGGGGGGCGCCCCTCCCGGTTTTTTGAAAAAGCGTGTTGAAGCGAGCTTTAAAAAGGGGAAAAAGAAAAATTCTCCCTACTGCCCTTGGGGGACGGAAACTATTTTTGATTGTGCCCCCCGAAAATAGACATTCAAAAAGGGGGGAGGGGAGGGGCCCAAACCCCCCCCCCCCCCCCAACCCCCCCCCCCCCCACCCCACAAAACACACACACTCCCTTCCCCGACAGAAACTTTTTTAAAAGAAAGAACAAGAAAAGGGTTTTAAAGAAGAGGAGGAGGAAGAAAAAGAAGAAAAAAGAAAATATTTGATAGACGTTTGTAGTAGGGGTAGTAGTAAATAGTGGTATAGTTTGTAGTGGGAGTGGTTTTTTAGAAGGAGGGAAAAAAGAAAGTGTGCTTTATTTCATTTCATTTTGTTGGGTTTTTGTTGTCGTCAAAAGGGAAAAACACCTTTAGTGGATTTTCTTGCAGAAAACTGTTATACCCATTTTATTCGAAACATCCCTGTTTTTCAACGGCGATGTCCACGGCCCCCGACAAAACTTTTTAGCTCCCTTCCCCCTTTCCCCTCCCCCCCCCCCCCCCCCCCCCCCCCCCCCCTTTTTTTACTTACAGTTTAATGGAAAAATTTCCCTTTCCCAAATTTCCCCACTCACCATATCCATATGCATTCATCTCATGGTTTTTTTTGGTTGGCGGGGTTTAAACTTTGGTTACGCAAGTTGTTAAAAAAACTGCGGTTGCTCTGTTCTCCCTTAAAAACGCTTGTTCCCCTCGGTCAGTCTCCCGGTGGAAAATGAAAAAAAAGGAAAAAAAAAAAAAAGAAAAAAAAAAAGAAAAAAAGGGGGAACACGTTCCTTTTCTTCTTTTCATCTCGCCGTTTGGGGGGGGGGGGCTTTGGCGGTTGGGTTTTTTGTTGTCAGCCAGTGCACATGGGGAGGCCCCCTCGTGGATTGTTGCTCGGTGAAAGGTCCCCCTTTCAAGCAAAATTTAGGGGGGGCGCGAATCTTTAAAAAACAGGGTTTGGTAAAGGGCTAACTGAGAAAAGGTAATTTAAAATCTTGGCTTAAACACCTCCCCCAGGGTTCGTTTTTGGTTTTCTGAAATTTATTTTTCAGGTTTAAAAAAGAAAAACAGAAAATTTTTTTCTGTTTTCCCTTTTGGAAAGATTTAAAAAATAAATTTAAAAAAATTTAAAACGAGCTTATTTTAGCCCCTCTTTGATGAGAGAAAAGACTCTTTCCCCAAACGGGTCACATTTAAGGGAAAAATTTAAAAGTTTCCCCCTAAACATTTGGGAACAATATCCCCCAAACCCCTCTTTTTCCCATCCCCCCCCCCCCCCCAAACCCCCCCCCCACACAGGAAATTTTTGGAAAAAACAAGAAATTTGGGGGAAAAAAAAAAGAACCAACCCCCATCCTCACCCCCAAAACCATCCAAACCCCTCACCCACCCCCCCGCCTCCCAATTTCGTGAACAATGCACAGGGGACAAATTTTAAAAAATTCAAAAGGGAGCACCCCCCCCCCCCCCCCACACACACACACACAAAGGGCAAGCTCAAAACGAAGCAAAAAAACCCCCCACGCGCGGGAAACGGGACAACAAAGAAAATCACACGCCCCAAAAGCACATAAGCATTTAAGCAGGAAGCGCGCGTGCACATACAAAAGGCGTTTGGGATGGAAAAAGCCTTGGGGAAAAACGGACCTGGGGTAGAGAGAAAAGTCAAACCCGGGGCCAGGTTTTTTAAAACCTTCACACAGGAGATGGGTTTCCCCAAATCAACCCCTTTTGTAACCAGGGGGAAAAAATCCCAAAACAAAAACTGTTCTTTTCCCAAAACTTTCAGCCTTTATAGCAACTTGGGGCCTTTTGAATCCATCCTGAAGACGAAAAATTTCCCTGTTTTCCTGGTTTGAGGCCTTTCGGGGGGCTGGATCAGTTTATCAGGGAGTTCGGTTCAACCCAAAAGGAATAATTAAGGCCTCATCATTTTCATGTTTCTGTGGGGGAAAACCCATTTTAGTTTTTGCTGGGGTTAAGAAGTTTAGGGGGTAAAAAGAACTTTATAATGAGAAAGGAACCCCGGGTTTAAAAAATCAAAAAAGGGAAAATTTTCAGGGAAATTTTCCATCC
Source organism: Conus ventricosus (assembly GCA_018398815.1). Classification (NCBI taxonomy): domain Eukaryota; kingdom Metazoa; phylum Mollusca; class Gastropoda; order Neogastropoda; family Conidae; genus Conus; species Conus ventricosus. The sequence goes on along the minus strand of CM031598.1, from coordinate 98,210,420 downwards.
CCTTTACCTTTTAAAAGTTGCAAAGTGACTGTTTATTCGAAAAAATAGGTTTATTTGAAGAAACGTTTTAATGCCCAGGGTTTTGTATGGGTTTAAAAACTGTGAATACATGTGAGAATTATTGAGGGAGGGTGTTTTTTTTTTGGAAGATGAAAAATTTTTTAAGCCACGGGAAAAACCCTACGATAAGGGGAAGAGGGGTGCAGGGAAGAGAGAGAAGAGAGAGAGAGGGGAGAGGGGAGAAGGGGGAGAGAGAAGGGGAGGAGAGACAAGACAGAAAACAGAGAAAAGAGAGAGAGGAAAAGAGAGAGGGCTGTATTTCCTGTGTATGTGCGCGTGGTATGGGGCCACGTTTTGGTATGCGCGCGCGCGTGTGTGTGTGCAGGGTCGCGCACCATGTGTATAAAGAAGTGTTTTTCTTTTTATTCTTTTCGTTGACAGCTAGAAAGTTCAATTTTACCACGGGGGCAAACTCGATACTATGTATTCTCCCCGCTATCCCATGGCAAAAATCTCAACCAAACTTGGGAAAAACTTTCATGTCCCGCTTAAACGGGGGTTTCCCCCACTGTGACCCACACTTCACCGAAGAGAAAAAAACGCCGAAGGTTTACAAATACAAATAAATACTTCCCCTCTTTTTTCTTTTTTTTTTTTTTCTTTTGTTTTTGTTTTTCTGATTCACCCTTTTAATTCAGCTCATGTGGGGTTTTCAGCCGAGTGGGCCACACGAGCAATTTTCAAAGTTTCCCGTGCCTCACTCACGGCCACGGTTTTTAAAAAAGATCAAAATGGGGGTGGATAATGTTTCGATGGGGAGTATGAAACAGCGGTATTTATTTATGGTTTTTATTGAGGGAAATAGATTGGTGAGATTTGAACCCAAACTGAGAGAGGGGGGGTGAGATTTTCGTTGATTTCTTGAAGGGTTGAGATGGTTTATATGGGGATACGATTTGAAATTTTCGAAATTTGGTTTACTTAGATAGGGAAAACTGTTAAGCTGAAGAAATTTATCGGTGAAATTGATGGCCTTGTTTGGGTTTATGAAAGGGCCTTTTGTATGCAACATGAAAAACTCCCCGAAAGAAATGGTTTTTTTTTTAGAAGTTTAAAATAAACCCTTTTCTTTTCCCCTTTTCTCTCTCCCCTTTTCCTCCCTCTTCCCCTCTCTCTCCCCTCGTCCCCTCGCTCGCTTTTCTCGTTCCGCTTTTTTCCTCTCCCTGGGAAACCCCGATAAAAAATATTTTCAATCAAGTTTTTTTTTTGTTACCTCTCTCTCTCTTGTAATTTTTTATAGGAAAAAAATGCTTTTGTACAATTTAATTCCCCGATTTTGATGGGTGAGGGTTTATGGGTAAAAATTGGCAGGAGATGTGGAAGAATGTTTTTTGGGTTTAAAATTTGAAAAAATGTCCCAAACATTGGGGTGTTGGTTTTTTTGCCGGGAGTTTTTATTTAAAAAAGGTTAGCAGACTATTGGGTTGTTTTATAAAGATATTTCCCTGGTGATGTTTTTAAACTATAATTGTGGTTAGATGATTTTTTATAGAGAAAAACTGTGGGGAGGTTTAGCTCCATTTTCTAGCATCAATGCGGGGTTTTATGGAAGGTTAAACATGCATGATTGGATAAATATGCCCAAAAGGGGGGATGCTAATGGGGTGAGGGTTTATGTGTTAATTTTTGATGGGGGAGTTTTGGTTTAAAGAAAAAAGATTTATGATTTGGGGGAAAAATGAGATAAATGGGCATAAGATAAAAGGGATGGGGTGGAAAATGTTCCGATAATAATAATAAAAATAATTAATAATAATAATAATAATTAATTAATAATAAAAATAATGTGCCCTTTCTTGCGCCTAAACTTTAAAAACCCTAAGCGCCTTACAAAAAAAGAGTAAATAAAACAAGAGAACAACCAATATGATAAACAACAAAAAGGGAATCTTCCAAAAAAAAACCCCACACAATTTTCTACTGTTAAGCTGAGAAAACAAACCACACACACACACACACCCCCAACACAACACCCCACACCAAAACAAACACCCACATGTCACAATCACACAAACACACACAAACCACACACTAGCCAGGGTTTTGGGTAAAAACTGCTTTCGACAAAAAAGGGGAAGGGTCATGACCCGGGGAAAAGGGAGTCCCTTTAAAAGAAGGAAATTGAAAGGGAAAAGAGGGGAAATCGCCAAGGGGGAAAAGACAAAGGGAAGGGGGTTTTTCCAACAACAGGGGGCCTGGAAAGAGAACGAACGTTCACCAGGGGGTCCTTTTGTGCGGAAGCGAGGAATTTGGAGAAGAAATGTCAAGGAAAAAAGGAAAAAACGTAGCCCGTCTAAAGGTTTTTAGGTATTCAAAGATCGCAAGATAGGAAAAGGGGCCCAGACCACTGAGAGGGTTTGTAGCCCAAAACAAAGAAAAAATTTTTATTCAAAATTTTTTTGCCCCACTGGGAGCCAGTGGAGAAAATTTAAACAAAGGGGGCCCAGTGAGAAAATTTGGAGCGTTTTTTTAAAACTATCGGGGAGCACTGTTTTTAATTTTTTGCCCAAATTTTCCAAGAAGATTCTGGGGCAACCACAAGAAGGAAAATTTCAGTAATCCAAACGAACGAACAAAAACAGAAATGAAGTTTTGGGGGCATCACCAGAGAAGAGACGAACAGAAGAAAATACGGCGAAAATTCCAGATAGAAGCACGACAGACAGAGGAAAATTTTACTTTTAAAGGATAAAATTTGGGGGGGGGATGTGAAAAAAAACTACCCAAAGTTTTAAGAAGTCCTAATGACTGAATTATCTTGTTGGGGCAGATTTGGGGGAAAGGGAGTTTTGAAAAATAATCTTTTAGATGTTTTGAAAAAACAGTTCGGTCCTTTTCGTTTGTTCAGGTTTAAGTTTGTTTCATATCCCAAGGGTTTGAATCAGAAAAACATGCCTGAGTTTCGTTTTAATGATAGAAGGGATGAAAATATCGTCAAGGGGGTTTGATTTGGTTTTCGGCAAAAAAGAAAACAGTGGGGTGGAAACCATGATGATTTACCAAAGTCAGAGATAGGCCTTTTAAAAAGAAAAGAAGAGAAAGGGGGCCCAAAAACTGAGCCCCGGGGGACCCCTACTCCCAAATTACTGACTGAGAAGGGGAAACCATTAAAAAGACAGGGCTGGGTCGCCCAAAAGATAGGAACTAACCAGGAAAGACTGTGCCCGAGATCCAAAAAGTATGCCCCAAGCCCAGAAGAAGGGGAAATGTGATCTAAGTGTCAAAACGGGGAAACAGGCTAACAAAGGGGCCCGGAAAAGAGACTTTACCATCGTCCCAAAAGCCCGAGAAAAGGTCGTTTACATTTTTTAGGAGAGGTTTTTGTGCTAAGGCCAGCCCGGGTAGGCAGATTGCAAAAAATAGATTTTTAAATCATATTAATTAGTTATATTGATAAATGAGGGAAAATGATGAGGTTTTTAATAAAATTTTCCCGATGAGGTCGAGTGAAGCCCATGGGGGGGGTTTTATGGCATCTTTATTACGTTTAAAAATGATTTTTGGATGTATGGTTGACAGATAAGGTTTCTGGGCTTTTTAATCATTTTCCTGATTGAGGGTTTTTAATGATCTGATGAAACCCCCTCTTTTGTACATCTAGTAATGTGGTAAAACAAGTTTGTCGCAAAACCCAAAACAGGTGGACGGGGCAGCGCACCCCCCCTCCACCCCCACCCCCCACCCCCTTTTTTTTAAATTTTTTAAAATTTTCCCTTTTCTTCATCTTTAGATCAAACAGAAAGGTAATGAGAAGAAATTTTCCTACGTTTTTGATCCTTTCTTTCCCGCGAACAAGTTTTCATTAGAAGCTATTAAAATTTTTTTTATAGTTCCTTTATGGACGATTTTTCCCCTTTTGTGTAAGAAGTCAAATTTCTGCCCTGAGTGTTTGGGGATTTTCACTATTTTTTTATTTTTTAAAAATTTTTAAATTTAAAGTTTTAATGTTTTTTAAAGGGAAGTCCGATGGGCGATACTGCTGTGCAAGGAAATGGATGATAAAGGGCGGGGGGGCAGGAACCGCCCATGCTGAAATTTAAACTGATGTTTGTTTTTTGAAAAGTTGTTTTCTAGTAATTTTGTGCTTTTTTTTAAACTTCTTTTTTGGGATTGTTTTGATTTTGAAGGGAAGTCAAAAATTTTGGAAAGGGCCAAAGTGCACAAGTTATTTCAGAGTGGCATTAAGAGTTGTGGTATGAGTTTTTGGTTTTTGATGTATTTGGGACTTGGGAAAGATGGGTTTAAGCCATTGAGTTATTGTTTTTGAGTAACCCTTGAAATTCTTTGGGAACATTATGCTTTTAAAAACATGGGCCTATTTAAAGGGAATCTCCCCCCCCCTCCCCCCCAACCAGTTTCTTCCTTCTCTATTTTATTTTTAAATTTTTCAATTTTCTTTCTTTTTCTTACCCCTCTTCCCCTGTCCCCTTTTCCCCGTTTCTCCCGTGGGACACACCCCTCCCCCCGCTCCCTCCTGTTCCCCCCCCCCCCCAGAAAAATTTATCAAACCCAAAACCCCTTTAAAATTTCTGGTCGTTACCTTATTTAAAAATACAATGGTGCCTTTAACCCCCCCCCCTTTTCCCCCCCTCCCCCCCTCCCCTCCCCTTTACGCTTGCGCATGACAAAAAAAGGAAATTTGCCCCCCGGTTTTTCCCGTCCTTGAAGACATCAGTTGAATTGCAATTTCCCAAATACATTGAACTTGGACAAAACATAAGCATTTCCTGATCGGGATCCACGCCCCACCACAAACCGCTGACCTAGCCCCCTTTCTTTTTTTGTTTAAAGAGTGAGCTGGGGTGCGGGCGTGCGCGCCATATCGTTTTTTGGGGGGTTTTTGGGGTGCGGGGCCGCCTGTGCCGTACATTTTGTTTGTGTGAGGGGTTTGTAAATGGTAGTTTACCTTTAATTTTTATGCCCTTTAAAAAGGGAAAAACAATTTTCGTTTGACCTTTTTTGAAAGTCGGCTTTTTTTTAGTTTTACGTGCTTCCCTGTAAATTTTTTTCATTGCCTTTTTTTGGGGATTTTGCGTCCTTTTTTTTCGTTTTTGGGTTTTTTGTTGTTCTCCCCTTTTTCGCTTCTTTTCCCCCTTTCACCTGCCTGCTTTTTCCTGCATTGGGGCAAACAAATTTTTTTACTAAATTTTTTTGGGGTTTTAAAAAATAAAGGGGGTGGTAGTCTGGGGGGGGTTTGTTTTTAGTATACCCTTTGTGTATGTTTGTGTATAAGCATATGGTTTTCTTTTTTTTTCTTTATTTCATTGTTGTTGTTGTGTCAAAGGTTGTACGCAGCACGACTGAAAACAAACGGCACATTTTTATAGCTGAGGAGAAAGAACATGGAAAAGTAAGGATATCTAAAGAGGAATGGAATCTTTAGTGATATTATCTTTGAACTGCCAAGGTCTCGAGGGATACCCAAAAGAAAGGATGTGTTTGATTTTTTAAGACAAAAACAATACACTCTTTATTTTCTACAGGACACTCATTTCACTAGTAAATTAGAACGCCAGTTAAGAAGTGAATGGGGTTATGAATGTGTATTTTCCTCCAACAACTCTCGATCAAGAGGGGTTGCAATACTCTTTAATAACAACTTTGAATTCAAAATATAGAAAACTATTAAAGATGCTCATGGTAATTACATAATAGTAGCTATTAATACAATGGGAAAAGATTTAGCATTAGTAAATGTCTATGGGCCAAATAATGACGAACCGTCTTTCTTTGAAAATATAAAATCAAAAAAAGAAGATTTGAATGTCCCCCACCATAATAATGGCAGGGGACTGGAACCTGGTCCTTAATCCTGGGTAAGGATTATCACAATTATAAACTTGTTAATAATGCTCGTGCACAGGAAGAAGTTACCGAAATTATGTCCAGATTAGAGCTACTTGATATATGGAGAGAACTGAACCATGACACGAGACGATATACTTGGAGAAGACCAAAACCTTTCAACAAAGCAGGCTAGATTTCTTGTTACTGTCCGACACGTTAATCATTTACATAGAAGATGCTGATATTTTGTTCGGATATGAAATAGATCACTCTTTGATATGCATAAATATTGTTTTTAAAAGGAAGAGAGGCATAAAGGGTTGTGGAAATTTAATTCCTCTCCTTTAAGAGACAAGCAGTATGTATATCTGGTTGATGAAACGATTGAAAGAATTAAAGGACAATATGCATCACTGCCTTACAATAAAAACTCATCAGTAAAATCCCGAATGAACCAATTCTGTTTACAATTTCTGACCAATTGTTTCTAGAAACTCTAATTATGGAAATAAAAGCAGAAAACAATAATATTCAGTTTTCGCAAAAAATAGGAAAAGAAATGAAACAGAAAAACAAATTGAAAAAGCAATGCAAGACTTGGAAAGCAAAAATGGCTTACTAGAAAATGACTTGGAGATCTTGAAAAACAAAAAGAAAGAGCTGAGTGAGCTAAGGAAAACAAAAATTGACGGAATAATGATTCGATCCAGAGCTAAATGGGCATCCTACAGGGAAAAAATAAGCAAATATTTCTGTGCACTGGAGAAAAGGAATTTCGTAAGCAAAAGAATGCTTAAACTTGTCACAGACCAAGGAACAACTCTGACAGAAACGGACGATATGTTAACAGAGGCAAAGAACTATTATGAAAACTTATACGCGGAAAAGGAAGTACGTAATATTGAGATTGGAAAATATGTAGAAAACCCGTCAAAACTAAATTAGTTAGAATCCGAACAATTGGGGGAATTAATTACTTTGCATAATTACTTTAGAAGAAGCTACCAAAGTCCTAAAAAATATGGAAAGTGATTTAAAAGTCCCGGAACAGACGGTATGACAGTAAATTTCTTTAAATTCTTCTGGAGGCAATTAGGAGATTTTGTTGTCCGTTCTCTAAATGAGGAATACAGTAATGAAAGATGTTCTATATCACAAAAAGAAGGAATAATAATTGCAAAATTTAGAAGTAGAGTTTTTTCTTACTGCCAATGACATTGACAAACAAAGCACATGACAAGACACGATGCATTTCAACCACTTGGGTCTTCTTCAGGCGAAAAAATAAATCACATTTAACATTTGGGACAGTACAAACAAAGAACGAAAAATGAAAAAAAGAACGAAAAATGACTCATCTGTTGTTGTCCATGTGGTGGGGAAAATAGCCGGTAGGCGGAAATGACATGGGGGATTATGGGAGAGGAAAAGGAGGGGGGTTTGCGTAGGGGGAGGTGCGTGTGTGTGATATGATAGGGTTGTGTGTCTAGTTTATTGGGATGGTGTATATCTTTGTGACGGTTGTGGTAATGGTGGATTGATAATAATGGTAAAGGGGAAAGGGGGGGGGGGAACTGAGGGGAAAAAAAAAGGTTTAGGTGAATAAAATAAATGATTTCGTTGGTGATGAAAGAGGTGTGGTAGTTATGCGTGGGTAGTGTGAAGGTGTGTGGGTATGTTAGGGAGGGAGGGTGGAGATAAATGGTGATAGGTATGGGGGGGGGGGGGGGGGGTCAGTGGGGAAGGGGGG
>CM031598.1:98176490-98201823 GCA_018398815.1 Conus ventricosus | reverse complement strand
ATTTAACACTTGACTCCGAGCCCCCACCGTCACTACACAACACAACTATCTGTATATACAACAATGTAAACAGTATACAGACAATTTAATAAATCGCATCCCTGTTCTTCAGTTATTTTACTTAGCCAGGAAAGACAATATTCCACTATTCAGTTTGCACATTTTATAACCTTAGAGCAAATAAAGCGTCCATAACTTGCCAGCATTCCTTGGTTGACCAGTTTCTCTCATCACACTGTGCGACCACAAAGCTGAAGCTGCCACACGTTGTGTCCTCCCGATTGGCCAAATCCCAGTTGGGGGACACTGGCAACGTAGCTTGAGTTTGTACCCTCGCACCGAGTCTCACGGACTCCATGCACTTCGCCCTCTCCACGGAAAGGGCTCCTGTCGGCCTCTCCCACAGGTCTTCTCTGGCTGCAACCACCCCACCGTTGTCTGGCAGCTCCCTGTCTAGGCTCCAACAGGCTGTCACGTCTTGCTGTCGACCGTCCCCACACGGGAGACAATTCTCTCGTCGTCGGCTCCGAGGCTACAGCAACCTCCACTGTCATACGTCCCCACCCAGGAGACAACGAGGCGACAGCTAACCTCTGCTTCACGCTGTATTTTCTTGAGCCTCAGCAAGACGGGCGAGTTCACTTTCCCTTAAGTGAGTCACACACTTCCTGGTTTTCCAAGCGCCTTATATTCGTTCTCAAGAAAGAGAGAACCCGAGTTTACTGGCTCAACCAATGGAATCACTGGCACACACACATCACACGATTTGTACCAATAAATCCCCAAGTTATTTTTATTCCACCAATGGAATCACTAGTCACCTACAGATACACACACACCACAGCTGCTAGCGCCAACAAGACTTGGGCACCCAGTGGTTAATGCATAACCTCCTATTCAAATCATGTTCGATTCCCCCAAGCTACCATTGAACTAACAGCCTCGACCTCATCTACCGCCATGACTGTTACTTCAAGTATTTACTACCTCTATAGACAACAAGGCGCAAACACACCGATAGGCCGCAGCCTCCATTCATTCCTCAGAACAAGGACGACTGAATGGTCGCTGTACTCTGCCTGCAGGCTGACGGTCACCTACTCGTGACGGTCACCTGACACGATCGCCTTTCTGTCCGGCCCACTGGAGAGCCCAGTGAATAGCCAGCCAGTGGTCGGACTGGACACTCCTGTACCCAGGACCGGCAAGTCGGCAACTCCTCGTCACTATCCCTCGGACATGCGAAACACTTCCCAGCACTCTCCCTCCTTCAGTATACGACTCGGGTACCCCCCCCCCCCCCCCCCTGGTGATGCCTGAATTCGCACACTTGAAGCCCCAAGGAACGTGCTCTCAACAAAAACTACCCTTAATTTGCCTAAAGCCGAGAACATTGGGGCCGACTCATTACACATAAAAATTTTTAAAAAAACATAGAAAATGTAATAAACCCAATCTGGGAATCAAGAGGATTGGGAAAAGATCCAAAGAAACCAAAAAACCAAATTTTTGATACCCACAAATTTATTTGGGGCAAAAGTACTCTCCCAAAAATGGTTTTTTTAATTTTTTTGTCCATATTTTGAACAGGTTTTGGACTTCCAAAAAATTTATCTTTCTTATTAATTTCCGTCTATCCGATGGGACTTCGTAAACCACACCCTAAAATTTTGAATTTTGGGGGTTTTTTTCCCTTTTATAAGGGGAAAATTTTTGTTCGTGGAATTTTTTTTTCTTTTACCTAAAAACCTTTAAAACTTTTTTTTCAAAGTACCAATTTTGGGGCCCAGTATTTGCTCAGATTCAAAAAAGGTTTGTAAATAACTTTTGTATGTTTTTTTAAAGTGTTTTTCTAACGAAAAGGGGGTTTTTGCCCTGCAAACTGATTTATCTTAAATTCGGGTGTTTTCTATTTTTTATCCTTTGAAATGTGATCTTTGCCTTTTTTGGGTTTCGCTAGTATTTTAAAAAATACAAAAAAATAGATATGGAGATAAAAGGGCCCCCTTTTCGGAAAACCTCTTAAATTTAAAAAAACCTGAAAACACTTTCCCGTTCCCATTAGGGAATACTTTATCTTACGTAAAAAGTTTGATACCCCTCGTTTGCTTTCCCTTTTTCCGAACCGAATGCATCAGAATTCATATATGACCATTTTAATTTGAATCGAAAGCGCCCCTCGAAATCGACAAAAAATTGAAAAACCCCCTAAGCGATTCACTTCTAAATAATAAATTTAAAATCATATATATTTCGAAACTGTGCCCAATATATCTATCTGGAACGAATCCTTTTAAATCCTCGTTTTGATTTTTGGGTTAAAACATTTTTATATTCTGTTTGGAATACAGGCTGAAGCAATTTTATGGGTTACTTTAAAAAAGTGAGATGGGGTCTCCATTTTTTCAATTTTTCCCTCGCGGTTTCTCTCCTTTCGAAGACCAATTATTTTTTCTGTGAGGGGCACACACCCCCCTACACCACACAAAAACTTGAAAACACCCCAAAACACACACACACACCACCAACACACCACACAACAAAAACACACACACACCAAAACCCCCTTTTTCCCCCTTTTCCCCACTGACCACTTTTTTTTCCCCTTTGTCCCCATTGTCCCTTGGGAAATTCATAAATCACCCCTCGACAAAAGGTATGTTTGGGAAATTTATGAAAAGTGGTTGTTGGTGTTGTGTGTGTGGTGTGTGTGTGTGGTGTGTGTTTGTGTGTGTGTGTGTGGGGTGTGTGTTTTTTCCCCCAAATAGGGACCACCATCATCTTTTCATTATTACCACCACTCATAAGATATCCTATTTTTAAAACCCCTTTTTTTTTTTTTTTTGACAAAATTTTGGAAATTTTGCATATATGTGTGTGTTTTTTGGATGTGCTTGTGTACATGCCTATTTTACATGTGGGGTGCATGCATTTTTAATAAAAGCCGGGTGTGTGTGAGAGGGTGATTTTTTCATAAAATTTATAAAACCCTTCCCCAAACAATTGATAATTGATTTTTTGCCCCCCCCCCCCCAAAGTTACCTCAAGCTGGCATTATCATCCCAAAGGGGTATCATATTTTACTATTTCACTTATGGAAAATGAACAACATCCTATGGGCACTGTTTGTCCCTTTTCAGATCTGGCCTTTCCTGTCCTGTCATCGTTACCATGGCCCACACGGTCCGAGCTCCCGCGCTTTCGGTTTCGACTTGTCATCAGCAGCCCAGTCTGTTTGGGGTGACATTTTGGGGGTTTTTTACAGCGGGGACCGAGGTTTTTCAATAAAAAGGTTTTTTTTAAAAGGGGGTTGGGGATAAACAGTTTGGGGTTGGGGGCCTACTCAACGCCTTTAGTCTTTTTTTTAGACCGGGAGAACGAGTCAGCCGGTTTTCTGACACGGGCCGTGGGGGGTGTGTGTGTGGGTTCCGTTGTCGGGGGGGGGTCACTCATTTTTCCCTAAACCTGGTGGCAGGATTAGGGTACGTCTGCGCACAAATTTCGGCGTCATCGTGAGTTCTTTTGGGGTTGGCGGGGGCAAGACTGCAGGAGGTTTGGGTTGGGGGCCCAATAGCTTTTCTTAGGGGTTATTTGTTCACCAAAAAGTTTAACTAGTGTCTTGTGGGAAATTGCCTAGCTATCTAAGAAATCCGTGTATCCACGTTCTACTGTGTTAGGGGGGGAAGGGGTGCCGGGGCGATCCGGTAGTTGTACTTTTTTGTGCAGAATAAATTGGGGTCGAGTATAGTTTTTAAATTAAACCTCAGGGGGCCCCGGGCGTACTCCCCGGGCACCCTGCCAGATCTTTTTTGCGGTGTTTCTCGTCTGGGCCCTTTCCCGAAGGGCTTTTTGTCGGCGCGTGGCGTTACTTTGGGGTTGGGGTTTTTGGGGAGTGACCCCCCCCATTTTTCCCCCCCCGGAAATCCTTTTGCCCGGGTGCTCCACCCCTTCCCCGGAAGGGCCTCCTGTCCCCTTCATCGAGGGGCCCCCCGTCCCCTTGTCGCCCCGAGGTCACTTTCCCTTTTGGGCCCCCAGGGGATTTTCCCCCGGGTCATCCGTCAGGTGGTAAACTCGTCTTGCTTTCCCCTTGGGCCCTTTTCCGCCCCCTTTCCCGACCCTTAAATTTTTAACTGTAACCCGGTTCGCCCTTTGGGTCCACTTCCGACCGAATACCCAAATTTAAACCCATCAACTTCCCCCCCCTTGTCCCTGTCCTTGCCCTCCCCCCCTTGCGCCCGGGCAGCTTGAGCGTTTTTGCGGGCCCACTGGGGGCAGCGGGGGGGCAATACTCGCCTGCACCTGGGTGGCGACCGGACAGGACGGGGACTGACCCACGTGGTTTTCCCCTTTGGGGACTTGCCGGGAGAACTGCGGGGGGTACAAGTGTTGCGGGGGGAGGGCGTCCGGGACGCTGTGTTGTGGGCCCGGGGGGGCCCTTTTTGGGGGCCAGTGGATTTGGGTGGGGCCAGGGTTTGGTGTGGCAAGAGCTTCGGGGGGCCGGGACTGGGGGGGTCCGGGGTTTTGGTGATGTTTTGGGGACAGACGTGCGCTTTTGCAAGTGCTTGGGGCTAAAGGAAAAAGTATTTGAGGAACGAACAAACGAGACCCCCGGGAAAAAGTTTTTGGGGGTCGTGGACGGGGGTGAGCCCGTGTGAAAAACCTGGGGTACTGTGAAAAAGGGTTTCCTCTGAAAAAATTTTAAATTTTTGGTAAAGCGTGGTTTTGGCCGGGGGTATTTTCCCCATGCTGCGGGGGTCTTTTTAAATTTTCTTTGAAAGGGTTTTGACGTTGCCCACTGTATGTTATTCTTTGGGTTTGATGTTTGTGTGTCATGGGGGTTAAACCCTGGGGGTTTTTTCCGGGTGCGGGGGCCATTGAATTTCCTTTCAGGGGTTGATTTTTGGCACTGTGCGGTTTTTCATTGTGCTGATGATATGTGCAAGCGCCGTAATATTTTTTTCTCTGAAAAAATTTTGTATTTGGCCAAGTGGTCGTTGACACGGCGGGGTTTATTAAATTGTAGGGTTGATACGTGTCATGTCCCCTTTGACCCATGTGGTGTCTCCAGGTGCTGGAGGCCTTTAAATTTCCCTTTCGGGGGTTTGACGTTGGCACCGTGCTGTTTAATTGTATTGATGATACGTGTCTTGTCCCCCTAGCCTAGGTAGTGTCGGGGGTTTTCATTAATTTTCCTTTCGGGGGGGGTTCTTTGGCACTGTGTTATTTACATTGGATTGATAAATATGGTCATGTGCCCCATGACCTAGGAAGTGTTGCTAGGTACTGCCGCTGCGGGGGGAGGAGTTTTGTCAGGTGGGGATGCAGGGGTAAATTAAAGGAAAAAATGAGCGAGTGGTTTGGTGGTGGCATGTGTTTTTGGGGTGTGAAAGGATTGATTAGAGGTGGAAGGTTGTCTTTTTTTTATGGTCAAGGAAAATGTTAATGCCCATGGGAAAAACGGTCAAAAAAATTTTTGGGTTTTTAGGGGTTAATCTTGTTAAACAGCTTAAAACTTTTTGGAAGCGCTATTTAAGGAAAAAAAAATTCGTCTGTAAATTCTTAAGAAATTTTAAGTTCAGGTCTTAGCAAAACCGACAAAAAGGGGGGGAAGGGGGGGTTTAAAAAAGGGGTTATGAGTTAGTAAGGACTAATTAGCGGGAAAATTTGGGATGGGTTTAGGCGGGTGGTTACGGGGGGATTGTGGGATTTCGCTTCAAACAGAAAGGTTGCAGGATAAGACTGGGGTGGTTTTTTGGGTGGGGCCCCAGTTGGGTGGCGGCACATAAGACGGGTTTTCACCCAAAGGGGTAAGCCTTTCCCCGGCCGCTTTTTGATCGGAACATGAAATTTGTTTTTGTTGTGTTGATGTGGTGCCTTTAAAAAAAAATTGGGAACTTTGAACGAATGTGGTTTTTTGGTCTGGTGGGGGTGCAAAGGGGGTTGGGGCTATGTTGGTTGGGTTAAGGGTTTTTTCATGTAAGTGTTTGGGATAAAGAATTTTTTTGATTGGGGGTGATGAAATTTTCCAGGTTTTCGGGGGTGACGGGGGTTTGGGCTTAAGAAAAAATTTCGGTTTTTCATTGATTTGATTTTTTTCCGGTCGTTTTTGATGATTTTGGGTGATGGGGTTTTTTTTTTTTTGTGGTTTTTTTTTTTTTGCTTTGGGGGTTTTTTTGGATCCCACTTTGATGGGGGACGGGTTTGTGATGGGGGTTGCAAATAAAGTAGTGGTTCTTGGCGCATAAACCAGTCAGGGATCGGGTTGTGAGTTTTGGGCCCGGGGGGGTGCTGGCGATAAAAGCGAGTGTATTTGGGCAGGGTAGTTCTTTGGGCCGGGTTGGTATGTCCGACGCAGATTTACGGAGTGTGGGCGGAGGTAGCAGTGGTTTTGCAAACGGTTGAGAAAAAAGCCCGTTAGAGCTTTGGAAAAGGGGCTATGGCGGGAAAAGGGGGGGAAAACCGGAGGAGCGGGTTTGAAAGATAGGTTTAAAGGCTGAAGGAGAAAAAGTATGGCTTCACGGGTCAGGCCGGGGTTGGCTTATTTTCCCGGGGGGGCAAGGATTTCCATGAGAGAAGGGGGAACGGAAGATAAGGGGGAAAAAAGGAAGAGCAGGAGCGGAAAAGGGAAAAGGGGGAGCGGAAAGTAGGATCCGGAAGGAGAAGGGGGTTTTGGGAATTTTACATTTGGGGTGAAGGAAAAGATAAAGCAAAAAAAAGACCCCCAAGGGAAGGGGGAAAAAGCTGAGGAAGGGAGCCCAAGCCAAAAGGCGCGGAAAGGAGGATGGCGGAAAAGATTGCGAAAAAGGAGGGATGGGAAAAGGGGAAAGCTGCAGGAGAGGCAGGGGTTTGAGTTTGACAGAGGGGAGGCAGAGAAGAAAGGGGAGAGGCAAAAAGGCACAGCGAGCTGACGAGCAATAAAAAATTGGGCCCGCTCAAGGATGACGGGCGACGTTGTGTTACATCCGTCACTTTGAGAGGGTTCCCAGCTGTAATTGGAAGAAGGGGCTTGGGCCCGCCCCGTTTTTTTGCTTTACTGCAGGGGAAGGCTGGGGAAGGGAGTGTTTCGGAGGCCCCTTTGGGCCCAGATGGGGAATTTCAAAGGTCAAGGGTGACCCTTCGCAGTTTTTTTTCCCGGGTTTTAACGCAGATGGTATAGGGGGAAGTTCCGGGAAAGTGAGAAAGGAGACTTCGGAAAAATTTTTGTCAGTTGTTGGGCCCGAATGCGTTGAAATTTTTTCGCTGTGGTTCATAGCGGGCCGGAAGGATGAGGGGAAGGTTGGGAAAAATTTTTGTCCCACCCTGCCCGTTGCAGGAACAGTTGAAACAGGGCTTTTCACCAGACCTTTCCGTTTTAGGTAAAAAAAATGAAACCTAAGACCCGCGGATTTAGGTTGCTGCTGAGGCCACCCTTTTACAAAAGGAAGGCGTTCGGAAGGGGGGCCCCAACGAGGGAAGGGAAAGGGGCTTTTCCTTTGGGGATGAAACTATTTTGAAGAAAAAAGAAAGCGGGGCAAAACCGGGATAAAAGGGGTCGGGACCCACGTCGCAAAAAAGCCAGAAAGCGGGGCCTTAACCAGGAGGCCAGGGTTTCTTTATCGGAAATTTTACAAGTGTGGGGACCAGGCCAACATTGCAAGAAAATGAAGGGTACAGGCATGGTGCTGGTTTAAGGGGGAAGCCAGAGCGACAGGGGGTCCCCCCCAAACTCCCTTTGTTTCGTGACTTGCGCACGGAAAGGGTTTCACTTTCCTTTTGTAGGGTCAAATGGAAAGGGACAGAGGGGGGAGGGCAAAAGGGCACGGGTGGGCCTTTTTTACACCATTTGGGCCCAAATCTAGGTTTTCGCCTGACGCCTAAACCGGGGAGAGCGTTTTCCGGTTTGGGTTTTTCCCAGTCCCGGGGGTCGGCATAGGGCTGCCCGTCCCAAAAGGTTTGAATTTGAATTCCCTTTTTCATGGGCCAGGTGATGGGTTTTTGTGATGAAAAAACCCTTTGAGGATGTGCTCATCGGGAAAACGTGGCCTGGGCCGAACTATCAGGGAGGCTACCAAAGGGGCCGGTCTATTCCAAAACCGACCTGTGGGCTGCAGACAAACTAGGGCCCCGGCCCAAAGCGCGCTGGGCCCAACCCCTCCAAGGGGTACCGATAAGAGAAAAAGGTTTTCCCTGTGACGCCGCGAGGAGCTGAGTTGCAAGAAGGGGGTCCCCCGCTTGGTTGGGGGCTCGACGTGTGCTGAGCTGGGGAAAAGTTTTTTTTGTAGGTTAAAGGGGGGTTTGGGGTTCTACCCCGTCAGGGGAGGGGGGTTTTCCTTGGGGGGGTTTTCCGACCCCGGGATAAAAATTTTTTCCCCAAGTGGGGTGTCCCTCAGGATCTGCGCAAGGTGGTGCTTTAGCTAGCTCATGATGTGCCCCTAGGGGTCATCTGGGACCCCGAAGACCAAGCAAAAAGCCTCCGCATTTCTAAGGCCCCGGGAAAGTGCCCCAAAATATTTCCCCTTTTTGTAGGTTTAGTGTGCGATCCAGAAGACGACCGACCAAAAAGGGAGGGTGGGCCGTGGCCCCTGGTCAGACGAAAGTGCCCGAGGAACCGTTCGAGAAGGGGGTGTTGGGTCGTGGGGCCCATAATGCCGATTCAAGTCGGGAAAAACCGGTTTTTGCTGGGAAAAATTTTACTACGCGACCAGATAACCCCGAGGCCCTTTTGCCCCCGAAAAATTGAAAACGTCAAAGTGGCTGAGGCACTGTTTTTACAATGTGGACGGCCCCAGGTATTCCCCCGGGGTGCTGTCAGCCCGGGCACCGTTCACCACGCCATGATGGGGGGGGTGCAACGACTTCTCGCAGTCAAGGGGCTGCACAATACGCCTTTTCCCCGCTCAATGCCCAAAGGCCTCGTGGAAAGGTTTTAAAGGCCCCCAAAAAAGTGATCAAGCGTTTGGGGTTTGGAACACCCAAGAGTGGGATCGCTGGATCCCTGCGGGGTTGTTTGCCACCAGGGGGGTTTCCCCCGGCAAAGCACAGGCTTTCCGCCCTTTGAGTCCTGTAAAGGGGGGAAGGTTCGGGGGCCCCTGGATTGCTTTAAGGAATCTGGACGCGGCCAATCACCAGAGGGGCGCACCGCGCCGATAAGTGGTTGACCCTTTCTAAACCCTATTTCTGACTCTTGTGGGGATGGGGGAAGGAAAGCCCCGAGTCAAGCGGGGCAAAAAAGCAGAAAAAGACCCGTTTTGATGCCAAGGCTAGGGGAAGGGGCGAGTTTATGAGGGGACCCAGTCTTGGGGTCAGCCTACCCAACAGAACAAAACTGGAAACCCTGTGGAAAGGGGGGCCCTTTTTTCCGTGCTCGAAAGACGTTGGGGGGAAGTAGACTACAAGGGACAGCTCGGGGCGCGAAAACTAAATTTTTTCACGCCAACCTCCTGAAAAAAGTTTGTGGAGAGGAGGAAGATTTCTACCAAGGAGGCGAGGGTTTCTGTGAGAGCATGGTTATCCAGGGAATTGGAAGGGAGGAGGGTGTCACGATGGTGAACCCGTAAGGAAAATCCCGTTTATCCCCCTTTTGGGAAACGACCGAGGGTTTTCTTTAGGTGAAATTGGGGAAATGTGAACCCCGCGTTTGGGGGGCGACTGAGGTCATGGCAGAGGGTTTGCGGGCGTTCCACTGACCTTTTCCGAAGGGGTACCAGGGTTTGGGGGGTGTGCCACATCAAAACTCACGGATGGTCGGGCCCTTAGGTCTAAGCTTACCCCATTCCCCTTTCGCGCAGAGGGACCCCGATCAAGGCGGAAATTGAGGCCATGTTGAGGGTGGGGGTGATCAAATCCCATCGCCCTACGCCCCACCAAATTTTTTCTGGTCAAAAAAGAAAGGGCGGGAAAATAAAGGGTTTTTTCGTTTGGAAATTTCCCCAAGGGTAAAAGGTGGGTTTTAGTTTGACCGGAAAACCCATGCCCACATCGGGGTTTCCCGTTTGCTAAGTTAGTTTGGAAAAAAAGTACTCAGCAAGATAGATTTAGCCAAAAAAATTTTTTGGCAGATACCTGTGGGTGGGAGGACCCCCCCAAGACACGTTTGTT
The DNA here is from genome assembly GCA_018398815.1 of Conus ventricosus. Taxonomy (NCBI): domain Eukaryota; kingdom Metazoa; phylum Mollusca; class Gastropoda; order Neogastropoda; family Conidae; genus Conus; species Conus ventricosus. Next base: position 98,191,746 of record CM031598.1, on the reverse strand, counting down.
ACACCCCCAGGGTTTCTCCCGGGAAGGTTTATGCCCTTCGGGGGTTTTGAAATCCGGGGCATTTTTTCAAAGGTGATTAGGAAATGTTTTTACCGTTGGGGGTTGGGCCAAGGGGTTTAAAAATTTTTTACACAAACCTCGTTTGGGGACTGGGAAAACCCGGAGGGGCATTGGAGGTACTGCGAATCTTTCAGGACCCCAGAGGGGTGCTCGATTTCAGCAAAAAACCCTCCAAATTTCGAGTTGGGGTGCCAGGAGGCGAGTACCTGGGTCACCAAAAGGGGGGGCAAAAAGGGTGTATTTTTCCCGTGGAGGACAAATTTTCCCGGAACCGGGAACCCCAAAAGGGCCCGAGACGAAGAAGGGGTCGAAATTTCCGGGGTTTGGGGGGCTACTATCGCCCTTTTGTGTCTCGTTTTGCTGAGATTTTCTCTGCCCTTGACCAACCTGACAAAGGGTTGGCGGCCCCGAAGGGCGTTTTAAAGGGCCCGAGTGCGAGGAGCTTCCTTTTGTCCCAAAACAAAGTTTTTTACCCCCCAGAAGAAAGGGTTTCCTATTCCAGGGGGTGGCTTCAACCCACAGACTGACGCCCCTCGGACACAGGAATTGGGGCTAAAACTCCTGCCGGGGCAGCAGGAGGAGTTTCATCCTGTAGCTTGTGCGAAGGGAAAAAGTGCTTCCCGCCGAAAAAGGGGAATTTCCCCGTCATCGAGAAAGAGTGTCTTGCTCTTTTTTGGGGTGTTGACAAGTTCCCCTCACTACCTGGATGTAAAGCCGTTCGTGGTTTTAGGTTTGACCACTCACCGTTGCAGTAAACCCAGAGCGAGTCAATCAGCAAATGGAAGAGTCACTTGGTGGGCACTCCAGCTTCAGCCTACCAGTTTCGGGGGGGAAGCTATTTCCCGGGAAACAGGAATGAGGCAGCTGATTTCCGAGTAGGCTTTTAACGCCCGGGTTTACCACTCCACTGCCCGCGTTTTTTAAAGGTTTCAAAAATTTAAATAGGTTGAATCTGGGGGGTGGGGAGGGGTGTCCGATTTTAGCCTTTTCCCGTCCTGTCATCGTTACCCTGGTCCAAAACCCGGGCACGGGGCTCGCGCTTCGGGGCCCCTCTGTCATCACAGTCAGTCGGGTTGGTTTACGTTTTTGGGGGTTTTTTCAGGCGACCGGGTGTTCAATAGAAGGGTTTTTTTTTTAAACCCGGGAGGGAAAAAATAGGTTTTTGGTTTTGGGGCCCACTCAAAGCCTTTTGTCTATTTTTTGACCAGGAGAAGCGAGGGGCTCCCGGGGTTTTTTGACAAATTGGGCCTTTTGGTGTGTGGGGGGGGTTCCTTGTGAGGGGGGGGGACTCAAGGGTTTTTTCAACAGGTTTGGCAGGATTAGAGTAGTTTGCGCACGAATCCGGGGGTCATCGTGGTTTCTTTTTTTGGGGTTTGGGTGGCAAGACTGGGAGGAGGTGTGGGTCTGAGGCCAGATAGCTTTTTTAAGGGTTTATTTGTTCCCCCCAAAAAAGATTTGACTAGTGTCTTGTGGCGTATTGCCTTGCTGTCAAAGGGAATCGGGTACCCCCGTTTACTGTGTTTTGGGGGGAAGAGGGCCTTTCGATACCGGGGAGTTGTACGTTTTGTGTCAGAATGAATGAGTCGAGTAAAGTTTTTAATAAACCTCACGGGGCCTCAGTCGTGAGCGGCTGACAGATCTTTTTGGGGGGTTTTGTCCCCCGTTGGTGCGCTGCGAAAATGGCTGTTGTCGGCGCGTGGCGTTACGTCTGACTGGTTGCGGGTTTTAGTGTCCCCCCTTTGGGGGTACGGGCGGGTTTCCCGTGTCGGGGTGCCCGCACATCCCTTTCGGAAGCTCCTGTGGGCTTCATTTGAGTGGCCCTGCTGTCACCTGTCGTCCCGAGGGGCCGTGTCCCCTCGGGGTTTGGGGGGATTAAACCCGGGGGCATCCCTCAGGTGGGAACTCCTTGCCCTCTCCCTTTTTCCACCTATTCCCGCTCCCCTTCCCATGCCCTTTACCCTTGATAAGCTGTAAACCCCGGTTTTGTCCTTGGTCCACCCAGACCCAATAAACCAAATTTACCCATCAAATTCCCCCCCCTTTTCCCCCGTCCTTTTCCTCCGCCCTGGGGCCCCCTGCAGCTTAGCGTTTTGCTTTGGGCCCCTGTGGGGGAGCTGGGGGGGAACTACTGCCTGCCCTGGTGGGGACCGGGCAGGACGGGGCTGAGCACGGGCTTGCCCTTTGGGGGCTTCGCCCGGGAAAATCGGGGGAGGGACTAGTTTTGCGGTTTGGGGGGCGTCCCCGGACCTGTGTTGTTTTGGCCAGTGGACTTGTGTGGCCCAAATGGAATTTGTGGCCCCGTGGTCCCGGTGTGGGAAGGGCATTTGGGGGCCGGGCGGGAGGGCCCGGGTCGGTGATTGATTGGACAGACGTGCGCGTGCAAGTGCTTTCGGGCTCATGAAAAGTAGGAGGAAAAAGCACGAACGAGCCCCTCAGGGGGTTTGGTTTGGGGGTCGGGACGGTGGGGGAGTTCCCCTGTGAAAACCCGTTTTTTAATGTGTAAAAATTTTTTCATGAAATAAATTTAAAATTTTTTGGGCGCGTTTGGGTTTTGGGCCCGGGGTATGTTCCCTGCTGTGGGGCTATTGAAGTTCTTTTCAAAAGGGGTTTTACGTTGACACTGATTTTATTCATTGGGATTGGGTTTATGTGTGTCATGTGCCCCATGACCCATTTTGGTGTTTCCCGGTGGCGGAGGCCATTGAAGTTCCTTTCAGGGGTTTTTGGGTTTTTACTGTGCGGTAAGCATTGTGCTGAAGAAAATGTGCAAGCGCCGTAAAAATTTTTTCATGAAATAATTAAATAGTTTTGGCCCAAATGGTCGTTGGGGGAAAGGCGTGGATTCATTTTATTGGTGATTGTGTCATGTGCCCTATGGGCCCATGTTTGGGTCTCCAGGTGCTGGAGGCCATTGAAGTTCCTTTCGGGGTTTACGTTGGCACCGTGCTGTATTTCTTGTAATTTATGGGTACGTTTTATGTGCCCCATTTCCTAGGGAGTGCTGGGGTTTATTTTTTGTTCCTTTCGGGGGTTGTTTCTTTGGGACTGTGTTATTTACATTTGGGTTGGGTGATATGTTTCATGTGCCCCATGACCTAGGAGTGTTTCCAGGTTTCTGCCGGCTGCAGGGGATGGAGCTGGTGAAAGGGGTGGATGCAAATTTTTATTGAAGGGGTAAATGAGCGAGGGGTTTTTGGGGGTGGCATGTGTTTAAATTGGGGGTGGAAAAAGGGGTTGATTTTTTGAGGTGGAAGGTTTTCGTTTTTTTTATGGTCAAGGAAAATGTTTATGTCAAGTAACGGTCAAAAAATGTTGTGTGAGTGTTAAATTTTGGTTCACAGTCTTTGATCTGTTTTGGAAAAACGACTAGTTAGGGTGTTTAAAATTTTGGCCCTGTCATTCTATAGTAATTAGTTCAGGTCTTAGCGAACCTGACAGTCCCACTTAAGACATTGACCAATTATCCATTATTCATCATCCCCTTCTTTTTCTTTTTTTCTTCTTTTTTTTTCCAAATAGCATTACTACATCAATGCCACAACATTATTTCACTTATGACAACTGCCACCCCCTATAGTACTGTAGATCTCATCACAGCTATCAACATCCATCAGTCACTGATCATTTCCTTTACTCCCCCACTGGCATAATATCACACTTACTAATGCACTCTCCTACTCCTTTTACAAAAATGACCATCATCCTACACCACGTGACCATACCCTACACTTGACCATCATCACATCCACCCATCTTTAAACACCTGCCCCATTCCCCCCGGCACTTTACACCATGCCACAACACCATCCCACTTATACAACAATTATCATCATCCTACAGTACCTCCAATGAAACATGACCATCACCCACCGGCACTTTACACCATGCCACAACATCATCCCACTTATACAACAATTATCATCATCCTACAGTACCTCCAATAAAACATGACCATCACCCACCAGTCATTTACCCCAACCTCCCTCCACCCACTTTCTCACCTGCAATATTATACCAATGCCACCTTATTATTCCACTTATCTCTGTGACTATCATCCTACAATACCATTGATCTCACCCATGCCAGTGAGCATCACCCACAGGTCACTGATATTTCCTATGTCCCCCCACCTTGCACATTGCACCATCACCACTGCATTTTTCCACTTGTATAACAATTGACACACCCCTATGGTACTACTTATTTAAAATTATTACCATTTATCAGTCACTGAAGAGACTCCCATCCAGTGAACACCTTCATACTGCACTATTTGGAAATGAAGAAGCCAACTAACTGACAAAGGAAGGAGGACAGCAGCCCCAACTGTAAAAGGTAGTCTCCTTGGAATAAATCTAAAATATTTTCAAGGAGACAAATAGGAAGATGACTTGAGCAGCACCCAGACTTCAACAAGAGGGATGCATACTACCGGATGCCCCGATCAGACCAAGTGAACATTGTTGGACTGAAGATAAGGCTCCCCTGACCTCAACATCACAGGTCCACTATACTCCACACCTGTGAGTCTTTCAAATTATCAATGCAGTGCAGCCCAAGAGACAGCGGAGCATTCCAGCTAGCCCGAAGTGGAAACCTGGCCTGCCAACTCACCAATGAGTGCAAAACCCTACTGACCACTGGAGGTCTTCACCATACAGCAACCTCTGTCAGTACCTCCAGGATTCCTACCGAAGTAAACGAAGAAGAAGACCACCATTGTGATACTGAGAACTGGGCACTCCAGACTGTGACATCACATCTCTGCAATACTCCACCCTGGTGGTCTTTAATTTATCCATGCAGCCCCAATGACGGTGGAAACAGCCCCAACAACACCAAAAGAACATCCTGGCCTGCCAACACACCGATGAGTGCAAAACTTATTGACCACTGGAGAGCCTTCACCATACAGAAGCCCTTGCCAGTACCTCCACCATTCTTGCCTAAGGGAAACGGAAGAAGAATCTCTTCCTACACTACTATTGATTTCATATGATCATCACCTATCATGACTGATTGATGATAATAATTTTTTTTAAAGTGTGGTGTGTTGTGTGTGTGTGTGTGTGTGTGTGTGGTGTGTGTGTGGGTGTGTGAATGAGTGTATGTGTGGATAATATGTGTGGTGAAAACTCTCCACAGTTAGTCTCACTATGATCACATGATCTTAGCTCACCCAGAACAATGTTTATATGTGGTCCCCCCCCATCCCCCCACCCCTATTTTGTGTGTGTGTGTGTGTGTGTGTGTGTGTTGTGTGTGTGTGTGGTGTGTGTGTGTGTGTGTGTGTGTGTGCAACACATGATACCCTGTTTTTCATTGATCACTGCTATCTTCTCTCAACAAACATCAGCATATTGATGCCAACACATTATTTCACCTGTTGCAATGAACATCATCCCACAGCATTGTTCACTTTTTTAAACAACACCATTTATATGAACCTCCCACCCCCACACCCCACCCCATAGTGATGAAGAGATATGAGGCTCTCCTCCTCTTGCCCCCTTCCCCCCCCCCCCCCCACAAACACACATTGCCCTCCTCCCCCCCATCTTCCCCCCCTTTTTTTCCCCCCTGACCCCCCCCCCCCCCCCCCCCCCCGATCATACCTTATCACCCATTTATCTTCCATCCCCTTCCCTCCCTAACATTACCCACACACCTTCACAACTACCCACGCATAACTACCACTACCTCTTTCATCACCCAACGAAATCATTTATTTTATTCACCTAAACCTTTTTTTTCCCCTCAGTTTTCCCCCCCCCTTTCCCTTTACCATTATTATCATCCCACCATTAACCACAACCGTCACAAAGATATCACACCATCCCAATAAACTAGACACACAACCCTATCATATCACACACACGCACCTCCCCCTACGCAAACCCCCCCTCCTTTTCCTCTCCCATAATCCCCCATGTCATTTCCGCCTACCGCTATTTTCCCCACCACATGACAACAACAGATGAGTCATTTTTCGTTCTTTTTTTCATTTTTCGTTCTTTGTTGTACTGTCCCAAATGTTAAATGTGATTTATTTTTCGCCTGAAGAAGACCCAAGTGGTTGAATGCATCGTGTCTTGTCATGTGCTTTGTTTGTCAATGTCATTGGCAGTAAGAAACAAACTCTACTTCTAAATTTGCAATTATATTCCTTCTTTTTGTGATATAGACAGTCTTTCATTACTGTATTCCTCATTTAGAGAACGACAACAAAATCTCCTAATTGCCTCCAGAAGAATTTAAAGAAATTTACTGTCATACCGTCTGTTCCGGGACTCTTATCACTTTCCATATTTTTTAGGACTTTGGTAGCTTCTTCTAAAGTAATTATGCTAAAGTAATTAATTCCCCCAATTGTTCGGATTCTAACTAATTTAGTTTTGACAGGTTTTCTACATATTTTCCAATCTCAATATTACGTACTTCCTTTTCCGCGTATAAGTTTTCATAATAGTTCTTGCCTCTGTTAACATATCGTCCGTTTCTGTCAGAGTTGTTCCTTGGTCTGTGACAAGTTTAAGCATTCTTTTGCTTACGAAATTCCTTTTCTCCAGTGCACAGAAATATTTGCTTATTTTTCCCTGTAGATGCCCATTAGCTCTGGATCGAATCATTATTCCGTCAATTTTTGTTTTCCTTAGCTCACTCAGCTCTTTCTTTTTGTTTTTCAAGATCTCCAAGTCATTTTCTAGTAAGCCATTTTTGCTTTCCAAGTCTTGCATTGCTTTTTCATTTGTTTTTCTGTTTCATTTCTTTCCTATTTTTTGCGAAAACTGAATATTATTGTTTCTGCTTTTTATTTCCATAATTAGAGTTTCTAGAAACAATTGGTCAGAAATTGTAAACAGAAATTGGTTCATTCGGGATTTTACTGATGAGTTTTTATTGTAAGGCAGTGATGCATATTGTCCTTTAATTCTTTCAATCGTTTCATCAACCAGATATACATACTGCTTGTCTCTTAAAGGAGAGGAATTAAATTTCCACAACCCTTTATGCCTCTCTTCCTTTTAAAAACAATATTTATGCATATCAAAGAGTGATCTATTTCATATCCGAACAAAATATCAGCATCTTACTATGTAAATGATTAACGGTCGGACAGTAACAAGAAATCTAGCCTGCTTTGTTGAAATGGTTTTGGTCTTCTCCAAGTATATCGTCTCGTGTCTTGGTTCAGTTCTCTCCATATATCAAGTAGCTCTAATCTGGACATAATTTCGGTAACTTCTTCCTGTGCACGAGCATTATTAACAAGTTTATAATTGTGATAATCCTTACTAGGATTAAGGACCAGGTTCCAGTCCCCTGCCATTATTATGGTGGGGGACATTCAAATCTTCTTTTTTTGATTTTATATTTTCAAAGAAAGACGGTTCGTCATTATTTGGCCCATAGACATTTACTAATGCTAAATCTTTTCCCATTGTATTAATAGCTACTATTATGTAATTACCATGAGCATCTTTAATAGTTTTCTATATTTTGAATTCAAAGTTGTTATTAAAGAGTATTGCAACCCCTCTTGATCGAGAGTTGTTGGAGGAAAATACACATTCATAACCCCATTCACTTCTTAACTGGCGTTCTAATTTACTAGTGAAATGAGTGTCCTGTAGAAAATAAAGAGTGTATTGTTTTTGTCTTAAAAAATCAAACACATCCTTTCTTTTGGGGTATCCCTCGAGACCTTGGCAGTTCAAAGATAATATCACTAAAGATTCCATTCCTCTTTAGATATCCTTACTTTTCCATGTTCTTTCTCCTCAGCTATAAAAATGTGCCGTTTGTTTTCAGTCGTGCTGCGTACAACCTTTGACACAACAACAACAATGAAATAAAGAAAAAAAAAGAAACCATATGCTTTATACACAAACATACACAAATGTATACTAAAAACAAATCTACCAGACTACCAACACCTACAATTTAAAGCCAAAAATTAGTCAAAATTTGCTTGACCAATGCAGGCAAGCAGCAGGTGCAGAGAGGAAGAAGACGAAGAAGGAGAACAACAACAACAAAAACGAGAAAAAGGACGCAATATACCAATAAAGGCAATGAAACATTTACATGAAGCAGCGTCAAACTAAAACAAGCCTGACTTTCAAAAAAGGTCAAACGTATGCTTTCCATTCTGTAAGCATAATAATTAAGTGACTACCATTTACATACACTCACACACACAAGAATGTACGCGCACATGCGCGCGCATGCACACACACACCCACAAACGCATATGCGCGCGCACGCACGCACCCACGCTCACTCATTAACAAAAAAAGAAAGGAGCTAGGTCAGCGGATGTGGATGGGGCGTGGAATCACGATCAGGCATGCATTATGTGTGTCTCAAGTTCAATGTACTTGTGAATGCAATTCAACTGACTGTCTTCAAGGACAGGAACACTCAGGGCAACTCATGTTTTGTCATGCGCAGAGCGTGATGGGGAGGGGACGGGGGATGGGGGGAGAGGGGGGAGGGTTATGCACCATGTGTATTCTAAATAAGGTAACAGACCAGAAAGTAAGACGGGTTTGGGTTTGATAAATGTTTCTGGGGGGAGGGGGGAACAGGAGGGAGCGGAGGGAGGGGTGTGTGCACGGGAGCACGCGAGAAGGGACAGGAGAAGAGGTGTAAGAAAAAGAAAGATAATGAATAATTAAAATAAAATAGAGAAGGAAGAAACTGGTTCGGGGGAGGGGGGAGGGAGATCTCCCTGTAAATAGGTCATGTATAAAACGCATAATGTTGCCAAAGCCTTTCAAGGGTTACTCAAAGAACAATAACATCAATGGCTTCACCATCTTTCCCAAGTACCAATCACATCTAAACAATACTCATCATCCACAACTCTTAATGCCACTCTGCATAACTTGTGCACATGGCCCGTCCAAACTTTTGACTTCCCTTCAAAATCAAAACAATACAAAACAGAAGTTTAAAGAAGCACAGATTACTAGTAACAACTTTTCAAAAAACAAACATCAGTTTCAATCAGCATAGGCGGTTCCTGTCCCCCGTCCATATCATCCATTTCCTTGCACAGCAGTATCGCCCATCGGACTTGCCTTTAAACATTATAGACATAAACTTAATTTTTAAAAAATAATCAAATAGTGTAATCACCACACTCATGGCAGTAATGACTTCTTACACAGAAAGGAGAAAAATCGTCCATAAATGTACTATAAGAAAAATTTGTAATAGCTTCTAATGAACAACTTGTTACGCTGAAAGAGAGAGGATCAGAACGTAGGAGAAATTTCTTCTCATTACCTTTCGTGCTGATCTAGAAGACTGAAGAGAAGGAAATTTAAATTAAAAAAAAGGGGTGGGGGTGGGGGTGGAGGAGGGGTGCGCGTGCACCTGTCCACCTGTATTGATTTGCGACAAACTCTGTTATACCACATTACTAGTATGTACAAAAGAGAGGGTTCATCAGATCATTAATAACATCTATCAGGTAATGATTCAACAGCTCCAGCTAACCTTATCTGTCAACTCATACATCCATATCATCTTTCAACGTAATCAGATGCCATCAACATCCCCCATGGACTTCACTCGACCTCATCTAGCAATATTACTAATCAACCTCATCAGTTAACATCATGTATCAATATAACTAATTAATATGACTTTATCTATCCTTTGCAATCTGCCTATCGGGCTGGCCATAGCACAGAAACCGCTCTCCTCAAAATGTCAACGACCTTTTCTCTGCTCTTGACGATGGTAAAGTCTCTCTGCTGTCCTTGTTAGACCTGTCTGCCGCTTTTGACACTATAGATCACAGTACCCTTCTGTCTAGGCTTGAGCATACATTTGGCATCTCTGGCACAGCTCTTTCCTGGTTTAGATCCTATCTTTGTGGTCGTACTCAGACTGTCTCTGTTAATGGTTTCTCTTCTCAGTCAGCTGACTTGGAGTATGGAGTCCCCCAGGGCTCAGTCTTGGGCCCCATTCTCTTCGTTCTTTATACACAGCCTATCTCTGACATTGTCACTCATCATGGCATCTCCCACCACTGTTTTCTCTGACGACAACCAAATCTACACCTCTGACGATATTTCTCAGCTCCCTTCTATCATTGAACGAACTCAGGCATGTTTTTCTGATATCAAAGCTTGGATGACTGACAACAAACTTCAACTGAACAACGACAAGACCGAACTGATTTTCATAGCATCTAAAAGATTATTGTCTACAAACTGCCTTCCCTCATCTGTCCAACTAGATAATTCAGTCATTAGGACTTCTTCAACTGTCCGTAGTCTTGGGATCACACTGGACCAAACTCTATCCTTTCAAAGTCAAATTTCCTCTGTCTGTCGTGCTTGCTATCTGGAACTTCGCCGTATTTCTTCTGTTCGTCATCTTCTCTCGGATGATGCCACCAAAACTCTCATTTCTGCTTTTGTTCTGTCTCGCTTGGATTACTGTAATTCTCTTCTTGCTGGTTGCCCACAGAATCTTCTTGGCAAATTGCAGAAAATTCAAAACAGTGCTGCCCGACTAGTATTGAAACGCTCCAAATTTTCTCACTCGGCTCCCTTGCTTGATTTTCTCCACTGGCTCCCAGTAGGCAAAAGAATTGAATACAAACTTTCTTTGCTTTGCTACAAATCTCTCAGTGGTCTAGCCCCATCCTATCTTGCTGATCTTCTGAATACCTACAAACCTCTTAGACAGCTACGTTCTTCCTCTGACACTTCTCTTCTCCAAATTCCTCGCTTCCGCACTAGGACCCTCGGTGAACGTTCGTTCTCTTTCCAGGCCCCCTGTTGTTGGAATAACCTCCCTTTGTCTCTCCGCTCTGCGACTTCCCTCTCTTCCTTCAAGTCTTCTCTTAAGACTACCCTCTTCCGGTCATGACCCTTCCCCTCTTTCTGTCGAAAGCAGATGTACCCTACACCTGGCGTATGTGTGTGTTTGTGTGTGTGTTTGTGTGATTGTGTACATGTGTGTGTGTGTGTGTGTGTGTGTGTGTGTGGTGTGTGTGTGTGTGTGTGTGTGTTTGTGTGCTCAGCTTAAGCATGTAGAAATATTGTGTGTGTGTGTTTGGAAGATTGCCTTTTGTTGTTTATCATATTGGTTGCTTCTCTTGATTTATTTACTCTTTATTGTAAGCGCTTAGGGCTTTTAAAGATTAGGCGCAAGAAATGCACATTATTATTATTATTATTATTATTATTATTATTATTATTATTATTATATATTATTATTATCGGAACATTCTTCCACACCATGCATATATCTTATGTCATTTATCTCATTGTTCCCCAAATCATCAATCTGCTTCATCTACCAACTCCATCCATCAACAATACACATCAACCTCACCCCATTAGCATCACCCCTTTTGCATATCTTATCCAAGTCATGCATGATTACCTTCCATCAACGTCAGCATTGACTGCTCACGTAAATGGAGCTGACCTCCCCAGTCAGCATTCTCTATAAACATCATCTAACCACAATTATAGTTTAACAACATCATCCATGGATATCATTTATGAACAATCAATAGTCTGCATCACCTTGTATCATATACTGCAGCATAACCAACACCCAACATGATTGACATTATTTCTAATTCTATCCATCAATAACATTCTTCCACATCTCCTGCCAACTTTTATCCATCAACATCATCCATCAACATCAGGGATTATTGTACAAAAGCATTAGTTTCCTACTGACAAATACAAGAGAGAGAGAGGTAACAAAAGCAAAACTCTGATTGCAATACCTTTATCAGGGTTTGCCATGGAGAGGAAGAAAGCGGAACGAGCAAGCGAGCGAGCGAGCGAGAGAGAGAGAGAGAGAGAGAGAGAGAGAGAGAGAGAGAGAGGGGAGAATGTTTATATTATCTTCTAACAAAACGCATTCTCTTTCGTGGAGTCTTCACTGTTGCATACAAAAATGGCCCTTCATCATCCATCAGTATTGCCATCAATTTCACCGATCAACTTCAGCTTAACAGATTACCTATCTAAGTCACCAATCAGTATAATCAAATCGTATCACATATCAACATCATCAATCCTTCAAGAAATCAACGTAATTCATCCACCTCCTCTCTCAGCTTCGGTCAAATCTCACCAATCTACTTCATCAATGAATACCATAAATCAATATCGCTGATTCATACTACCCATCGAAACATTCATCCACTCCACTTGATCTGTTTTAAACGTGGCCGTGAGTGAGGCACTGCACTTTGAGATTGCGTCGTGTGGCCCACTCGGCTGTACACCACATGAGCTGAATTGAAAGGTGAATCAGTAAACAAAAACAAAAGAAAAAAAAAGAAAAGAAAAAAAGACGGAAGAAGTATTTACGTAGTAGTTTGTCAACCTTCGGCGTATTTTCTCTTCAGTGTAGAAGTGTGGGTCACAGATGGGCACCCCCGCTGAAGCGGACATGAAAGAGTTCACAACTGATGTTGAGATTTTTGCCATGGGATAGCGAGGAGAATACATAGATATCGAGTTCTGCTCAGTGGTAGTATTGAACGTTTCTAGCTGTCAGACGAGAAACGAATGAAAGAAAAACACTTCTTTATACACATGCGTGCGCGAGCATGCACACACACACGCGCGCGCGCATACACACGTGCGCGCATACACACGCGCACATACACAGGCATACAGTCTCTCCTCTCCTCTCTCTCTCTCTCTCTCTGTCTCTGTCTCTGTCTCTCTCTCTCTCTCTCTCTCTCTCTCTCTCTCTCTCTCTCTCTCTCTCTCTCTCTTACACACGTGCACACTCTTGCCATTATCGTATGGGTGTTACGTGGCTTCAATTTTTCATCTTCCAGAAAAAAAACACTCCTCAATAATTCTCACATGTATTCACAGAACTTATCATACAGACCCTAGCATTCAACGTTTCTTCAAATAGAACGCTACTTCGAATAGAACAGTCACTGTTGCAACATTAGTAATGCATGGATAATACATGACAACTTTCATTTTGATCTTTTCTAACCTTGGTACCTTTCTCATTATAAAGTTCTGTTACCACATGACATTCTTATACCCGATGACGAACTGAAATAGGTCTCCCACAGACACATGTAATGATGATGGCCTTAATTATGGTCTATTTGTTGAACCGAACTCCCTGATGAGTCTGATCCAGCGGACGAAAGGCCTCAAACCAGGCAACATGAAAGGTTCTGTCTTCAGGATGGATTACAATAGGTCCCGTATGTTGCTAGTGAAGCTGAAAGTATTTGAGAAGAACACGTTTTTGTTTTGGGATTGTTGCCATGGTTACTAAGTGTTGATTTGTGAAACATCTACTGTGTGAAGGTTTTAAACCTGGTACCTGGGTTGACTTTTCTCTCTATCCAGGTCGCGTGTTTCCCATGCATTTTCCATCCCTACGCCTTTTGTATGTGCACGCGCGCTTCCGTGCTTGAATGCTTATGTGCTTTTGCGCGTGTGCGTTCGTGTGTGTGCGTTTACGCGCGTGGGTGTTTGTTGCTTCGTGTTGAGCTTGCCCTTTGTGTGTGTGTGTGTGGGGGGGGGGGGGGGTGCTCCCTTCTGCATGTTTTAAATTGTACCCTGTGCAGTGTTCACGAAATTGGAGGCGGGTGGGTGGGTGAGTGGGTGAGTGGGTGTGGGGGTGAGGATGGGGGTTGGTTCTTTTCTTCTATTCCCAAATTCTTGTCTTGTTCAAAAAATGTCATGTGTGTGGGGTGGCGGTGGGGGGGGGGGGGATGGGAAGAAGATGGAGTTGGGGGATATTGTGCAATGTTTACGGAAACTGTTACTTTTCCTGTATTGTGAAGCGCTCTGAGGATGAGTCTTTTCTCTCATCAAAGAGCGCTATATAAGCTCGATTTATTATTATTATTATTATTATCATTCCACAAGAGATCAGAACAATTTTCTGTTTTTCTTTTTTAAACCTGCAAATCATTTCAGTCAGCCATAACGAAGCCTAATGAGGTGTCTTAAGTACAAGAGTCTAATTACCTTTTCTCAGTCTAGACATTCACCGAAATCCTGATTTTTAGATTCTGCGTCAACCATGAATCTGCTTGTAATGTTGGACACTTTCACCGACGCAACGAACCACGAGGTGCATGCCCATCGTGCACTGGCTCGACAACATGAAACGAACCGCCGAAATGAACACCACAAAACGGCGAGATGAGAGAAGAAAAGGAACGTGTTAACTTTGTTCTTTGTCTTTTCTTTTCTTTTTTCCTTTGTTACACTTTCACCAGAGACTGACCGAGTGAGACAAGCGCTTTGAAGAGAACAGAGCTACACTGCAGCTTTTACAACTTGCGTAACCAAAGCTCAACCAGCCAACCACACACATGAGATGAATGCATATGAGAGATGGTGAGTCAGGGACTTGGAAGGAATTTTCCTATTCACTGTACTAGTAAATGAAGGGGGGGGGGGGGGGGGGGGAGAGAGGGGAAGGAGCTGAAAGTATTGTCTGGGCAGTGGACATCGCCGTTGCAAACAGGGGATGTTTCGAATATAATGGGCTTACTAACAGATCTCTGCAAGAAGATCCACTCAAGTGTATTTCTTTTGACTGACAACAACAACAACAAAAATGAAATGAAATAAAGCACACTTTCTTCTTCTCCTCCTTCTACTACCACTACCACTACTACTACTACCACTACTACTACTACTACTACTACTACGTCTACTACTACTACTTCTTCTTCTTCTTTTTCTTCCTCCTCCTCTTCTTCTGAACCCTTTCATTTGTTCGTTCGTTTTAAAGTTTCTGTCGGAGGAAGGGAGTGTGTGTGTGTGTGGGGTGGGGAGGGTGGGGGGTGGGGGGTGGGGGGGGGGTTGTCCCTCGCCTCCCTCCTTGAATGTCTATTTCTCATTGGGCACAATCAAGAACATAGATCCGTGCCCCAAGGGCAGTAGCGGAGAATGTTTCGTTCTTCCGTCTTTATGCTCGCTTCAACACAGCTCCCTCCCTTCCCCCTCAAAAATCCTGAGTGGCGTCCCCTGGTAAGTGATTTCACCCCCAACATCCCGCCCCCCCCCCCCCCTCCAAAAAGAACACTGCAAGATAAACCATTCCGTGTGTGTGTGTGTGTGTGTGTGTGTGTGTGTGTGTGTGTGTGTGAGAGAGAGAGAGAGAGAGAGAGAGAGAAGAGAACTCTCTGAACTCTGAGAGAGAGAG
>CM031598.1:98156490-98171490 GCA_018398815.1 Conus ventricosus | reverse complement strand
AAATTTCAAGGTCGAAAAAAAAAATCCAACCCTAAAAGTGGTCTAACTCACGACGAAAAGCTCCACTGCCAACACTATGACTGTGTGATCTCGGGCCTTTCAAAAAGAGTCCCTGATAAGCACAAAAAAATAATCGGGGACGTTAATTCACCCTTCTATCATTACAACCCTAATGCAATCCAGGGTTAAGCCCAGAACCCTCACTTCTCGAGTCCTGATGTCGAACAAACTTTAATACTACAAACTAACAGAGTAAAACTCTAGACAATTCCGTTTCATGCCCCCTTGCCTTTAAACACATCCTGTCTTTCAAAATAATTTTATGATTCTGGTATTTGCTCTACGCGGTTTATTGAAAATTTCAATAGCAGGGGTGTGATGTGCTACTCCACCAGCCGTAAGAACATCCCAAAGCAGATATAGCCATAAATCACTGGGCTAATCCATCTCTGGAAATCCCGAAAACCCGGGTAGGACATAGCTCTTGTCGGGCTCAGCCAGGTAGCAAGCCCCAGTGCTTCCAGCAAAGAAGCTCAAACAGGTTCCCGCACAACACACAAAACACACACACACACACACACACACACACACAACACACACACACACACACACACCACACACACACGCACGCACCACGCACGCACTGCACGCACCAAGCACAACCCACGTGCAACACACACACTCCTTAAACACCGCGCACAACACCCCACACACACACACACACCCCACACACACCACACCACCACCATACACACACCACACACACACCAAACACACACACCACACACACACCACACACACCACCACACACACAACACACCACGCCCCAAACACACACCACACACACACACACACACACACACACACCACACACACACACACACACACACACACACACACACGCACGCGCGCGCGCGCCCCGCGCGAAAGCACACCCACGTGCAAACACACACACTCTTTTAAAACCCCACGCGCACACCCACACACACCAAACGCACGCACACACGCAACGCACGCGACAACCCAAAGGGGGCAAACAAACAACACTCTAAACACGCGCACACACACACACACACAAAACAACAACACACACAAACACACACACACACACACCCACGCCGCACGCAACGCACGCCCAAAAGCACGCACGCAAGCACACACACACCACACACACACACACACACACACACACACACACAAAACACACACACACACACACGAGGACGTACGTACGCACAATGAGAGAAGACAGAGGGGAGGAGAGACAGAGGAGACAGAGGAGAGGGGGACAGGAGAGGAGAGAGAGAAGGAGAGAGAGAGAGAAGAGAGAGAGAGAGAGAGAGGGGAGGGAGGGAGAGAGAAGGGAGCAGACAGATAGATAGATAGAAGATAGACAGACAGAAAAACACATGGAAGGATTCATGGATAAGCAGACTGACAGATAGATGAGTGGTAACTGCGATTGTTACATCAAAAACCCCGAAGAATGAGAAAGGGATTTCAGACATTTATTCTGTGCATTGAGAACATTTCTTGTTTATTTAAAACAATGAAAAAAATATTCCCAAGACTTTCAACATAAGTCATTTTTTTTCAAGACCTATATGGTCATCACCGTCTTCAGATATCCACGAAACTACACTTACCATTTACTTAAAAGAAAACTACACTTCCGCCGAACGAAAGAGACAAACAATTACAAACAAACTCGAAAGCGTTTCGACCTCTTCGGTCTTCTTCAGGCAAGACAAAACAAATTCAAGACAATGAAAACGAAGAACGAACAATCACTTATCTCCTCAAATTGGCCGCCACCCGCCATCAGTCGCCCACCTTTGAAACTACATTCATCGTTATCAGTCACCCCCGTTTGAAACTACATCCAATCGTTATTTAGTCACCCCTGTTTGAAACTACATCCATCGTTATCAGTCACCCCTGTTTGAAACTACACTCATCGTTATCAGTCACCCCTTGTTTGAAACTATATTCATCGTTATCAGTACCCCTGTTTGAAACTACATCCATCGTTATCAGTCACCCTGTTTGAAAATACATCCATCGTTATCAGTCACCCCTGTTTGAAACTAAAATCCATCGTTATCAGTCAACCCCTGTTTGAAACTACATCCATCGTTATCAGTCACCCCTGTTTGAAACACACTCATCGTTTATCAGTCACCCCGTTTGAAACTACATCCATCGTTATCGTCACCCTGTTTGGGAAAAAAACACTCATCGTTATCAGTCACCCGTTTCTTTTAATGGCACTTATTTCTAAACATTTATGCATTATTCTCAGTTGAAACCATTCAAGTTTGAATCTCATGTGTACAATTACCAGCGGTAGCTTCTGATAAATTTAATGTCCCGTTTGTAAAAAGATTGGAACTCTCATTTATAATCGATCAATATATCAATATACATCTTTGAAAGGTAAACCGATATGTTTATGACAGCATGAAAAAGCGGTTATATCTGAGTTTTCGATGATAATATCAGATTTCCTGATGAATTCAATAGTTCCCGGTTTTTTAACCATAAGTGGGAAAATCAATTTTGACATCGTATTAATTACTTGAAGTGTCTGTGAGAAGGAGGCTGACCATTGATATAAAAAACGCTTTCGTTTTCAAAGCATTTTGAAGAAATCGATCTTGTCCAAACTTGAATGCGTTTTTTCGTAGCCATTAATTTGGCGGTACTTCAATTTGACTTACATCTTTAAAAAAAATAAGGTTAAACCTTCAAAGACGTTGCCCAGAACGTCACATTTTACAAATTTCGAACAATCACTGGACCAGGAGAGACCAGTGATGATTGTTTCCCTTTAGGTTTGGAAACCTTCAGTCTTTTCGGATCCCGACGTGACCAGAGCTCGTGGGCAAAACCCGAGCTGAAACGCCTGTTCTACCGAGACTACAAAAACTGTTCCCTTCTAAAGCTTGTGACGCTCACCAAGACCTCTTCGTTTCCTGCAAACTATCTGGACAGGATTGGGCCCCTCCTTCCTGCTGCTTGGACGACAAAAATTGGACAAAAGAAACTTTCAGTCTTTCCAAACTTGAGTACAAGGGTAACGGCACCGTGGCTTCTTTGCTCAAAGACACCCTGTCTTTTCAGAGGGGTGTCTGACAAATATGAGCTATAAGGGGTTCAGCAAACGCCACAATAGTTTGGTCAAGGAGTCCTGTCTGAGGGCAGTGAGGGAGAGTCATCAAGAGTTTCTGTATAGGCAGAAGGACTATGTACATCTATCAACAACACAGGAACGCCCTCTCTTTCTTCTACATCAAAAGGAGGTCCTGACGGATGGGAGGCAGCACCAAACCCCTTTCGATTAGAATAAATGCGAGTAAACCATTTTTCTCTTCTTCAGTAGGTTAGTATGGTACTTCGTCTGAACATCCCCGTTGTGGTGCTGGACATGGATGGACGGTCTGATCCAGGTCCACGATGTAGCAGAAATGATTCTTGTAATCGAGGATCCTCATCGTGTTGGTGGAGTGTGCGTTTTCGCTCCGTCGCAAAGGAACCAGGCAAGACTCGTCAATCTGGAAAACATCCAACTTGACCCCAAACATGTTTCGGCCTTTCCAGGTCGGTGAGCGTCGTGCCCAGGAACTCCTCTCTTTTTTCTTGGCCCGTGTTCTCACACAACATGTTTCAAGAGAAGTTGGGTAGGTGTCTGAACACTTTTAAGCGTCGCTCCTCGATGCAAGGCGAGGCACCGAAAGAAAAACAAACCCCAGGTTGTCGGTGTACAGAAAAGAGTGGTTTTCGTCCTTCACGAGTGGGTAGATGCCCTATGATGGTCATGATGAAATCAGATGGAGGGACGATCGCAGCAGCCAGTGGGGTAGTCCGGGAGAGGGTTGATACAGAAGCTGGTTGAGGTGATGGACTGGACCATCTACTTTGAGTTGGGAAGTTGCTGTCTGGCGTGTTCCCAGACATCCTGGTCGTTAATGTCTTCCAGGAACCTCTCGATAATCTTGTCTGTTGTTGATCAGACGGAGTGTCCATGAATCGGACGTTGTTTCTGATGCATGAAAGAAACGATAGTCATCGTTGTCTCTGTGTGGCTGATGATGATTTTAAATCGTTTGCTTTGCCTCTCAAAAATGGCGTTGAGACGGTCCGTCCAGTCCGGTCTTCCCTGATGCTCCCAGCGGATGTTAAACATGCGTTCATGCTTGCCCTCAAAAGAATGAGAGCGAATGGTGCTCCAGCTGCGGCGTAAATCTGGCCGGATTTGGGAGCAATACCATCTTGATTGAAATCACACCACCACCCCTCAGATCTATTCGTCGTCTTTTGTTTTACCCAACAGACTGATGATAAAGTTTCCTTTTTTTCTTCCTGCTCTTTCTTCTCTTCGTTTTTCTTCTTTCAATGTTTCTTTATTTTTTTTTTTCCCCTCTTCTCGCAGCCGTTTGTTGTCGTGAGATATAAATGTAAATCGAAATTTTCTTTTCTTACGAATTTAGATTGCAAACGTTGCAAATATGAGATGTGTCTAAAGTAATGTACAGATTGCACATGTCTTTTGCAGGTTTATATTTCTTCTGGAAAGATGCGTGACAGACCTCACAGACGTGGGATTTAGTCTCCATAATCTGTTACCAAAAAAAAAAAAAGAAAAAAAAAGTTTCCTCGATTAAAACTCATACAACAAACACATGTCATCTAAGGTTGTACGCCACGGGTAAGGACATCACACCATCATTAGCATCAACCTCATCTCATTTAATGTTGTACCTCCCAGCTAAAGACATACCATCATAAAAACCCTGACCACTCATATCAAGGTTAACCCCCCTTGTCTTGTCACGGTCGCTAAGCCGGACGGGCCCTACCACCCCTACCCACACCTATTACACACTAGAGCAGACAACACAGCACACTAACACACTTTACAATCACGCGCACCTCTTTATTTCACACACCCAAACATACCATGGCGCCACCACTCACGTCCATCTACAACCACACACCGTTATCCCACTTCTTCACTGACCCACCCTACCCTACTACGACCCTGAGAACCCTAACCTATACTAAAACACCAGTTGCGGTATATCACTGCGACCTAGGGACGCAGAGATAGCCCGCACACGTGGTGGCTAACTAATAGGGACAAGAATAAACCCAAGGGACTCTAAACTTAAACTGCTACCACCCACACCTCTCCCCAGGACCCACCCTTCTCTTTTGACCCGGGACCACTATCGCACTGGTCACTGCGTCCCTAAGGGAGGCAACGACAAGTACCCTACACTGTGCTGGCCACTACGTCCCAAAAGGAGGCAGTAACTAACACCCCTACTCTACTACCTAATGCTACACCCCTTCTACAACACCCATGGGACGACCTATCCCGGCCCGGAAAGCTCCAGTCCCGGCACTGTCCGTGGACCCTCACAGACTGACTCCTCCACAGATGACTCCGCTCCTCAGCGCTGTCCGTGGACCCTCACAGGCTGACTCCTCCACGGATGACTCCGCTCCTCAGCGCTGTCCGTGGCCTCACGCAGGCTGACACCCCGAAGACTCTACACCCGGCGGCGACCGTGGCTCCTCAGTCTGACTCCTCCCCTGCGCTGGCACAACACCTCTGAAGGCCCCGCCGGACACAAAGGGTGAGGGAAGGCCTGGTGCAGTGCCCTCTCGACGAGTCCGGGGCTCGAAGGACGCCTCCTCCTCTGAAGGCCCCGCTGGACACTGAGGGTGAGGGAAGGCCTGGTGCAGTGCCCTCTCGACGAGTCCGGGGCTCGAAGGACGCCTCCTCCTCTGAAGGCCCCGCTGGACACTGAGGGTGAGGGAAGGCCTGGTGCAGCGCCCTCTCACAGGACGCCCGAACAGGGAAGAGCAACAGGTGGCTGGAGGACTCCCGGAAGAACTCCGGCAGCGGAGGAGAGCTGCCCACAGATGGCAGACGGCCTGGATGGTCTCCTCTCCCGGGAAAAGCAGCAGGCAACGGGACACCGCCGCTCACCTGCCGGCACGCGGCAGTACCCTGCGGTGGTCTGACCCCAGCCTCAGGACGGGACAGGATACCTGCTAACACAACTGGACAGACAGACGTCAACCACACCAGTTCTGCAACTGGCTGAAGTGGCTGCAACGAAGACAACACGGACTCGGCACAGGCCAAGGGCACACCAGACCCGACGAGGACCTGGCACTAACTATGACTCGAAGTCACTCAGCTCGACTAACGGCGCTGCCGCCGCAACTACAAGGCGCGTCCCCCCGACGAACACCAGGGACCGAAGTGAAGCTACCCCAACGCATTCCGACCTGGTCGGACTCAAGCGAACTCTACTCACAACACAAAACAGCGATTGGTCAGAGCAGCGTATCCCTCCGCAGAGCTGACACGCCGGACCAACGGACTAGTTGTTGCTCGTGCAACAACCGACAATTTACCACAACAACTCACAGACTTGACAACACCAACAACAGCCGATATCCTGCCCCGCCTTCTCTGGTGTAGAACCAAAGTAACAACAGGGGTAACAATCGGAAACGAAACCAACCTCCCGTTTCCATCCCTTCAATAAGTGAAGATTGGAACCCAGAATATTGTATGTCTTATTTCCCCAGCCCCCTACCTAGCTAACCTTCGACCTTAACCAAACCCAATTCTTACACACGCACGCTCGCACACACACATATACACACATGCACACGCGCACACAGCTCTCTATTTCTAAACTACCATTATTCCAAACACATGGACGGCTGATTTAGTACCGCCGATCGGTGACAGTCTTCTGTGATAGCGTGTATATACTCAGTTATGAATGGTCACAGCGCCTAATAAGTAAAAATATTAATGACTGACTCCGGAAAAAATGTCCACAAGAGAAATTCACGATAATCCGTGTTCCCTCTGCGTTTACAATGGACCCAACAAGTGACACACGTCGTTCAAAAGCTCACAGTTGTGACATTTAAACTGTGTCAACTATACTCGCCTTGTCTGAAATAGTTATCCAATGTCATTCGGATTTCCCTCATTTTATCAAAAGGGTCGCTCAGAGTGGTACCGTTTTCTAAACCCTGTATCTCAAAAACTAAACATCTTATTTTGCATGGGGTTTTCTCCAATAAAACGAGCGTAAAAAGTGTTTTTAGATCATGTAAAACTCCCAAACAACTGTTCGATGATAAGAGACTCATTTCGTGATGGAAGGTCACATTAAATGTCGTATCTCTCGGCCAAGGACATACCTTCATAAAACCTTCACAATAAACCGTGAAATGAAGGTAAGAACGTTTCTGATTTAACTTTCACCGGTCTGTTCATTTTTTTTTTAAGGAGCAAACGTTACATGATAAGACCCATGTTAAACTGTATCATTTCTGCAAAATGTCTGTTGCTGAAATAATAATTGTGATAAATAACTCATTGGTAAGCATTTTATTTTTGTTGTTTATTATAAAGGTCAGGACCAGAGCGTTATCATTACGTTGTGTGGAAAAGGAGCTTTAAAATAAACAACCTGAAATTATTCAGTGAAATTTGGAATTTGATGTTTGTTTTAAACAGTTTTATTTCCATGACCATACACATTGAACACAAAGCACATTTGCCAGGACAACAAGAGGACTCTTATATACAAGTAATTCTTAATACAGTGAAATTAGTGATTCTTCTTCTTCTTCCTCTTCCTCCTTCTCCTTTTTCATTATTATCTGTCTGTGTCTCTGTCCGTCTGTGTCTCTGTCTGTCTGCGTTTATGTGTATTTTTCTGTCTGTGTCTCGATCACGGTCCTCGTTTTAAACCCGCACAAGCCAGTGAACACTGGTGAATTTGTTATATGGTGCAATATGTGACAGCTTAACGGACCACTCCTAGATTAATGGGGAAGAAAAAAAAATGTGTCATCGTTTTTGTGGCAGGCGCAATGCCCCCGCTAGCCCTAGGGATGAATGGGGTAAAAAAAAACCTGTGTTATCGTTGTGTGAGGCGGTATTAACGTCAGGTGCTAACCCCCCATCTAGCCTCCCTTGATTTAGTGTTATTGATCGGTCCCACGATAATGACAGGAAAAATGTGTCAACGTAGGCTAAGGTTTGTTACACTCTCAGTAAAGGAAAGTAAAGAGCCGAGACGGTTGCTTCCCTTATCCGCTTGCCGGAAATGACCTTGCGATGGGTGAAGCACCCAACCTAACACGCTATACTTCAAGGCGATTGCGTCCCTTGACACAGCCGAAACCCCACCATATACTGATTTGTATGAGTCAGCTGTTACTGCTAACTCATGCACATCAAGCCCCCAAACTCGTCACTAAGCTAGGTGGCGGTGTTGTAGAAGTGGAAATGAGCAAACAAAAAAAGATCAACTGGGTACTCCCGATCCAGATTGGTTATTTCGTCTACCAATATGCCAAGTTGCGATTGTTGCAGTTATATTACGATTGTTTGGACAAATTTGTCAACAGATCAGATTTTCAACTTTTGGAGATGGATACGGATTCGCTGTACATGGCACTCAGTCGTCGAAGGTTGGACCAAGTCGTACGACCCTCCATGCGACAGCAGTTTTTCGTGGAGTACAATCGGTGGTTTCCGAGTCAAGCTTGTCAACGACACGCTTCACTCTTTCAAACTGGATACACCACCGAGCGCGCGTGGGATGTCAAACAGTGCGCCGATTGCCTGGCCCGTGCCAATATGACAAACGGACACCCGGCTTGTTCAAAGTCGAATACACGGGAGGATTTCTTTGTGGGGCTCTGTTCTAAAACCTATTTCTGTTCTGGGAAGGAACAAACCAAATTCAGCTGTAAAGGGTTGAGTAAAAAACACAATGCTTTCACCAAAGAAACCAACCAAAAGGTTCTTCAAACGCAAGAGAGTGGGAGTGGAAAAAAAATAGGGTTCAGAACGGACGGAACATCTATATTTACGTACGCTCAAACCCGCAATTCTCTTTCCTTTTTTACATTAAACGAGTTCTCGCTTCTGACGGTTGTCACAACTTTTCCTACGCCTGTATAGACTTTTGTTTCGTTGACCCCTCCCCAGGAAACTTCTTTTTTTATGATAGCGTTCCAACGTGATTGTGGTCTTGATGAGTGTTCTAATAGTCGTTTTATTTCTTTCTCGTATCAGAGTGTGCTGTTTCATCCATTATTTTTTGGGAAACAGTCCCCACCTCCTCGTGGTGTTTCCTGGGTGGTCCTTCGTTCTGTAAGACTGACTAAAGTTAACATCACTTTTTTTGTGGTTTAACTTTAGTCCGTTTTATAGCTCAAACGATCAGCGGACGGGGTTAAACATGTCATTTCCACTAATATCACGATTGCTCTGATGCAACATGATTTTTTTCTTGTTTGACACGTAAATATGTTGATATAGCCTTCCAGATTCGATTATACATTTCGATGGTTAGAAAAGATTCAGCTTTTTTATAAGTTGACAGACAGGCGTGTAAATTACCGTGCATGCGTTTTTCATCGCTCCTAGGGTCTTTAATAGCGAGCACACATCGATTTTACGATGCAATCACCGAGCATCTTGTGTCATATCCTTCGCCCCTAAGGCGCTTTAATAGCAATGTCATGATCAGCTAGTAAGGATGTAGCGGGTAAACTTCGGACCTTTCAAGGGAGCTGACTGCCTTTTTTCAGCATGTGTTTGTGTGTTGTCGCCCTTGGGAGACGGTCTAAACAAAACCAAAACAAACAACAACAACAAAACAATAAAGACACCTACTAACCCCCAATTCTCATTCTTTAACTATTAATGAACCGGTCTAAAGAGTCAGTCATGCTCAGCTAGTAAGGTTCAGCGGGTACAGTTCGGGCCTTTCAAGGGAGCTGACTGCTTTTTTTTTTTTTAATGTGTTGTGGCCCTTGGGTTACGGTCTAACCCAAAAAAAAGTCGCTTTAAACCAGTGTGTCATTTTTTTTTTGTTTACATTTTCTTTACAGCTGATTGCACCAGCGCGATGCAATCGCCCGTAGGGGTCTATCAATAGGAAGTCACATCGATCTCACGATGTCATCACCGAGCATCCTCTGTCATATGATTCGCCCCTCAGGCACAGTCGTGGCGAGGTCGTGACGTCCGCCTCAACCGCCTCCACAACCGCCTCCACTTTTAAGGGTGAGAAGTCCCTATTCCTACTACTCATGACCAACCAATTATTCCGGTTCAGCCAATGAGATTACTGCTCATACAACCCACTGTTAATAAAGACTTATCTCCATGATCACCCGATCATTCCGGTTCAGCTAAGGAGATTCCAGGTCATACAACCCACTATTAATAAAGACAGATCACCGTGATCACCCGATCATTCCTATTCAGCTAATGAGATTCCAGGTCATACAACCCATTATTAACAAAGACTCATCACCATGATCACCCGATCATTCCAGTTCAGCTAATGAGATTACCAATCATACAACCCGTTATTAATAAAGACAGATCACCGTGATCACCCGATCATTCCTGTTCAGCTAATCAGATTACTGGTCATACAACCACACATCATAAAGACTAACATTATTAGATGCGAAGATCCAAAGTCTACTAGTCCATGGAATCATTGGTATACACTCTACACATACACTACAAAAAGTTGGGTATTGTCTGGTTAGTGTCTGTCGCCTCATTTTAACTCAGGTTCAAGCACCCTAAACTACCATGGTCTCAGCAGCCCGGGCCTCTGCTCTAGCTAAGACCTACCGCTGCAGCTATCCACCTCATCTCACTGCCCATCAGGTGCAAACCGTCAGATAGGTTCGAGTTCTTCCCAAGGTGGTCATCCACCCTCGAGATCCAATAAAGCGTGATCGATCCTTTATTGAATGATGGTCGCAGGACTGAGACGCTGACGTCCAGCCTCCACTGTCATGCTGCGTCCTCACATCTTTTTACCCACGTTTTGAGGTCCTGTGGATTACATGGAGGTGAGACGCATTTCTCTTCTAAAAATGCAAGTTCAATACCCACATGTCAACACCCTCATAGATATGCAAATTATACCCTAGTTTACTCTGACTTCTAACCAGGGTTATCCATACATGTGGTAGTGGAGTTCGCACATTAGAAGAAACTAAGAAACTTATCCCCAACATGAACAAAATTATCCTTCATCCCCATAGAAACAAAATTACCCTTCATCCGCAATATGAACAAAATTACCCGAAATTTACCAAAAGGACTGGAGAACATTCGGCTGACTGATCTCAGTGACACTTCTGGTGTTTATTAAAGTTTAATCCCAACAAAATCACGGAATGATCTGTCTTGTTTCCACATTCAAAGTGTGCATATTCAAAAGGGAAAAAACCCTGCTTGATCTGAAAATAAGAAAGAAATGTCGTAGGCCTCTTGATTACTTTATATTTATGATAAATTCTCGCTAAATGGAACAAGTAATTCAAATGTTCTTCAGGTGTTGTTTTACTCCCGCTTTTTTCCTTTCAAATTTTATGATATTGTCTATGTATGCTTGTGACTGCGAACGAAAGAGAGAGAGAGAGAGAGAGAGAGAGAGAGAGAGAGAGAGAGAGAGAGAGAGGAGAGAGAGAGAGGTGTGTTGTGCATACTTGCGCGGCTGTGTGTCTGTGCCTGTTGTGTGCGTGCGTGCGTGCGTGTGCGCCTGCCCGTGTGTGTGTGTGTGTGTGGTGTGTGTGTGTGTGTGTGTGTGTGTGTGTGTGTGTGTGTGTGTGTGTGTGTGTGTGTGTGTGTGTGTGCGTGCCAGAGAGCACGCGTGCGCGCGCGTGTGTGTTATAGATAGATAGATAAATACTGAAGGGGAGGGGAGAGAGAGACAGACAAACAGAAACAGAGAGAGAAACAGACACACAGACAGACAAACACAGACAGACAGAAAGCATGGCTACGTGTGTTCGCGTGCGCATATGTGTGATAGATAGATAGACAGACAGACAGAGAAAGAGATAGAGACAGACAGACAGACAGACAGATACACAGACAGACACAGAGAAAGCATGGCTGTGTGTGTGTGTGTGTGTGTGTGTGTGTGTGTGTGTGTGTGTGTGTGTGTGTGTGTGTGTGTGTGTGTGTGTGTGTGTGTGTGTGTACAACTGACTGTGGATGTGTTTGTGAGCGTGTTTTTGTGGCTGTGTGTATGTGTGCAATTGTGTGCATATGAATGCGCGGCTGCTTACGATGCATTATGCATTTTACCTGCCATAAAGTTGAACTAAACACGCGAAATAGAGTTCTGTCCCTTGGTTTCGTTTTGCAGCCTGACTTTTGGTGTGTTCAGCTTTCTGTACTTTACTGTTTCTGTGTGCCAAGCCAGCACCTGTCACCACACACACACACACACACACACACACACACACACACACACACACACACACACACACACACACACACACACGCACGCACCCGCACGCACGCACGCACGCACGCACGCACGCACGCACTCACGCATGCACGCACGCACGCACACACACACACACACACACACACACACACACACACACACACACACACCACACACACACACACACACACACAGAACTAAACCATCATCATTCACAATATTTTTCCGGCAAATTTAATCATCTAAGATGACAGCGTAAAACAAAAACCATGAGAGCCTTATTTATTTGGTTTATAACGTGCAAAATAGTATGGAGGTGTCATAGAATGATGAATACAAAGCAAAACATATTCTCTCTCTTTCTCTGCCTGTCTGTCTGTCTGTCTGTCTGTCTGTCTGTCTCGTCAGTCTGTCTGTCTGTCTGTCTGTCTCTCTCTCTCTCTCTCAGGATCAGAGAGAGAGAGAGAGAGAGAGAGAGAGAGGAGGAGAGAGAGAGAGAGAGAGGAGAGAGAGAGGAGAGGAGAGAGGAGAGAGAGAGAGAGAGAGAGAGAG
Source organism: Conus ventricosus (assembly GCA_018398815.1). NCBI lineage: Eukaryota > Metazoa > Mollusca > Gastropoda > Neogastropoda > Conidae > Conus > Conus ventricosus. Next base: position 98,158,612 of record CM031598.1, on the reverse strand, counting down.
AGAGAGCTACGGGATGATCAGCGTTAAAAAAAGAAAGAAGTATGTTTTCCGTCTGGTTGATGTAAAGGAATTATGTGTAACGAACAACTTACTGAAGTGACAAATTGCATGCACATTTACGTCACACTAAATGTCTTTCTTCAACACTATCATATGTTTTCACATTTCACGTATGAACGTAGGTAATGGAATGGCTTGAAAAGAATGTGCACAATGCCAATTTTGTTTGGGTGGGTGGGTGGGAGTGAGGGGTTGGGGGGTGGGGTGGGGTGGGGGAGATATCCAGGCCACGTGCAAGAAACGAAACTGATGGTGACAGACTGATTATCTCCAGCCTCAATTCTTCACATATTAGGAACCACCGAGTTTGGAGCGACTGTGCGAATAAATACCAGAAAGACCTGGCTGGAAACATCATGGAAGGTATTTTTTTTCAATGGTAGTTTTCAGTGCTGACTGTTACGTCTTGTTATATTCTGACTCTTTATACATTTAGAGTGGAGGGGCAGTGCCGTCTTTTGGCAGTTGCTCTTGGCACTTTAGGGGGAGTCGTCTGCTCTCATGGACGACGCTGCTCCTCTTCAGCCGGTTGATGGGTATTAAAGACTGCTCCTTTTCTGCCTAAACTATTGTCTTGGAAGCACTGCAACGTTCTGCTACACAGATTCAGACGTTGGATGTTTGTAAGCCCTCCAATTTCTTTGGCAAAGGTCGACCTCATCGCATTAGCGACGAAGCAGTGGGCTGACACTGAAGTTTCTCCAGTGCCTGCGGGGCTCTCTTTGTATAGTTAAAACTTTACTCGATGATCCCATAAATTATGTGTTTCAATTAGGTATTTTGAATAACTGCTTATAACTGACTGATTTTTTTTCTGCCCATCTTTTACATTGTTAGCACAAGATTAGAATATTGTTGACTTTATTTTGCACAAATGTAGTTATAAACATGTACGCGTATACACCACCACATAAAGTCTACAATATGTTTGAGTGTGTGCGCACGCATGGATTAACCAAAACGTGATAGTTTGTCCCGAAATTAAACTGAAACGTTTTGCATAGCAGACTGGACTGACTATTTTTGTTAGAAGGAAAATGAAAGGAAAGAAAAACTTCAAGGTTTTTTTTTCCGGTGGCAGTTCTTGTGAATTCTTTTTGGTGAAAAATCATACAAAAATGTTATTTGGGTTTATGGCTGATAGTGATTGAAAATGGTTAGAAACTGGCTATGCATGTTTGCATTAAACAGCCTTATAAAGAAGTAATATATTTTGTTTGTTGAGTGTGAGTTGGAGCTGGGGGAGGGCATGTGAAAAAATAAAGAAGACCTATTTTTGTTTTAAAATGCTAACTTTTGACTGAGTATTACACTTATATACTTTTGGTTACAATTGTGCAAAATACTGCAAAATTTCCAACATAAAGTAGTTGTTGATATTGATTTTAACAAGACCGTTAGAGTTATAGGCTTCAAATGGAACCATTTTCTTCGGTATTATGTCCTCATATTGCTACAAAATTTCGTGTGTCTACTTAGATCCAGAAATATGAAAATAGACAATATTCACTCACTATACTGCCACTCTAATTTTCAGCCGCACTGACTGGTCAGTGCTTAATAATTACAATTCACACACACACACACACACACACACACACACACACACACACACACACACACACACACACACAGAGGCACGCATACACACATGCACACGCGCGCTCCCTCCTCCCCCCCCCCCCCACACACACACACGCGCGCGCACAAAACTACCTACCCACCAACCCACCTCACCTACCTGCGAATTGATTTTACACTTTCTGTCAGAAATGCAAATATGCATGCTACACTTTCTAATGACAAAGCTGCCTCGTTTACTGTGACATTGTGACGCTCAAATACGGCGACACCTTTCCATTCTGCTGCAAAACGCGTCGCTATGAAATACTATCGCTACAATCTTATTCCACGGAAAATAACTCTGGCAGCAACATTTCACGTGATAAAAAGTCCCACCTACACATTTTTGTGGAAAACTGTGGCAAACAACAGCATCCAATGACTGCTACATTTTACAGTGATTGTCGCCAAATACCGTCGCAAAATGAACTGCGACAGT
>CM031598.1:98146490-98148990 GCA_018398815.1 Conus ventricosus | reverse complement strand
CTCTGGGTAGGAGCCGGTCAAGGCAAAAATATCCCACAAAGAAAGGGCTTTGATGGGAGTCGAAGCCGTGATCGTAAACAGCAAGCCATTGTTCCGCGTATCAGATGATACTGTAGCCATAACAAAACGGCAGAATCCTGAAGGACATCCAGAAGGGAGAGCTTGCTTCTGGCACCAGACCAGTTGGAAAACCCACACTGCGCTTCAAGGATGCCAGCAGAACGAGACACACAAAGGTCAGCGGCATCATGCCAACAGGCTGACCACAGCACGAGGACACAGACCTTCAGAGCTGGTACGCTGACAAGTGACCAGCAGACGACGTAGCCATGGTAAGTCAGAAGAGTGCCAAGACACCAGCGAACAACGTCAGCAGCGCCACCAGCAGACAGGACAGCCAGCAGCGGCAGCAGCAAGGTCTGCCACTTCACAATGAGGGCTGCACAGCCACGGCAAGGGCGGGAACTCGGCGAGTAACTGACCGTGGAGCAACTTTGTTGTCTCCTGAGACCAAAGGATGCCATCACCATTGAGACCGTTCTTATCTAACGAACGTTCAGATCCCCAGCCTAGATCATCTAGCTCGGGATTTCGGCGATCTTGCCGTTGTCTCTGTTAGTTGGCGATTCAAGGTACGTGCTGAAATAATTATAATAATTAAGGGGGGAAAAAAAGTTCGCTTGACATGTTCTTGGGACTTTGTGCAAAGGGAAGTAACCATACCAAAGCTCTCCTTTCATGGAAATGATTTTTTCACCACTCTCAAGTGACTGCAATCAGTGTGTTGCGGCTGACCTAAATTTCCGTTTTCGATGCGTAAGTAAATGTTTTTTATTTGGTACGACCAAAACATACAATGCTTTGAAAAATGTAAGTGAGATATTGGACCAAGAGATTGCTAACACTAATTTCACAGCCTATTTAACACAGATTTAGTCGCAAAGTGAGGCGACTGCTGAAGGACATCTAAACAAATTTTAAAATAGTAATGTTAGCGCACCGAAAAAAAAAACAAAAAAAAAAAAACCGTGGACAAACGAATCACAAGACAAAACAACGCGTTTCGACCTCTTAGGTCTTCTTCAGGCAAGAAACAAAACAATCAGGACAACGAAAATGAACGAACAATCACTTCTCTTCATCCACTTCAGCGCAAGATAGGCGTTGACAAGTGTTCGGTCCTGTGATTCGTATGTCCACGTTTTTTTTGGCGGTGTGCTAACATTAATATTCTAAAAATTATTTAACACAGTTCCAAGTTCAGAAGGCCTCGTAATATGTCTCAGTTTAGCACCAGCAACCAGTGTTGCAGTATGCGCTGCCTCCCTGGAGGAGAGATTGTTCAAACTTCCATTAAGAATCAGTTCTTAGTTTGTCGAACTCTGAGATGCAGATCGTGGACATGGGCTTCAGTTAAGATAGGGACTATTGTTCGTTGTTAGTTCGCGATGTAGATTCGCCAACCAATGTTCCTTCAATTAAGACTGGCCTCCATGGCGAGAACTGGTGAGGCGACAGGCAGTTACAGGGGTACCAGGCCTATCTTGATAAACAAAGAAACATTGCCACTACATCTGATCACGAGAAAATTAAGAAACAAAGCAAACCACAGCAAACTACCACGATGACAGTACTGATAAATCGCCCTAACGTTGTTATTGTTATTATTCCTATTAAGAGATTTTATACAGCGCCTATCCTCGAAAGAAGGCCAAGCTCTAAGCGCTTTACAGTCTGTGCTCTCGTTTATACAACATGCCGTCTACCTGGGTAGAGCTGACTGAAGAGCTGCTTGGTGGCGCTACCTCCAGTCGTTTCCCGTGTCATTCAGTTAATGTCAGTCACTCAACTTTAGTTTCTTCATTCGTTCTTCCTATTTTTCATGGAACGTCTCATTTACACCAATGACCAAACTGACCTTCTCTTTCGAAAGTTGGTGATGAGTTTTTACATGTGCGCAAGATCTTACGTGTGTGTGTGTGTGTGTGTGTGTGTGTTCATACACGGGGCCTCCATTTATAATCCCATTCGAAGGATTTTTCCAGAAGGAGTCGGAACCAGTGTTAACTCCAAGGGAAAATTCCGCCAGTGCTGAAACGCTCCGTGGTGATCCGAACCCGCTGCCCCCGGATTACCGGTCCGGCGCTTGTCATAACAAGAGATCTTATGTGTGAACGTCAGTAGATTTTCATGTTGAGTAGTGGAGGTGGAGTCTTTCAAAGGCAAGAATTTTTGGATTATGATCAGAGCGTTCGACGATATGTATACAGAGCTTGATTCCCTCACCTTTTCTTGTAGTTGATTGGACACTGAGGCACGTGAAGGGTGAGAGAAGCTGACTGGTTGTGGGTCGGGTGTGTTTCCGATCTATACGGCAGACCAGGAGTTGCCAGAGAAGAAGACAGGTCTCTTGACTCGGATCAAGATAGTAAATATTTTGCAACCTTTGGTGTTGGAACTGAAAACTTCTTTTCCGAGCGACCAAAGAGAGGCCAGAGAT
>CM031598.1:98138990-98141490 GCA_018398815.1 Conus ventricosus | reverse complement strand
CACACACACACACACACACACACACACACACACACACACACACACACACACACACACACACACACACGCACACACGCACGCACACACGCACGCACGCACGCACGCACGCACGCACACACACAACACACACACACAGAGAGAGAGAGAGAGAGAGAGAGAGAGAGAGAGAGAGAGAGAGAGAGAGAGAGAGAGAGAGAGAGAGAGAGAGAGCACCATATCAAGAAAACCAAGACACAAAGCTGAGCATACCAAAAACCTAAACTCACAGCTCTGTATTTGAAAACCAAACAGCTCTGTATTTGAAAACCAAACATACAACTCACCATATGTAGCGGGCACACGGCCCACCATATTAAGGAGAAAAGAAAAACTAAACAAAAAGCTGATCGTATCAAACTTCCAACCGTACAAGTAACCATATCAAAATGTAAAACGCTTCACAAGCCACATTTTAGCCCAAACACACAACTTACTACATTGAAAACCCAGACACACAACTCACCAGACAAAGAACACACACACACACACACACACAACACACACACACACACACACACACACACACACACACACACACACACACACACACCGCCACCACCACCACCAGCATAACTCAATGTGTCAAAATCCCAAACACAGAACTCATCATATCAAAATCCCAAACCTACAACTCACCATACTAACATCCAAAACAGACAAGTCACCCTATTAAAATCCCAAACACACAACTCACCACATTATAATCCCTAACCCCCAACTCACCGTACTAACATCCAAAACGAACAACTCACCATATTAAATCTCAAACACACAGTTCACCGTATTAAAATCCCAAATCCACAACTCACCGAGTTGAAATCCCAAACCCACAACTTACCGTATTAAAATTCAAAATCTCTTACCCACAACTCACCGTTTTAAAATCCAAAACCCACAACTCACGATATTAAAATCCGAAACCCACAACCTACCATATTAAAATCCCAAACCAACATCTCACCGTGTTAAAATCCTAAACCCACAACTCACAGTATTAAAATCCTAAACCCACAACTCACTGTATTAAAACCCCAAACCCGCAACTCACTGTATTAAAATCCCAAACCCACAACTCACCGTATCAAAATCCAAACCCCACAACTCACACTATTAAAATCCCCAACCCACAACTCACCCTATCAAAATCCCAGACCCACAACTCAGCCTATTAAAATCCCAAACCCACTACTCACCGTAACCGTCTTCTCCGCGCTGTCCTCCACCACAATCCAGTGTACGCGCGGCACGTGCATCAGGGTGTAACACAGACGTAGCAGATCCACCTTCTGCGTAAACCGCCTATAGGTCGGCGTGATGACATACGCGACAGGCAGTTGATCGCTGCGGCGACTCCTGCTGCTGTGACGTGTGGAGAGAACCAGTCTTACATCGCTTTTGTTGGGAAGTGATGGAAGTTTGATTGACGTATTCTGCCCGCGTGTCAGTGTGAGGAAAGTGGAGACATATTCCAGAGGGGGGCGTGTCTCGCTTGCTCGGAATTCTTTCGCAAAGCAGTCCGGAGACCTCCGAAGCCTGAGAGTCAAACCCTGTGAAGCTGGCTCCGTGAATTCCACAGTACTGGACTCTGCATCTGCGCCATGGTGTCAGCATGGCTTTAGTAATATAATAGCTTGTTTTTAATGTCAAGTTAAATGAGCAGAAAGACACTGGGGAGAGCCCAGACCCAATCACTTAAGATTTTTTTTCCAGACAGGGGAAGTAACTGTAAATTCTGACTCAAAGAGTTACCTCCCCCCCTTATTTTTTGAAAAGAATAAGATTTGGGAAATACAATATGTCACCGCTCGTATCACCAGAAATGTTCAGTACATAAGGGGAATTTATTGATTCGTCTGCAGTAACTTAATGTTGCCCTTGTCTTGACGGAAATGTTGACATAATTTTGCTCGATGGATCATAGATCCGCGTTGTGAATCCAAACCCGAACCATGCATCCACACCTCAAATTATTGGGTCCTTTCTAGGCCCTGATTTTATCTATCCATAAAGTTTCGTTAAGATTGCTGTGGCGGTTGTTTTTTTTATGTTCTTTTTTTATTTTGTTTTGTTTTGTTTTTCGAATCGTTATAAACTCTTGCTGATCGACAAACAGACCCACGTGAAAACATAATCTCTTTGGCAGATGTGATGACTAACAAACCGTGGGAAAACTGAGAACATCAAGTAACGGCGTGAGGGGTAGGCTAAGACGTGTCCATTGGTCATCAGAGGACATGCATCACCATAAAGCCATTTTACCATATTTGTTTGTGCATCATCGTCGTCATCATCATCATCATCATCATCATCTATAACCCATATCACCTACATTTCTGAAGATGACATGGCTATCATTGATCAGTAACAACAACAGCAACAACAATCATAATGATAATGATGATGATGATGATGATTGTGTTGAAAATCAAAATAAATACATGCGCGCGCGCACCCACCGCGC
>CM031598.1:98123990-98128990 GCA_018398815.1 Conus ventricosus | reverse complement strand
TTTTGGCTCCTTGAATGTTGTAGGAGTGCGTTTTTCTCGGGTTTTTTTTATTGAAAGATTTATTGCAAGGGCTTCAAAAAACCCTTTTTGGTGTGCAAAATTTTTGTGGGGGGGGGGCTTCAATCAGCAACCTGCTTTACCGCCCCCACTTGGGGTTAAAATTGGGTTTAGAAATGGTACCCCAATTTCTCGAGGGGGGGGTTTTTTAAAAACCCAAACTTTTCTTTTTCCCAAATTTTCATTATAGGTGGTGTTTTGTTTTAACCCCTAGTTTTTTGGAGCAACGGGAAGGTCAAAAACTTTTTTTTGGGATGATGGTTTTTATTTTGCAAAATTTTCTTTCGGAAAAAAAAAAACTTTTTTCGGGGTCCAGCGAAAAAATTCCAAAAAGGGACCCGACAGGGCTTGTCCTTATTTTATGAAAACGGATACCCTTTTCAGCCTGAAAAGGAAACTTTACTGGTGCTTTTTTAAAATTTTGTTTTTCAGCCCAAACCCGCCATTTTTCGGCCCCTTCCCTGTCTTTGAGGGGTTCCCCTTCCTCCCTTTCCTGTTCCCGTACGCTCTGCCGAAACCCGTCGTTTATGTAGCCCCTTTTCTTCCGGGGGCAGAGGGGTATGAAAAAAACAAGGGCTCGCCCTTTGGGGAGCGTTTTCCTTTAAATTTTGGGTGCTCCAACAGTTCGGAACTAAATGCCTCCCACTTCCCAAACCACCCCCAAACCCCTTTTTTGTTTTTAAAACCAGCTAAAACCTTGGGCAACCCCAAGGGATTTTGAAAAATGGGTTTTCTCACACTGTGTTACACAACAACTTCTTTTTGTAAAATATCTTTTATACGGAAGGGAAAGAAGGTTTGAATGGGTTTTGAAAGTGCAAATGGTAGTTTCAACTACAATTTCGCTTAAAGCATATTTTATTATCATGTTTATTACGGAAAGTTATGGATAGGGGTTGGGAACGTCGCTAAAAATTCCAACAAACCCCACAACATTAAAAAGGAATTTGTCCGTTTTTGTTACCCCCCGTTTCAGGCACACCCGCCTCGTCACCCGTGTACAAGTCTAACTCCAAAAGTCAGAGTAAAATTTTTTTTTAAAAAACTTTTTTGCTTTTTAAAAGTTTTTTAAACAAATGAGAATCAAAAACTTTTGGAAACAACCCCAAAAACGAAACTGGAATTGCCCGTGAAAAATTTTTTTCTGGGAAAAAATCAACTTTCCCAACCCCTTCAGGGAAAAACATTTTAAACGATTAGAAGGGGGGAATAAATTAAAAAACGCATGGGGGGTTTTCCCCTTTAAACAGAAATGAGAGAGTGTTTTAAAAAAAAATTGGCTGTCTGTATCGGCCCCTGGAAAAGGGTTTCCCTTTTTCAGCAAATGAAAGGGGTTGGAGAAAAGGGATTTTAAGTTCGGGGCGGGTTTGGAAGATGCTGGCATGTTGTATCCAAAGGGGGTGTTCCAGTTTCCTTTCGAAAAAAAGACAAGGAAAAACTATGTTTTTAGAAAAAAGACCCTCGTTTAGAGGAAGAGGAAAAGAAAACGCGAGGATGTTGTTTTGCCTATTTCCCTTTTTTTTCTGCTTTTAAAAAAAAAACCAAATATAAAAAGGCCCTTTAATTTATTTACACAAAAGTTTAATTGGATATAAGGTTTTAAAATGCCCCCACATTTAAAATTTTTGCAAACCCATGAATCATGGCTTCGGAGAAAAATAATTATAAAAGAAAACTTTGTTTCCCCTTTTTTCATGGAGGCCCAAGGTCGTGGAAAGACATTAAACATATACATGTATGTGTGTGTGTGGGTGGGTGGGGGGGGGGGGGGCGTGGTGGGTGGGTGGGTGTGCGTGCACGCCGCGCGCCACCCACAAAACACACACACCCCACCACACACCAAAACCCACCAACACACACACAACACTTAGGCCCAAATTTCAAAACATTTCATAACATTTCCATTTATCCTTAGCAGCGTAATTTATGGAACCAATTTGGGTTTTGGGAGGGAGCCCGGTTTTCTCCAAACAAGTAATTTATTTTTCCCTTTTATTCGATAGTCCAGTCCTTCAAAAATTTTTGATTAGGTTTGTTTTTTTATTTTTACATTTTTTAAATGAAAAAAAATTTTTCCCCTTAAAATTATTAGGTTAGCCCTATCCATCGGTTTTTTTTTTCCTAAACCGTACCCAATAAAATAATCTCCACATCAAAGGGGAATTTTTTTCCCGTGGGGAACAATTAAACTTTCAGAGCTTTTCTTGGTCTTTCCCGAAAATACGGGTAAAATAAAATTTCCCTTTGGTTAAATTTTTAATGGGGGTTTTCTCCTGGGTTTTCAAAAAATTAAAATTTGTTACTATCGGTTAAATTTTCATACTTTTCAGGCCCCTATTCGTTACCAAATTTAAGTGCTCGGCGCGCGCACACCACCCCACACACACACACACAACACACACAAACACCTTTAAACACGTAATTGCCCGTTTACGTATATGTTTTCATACGTCATTGCCTATACGTATTTATTTGCTTTTCTTTTTATGTCACAAGTCCTGAAGACGGTCCATGACCGAAACGTTGCGGATGTTTTTTTGTACTCCCAGTTCTTATAGAACAGGGAGTACTTTAGAATGGGACCGAAGAAATGCTGTGTGTGTGTGTGTGTGTGTGTGTGTGTGTGTGTGTGTGTGTGTGTGTGTGTCTGTCTGTCTGTGTGTTCGTGGTCAAAATGTGTTCCACTCGCTCCAGACAAAACTACTGGGCCGATCTTTCTGAAAATTTGTAGGTATGTTCATTATGGGCCACAGATGATGCCCGATGTTTCAGTTTACCGCTATAGCCGTTACTAACGGCTGTAACGGCCTGTAACGGTTTTTTCTCTTTACGGAATATCTCAGAAAGTACTTGGCCGATCATTGTAAAAATGAGCAGTTACGTTCATTATGGGTCACGGATGATGCCCGATGTTTTAGTTTACCTCGTTATAGCCGTTACTAACGGCTGTAATGGTTTTTCGTCTTTATGGAATATCTCAGAAAGTACTTGGCCGATCTTTGTGAAAATTTGTAGGTATGTTCATTATGGGTCACGAATAAATGCCCGATGTTTTAGAATACCGTTATAACCGTTACTAACGGCTGTAACGGCCTGTAACGGTTTTTCTTCTTTATGGAATATCTCAGAAAGTACTTGGCCGACCTTTATGAAATTAGCAGGTATGTTCATTATGGGTCACGGATGATGCCTGATGTTTTAGTTTGCCCCGTTAAAGCCGTTACTAACGGTTGTAACGGCTGTGACGGTTTTTCTTCTTTATGAATATCTCAGAAAGTATTTGGCCAATTTATAAGCGGTTTGGATGATCTTGTGACAAATCAGATCCTCTGTCCATATGTAAGTGATGTAATGCTGAAAATGGATTAAACAACCGTTAAAACCGTTATTTTGCCGTTATTTTATATATATTGGTGGGTTTTAATGAAATTTTGTATATAGAAAGGTCATCACACACAAATGGCACTTCCATGTAGTGTTTCAACATTTGACCGTTAAAAACCGTTATTCTTGACATATTGTCCGATTTGGATGAAATTTGGTATGTACACAGGCTTTAGCCCAGTGAGGACTAAAATACCGGTTTCAAAAAGTGTATATCGGTTATATAACCGTTAAAAAACCGTTATTTTGCCGTTATTTTTATATATATATTGGTGGTTTTAATGCAATTTTGTATATAGGAAAGGTCATCACACCAATGGCACTTCCATGTAGTGTTTCATAATCTGACCGTTAAAAACCGTTATTCTTGACATATTGTCCGATTTGGATGAAATTTGGTATGTACACAGGCTTTAGCCCAGTGAGGACTAAAAATACCAGTTTCAAAAGTGTACATCGGTTAAATAACCGTTAAAACCGTTATTTTGCCTTTATTTCGTATCTCACAAAGCACTTGGCCGATTTATAAGCGGTTTGGAAAACTGGGAGTACGTTTATATGCTTCGCATCTTGTTCTATTTTAGAATCTTCTAAGCATCCTAAAACTAAAGACATTTTGCATCGTTGGTAGATAGAGATTGATGCGATGTACAGCAATGTACATAGCTTGTAGTTGGTAGATATTTATTCAGCCATCACGGAGCTTATAGCGGATAGACAACCCCCTTCCTCCCCCATTCCCCCCTCCTCCCCCCACCGAAACATCCCACAGCCTTTCTGACATCCGCCCTGCTTCTCCATCCCTCTCTCTCCATATCCCCCCCCCCCTCCCCACTAATCTAGACTTGAAGTAAACATACATAAACGCTATAAATATACAGAGGAAATGGTTAACACAAAAGAACAGAAGACAATCAATGCCTGGAAGACAGAGGGAGAGAGAGAGAGAGAGGGGGGGGGAGACAGAGACAGAGAGAGAGAGACAGAGAGAGGAACAGAAAAGGGAGGAAGGGAGAAAAGAAGAGAGAGACAGAGGGAGGAACAGAAAAGGGAGGAAGGGAGAAAAGAAGAGAGAGACAGAGAGAGGAACAGAAAAGGGAGGAAGGGAGAAAAGAAGAGAGAGACAGAGGGAGGGGAGACGCAGTGACGGAAAAGGGAGGGCGGAGAAAGAAAAGAGAGAGAAATGGAGGGACGGAGGGAAGGATTAACGGAAAAGGGAAGGAGAGAGAGAGAGGAGAGAGAGAGAGAGAGAGAGGAGAGAGAGAGAGAGAGAGAGAGACGGGAGAGAGAGAGAGAGGGGTGAGAGAGTTTTTGGAGAGATTGCCTCTGTCTCTCTCTCTCTCTCTCTCTCTCTCTCTCTCTCTCTCTCTCTCTCTCTCTCTCTCTCTCTTTTCTATTTGTGTGTGTGTTTTGTGTGTGTGTGTGGGTGTGTGTGTGTGTGTGTGTGTGTGCGTGCGCGCACGTGTGTGATATGTGGTGAGATTAGAGAGATGAGAGAGAAGGATAACGAGGGCGGGGGGGGGGGGGGGGGGGGGGGGGGTGTGCGTGCGCGATGCATG
>CM031598.1:98088990-98113990 GCA_018398815.1 Conus ventricosus | reverse complement strand
CACGTAAATTGTTCACTAAATATCGTCGAACTTTATCTATACCTGATCATGTTGAATATTGTAATCCCAGACGCGACTATAAACATCTTTTGAAGAAAAACAAAAGGTATTCAACAGAACAATGATAGAGAAATTAGTTTCCTCTTTTAGTAGCCAGAAAGAGTTTTGGGAAACAATGCAGAAAATTCAGATAAAAAGAACCCAGCCTCAAAATAATATTAGTTTGGACAATTGGTTTCATCATTTTAAGGAACTGCTTGAAAGAAATGATAGTACTGATAGTGGTGTGGGGCAGGTAGACGGAAGTGATGAAGATGGTGATAATTATGATATTATAAATCGCCCTATATCGAAAGAAGAAACCATTTTGGCCATAAGTAAATTGAGGAATCGAAAAGCTGCAGGCCCAGATGGGATCATTAGTGAAATAATAAAAACTGCTTGTAAATCTGATTTGGTGATGAACTTTTTAGCAACATTTATGAGTACTCTATTTAATAAAGGTGTGTTTCCGGAAAGTTGGGCTGAATCGATTGTTCTCCCATTAAATAAAAAAGGTGACGCTAACAACCCAAACAACTATAGAGCAATTTCGCTGTGTAACATTTGTAGTAAAGTATATAGTGCTATCATCAATAGAAGACTTCAGGAATGGGTCGAAGAGAACAATATTACAGGCGATATCAAGCTGGATTTAAACTATACATCACATGTTTACTTTGATGGCCTTTGTTCAAAAACAGCTCTGTCTAAACCGAAAATTATATGTAGCTTTTATTGATTTTGAAAAAGCGTTTGACTCTGTCAACAGAAGTATATTATGGCCAATTTTGGTGAAGCATGGAATCCAAGGTGAACTATATAAATGTATTTTGAGCGTGTTAACTCTGTGAAGGCGAAAATGAGATGCAGATCATTCCCAACAGACTACATAACTGTACATTGGAGTCAAACAAGGGGATTTCTGTAGTCCCATTAATTTTTCTTATCTATTAACGAATTAACTTTAGAAGTAATACATAACGGTAGGCACGGAGCTTACTTTTTAAATGATGCTTTGGAGATATTTATTCTCCTGTTAGCTGATGACGTTGTGTTGATATCTGATGTATCGGATATCTGTATACATTCTAACCGTTACAGGCCTTTGTATGATCGTAATTTTTAGATGATGAAAATGAAATTCATTTTGTTCTTAGTTGTTCTGAACTACAAGCTGTTCGACAGCAATTAATCCCACCTAAGTACTTAAAAACCTTGTTTCTTCAAACTGATTATGTTAATGGTATCATTGAATGAAAAACAATTAAACAGTTCGCTTTGTAATTGTATAAGGCATTTAGAATGCGAAATGATATGTTAAGACCGTAAATTATGTGCTAAGCTAATTAAATGGGTTGACTTGACTTGGAGTGGCACCGTCTTCATCTGTCCGTGGGCAGGGGTGGTTGGGTCTGTGGGGTGTGCTCGGCAGCTGGAGGGTGGTGTTTTTCGCCGGTGGGCTCTGCAGTCATGAAATACGGGCTGGTACACCCATGGGGATGCTACTTTAAGGCTGTTATGAGCTGCATCCTGTAGTCTAATTTACCTCTGTTTAGGAGCAGTTATGTCCCTTGATATCTTAATGGAGTGTCCTGCGCGTGCCTGTACCCATCGTCAACACAGCGCAGGCCTCCAAGGGTGGTACAGGACTGCTCTAAAGGCAGGTGAAGACAGTGCTTCTCTGGGTCCTCCCAGCACCTTCGGGTGTTCTTTTTTCTTCTTTGCCTTAACTAGGCTGACCCTGGAGAAAGGTCCAGTGACGGTGAGGAAAGACCCACTGACCACAGGGAAAGTCCTGTTGACAGTGGGAAAGACTACAACTTTGGATTCTCTCTTGAGGGCACATAAGACCGTATGGCGAAAGCTTGCCTGTGTCTGGAGTGGCACCGTCTTCATCTGTCCGTGGGCAGGGGTGGTTGGGTCTGTGGGGTGTGCTCGGCAGCTGGAGGGTGGTATTTTTTCGCCGGTGGGCTCTGCAGTCATGAAATACGGGCTGGTACACCCATGGGGATGCTACTTTAAGGCTGTTATGAGCTGCATCCTGTAGTCTAATTTACCTCTGTTCAGGAGCAGTTATGTCCCTTGATATCTTAATGGAGTGTCCTGCGCGTGCCTGTACCCATCGTCAACACAGCGCAGGCCTCCAAGGGTGGTACAGGACTGCTCTAAAGGCAGGTGAAGACGGTGCTTCTCTGGGTCCTCCCCAGCACCTTCGGGTGTTTCTTTTTCTTCATGTGCTAAGCTAATTAAATGGGTTGACTTGCGCGGTTTGATATGTATTTACCCCTTCTAAGGGGCTATGGCCTTTACGAGAGAGAGAGAGAGAGAGAGAGAGAGAGAGAGAGGAGAGAGAGAGAGAGAGGAGAGAGAGAGAGAGGAGAGAGAGAGGAGAGAGTTACAAGAAACGTGCAATAGGACTACTTAACAAATAACTAGCTAAGCTAAATATTGAAAGGTTGAAAAGACTAAACTGATCAACAACAACAAAACTTGACATAAGAAACAGGCAAAATACATTCTACGACTTCCGGGGGTAGGAAAGTTTTCATTGAAGCACAGTTTACCAGTATATGCTCAATTGTCAGTTCTGCAGAGCAGACACACTTAATGTCACTTGGCCCCTCTGGATAAATCCTAACCGGCACAACTCCAACCTTCAACAATCCTACTGGGACAAACAACTCTAACACAAACTAAAGAGGGAGGAGAGGGAGATCCCCATCCCCCCCCCCCCACCCCCCCCCCCCCCCCCCCCCCCCCCCCCCCCCCCCCCCCCCCCCCCCCACACCCGCTTGAACATTACAAAGTTGGGAGCTTTAGCCACAGAAGCTGAAATGGAGTTCCGGATCGTAGAAGTTGAATAGTTCACAACTGGTGTATAAATCCACAAACAACAACAACGACAACAAAACAACGACAAGGAAAAAAAATTTGAAGCAAATAATTTCAGAGCGGAAACAGAGTAGGACTTCCGCACCACGCATCTCGCGAAGTTTCGTCAAGTCTCACGAAGTTTCGTCAAATCTCGCGAAACGCGAGACACACACAATCAGGACATTATTTTCACATGTTTGTCGTTGTTTTTGGTGAACAGAATACTGCAAATAGATTGATTACATCGATTTTTTTTTCATGACGTCGATTGTGATGACACATTTGATCTAATCTAACTCAAAATTCCGTCATCGTTCTCAGCAACCAAACAGCCAGAAGAAGAAAAAGATCATGATGGTGATGACAGAGAAGGAGATTGTTAACCGGAGCGCCGTCACTGAAGTTTTTAATGAAGCTGTGTCGGATGTTATTTTAGAGAAGGTAAATATACGGGTTCAAGACGACCCATCTTATTTGCACGAAAAAACCCTTTTCACATACAAATCACGTCCTTCTCATGTCACTTTTGGCCAAAATTAACACTGTTTTTAAACAAAATTAACACGCAAAACCGCCAAAAATCGACGTAATCAGTACATTAAAATGGGGGCTTACGTGCAAGATAAGATTTGGTGATCGTGAACCCGCATATTTACATTCTCTCCAAGGACATAAAGTCAACTAAACATTTTAACATTTATATGGCTTGACAGTCCTACCCCAGACTGGCCCAATCAATATTGGTATGTATTACTGCCCGGGACAGCAAGCATGTGCGACCGCTTTTGTTCATCGACACCGCAAAATCGATAAATTGACGTTACTGTCATGACAACGGACTGCCGCATTGCGACACAGGTCTGTAGTTATTATTAATCATCACGTGATGGCTGAGCTGTCACGTGTGCACGTTCAACCAATTGACAGGGGGGTATGACGTCATTTCTACGGGGACGTCGGACCCCTCATTATTCAGGAGGCAGCTTACAAGTGAAGGCGTGCGTGTTAGCGCTCTGAACAAATGGCCGATTCAAGCCTGGAAGCTGGGTCGTCTTCACAAGAAACCGCAATGGATGTTAGTTCTCAAGAAAGCCAAACTGAGCATTTGCTGTATTCGGATGAACAAAAAGGAATAATATTGAAATACAAAAAGTATTATCAGGAAATGATTTTGTATCTTGAAAAATTAGAACGTGGCGAGCCTTGCTCAAAACCAACCCGGCCAAAAGAGAGCCTAAATCTTTTGGAAACGAAGCAAGGAAAACGTGAAATGACAGTAAGTGAACTGGATGATTTTTTACGTAATTGTTTTGTAGAGCAACTTGATGATGAGCCGATTGAAGAAGGTTCTTTTATGAAGCTGAAAAACATGACTGAAATTACGTCTGTTTTACTGAAAGCTGGGGTTGAGATCAAAGCTGGAAATCGTAAAAACTCTTTGACAATCTTTGCTTTTAGGTCATTGGCTTGAAAGAACAAAAACTGTTTTAAAAAAATCTAACCCAAAAGCGTCCTGGGAGAATTATTTGGAAAAACTGAAATTCTAATGGAACCCAGGCTGTGTAGAAACTGATGGATTTATCATTTTGTTTTTACCACTATCCAAAGTTCCACAAGCTCGGAATTTCGATCCACAGCTTGTATGAGAAAAGAAAGCTCATTGTAAATATATGCAAAGCGACGTTGGCTTTCGCGAGTTCTGGCAGAGTGATTAAACGCGGTCTTCTGGCTAGCTGCTGTGAAAAAATCAATACTAGCCAAGGAAGCAGACTCCAGCCTAAAGGCTAAAAATACACCAGAACTGTGTCGAGCGGCCCAAGACCGCCGCGTCCTAAAAATACACCAGAACTGTGTCGAGCAGCCCAAGACCACCGCGTCCTAGAAAGGCCCTCAACAGGGCCGAAAATAATACTAAGGAGGTAACTCCTGC
Organism: Conus ventricosus; assembly: GCA_018398815.1. Lineage (NCBI taxonomy): Eukaryota > Metazoa > Mollusca > Gastropoda > Neogastropoda > Conidae > Conus > Conus ventricosus. The sequence continues at coordinate 98,109,144 of CM031598.1, read as the reverse complement.
ACACACCCCCCCCACCCCCAAACTCCACCCCTACGCACACACCCCCACCCCCACCCTACGCACACACCCCCACCCCTATGCACACACCCCACCCCCACCCCTACGCACACACCCCCACCCCCGCCCCACTCACGCACGCACGCACACCCCACCCACCGCCCACTCACGTTTTGACCTACAAAGCAGTGCAGTAAACTAGGTCAAAACGATCTGTGATTAATTGACCTAGTTGATTAAACCACGCACACACATATAACTTCCTCTGATTCTTACGCAAAACAAGAGAAACTGATTACTTAATTTTTTAATTGTTGTTTTTAATCTGGTTTTAAAAATGAAGCCCGAAGTAGCTACAGAGCTTATTAATATACTGTACGAGTTGGATTGGGAGAGGGAGGCTGATAGAGAAGAGTTAAGAGTAGTTTGAAGAATTAATTACTGATCTTTTTGAGCGTATAGATATATGAGAAAGCATAGTGGAAGCCATCAGTAAAATACCAGATTCTTGGCCCCAACCGGTTATAAAGTTGGTTGCCATTTTAGTTGATAATATGGCTCTGAAGATGTTAATCTGGCTGTTTCTACTGACTCTGAAGGAGTAGCTATTCGCTTTAATGAAGATCGGGTTTTACAATTAGAAAAGACTATGAATAATAGCTGAATTTACAATTATGTTTTATTTATTTTAGATTTAAAAATGGCTGCCGAACTCAGTGAATCTGAATTAAAGAATTGTAATGAACTATTTGACGAAACAATGAAAGTACTAAACATTGATTTTAGTGAAATTTTGGTTTTGAGAATGATGTAAACAATATAATAAAAGATCATAGTGAACTATTTAACGAAGCAATTAAAGTGATGAACATTGACTGTAGTGATTCAGAAAAAGCTAAAATATTGGCAGGCGTTATTGTAAGGTTAACGTGTCTTGAAGTGTTGCAACGCTTGGGTGAAGAATAAAAGCGCGTTTTACTTACTTTTATTTACATTTATTTTTTTTAATTTACGTAAATATTGTGGCTTTAAAAGTGATGACCGCAAGTAAATCCAAGGTTGGAAAACATATACTATGGAAGAAATATTTGGTAGTGACAAACAATTAAGCAATACGTTTAGTGAAGTAGACATGAATATTATTAACCCTACAAACGTTCAGGAAAGCGTGACACATGCTATCTCTAAAATCCCAGAGTCTCTTCAACGCGAGCCGCCAGTAAAAGTGCTGTTGGCGGTTCTGATTGATTTATAACGCCTGAAGGCGATAACATGGAAGTCTGGGTTTCAACTAAACAGAAAGAAGTTATTAGCTATCGTGACCTTAATTCTGACTGGGCTGACTACATGCTTACACAGTTTAACCATGCAAGTGAGGAGGCAAAGTTAAGGGGTTCTGGCTGGTTTGAAGGGACAGTCCTTGAAATCAAATTGAAGCAAACAAAGTTGGCAATTCTTACCTTCCTCTTCCAAAAGAGTTAGAGTTAAACGAGCAGTCTTAAACATACATAATTCTGACAACATGTGTTTTATGTGGTGCGTTTTAGCGCATTTACATCCTGTCAAAATCATGCAAACAGAGTTTCTAATTATGAACAATACAAACAAGAGCTGAACTTTGATAACATAACCTTTCCAGTGAGTATAGAAAGTATATCTCAGTTTGAAGAGCAAAACAAACCAATCACTGTAAACGTATACACATGGTCTGTAGTAGACAATCTAGTGCCTCTAAGGATTTCTCCAAACGCTCCTACTTTAGGCGAATCACTTAACAAACATGTAGACTTGATACTGTTTACAGACGGCCTAAAGAGTCATTATGTATTAATCAGAACAATAAGCAGACTTATGGCCTATACGTCAAAGGATAAATCTAAACAAGAGCTTTGTAGAAGGTGTCTGGTCAGAATCCTACTATAGAAGCAGCTGCCAGTCATAAGAAACATTGTAAAAGTTTTGTAGACTGTGAAACCAAACTCCTCACACCTAAACCAGGGTCTAAAGTTAGTTTTAAAAATTTACACAAAATGCAAATGAGTCCATACGTGGTTTATGCTGACTTTGAATCAATCTTGCCACGGTACTACGGCCCACAACAGCAAGAACAAAAAACAACCTTATTAACCCACCATCAGATCTGTTTTTTATGCGTTTATTGTTGTTAGGTCAGATGGGGCACACACACACCCAGAGATTTACAGAGGTCCCAATGCAGCTAGTAGATTTTTAGAGCAGATGAAACAACTTCGTAATTACTACTCCAACAAACTAAATTTTTCAGACATTGTTATGACTCCTGAAGACCAAGAACGCTATGATCATCTACACACTGTTGGATATGTAACAGAGAATTATTAGGCGACACAGTGAGAGACCACGATCACATTACTGGAAAGTTCAGGGGAGCTGCACACAATAGTTGCAATCTTCAGCTTAAGGTTGACCCCAAAAAATGGAAACTGCCTATCTTCTTTCATAACTTACGAGGCTACGATTCTCATTTCATCATGCAAGCAGTGACTTCTGAATATAAGAGGGTTACCTGCATTGCACAGTCTTCAGAAAAGTACATGACTTTTACTCTTGACTGTTTATCCTTTTATGACTCTGCCCAACATCTGATGGGGAGCTTAGATAAATTAGCGGGATCTCTACAAGACTTTCCAATCACTAAACAATATTTTGACCCATCTTTAGTGCGTAAAGGCGTCTATCCTTTGAATACATGAACTCGTGGGAAGGTTTGATGAAGACTCACTTCCCCCTAAAGGCGCTTTCTTTTCTAGTCTTAGAGGCAAAGACATAAACTGACTCTGAATATGATACGCTCAAAAGGCCTGGACAGAATTACACTGTCAAACAATGGGTGATTATCATGATCAGTATCTAATGGCTGCCGTGTGTTTATTAGCAGATGTCACGAGTTTGTCACGAGGCCTACGACGTTCGACCCACCTAGGGTGGCGGAATTACTTATTTGTTTATTGGTCGTTGCTGTTGTCGAGTATCCGTCCGTAGTGTGGCTTGTGGCAAGTTGCACGCGTTGGTGGTCACTCAACTTCGGTTTCTTTCTGCTTCTTCTCTGTCTCTCTAATTCCACCGCCCTGCTATTCATCCTGCAAGTCACGGGTGGCCGTACCTTTCTCTTCGAACGTTCTGCTATCGCCTCCATCGCCTGCCTTTTAATTACCTGTCATCAACGTGCTTCGTTCCTTTTAGTTTGAATATGCTCACTCTGTGACGCAGCATGGCATGTTTGGCCGCCATTGCTGAGGAGGTTAGCTCCCTCACTTCGAGCTGACGATGTCTCGGGCGCCTGCTCCAGTCCTGGTTCTTACCTTATCGGTCGAGATATACAGTCAGTACTTCAATTCTGCAGTCGGCCTTAGAGAGGGACAAGTCATTTCTTCTGGCTTCCGCATCTCCGCCTCTGTCCTCGTCGACGGACAGAGGTAGAGAATCCTTTTGACCCCGCCTATTTTTCGGGTTCCACCCCACGAAGCTGGTAAGCCTCATTTCGGCTGGGTGGTTGATTTGTTGTTGTAGCCCGTAGGTCTCGCTTTGCGCAATTTTCTTTGTTTTAATTGTAAGAGAAATATTGTGTGAGAACCTTTTCTCTGGTTTAATTCCATCTTTTAACCTGCCATTCTAAATTATTCCAAAATTCTTTCTTCTCTGTTTATGTATCGTGATGGCGTAGCTGGGGAAGGACGAACCTGGTGATTCAGGGTTGGAACTGGCTTGGTCTCCGCTCGCCGCCCCTGTCCATTCGCCGACTTTTATCCTTCGCCACTCGTCTGTTTGGGTGTCAAGGAGAACGAGTTTTATTATGTTCACAGCGTGCGTACGCATGATTTGTCGTTCGGTATGCGTGTTTGAAATTTGTGTTAGTTATGAAATGGGTTTATAAAAATGTGACAATCTATGCCATTGAATTACTATTTGCAAATGGGTGGCAGTTATTAAGCGATGTCCGCTGTTGAATTTACTTCCTAAGGAAGGAAAACGGTAACGTGAGTGAAAGAAAGGGTAAGATAATTCATATTAGGTTTTATAACCTGATTTGAGTTAATGCAGTCCTTTTACCTGCATCGTGTGAGAAACTTGATTCAATGGTTTACTGTGTGCGTTTAAATACACTTCCCCTCGCGCCATCATGCAGTGGCTGATAAGACCCCTTGAACAGCACTTGTCCAGACGGTACTGACGGCAGGTTCCATACCCTTCTTCCTTCCTCCTTCCGTTCTTCTTTTCCTCCTCTTCCGACTCTCCTTCCGAGCTACGTCCCTCCCCCCACCTGTGGTTCCGCCCGGGGCTTCACCTGGAGCACGAACTGGATGGTGCCACGTGCGGTCGAGGCCACGTTCTGCTGAGGCCCACGACGAAGAATGGGCCACGCGCTGGACCGAGGGCCACGTCCTGGGTCGGGAAACCGTGGACTGCTAGGGGAGCCCGCCGTCTCGACTGCCGCCTGGACCCCCGTCCAGGACCTCCAGTAAACAGCTACGTCCCCCCCCCCCCCCCCCCCCGGTAACAAACGCCTTCCCTGCCCGCTTGGGAGTGCGAGGGTGTCGCTTTGGGCGACTCCCTGCGAGAACCACCCCGGCTCGAGCACCTATGCGACAGGGCTCCCGCGGACTTGACAAGTGGCAGGGATGTGGACGCACTCCGTGGTGTGAGAAAGGTCAATACTGAAATATTTCTTTATAATTTGTACATGTCAGATGTTGATGGAATGCGTAATTGGATTGTGTACGTCGTATGGTGAAATATTTATTTATAAAATCGTGCATTTGTGGGTGTGGAGTGCTTGATATGCGATATGTGCGGTTGTGTGCGTGGAGTGCTTGATCGTGATTTGTTGCATGTTGGTGCGTGGATGCTTGATCGTGATTGGTCATTTGGTTGCGGATCGTGGATGGGATCGTGCATGTGCGTGTGTTGGAATGTTTTATTTGCTGGTGTAATAAATGGGGTGTTGTATCGTAATCTTTATTTGTGGTCTCTGCGGAGCTGTGAGTCAGTCCACTCCCTTCACTCCACCAACAGATCCTGCAGCAGACCTCCAGGGGTCGGTCCGTGACAATTGTGGTGCTCGCCGGGAGTGAAGGCTCTTGCTGTCGTCTCTCATCGTTTCGCCAGAGTACCTGTTTAGTGTGTCTTGGGTGGATATGTTTAGGCATTCGTCGTGTTTGTTCGTGGGTGTTGGCTGGGTGACTCTAGAGAAGGGAGTCTTTTTGGTGGCCTGAGGAACATCCGCGTGACTCGGGGTCGAGTAGACCAGGAGGAGTCGAACGCTTTCCGACCTCCTTCCGCCAGGGTACCGACACGCAGGTACGGCCGTAGTCTTGCCTCTTCTTTGCCGCTCAGTCTTCCGTTTTTATCCTGTTTGTATTTAGCCATTCTTTTTTTTTTTTCTCTACCGGGTTGTTGAGTACAGGGGTGTATCGGACGCTAGTGTTTTTTTTTTTTTTTTTCCTCTCTCCGATCCCGTCGGCTAGGTTTTTGTTTTGTTTTTTTTTCTCGGCCACCCCAACCGCTACTGTTGCTCTGCTTGTAAGCGCGGTGTTTGCCAGAGTGGCAGCGTAACATAGTTTTTGTTTCGTTTTTCTTTTCGGTGACCCCACCCGCACTGTTGCTCGTCTGTAAGAGCGCGGTGGTGCCCAGAGTGGACAGGCCGACTTTCGCGAACACACGCACTAACACACACTATACACCATATAAAATCCACACGCCCCTAAAATTTTTGTTTTTTTTCTCTATGGAATTGTTTTTCCCCTGTATTGGAAAACTGTAGATAGTGTTTCATGGCGACGTCCGGCCGGGGGGGGGGTGCGACGCTGCGCAAAGAAAGTATTCAAAATGTTACGTTGTCCTACTATTATACCATAAATCGACTACGTAAACTTCTACCTATTCCAGTCTGTAGCAGTACCAGTGATACTTTTACTACCTCGTTCCCTGGGTCTCCCTTCGAGACCGCCCGACGTGGCACTTCCCCTCGAAGCGTCAGAGTATAGCGAAGCAACTGTGGGCTTCTGTTTAAAAAGAGGTCGCAAGACCGAAACCTTCTCCTCTTCCAGGCTTCCCCTCTAAGGCAATGCCCCATAAACTTCCTTATGAATGTCAGACCCAAGGACGGTCAGACGATCATCCTCCCGTGTCGGGAATGGTGAACCCCGCCCAGGACATCACTTACTTCCTCCCTGATGTTTCTAAGCACCGCGACGGGAGGATGAGCCCAACGTAGGGAAGAGGTTGCTAGGCAGGAACTCGATCGTAGGCGAGAGGCAGACAGCAGGAAAAGCTCTCCGTAGGGAAGAGCGTAGAGAGGAGGCCGCTAACAGGAAGGCTCTGCGCAAGAGAGTGACTGACAGACAAGGAGATTAAGCTATAGGGAAGAGGCATGCTGCGCAAGAAGAGGCCTGCCCGACAGTAAAGGCCCTTCGGAGAAGAAGCAGCTAAACAGAGCTTCAGCGTAGGAGGAGGCTGCTCAGCGTAGAGAGGAGCTGCTAAACAGGAGCTCAGCGTAGGAGGAGGCTGCTCACGTAGGGAAGAGGCTGAACAGGCAGGAAGCCCTCCGATAGGAAATGAAATCTCTTAGACAGGATGGAGGCTCTGCGTAGGGAGGGAGATGGAACAACTCATTCGCAGGCCTCCCGCTTCTGTAAACCAGGGGGTTTATTAATCCACCAGCAGGTGATAGAGTTTAGAGGCCCAAAGTTAAAGCTTCCAGAGTTTCAGACCTATGAGGACATTGATATGTTCTTAAGCATTTCGACAAGTTGCTTGTTCCATACCAATTGTCTGAGGAGCAATAGGCTATGACCATTTTTTCTGGATATCTTGCTGCCAAGGATGTGGTGGCTCACTCCAACAAGGTGCTCTTATCAGACATGCAGTTGGCTCTTGCGTAAGCGTTTCCACCGGAACCCCCGCGTACAGAGGAAGTCAGGCCATGAAGAAGAATAACGACGAGACCTTCGTGCAGTTTGGTATAGCTTGAGCAAAACGCTAGGTACTGGCGCAGATGCTAAGTTGGAGCTGAGGATCTGATCCTCATTGAACAGCTCACCAACACTGTTCCCCCCAGAGTTTGAGTGATCCGGATAGGCAACAGAACCTCAAATTTCGCGGCTGCGATCACACCGCTGAGGTTTTGCTGAAGCCGCTGGGCTTATGGCATCGCGCCAGATACGGCGAGAAGCCCATTCCACAGATTTATGGCAATAAGGCGCCGACAACTGCTAGCGTCGAATAAGGCAGGCAGTCCCATCGGGGCACATCAGCACCTCGATTTTGTTTTCTTTTGTGTCGTCCGGCCACATCAGGAAAGATTGCCTAGAGCCGCTGTAGTCATGGCTAGTCCTTCCCAGCATCCTCGTGCCTCGGCTAACAGTGGGTTCCATCCCACGTCTGTGATACAAGAGTGCCCAGAGTTTCTCTCTGTTTGTTGTTCCTCCTTTGGTCGACACCATCGGGATTCGGAGCATCAACACTCTTTGTGGATAAGGATTATTTCCCCTAAGTCCCGCGGCGCCATTACATGTGTCGGGGTGACGGGTTTACCTCCACCCGTCCTTCAGTACTCGTTTCTATCTCCACCCCCTACTCTGTGGCGAATGTAGGGCCATCGAGTGGAGAACGACCTCTGTATTCCCTTATCATTTTGTTTTTTTTTTTTGTTCATATTCATTTTTCAATTGTTTTTAAATTCAAATATTACATTCATTAGGGAATACTAACTCACCTACAGACGGACGCAGTCAACCCGTGTCTACGGATTTGCCCGTACAGGCGTGTGTGGGAGTCACCACACGCGCCAAGCTAAGAAGCAAACAGGAATTGACGTCCCGTTTCTTCAGAGCCGATCTCTGACGAGGTCTGCAAGGGGCCGATCCGGCAGCATTACCGTTCTTCTCAGGCCGGGACTTGGATTCCAACGCCTACAAAACTGTGGATCGTCCCACTCAGCGGCCCGACACCCAAGGTTAGCTTTAAGCTCCACAAGGGATCCTCTTTAGGGTTTTCACTAGGTAGATCGTTGGCCAGCACTTGTTGTTCCCCAAAGCCAGAGAAGCTGCTCTCGGCAGGCCCCACACATTCCCCTATGGCAGTCATATGGGCTCCAAGCGGACCTCTCGAGCGAGTAAGACAAACTTCTTTTGGGCCAGGGATGAACTCGCAGGTTAGCAGTACTGCCGCAGTTGCGAGTCTGCCAACGGACAACGCCTAAGTACCTTGAAGCGTGTTCCCCTAGGGTCAGTACCTCTAGTTGGGAGCCAGTCACAAGGTGGGGTCGCCTCTGGTGGACCCTATTAATCCTCCATTCCGATCGCGTCACCGTTACACTCGGTAGTGGCAGAATCTGCGAGCTCGATACCAGAGGCATGTCACCGCTTAGGACTAACGATGCCCCTACAGTTTGCTGAATCTCTCAGGCAGATTTGGACGCGCACTGCGCCAAGAAGAAGTACGCCGGAGTTTGTACTGGAGAGAGATCATCATCTCTCCATGCCTGGACCGGATCCGGCCAGTCCATCATCGACTCATGATTAGGCAGAGACTGCAGAGTCATGCCTTTTCACTTTCCCGTCATATCAAGGGGTCCTGTAATACGGGATGCTGACTATCTGAGCCGCAGCTCCGTAGTATAGCAATTGGAAAATCATCCCAGAGGGACACCTTCCCCTCAACCAGGGTATAGCCCACTGGGGTCTCTGGGATCAGGTAGTGGACAGTGTGTGCACTTCAGTGAGGTTTAACGGTAGTAATCACCAATGGTTCGGATGTTACCCCCTTCATGTTAAGGTTTGTTCGTAGTTTTTGATAAATGTATATTATTAAGTTTCCCCGTGTGATTCCTATCGTGAGTGTTTTGTAATGGATTCATGGACTCGTCGATCACAAAGTTGGGGTCGGTCCCCATTGTTTGAAGTTTGCACATGCGACAAGGTTCAAAGGACACTGTATTCAGAGAAACAATGCTTTTAGAAGGGGTTGTCACGAGTTTTGGTCACGCGCCTACGACGTTCGAGACCCACCTGGTGGCGGAATTACTGTGTGGTTATTGTCGTTTGCGTTTCAGTGTATCCTCCCTTAGGGTGGCTTGTGTGCTGTTCACCTTGGTGTGGTTCAGCTCAACTTCGGTTTGCGGGCGCGCGCCCTCTCTCTAATTCCACCGCCCGTCTATTCATCCTGCAAGTTCACGGGTGGCCGGTACCCCGCCGTTCTCTCGATCTTTCTGTCTATCGCCTCTCTCGCCTGTCTTTTTACCTTCGCAACGTCTTCGTTCCTTTTGTTTGAAATGCTCGCCCCCACTCTGTACCAGCATGGCATTTGCCCCATTGCTGAGGAGTTAGGCTCTCACTCGAGCGGATGATGTCTCTGGGGGGCGCCCTGCTCCATCCTGTTCTTTACCTATCGTCGAGAGTACAGTCAGTACTTTCAATTCTCAGTCGCCTGTAGGAAGGGACATCATTCTTCTGTTTCCGCATCTCGCCCTCTTCCCTTCTCGACTGACAAGAAAGAGAGTCCTTTGACCCCCTCTTCGGGTCACCCACGGGTAAGCTGGAACATCAGTTTTCGTGGTCGTTTGTTTTTGATTTGTTGTTGTTTTAAGCCTTGCTCTTCCACGGCGTTTGCCATTTTCTTGTTGTTTTCGAAAGTGGGGGGGGGGGGGAAAAGAAATATTGTGTAAACCTTCTCTGGTTATTTCCATCATAACCTGGCCATTCTAAATTATTTCCAAAATGTTCTCCGTTATATCTGGGATGCGGTAGTCGGTGGGAAGAGAGAACCTGGTGATTCAGGTTGGAACTTGCTTGGTCTCGCTCGTCCGCCCCTGTCCCACATTCGCCGGACTTTTATCCTCGGCCACCGTCCTTGTTTGTGTGTGCACGGCGAACGAGTTTTATGTTCACGCGCGTGCTACGCATGATTTTCGTTCGATGCGTTGAAGATTTGTTGTTATTTTAAATGTGGTTTATCAAATGTGACAAATATGCATTGAATTACTATTTGCAAATTGTGGTGGCAAGTTATTAAGCGATGGTCGCTGTTTGATTTACATTCCTAAGGATGGAAAACGTTAAGCGTGATGAGAGAAGGGTGGAAGATCATTCATATTTGTTTTATAACCTTTGATTTAATGCAGCCTTTTACCTCATCGTGTGAGAAGACTTGAATTCAATGTGTACTGTGTGCGTTAATACACTTCATCTCCGCCCATCATGCGATGGGCGATAAAGACTTGACAGCATGGGCAACGTACTGACGGCAAGGGTTCCCAGTACCTTCTTACCTTCCTCCTTCCTTCGCTTTTCCGCCTCTCCCGACTCTCCTCCCAGCTACGTCTCGCCCCTCCGGGGCTTCACCTGGCACGAACGGGATGGTCCACGTGCTGGTCGAGGCCCCGTTCTGGCGAACCACGGAACGAGATGTCCACGCGCTGGTCGAGCCACGCCTTGGTCTGGGGACCTGACTGCTAGGGGGACCGCCGTCTCGACTGGCCCGGCCTGGACCCCCGTCCAGACCTCCAGAAACAGCTACGTCCCCCCCCCCCCCCCCCCCGACACGCTCTTCACTCCCCCTTGGGAGTCGAGGTGTCGGCTGTTGGGCGACTCCTGCGAAACCAACCCGCTCGAGCACCTAGTGCGACAGGGTGTTCCCTGCGGACTTGACAGGGCAGATGTGGACGCCACTCCGTGTTGTGAAAGGTCAATACTGGAATATTTTCTTTATAATTTTACATGTCATATGTGCTGAATCTGTATTGTGATGTGTACGTCGTAGGGGAAATATTATTTATAATCGGGCAGTTGTGGTGTGGGAGGGCGAGGCTGGGGGGCAGGTGTGCTTGGAGTCTTGATCGTGATGTTGTGCAGTTGTGTGCGTTGGAGTGCTGATCTGATGTGCATGTTGTGTGCGTGGTGTGCTTTATGTGATCGTGCATGGGCTGGTGTTGGAATTTTATTTTGCTGGTGTTGAATAAATGGGTGTCGTAATCGTAATCTTTATTGTGTGGTCTCTTGCGGAGCGTGTGAGTCAGTCACTCCCTTCACTCCCACCTAGAACCGATCCTGTCAGGCAGTCCTCCAGGGTCGAGTCCGTGACAGCAACTTTTCAGAATACAGATCTACATGCATGAAACATACAGCTTAGACTCTTCACATTACATCTCTGCCCCACCTTTCTTGGGAGCGTTCTTAAAGTCTACAAACATCCAGATTGACTTAAATCTGATCTTCATTTATGGCCTACGCTCCATAATAACTGGCTCTAATCGAACATCACACTCTGCCTCTCCAGAGCATACAAGTTATCTTACTTTTAGTCCAAACGGCAAGAGTTTTGAGTCCCCGGCACATCTTCATAATGCTAATTTTTTAAATTGTTGCGTCTTTGCTGTAAAGTCGGCATTGTTCATGGCCCGTAAAGAACTGCTGGCAATCTTCTAAAACCATTCTTGTTGCGTCTCTGTACTTCGTATGCCCATAATTGACTTCGGTGTAATTGATAGTAAACTGAGACTTAGCTAGATTCTATTAAGCTTTCTACTAGCTTGTGATCATGGTTGCCCTGGATCCCTCGCTTTACTGTAACAGGATGTTTTAAAAACAGTTGTTTACAGAAACTTCAACTCTTTCCATCATCAACCGGGATCAGCCAAGATAACTTTTAATGGACCTCTCTTGTATATTTGTGTAAAGCCACACAGCCACAGCAGTTGAGCTTTTAACTGTTAAAGGCCTCAGCGTCCTTTGTATCTTGACATGTCAAACAACTGTCAGAGCATACTTAAACTTTTTTCTTCTAACTTATCATGTGGAAATACAGCAAGTCATCTGGTGGGTTCAGTTGGAACTGAGTTAACAAATCCATAGGCCTTATATTCGTTTTGGGCGGCAGATTATATTTTGCAAATTCCTGTTGAAAGCCAGTCTTTCGCTCTGATTCAGACACCAGCACTGTACTCAGTGTTCAATGCATCCTTTCGTTCCATAACCTTTAGGAGAATAATACAGGGGTACTGCTATTGTCCATATTTTAAATGCATTTTATTTACACAAAAGTAGCATTTTCCTGCTTATGAATTGAACATCGATCGACTGTTTCCATATTTTTGGCATATAAACCATTGCTCCAACATGTACTAAATAATGTATGATGAAACTCTACAAAGTTTTATGACATATTTCTTAACATTTGATTAGAATATTGCATCCTATACCAATAGATGATTTTCGTTATGGTATGGATCGAATGGCTTCTTTGTATTCTTGGATAGTTATTGGAAGTTTGATATTGTTACTAGGTCTGCTGTAGATTATCCTGGCTTTATTTCTTCTTCTTTCTCTCTGTATATTTGGTCGTACTTGTTAGACCTTCAGTGCGCTTTCCTCAGCAAACATTGGTTACAAAGGGGTTGCTTTCTCATCAGCAAACTAAGAAAGACTGTTGTTATCTATTTTGATAGGGTACTGTGGTGATGTTAATCATTTTTCATTGCTTTCAGTTCCTCCCACATTTTACCAATATTCTTTATGATTTTTAAACTTCAGAGTTTCAAAATTCATTCCAATGCTGCAAACTTTGCACATCTATGACATCTACACTTTCTTTATCCGCCTGTTCATTTCTTTATGATTACTTGGATCTCTTTTTACCAATAAATCTTGAATCTTTCTTTTTCTTTTTATTGGCATGTTTCACAATTTTTTGTTCCCCATATATTTCCATTATGTTTCTTTGACTTTGTGTTTTTTATCTTCGGGATTGACTTGTCAGCTGCTGCCTAAAAATTTATTTACAAAATGCAGTGTATTGGTCATCACTCTTTCATTAGCTGTGAAACATATGTCTGTGTTGTTAAGATTGATTTGAAAAAGTGACCAATCTGCTTTTTGTTAAATATATTTTGGAATAATATCTTCTGAGATTTCTGTTCCTAATATGTCATTCAACGATATTATTATTGGTATATGATTCTGATTCCCACGTGGGTTTATCTCCTGTTTCCCACATTGAGTTTCTACAAGTGATGGAGATGTAAAGGTTTAAATCGATGGATGAAGGGTTATGGGTGGCTATATTGGAATGCGAGTATACTTTCCGTATTTAGCAAATATAGATTCGAATTGCTTTGTTATCTAGTAATCTATTACATGTAACTTAAGTGCAGCTTGGTCCCTAAAAAGGAGCATGTGCGTTAAAATATCCTCAATTAACCCTATGTCTCTTTGGTCTTGACCTTTTAGCCATTCTGTATTGTATCATCAGGTCCTTTTGGAACGGTTAACACGTGGCAATGTTCAATATCAAAGAAGAAGTAAATTTTAGCCATTGCTGACAGCATGATGCTGAAGGGATGTTAATGGATACTGGTGGAGTTCTTTCACAAAAAATACAGGACTTCCGCACATAGATAGATGTTTGTATTTCGGTCCGCACATTGTTCATAAACTGGGGGGGGATAGTACCTGGTAAATGTGGTAGATTATCACTGTTGACATTTAGTGAGTGTAATTATAATACATGTAACTTATTTATTCCAAGTTATTGTTTCAAGTATGATATATTTTTGTTATTGAGCGGACAGTTCCATTGGAGTAGCTTAATAGTTGGTCTCTTTTTTGTTGGCATAATAAAATTGTATATAATATGTGAAGTGACTGAGAAATCCTTTCTAAACGTATATTAGCAGGTCAAGGAACTGCACAATATCCATAAGACTTTACAAGAATTATGAAACAGAAATGCAAAAATTAATAAACTAATTAGTCTTACAGTAATAAAATTCAAATTGTCACGTTAACAAGTGAGGTGGAGGTATAGAACTGGGCTCCACTAATGATTAGATTTCAGTCAATATAGATGATTGAGGGAGATGCTCCCGAACACTTTGTGCATTTCATAGCGGTTCCACCAAGGTCCCCTCCTCGTCCCGGATACAGCATCTGAGTACCCCAACGCACTGGTATGGGGAGTAGGCGGCTGAGGATGGCTTCTTGGGCTTTTCCCAAGGGAGGTTCTCGTAGATGGCGGCCAAGGTTAGCTGCCAGTCACGATGATCCTCTGGTGGTTGAATGCATCCGTCTCTCCCCGTTGTCTTAGTAGTTATTGTGTGGATACGAAAGGAAAAGAATTTCGTCTGCAGCAGTTTCTGTTATTACAAGGGCATTGGACAATTCACGTTTTAGCATCCATTCAGCATATTCACTGCAGTTGCCGGACTCACAACAATGTGTGATGTTGGTGTGTTTCACTTTGATTTGTTTGAATGCTTTTGTGAAATCTTAGCTGATATGTTTCTGCGCGTCCTTCGATTTAAAATCATTGATACCACAGTGAATTACTATAGCGTTGGTATTCTGAGTCTTTTGTTGATCAAGTAGTTGAAGACTTCAGTTTTTGTGTGGCATTTGTTTTCGTGTTTGCGAGGTAAAACCCCATACGAACGGCCTAGTCTTTTTCTTTGGTATACACATTTCAGTTATAGAATCAGGGAGTGTACGATCAATGAAGGAAGTCTTGTTCTTTTTCGTATTGGAGGTCTTTGGATGTCGTTTTGCTTTTCGCGTCATTTGCCTTTTATGACGTCAGATTTTCTTTTCTTGTCTTCAGTGTTCCTTTTTATTTATTTGCCCCTTCACGCCCCGTTTTCTTCACAAGTACACTGGATGGCGATGGAGATGAGGGCTTTTGGAGTGGAAAAAACTGTGCTTATCTACGTAAGTTTAAGGCCAGGGGTAATGATCTGGGTTTGTTTGTGTGGTAGTCATTGCCCCCCACACCCCCCACCTCTCTTACCTTTCACCCACTCCCACCCCCTCCCCACCCCCCCACGGCCCCGGTACTCCAAGACCATCCCCTTCATTAATATATCCCAACCTATCCCCATGCCAATTGCATCGCCCAGCCACCAGGCTCCCCTCTCCCCCCCCCTCCCTCCCTCCCCCCCCCCACCCTACGATAATAGTATTCTGTCCACAGAGTTTGCAATATGTATTTTTTAAGCTCACTAACCGCACTGACGTGATCCGGTAGTGTGCGTAGTGTCGCTGAAAGCTTGGACGCGTTTGGTCTCGCGGTTGTCGGTATGCTGTTCAGAAAGCGGCAGTTGAGGTGGAAGTGGCGGCTGCAACATGCGGCCGTCTCCTCGCTTTGGACACAATCATCCCCAGTTCTGAGCCAGTTTTTTTGTCTCTCGTCATTGTCTGTTTTTCAAAAGACTCGTCCACGTCTTTTCCCTGGGGTCCTTTTCTAGTATTATAGCGGATGCGCAATAAACGGTCAAATGGCAGGATAAGTTGTTTGCTCTCATCGCCTTCTTGGTTCTCGTATCACGTGGTGTGTGTGTATGTGTGCGTGCGTGCGTGCGTGTGTGTGTGTGTGTGTGGGTGTGTGTGTGAGTGGCAGGTTAAAAAGTTCCTACAGGGCCTACTTGCGTTAAGTGTTGAACTGTCCTAAGTTTGCCCGGCACAAAACGGCAAGCCGGAAAGGGCAGAAGAGCCTATGCCTAAATTCCTTCAGCCGCTTTTAACTTCCCTGAAACTGAACAGGATTAACCATTTTACTGCTAGGGTGGGCACGAAGGTTTTCAAGCCATAAACATCGGACCCCACCATGTGGTTCGAACCCTGGTCCGTCGGATTCGCCAGGCAATACGCTCTAACCAAGTGTACCACAGGACAACACGTGTTTTGTTGGTTTGATTTAAAACAAACACATCCTGGCCTGTTGGGGCCACATGCAATAAACTAACAGACTCTGAGGCGGAACATTCAGCTGACGTCAGTCGATTAACCACCAGGCTGACGTCAGGGTTATGACGGTGGACCTTACGTCAAGACCTGTAGCAGTACTCATATGAAATGTAGGGTCAGCTCTGCTGGCGTCTATTGACGTGCTAGCATGTTCTAAGTAGTCGGTACACGCGGTTAGGAAACATGAGAATCAGCAAGCCCACTCTCATCCACAACAGAGAGAGAGAGAGAGGGAGAGAGAGAGAGTGAGAGGAGACAATTGGACAATGGTTTAATTGTGTTTAGGCCTGTGACCCGTACAATACCAAAGTACAAACAAACCAGTGAAAAGTATATGTTAATAAATTATACATCTATACATAACATTGTCCATTCGTTCCTGCTTCTCATAAAGTGTACGAAAAATATATTTTTCTCATTTGTATCGATTTTCCATTCGATTTAAAGCTAGGAAAAGAAATTTAGACATTGAAGTTGGCTATCTATACTACCATTAAGAAATCTGCACATTGCTCATATTCGTAGACAAATAACTTCCTGGGTAATTTTTGTGGATGTTGATCTAAGTCAGGTTAATATGTACTTTCAAATAGGTCGTGGAATTGTCTTCACTGTCTGCGTTACATAAGGGACAAACAGGTATGTTCGCAGGGAAAAATGAGCGGAGAGACAGTGTCTATTGAATAGTTGAGCTCCCAACTGAAAACGGTACTAAGGCAGTTTTAAAAATTCTGTTGTTTATTAAAATCAACATATTTTTAAAATAAATCTGTTGTTATTTGATTCAAACATATTTTAACGTTCAAAAAATATTCTTAATAGAAATAATTAAGATCAAAACGATTGTCTTTCAGACATATGTGAGTAACCCCGCTGACAGAGCAACTTATAAATGGCGATCCTTAAAAGACCTGAGGAAAAGTTTCTTGTTCCCGACTTCACCATTACATACAAACTAGCCAAAACAATTTGTATACAGAAGATACTATAAAATGTGATCCCCCCCGAATTTGAACCCTTATATTTCTTTCCTGAAAATTTGGAGCATGTTGTATGCTTTCTAGAGTATCTTGTGGGGCTGTTTAAGGAGACGTAAACCATATGTATGCACCTAGCTGCAGATTTAAATATATAATGGGTAACGACCCTATTCGCCTTAATCCATGTCATTTGGCGTGAAAACGTTGGTATATTGAGTATTTATTTACAGGCTTGTAGGTGGAGCTTTTCATTAGATTGGTGTACGGCTGATTCCCCACAATTCTGTACAGTAGTGAAGTGAAGGACAACTGTGCATCAAATAGGTTTTTAAGAGCAGTTTGAGAGAAGAGCTTCCTTTTTTTCTTAGTGTTTTATGAAGCTCGAAGGTGGCTCTCTTGGCTCTGCGACATGATCATACCAGTTGCGTCATCAAACAACTAAGTTAGTTGAGAAAGTAACTCCCTGTTATTTTTTGAATTCACAAAAATTTTGTTTATCAATGCCAAAAAAACAACAACATTGTTCCTTAACACCTAGAAAACCGCCTTACGAAATACATAATCTTACTTTTTATCTAGATTGACCTTCAAACTTAAATTCAGTGCACGACTGTAGAGAATATTGATTTGATCTTTGTAGACCAGCTATCGTAGATGACATAAGGGCTTATAATCCGCGAATAGCAGGATATAAAGAGGTTCAACACCATTAGGGGAAAAATGAACGCCATGTGTACCTTTATTAAAATATGTCATGGGCAAGTTCATTGATGAAAATAGAAGAAGAGTTGGGCTAAGGGAGCAACCCTGTTTGAGTTCCTTGCAAGCACTGGAAAATAGTCAGTATTGGACACATGATTTAAGTGAGGGAATACATGCTCTTCAAAATGTCAACATGTTACCTTGGACACCTTTTTCTAAACAGTATATTAACAATAATACATGCTGAATGTGTCAAAATGCTTTACTAAAAATCAATGTAGGCAAGGTGGAAAATGTTCTGTTTTGTGACAGATTGTTTCTCAATACACGAATTTGTGCGTTGAATATATGGGTCGACGGTGGGAAAAGATTTCCTAAAACCATGCTTGTGCATCTGAAATAACCGAGTGGCTTCTAACCAAGTAAACCAGCGATTATTTAGAATATAGGTGAAAAGTTTACATAAATTATTGATAAGAGAGATGCCTCGTATATCTTATTAGTGTTATTTTATCCCCTTTTTATGTAGCGGGAATAATAATGGATTTAGTCCATTGTACGGAAAACACCATCCTCTGAATAATTCATTTCGAGAAAATGACAAAAAGGAACAACTGCATCTCCTGCAGCTGTTTTAACTTCACTAAGAGACCATCTGAGACCTGATGTTCTTTCCACACTTGTGACTTTTTAATTGCATTTTATAACCTCCTCATAGTTATAATACACCATCATAAGTCTGGGCGTGATAGAAACTGCTTTCTGGACCTCAGATGCCAAACATTCTCAGAGTCGCAACATCCAGTATTTAGTAGGTTATCGAAGTGGTTTTAACACATTCAAAATGCTGAAATTATACATTTATCATCAGGCCGTTTACGGTATTTGTTAATTTCAGACCAGAAGGTTTGGGATCGTTAGCAGCCTTTAACAGGAGAGTTAATACGCCAACTCTGAAATTGTGGCTTTTACAATATTTTAAATTTGGCACATAATCCAGTCTTAATTGAAGATAAATTAGTCTATCTTGGGGAAGTCCAGATTTCTTACTGTCAGCCAGTGCTTTCGAACTTTGACATTGGTTTTCCTGACATTCCTTGTCCAAACCAAGATCTGTACAAAAAAAAAATTAATAATACTAAACCTACCCTGGCTTTAAAGGATTTTAGTTTGACGGCATGCAGGCACTAGATTCTTTCCAAACACTGTGTGAATTTAGACAAAGCTTTGTTAATTCAGTATTCAATCAACTGGTGGAATATTCAACGTTACCACGAGAACAACGTGAGTGGCCTTAGTTAGTCAACAAAGCATCAATTTTGTTTCTATTCCAAAAGTGATTTCTTCATTAGTGTTTGTGGGTGATGGCGGGGGTATGTCTTGCTAGAAGTTCTAACATTAATAGGCATTGTTTGTTCAGATCAATTCTACAAACACACAGGAAAAACTTTAAAAACGTTCGGTAATAAGTCGTACGAAATGAGAATTAGTCTATCACACTTAGAACTTGGACAGATATAAAAGTGACGTCTCCACTGTAACATCCGGGGCCGCGTTGGATCCATTTACAATACACAAATCAAAAAAAGACAAGGTTTAGAGGTGTTCACCACATAAAGCATTGAGTACTGTGATTCATTTGTTAACGTGATTTCTTGAACTGATTAATGGGATGAACATGGATCAGCAAATCTAATCGGTCATGTCAAGGGAAAAGCTATTTGGAGGTCTGCTGTTCTTGCATTAAATCTCCACTTACATACTATTTGGAGCCTGTGGGAAACGATTGTTTAAGGCCATGATGCTAATTTTCTTAAGCTTCATGTGACACACAGATCTGATAACTGGTAAAACACAGAACCTGCTTGGTGGAATATAGACAATAAAATTAACTCAAAATATCATGGTCAACTTTTAGCATATCCTTAGACACTTTTACTCAAATGATTGTCAATAGAAACTTCTTAAATTTAATAAATTGTATTAAATATGTTTTGTGATTTGTAACAGAAGTTCCACCAGAATCTGCCACCCATAATTGAATGCTTAAGTGATTTTAGTTCTTATATTTGTCAAAAACCTTAAAGTAATAATCTAAATCAAAGGACTCATGAGAATGTTTCAATATGGCATATGACGTCATAAATTTGTACACAAAAATTAGTATAGTCAGAGTCCAGCAAGTTTGCTAGCTAAAACCAATCAATGTTACTAGAAGCAATTGACAGGCTCTCTACCACTCTATTTGGATGTCATTGACTGTTAACGGGCGGCCACTTTCCAATTTGCTTGCATTGTAGACTGGGGTGTTGGTTGGTTCATCCTGTGAATTTCTCTCCGTCAGTTCTTGTCTGTTTGCTTTTTTTCATTGAGTCTGTTAGTTTGTTTTTGTTTTGTCTGCGTGTATTTGGTGCTTTAGGGGGTGGTGGGATTAGTGGTTTCATTGACATGAGTTACACTAGTGTTCTTCACTTTGGATTTGGGATGTCCAGGAACAGGAAAAACACCAGCATCGATGCCTGACATTGGCCTGTTATCCGGCGATTTCTCACAGCATGGATAAGCAGGACTGTCAAGCTGGGATTCTATGTGACTGTCTACTGAGGGATCGGCGAGACAGGTGTTACCTGGTGTCTGGCTTTCCACGTCACTGGGTATGGCAGGGTGGACAGGGGACCGCTTCTCATCGTTAGGCACTGGGTTAA
>CM031598.1:98066067-98087990 GCA_018398815.1 Conus ventricosus | reverse complement strand
AATCGAAACATTCAAGTGCAGGAGGGGCCAGCCGCAAGGCTTTAGTTGGCTTTACGGAGGTAACGTGCCAGTAGTTGGCATTCACTGTTGCGCAGTTTCACTGCGCGCGCGCGCGCGCTCGCGCACACCACCACACACACACGCACCACAACACACACACCACAACAAACACATACACACCACAACACACACACCACGACAACACACACACCACACCACACACACACACACACACACACACACACACACACACACACACACCGACACAAACACACACACACACACAGAGCATTGATATTTCAGATGTGAAATAAATGACAGAAAACCCGTTGCAACTCACCTCCCATCAATATTCCCGTTTGCAATTACACCAAGGATACTCTCATTTACTGCACTGCTGGAAGTCGGTTTGATCGAAAACGGTACGTAACTTGGGTTGTAATTGCATACCGTGCTTTAAACTAGCGGGTGAACGAATAAGTGTTTGTATGTGTATGAATGAGGACGTGTGTGTGTCTAGTACCTGACCGTCTTTGTTTGTGTGTACATGCAGGTTCGTATCCATTGGTATTGCTGGTGTGTGTGTGTGTGTGTGTGTGTGTGTGTGTGTGTGTGTGTGTGTGTGTGTGTGTGTGTGCCTGCGTGCGCGCGCGCGCGCGTGTGTGTGTGTGTATTCTGTGCATATTTCCGCTTGTAAATGTATGGAATGAAGCTTATGTTGTGTAATGCAATGGATTCACCAGAATTTCAACAAAGGATGCACATGGCAGTTAGCCTCATTGAAGTTAATATAAATGAAGCTTTACATGTTTTTAACGATTGTTTAAAAGTCGCCGCTTGCTGTATGAAGAAGATTAAGGTAAATGCGAAAGAAGCTGGCGATGATTGGTATGATAAAGAAGGTCTTTTAAGTAAAAGAAATGCACGTAAATTGTTCACTAAATATCGTCGAACTTTATCTATACCTGATCATGTTGAATATTGTAATGCCAGACGCGACTATAAACATCTTTTGAAGAAAAACAAAAGGTATTCAACAGAACAATGATAGAGAAATTAGTTTCCTCTTTTAGTAGCCAGAAAGAGTTTTGGGAAACAATGCAGAAAATTCAGATAAAAAGAACCCAGCCTCAAAATAATATTAGTTTGGACAATTGGTTTCATCATTTTAAGGAACTGCTTGAAAGAAATGATAGTACTGATAGTGGTGTGGGGCAGGTAGACGGAAGTGATGAAGATGGTGATAATTATGATATTATAAATCGCCCTATATCGAAAGAAGAAACCATTTTGGCCATAAGTAAATTGAGGAATCGAAAAGCTGCAGGCCCAGATGGGATCATTAGTGAAATAATAAAAACTGCTTGTAAATCTGATTTGGTGATGAACTTTTTAGCAACATTTATGAGTACTCTATTTAATAAAGGTGTGTTTCCGGAAAGTTGGGCTGAATCGATTGTTCTCCCATTAAATAAAAAGGTGACGCTAACAACCCAAACAACTATAGAGCAATTTCGCTGTGTACATTTGTAGTAAAGTATATAGTGCTATCATCAATAGAAGACTTCAGGAATGGGTCGAAGAGAACAATATTACAGGCGAATATCAAGCTGGATTTAAACTATACATCACATGTTTACTTTGATGGCCTTTGTTCAAAACAGCTCTGTCTAACCGAAAATTATATGTAGCTTTTATGATTTGAAAAAGCGTTTGACTCTGTCAACAGAAGTATATTATGGCCAATTTTGGTGAAGCATGGAATCCAAGGTGAACTATATAAATGTATTTTGAGCGTGTATAACTCTGTAAAGGGCGAAAATGAGATGCAGATCATTCCAACAGACTACATAAACTGTACATTGGGAGTCAACAAGGGGATTTCTGTAGTCCCATTAATTTTTCTCTATCTATTAACGAATTAACTTAGAAGTAATACATAACGGTAGGGACGGAGCTTACTTTTTAAATGATGGGTTTGGAGATATTTATTCTCCTGTTAGCTGATGACGTTGTGTTGATATCTGATGTATCGGATATCTGTATACATTCTAACCGTTACAGGCCTTTGTATGATCGTAATTTTTAGATGATGAAAATGAAATTCATTTTGTTCTTAGTTGTTCTGAACTACAAGCTGTTCGACAGCAATTAATCCCACCTAAGTACTTAAGAAAACCTTGTTTCTTCAAACTGATTATGTTAATGGTATCATTGAATGAAAACACAATTAAACAGTTCGCTTTGTAATTGTATAAGGGATTTAGAATGCGAAATGATATGTTAAGACCGTAAATTATGTGCTAAGCTAATTAAATGGGTTGACTTGACTTGGAGTGGCACCGTCTTCATCTGTCCGTGGGCAGGGGTGGTTGGGTCTGTGGGGTGTGCTCGGCAGCTGGAGGGTGGTGTTTTTTCGCGCGTGGGCTCTGCAGTCATGAAATACGGGCTGGTACACCCATGGGGATGCTACTTTAAGGCTGTTTATGAGCTGCATCCTGTAGTCTAATTTACCTCTGTTTAGGAGCAGTTATGTCCCTTGATATCTTAATGGAGTGTCCTGCGCGTGCCTGTTACCCATCGTCAACACAGCGCAGGCCTCCAAGGGTGGTACAGGACTGCTCTAAAGGCAGGTGAAGACAGTGCTTCTCTGGGTCCTCCCCAGCACCTTCGGGTGTTTCTTTTTCTTCTTTGCCTTAACTAGGCTGACCCTGGAGAAAGGTCCAGTGACGGTGAGGAAAGACCACTGACCACAGGGAAAGTCCTGTTGACAGTGGGAAAGACTACAACTTTGGATTCTCTCTTGAGGGCACATAAGACCGTATGGCGAAAGCTTGCCTGTGTCTGGCAGTGGCACCGTCTTCATCTGTCCGTGGGCAGGGGGTGGTTGGGTCTGTGGGGTGTGCTCGGCGCTGGAGGGTGGTATTTTTTCGCCGTGGGCTCTGTCAGTCATGAATACGGGCTGGTACACCCATGGGGATGCTACTTTAAGGCTGTTATGAGCTGCATCCTGTAGTCTAATTTACCTCTGTTCAGGAGCAGTTATGTCCCTTGATATCTTAATGGAGTGTCCTGCGCGTGCCTGTACCCATCGTCAACACAGCGCAGGCCTCCAAGGGTGGTACAGGACTGCTCTAAAGGCAGGTGAAGACGGTGCTTCTCTGGGTCCTCCCCAGCACCTTCGGTGTTTCTTTTTCTTCATGTGCTAAGCTAATTAAATGGGTTGACTTGCGCGGTTTGATATGTATTTTACCCCTTCTAAGGGGCTATGGCCTTTACGAGAGAGAGAGAGAGAGAGAGAGAGAGAGAGAGAGGAGGGAGAGAGAGAGAGAGATGAGAGAGAGAGAGAGAGAGAGAGAGAGAGAGAGAGTTACAAAAACGTGCAATAGGACTACTTAACAAATAACTAGCTAAGCTAAATATTGAAAGGTTGAAAAGACTAAACTGATCAACAACAACAAACTTGACATAAGAAACAGGCAAAATACATTCTACGACTTCCGGGGGTAGGAAAGTTTTCATTGAAGCACAGTTTACCAGTATATGCTCAATTGTCAGTTCTGCAGAGCAGACACACTTAATGTCACTTGGCCCCTCTGGATAAATCCTAACCGGCACAACTCCAACCTTCAACAATCCTACTGGGCACAAACAACTCTAACACAAACTAAAGAGGGAGGAGAGGAGATCCCCCATCCCCCCCCCCCCCCCCCCCCCCCCCCCCCCCCCCCCCCCCCCCCCCCCCACACCCGCTTGAACATTACAAAGTTGGGAGCTTTAGCCACAGAAGCTGAAATGGAGTTCCGGATCGTAGAAGTTGAATAGTCACAACTGGTGTAAAATCCACAAAACCAACAACGACAACAACACAACGACAAGGAAAAAAAATTTGAAGCAAATAATTTCAGAGCGGAAACAGAGTAGGACTTCCGCACCACGCATCTCGCGAAGTTTCGTCAAGTCTCACGAAGTTTCGTCCAAATCTCGCGAAACGCGAGACACAACAACAGCTTTTTTTCACATTTTTTGTCTTTTTTTTTTGGTGAACAAATACTGCAAATAGATTAAAAAAAAACATCTTTTTTTTTTTCATGACGCGATTGGATGACACTTTATCAATCTAACTCATAATTCGCATCTTTTCCAAAACCCAAAAACACCCAAAGAAAAAAAGATCAGAGGTGATGACAGAGAAGGAATTTTTTAACCGAGCGCCGTCACGAAGTTTTTAATGAACGTGCGGATGTATTTTAGAGAAGGAAAAACGGTTTCAAGACGACCCATCTTATTTGCACAAAAAACCCCTTTTCACATACAAATCACGCCCCTTCCATGACTTTTGGCCCAAAAAATAACCCCTTTTTTTAAACAAAATAAACGCAAAACCGCCAAAAAATGCGAATCATACTTTAAAATGGGGGCTTACTGCAAGAAAATTTTGGTGATCGTGAACCCGCTATTTACATTCTCTCCAAGGACATAAATCAACTAAACATTTTAACTTTAAGGTTTGACAGTCCACCCCAACGGGCCCCAATCAATTTTGGTATGAACGCCCACAGAAAGCTTCACCGTTTTTGTTCATCGACACCCAAAATCGATAAATTGACGCCTTCATGACAAGGGGACTGCCGATTGCGACACATCTGTTTTTAAATTAATCATCACGGAGGGGCAGCGTCACTTTCACTTTCAACCAATTGACAGGGGGATGACGTCATTTCACGGGACGGACCCCTCATTATTAAAGGGGCAGTTTACAAGTAAAGGGCTGCGTGTTAGCGCTCTGAACAAATGGCCGTTTCAACCTGGAACGGTCGTCTTCACAAAAACCGCAATGGATGTTTGTTCCAAAAAAGCCCAAAATGACATTTGCTGTAATCGGATGAACAAAAAAAGGGAAAATATTGAAATACAAAAAAATTTTTTAGAAAAAGGTTTTGTATCTGAAAAATTTGAACGTGGCGAGCCTTGCTCAAAACCAAACCCGGCCAAAAAAGGGGGCCTAAATCTTTTGGGAAACAAGCAAGGAAAACGTGAAATGACAGAAATAACTGGATGTTTTTACGTAATTGTTTTGTAGAGCAACTTGAAAGATACCGATTGAAAAGGTTTTTAGAAGCGAAAAACATGACTGAAATTACCTGTTTACTGAAACTGGGGGTTTAATCAAAGCGGAAACGTTAAAAATCTTTTAAATCTTTTCTTTTTTGGGCATTGGCTTTAAAGAAAAAAAAACTTTTTTAAAAAAAAACTAACCCAAAAGCTCCTGGGAATTATTTTGAAAAATGAAATTTAATGGAACCCACGGAGAAAACTGATGATTTATCATTTTTTTTTTACCAAATTTCCAAAATTCCACAAGCCGGAATTTCGACCACAGCTTGTATGAAAAAGAAAGCTCATTGTAAAATATATGCAAAACGACGTTTGGCCGCGATTCGGGAGATGATTAAACCGTCTTCTGGCAAACTGCGTGAAAAAATCAAAATACCAAGGAGAACTCCACCAAAGGGAAAAATACACCGAACTGTGTCGAGCGGGCCCCAAAACCCCCGCGCCTAAAAATACACCGAACTGTGTCGAGCACCCAAACCCCCCGCCCTAGAAAGGCCCTCACAGGGCCCAAAAAACAAAAGGGGGGAAAATCCCACACCCCCACCCCCCCCCAAAATCCCCCCCCTAGCACACACCCCCACCCCCACCCCTACGCACACACCCCCACCCCTATGCACCACACCCCACCCCCCCCCTACGCACACACCCCCACCCCCGCCCCACCTCACGCACGCACGCACACCCCACCCACCGCCCACTCACGTTTTGACCTACAAAGCAGTGCAGTAAACTAGGTCAAAACGATCTGTGATTAATTGACCTAGTTGATTAAACCACGCACACACACATATAACTTCCTCTGATTCTTACGCAAAACAAGAGAAACTGATTACTTAATTTTTTTAATTGTTGTTTTTAATCTGGTTTTAAAAATGAAGCCCGAAGTAGCTACAGAGCTTATTAATATACTGTACGAGTTGGATTGGGAGAGGGAGGCTGATAGAGAAAGTTAAAGAGTAGGTTTGAAGAATTAATTACTGATCTTTTTGAGCGTATAGATATATGAGAAAGCATAGTGGAAGCCATCAGTAAAATACCAGATTCTTGGCCCCAACCGGTTATAAAGTTGGTTGCCA
The DNA here is from genome assembly GCA_018398815.1 of Conus ventricosus. Taxonomy (NCBI): domain Eukaryota; kingdom Metazoa; phylum Mollusca; class Gastropoda; order Neogastropoda; family Conidae; genus Conus; species Conus ventricosus. The sequence continues at coordinate 98,081,796 of CM031598.1, read as the reverse complement.
TTTTAGTTGATAATATGGCTCCTGAAGATGTTAATCTGCTGTTTCTAACTGACTCTGAAGGAGTAGCTATTCGCTTTAATGAAGATCGGGTTTTACAATTAGAAAAGACTATGAATAATAGCTGAATTTACAATTATTTTTTTATTTATTTTAGATTTAAAATGGCTGCCGAACTCAGTGAATCTGAATTAAAGAATTGTAATGAACTATTTGACGAAACAATGAAAGTACTAAACATTGATTTTAGTGAATTTGGTTTTGAGAATGATGTAAACAATATAATAAAAGATCATAGTGAACTATTTAACGAAGCAATTAAAGTGATGAACATTGACTGTAGTGATTCAGAAAAAGCTAAAATATTGGCAGGCGTTATTGTAAGGTTAACGTGTCTTGAAGTGTTGCAACGCTTGGGTGAAGAATAAAAGCGCGTTTTACTTACTTTTATTTACATTTATTTTTTTTAATTTACGTAAATATTGTGGCTTTAAAAGTGAGACCGCAAGTAAACCCAAAGGGTTGGAAAACTATATACTATGGAAGAAATATTTGGTAGTGACAAACAATTAAGCAATACGTTTAGTGAAGTAGACATGAATATTATAACCCTACAAACGTTCAGGAAAGCGTGACACATGCTATCTCTAAAATCCCAGAGTCTCTTCAACGCGAGCCGCCAGTAAAAGTGCTGTTGGCGGTTCTGATTGATTATATAACGCCTGAAGGCGATAACATGGAAGTCTGGGTTTCAACTAAACAGAAAGAAGTTATTAGCTATCGTGACCTTAATTCTGACTGGGCTGACTACATGCTTACACAGTTTAACCATGCAAGTGAGGAGGCAAAGTTAAGGGGTTTCTGGTGGTCTGAAGGGACAGTCCTTGAAATCAAATTGAAGCAAACAAGTTGGCAATTCTTACCTTCCTCTTCCAAAAGAGTTAGAGTTAAAACGAGCAGTCTTAAACATACATAATTCTGACAACATGTGTTTTATGTGGTGCGTTTTAGCGCATTTACATCCTGTCAAAAATCATGCAAACAGAGTTTCTAATTATGAACAATACAACAAGAGCTGAACTTTGATAACATAACCTTTCCAGTGAGTATAGAAAGTATATCTCAGTTTGAAGAGCAAAACAAACCAATCACTGTAAACGTATACACATGGTCTGTAGTAGACAATCTAGTGCCTCTAAGGATTTCTCCAAACGCTCCTACTTTAGGCGAATCACTTAACAAACATGTAGACTTGATACTGTTTACAGACGGCCTAAAGAGTCATTATGTATTAATCAGAACAATAAGCAGACTTATGGCCTATACGTCAAAGGATAAATCTAAACAAGAGCTTTGTAGAAGGTGTCTGGTCAGAATCCCTACTATAGAAGCAGCTGCCAGTCATAAGAAACATTGTAAAAAGTTTTGTAGACTGTGAAACCAAACTCCTCACACCTAAACCAGGGTCTAAAGTTAGTTTTAAAAATTTACACAAAATGCAAATGAGTCCATACGTGGTTTATGCTGACTTTGAATCAATCTTGCCACGGTACTACGGCCCACAACAGCAAGAACAAAAAACAACCTTATTAACCCACCATCAGATCTGTTCTTATGCGTTTATTGTTGTTAGGTCAGATGGGGCACACACACACCCAGAGATTTACAGAGGTCCCAATGCAGCTAGTAGATTTTTAGAGCAGATGAAACAACTTCGTAATTACTACTCCAACAAACTAAATCTTTCAGACATTGTTATGACTCCTGAAGACCAAGAACGCTATGACTCATCTACACACTGTTGGATATGTAACAGAGAATTATTAGGCGACACAGTGAGAGACCACGATCACATTACTGGAAAGTTCAGGGGAGCTGCACACAATAGTTGCAATCTTCAGCTTAAGGTTGACCCCAAAAATGGAAACTGCCTATCTTCTTTCATAACTTACGAGAGCTACGATTCTCCATTTCATCATGCAAGCAGTGACTTCTGAATATAAGAGGGTTACCTGCATTGCACAGTCTTCAGAAAAGTACATGACTTTTACTCTTGACTGTTTTATCCTTTATGACTCTGCCCAACATCTGATGGGGAGCTTAGATAAATTAGCGGGATCTCTACAAGACTTCCAATCACTAAAACAATATTTTGACCCATCTTTAGTGCGTAAAGGCGTCTATCCTTATGAATACATGAACTCGTGGGAAAGGTTTGATGAAGACTCACTTCCCCCTAAAGGCGCTTTCTTTTCTAGTCTTAGAGCAAAGACATAACTGACTCTGAATATGAATACGCTCAAAAGGCCTGGACAGAATTACACTGTCAAACAATGGGTGATTATCATGATCGTATCTAATGGCTGCCGTGTGTTTATTAGCAGATGTCACGAGTTTGTCACGAGGCCTACGACGTTCGACCCACCTAGGGTGGCGGAATTACTTATTTGTTTATTGTCGTTGCTGTTGTCGTGTATCCGTCCCTTAGGGTGGCTTGTGGTGCAGTTGCACCTTGGTGTGGTTCAGCTCAACTTCGGTTTGCTTTCTCTCTCTCTCTCTCTAATTCCACCGCCCCGTGCTATTCATCCTGCAAGTTCACGGGTGGCCGGTACCTTTCTCTCGAACTTTCTGTCTATCGGCCTCTCGCCTGTCTTTTTACCTGTCGCACGTGCTTCGTTCCTTTTAGTTTGAAGTATGCTCACTCTGTGACGCAGCATGGCATGTTGGCCGCCATTGCTGAGGGAGGTTAGCTCTTCACTCGAGCGGAAGATGTCTCTGGGGGCGCCTGCTCCAGTCCTGGTTCTTTACCTTATCGTCGAGAGTACAGTCAGTACTTTCAATTCCTGCAGTCGGCCTGTAGGAGAGGGACATCATTCTTCTGTTTCCGCATCTTCGCCTCTGTCCTCTCGACTGGACAGAGGGTAGAGAGAGTCCTTTGACCCGCCTCTTCGGTTCACCCACGGGTAGCTGGTAAGCATCAGTTTCGTGGTCTGTTTGTTTTGATTTGTTGTTGTTAGCCGGCTTAGTCTTCGCTTTTGCGCAATTTTCTTTTGTTTTCGAAATTGTAAGAGAAATATTGTGTGAGACCTTTTCTCTGGTTAATTCCATCTTTAACCTGGCATTCTAAATTATTTCCAAAATTCTTTCTCCTGTTTATGTATCTGGTGATGCGGTAGTCGGTGGGGAAGGGAGAGAACCTGGTGATTCAGGTTGGAACTTGCTTGGTCTCGCTCGTCCGCCCCTGTCACATTCGCCGGACTTTTATCCTTCGGCCACCGTCTGTTTGTGTGTGCAAGGAGAACGAGTTTTATGTTCACGAGCGTGCGTACGCATGATTTGTCGTTCGGATGCGTGGTTGAAGATTTGTGTTATTTTGAAATGTGTTTATAAAATGTGACAATTATGCCATTGATTTACTATTTGCAAATGTGGTGGCAGTTATTAAGCGATGGTCGCTGTTGTTGATTTACTTCCTAAGGAAGGAAAACGTTAAGCGTGAGTGAGAGAAGGGTGAAGATAATTCATATTGTTTTATAACCTGTTGATTTAATGCAGTCTTTTATCCTGCATCGTGTGAGAAGACTTGATTCAATGGGTGTACTGTGTGCGTTTAATACACTTCCCCTCGCCCATCATGCGAGTGGCTGATAAGACTTGACAGCAATGGTCAGACGGTACTGAGGCAGGGTTCCAGTACCCTTCTTCCTTCCTCCTTCCTTCTTCTTTTCCTCCTTCCGACTCTCCTCCCAGCTACGTCCTCCCCCCTCCCGGGGGCTTCACCTGGAGCACGAACTGGATGGTGCCACGTGCTGGTCGAGGCCACGTTCTGGCTGAGACCACGGACGAGATGGTGCCACGCGCTGGTCGAGGCCACGCCTTGGTCGGGACCGTGGACTGCTAGGGGAGCCCGCCGTCTCGACTGGCCGGCCTGGACCCCCGTCCAGGACCTCCAGTAACACTACTCCCCCCCCCCCCCCCCCCCCGGGACACGCTCTTCACTGCCCGCTTGGGAGTCGAGGGTGTCGGCTTTGGGCGACTCCCTGCGAGAACCAACCCGGCTCGGAGCACCTAGTGCGACAGGGTGCTCCCTGCGGACTTGACAGGGGCAGGGATGTGGACGCACTCCGTGGTGTGAGAAAGGGTCAATACTGGAAATATTCTTTATAATTGTGTACATGTCATATGTGCTGGAATGCTGTAATTGTGATTGTGTACGTCGTATGGTGAAATATTTATTTATAATCGTGCATGTTGTGGGTGTGGGAGTGCTTGATTGCGATTGTGCATGTTGTGTGCGTTGGAGTGCTTGATCGTGATTGTGGCATGTTGTGTGCGTTGGAGTGCTTGATCGTGATTGTGCATGTTGTGTGCGTTGGAGTGCTTTATTGTGATCGTGCATGGTGCGTGTGTTGGAATGTTTATTTGCTGGTGTGAATAAATGGGTGTGTGTATCGTAATCTTTATTGTGTGGTCTCTTGCGGAGCGTGTGAGGTCAGTCACTCCCTTCACTCCCACCTAGACCGATCCTGTCAGGGCAGACCTCCAGGGGTCGGTCGTGACAATTGTGGGGGCTCGTCCGGGATGTGAAGGGCTCTGGCTGTCCTCTCTCTCGTTCGCAGAGTACCTGTTTAGGTTGTCTGTTTGTATATGTTTAGTCAGTTCGTCGTGTTTGTTCGTGGGTGGTTGGCTGGGTGACTCTAGAGTGAAGGAGTCTTTTTGGTGGCCTGAGGGAACATCCGGCGTGACTCGGGGGTCGAGGTGAGACCAGGAGGATCGACCGTTTTCCGGACTCCTTCCGCCGGGTACCTCACGCAGGTACGGCCGTAAGTCTTGCCCTTCTGTTGCCGCTCAGTCTTCCATTCCTGTTTTGTATTTAGCCAATTCTTTTTTTTTTTTTTCTCTACCGGGTTGTTGAGTACAGGGGGTGTATCGGACGCTAGTGTTTTTTTTTTTTTTTTTTTCCTCTCTCCGGATCCCGTCTGCTAGGTTTTTGTTTTGTTTTTTTTTCCGGCCAGCCCACCGCACGTTGCTCGTGCTGTAGAGCGCGGTGTTGCCAGAGTGGGGGCAGCCGGACATAGTTTTTGTTTCGTTTTTTTTTTCGGTGAGCCCCACCGCACTGTTGCTCGTGCTGTAGAGCGCGGTGTTGCCAGAGTGGGAGCAGCCGGAACTTGTCCGCACACACGCACACACACACATACACACATATACACACGCCCTAAAATATTTGTTTTTTTTTTCTCTAGTGGAATTGTTTTTTCCCCTGTATTTGGAAAACTGTAGGATATTGTTGTCATGGCGACGTCCGGCGCTGGTGGTGTGGCGACGCGTGCGTCGAAGAAGAAGGGTATTCAAAATGTTACTGTAGTCCCTACTATTAGTACCAGTACTTCGACTACGGTAACTTCTACCTATTCCAGTGCTGTAGCAGGTAGCCCAGTGAGTACTTTTACTACCTCTTCGCTGGGGGGTCCCCTGTCGAGACCCCGACTGGCACTTCCGCTCGGAAGCGTCAGAGTATAGCGAAGCAACTGTGGGCTTCTGTTGAGTCGCAGAGACCGAAACCTTCTCCTCTCCAGGCTTCCCCTCGTAAGGGGCATGCCCCAGAAGACTTTCCTTATGGGAAAGTCGAGACCCAAGGGACGGGTCAGACGGATCATCCTCCCGTGTCGGGAGTGGTGAACCCCGCCCAGGACATCACTTCCGTCCTGATGTTTCTAGAGCGACAGCGACGGGAGGATGAGGCCCAACGTAGGGAAGAGGTTGCTAGGCAGGAAGCTCTTCGTAGGGAAGAGGCAGTCAGGCAGGAAGCTCTCCGTAGGGAAGAGCGTAGAGAGGAGGCCGCTAGACAGGAGGCTCTGCGCAGAGAGGAGACTGACAGACAGGAGATTATGCATAGGGAAGAGGCTATGCTGCGCAGAGAAGAGGCCTGCCCGACAGGAGGCCCTTCGTAAGGAAGAAGCTGCTAAACAGGAGGCTCAGCGTAGGGAGGAGGCTGCTCAGCGTAGAGAGGAGGCTGCTAAACAGGAGGCTCAGCGTAGGGAGGAGGCTGCTCAGCGTAGGGAAGAGGCTGACAGGCAGGAAGCCCTCCGTAGGGAAGAACTAGACAGGATGGAGGCTCTGCGTAGGGAGGAGATGGAACAACTTCTTTCGCGGCCTCCCGCTTCTGTAAACCAGGGGGTTAATCACCAGGCAGGTGATAGAGTTAGAGGCCCAAAGTTAAAGCTTCCAGAGTTCAGACCTAGTGAGGACATTGATATGTTCTTAGAGCATTTCGACAAGGTTGCTTGTTCATACCAATTGTCTGAGGAGCAAAAGGCTATGCACCTTTTTTCTGATTATCTGGTGCTGCAAGGGAGTGTGTGCTCACTCTAAAACGAAGGTGTCTTATGCAGACATGCAGTGGCTCTGCGTAAGCGTTTCCACCTTACCCCAGAGACGTACAGGAGGAAGTTCAGGTCCATGAAGAAGAATAACGACGAGACCTTCGTGCAGTTTGGTGATAGGCTGCGCAAAACGCTAGGGTACTGGCGTCAGTTGGCTAAGTTGGAGCTGGAGGATCTGATCCTCATTGAACAGCTCACCAACACTGTGTCCCCAGAGTTGAGGATCCGGATAGGCGAGACAGCTACCTCAAGATTTCGCGGCTGCGATTCACACCGCTGAGGTGTTTGCTGAAGCTCGCAGGGCTTATGGCATCGCCCAGATACGGAGAGGAAGCCCTCCACAGGATTTAGTGGCAATAAGGCGCCGACAACTGCTAGCGGGTCGAATAAGGCAGGCAGTCCATCGGGGACCTCAGCACCATCGATTTTGTTTTCTTTGTGGGTCGTCCTGGCCACATCAGGAAAGATTGCCCTAGAGCCGCTGGTAGTCATGGGGCTAGTCCTTTCCAGCATCCTCGTGCCTCGGCTAACGTGGGTTTCCATCCCAGCTTCTGGTGATTCAGAGTGCCCAGTGTTTCTCTCTGTTGTTGGTTCCTCCTTGGTCGACACCATCAGGATTCGGGAGCATCAACACTCTTTGTGGATAAGGATTTAGTTTCCCCTAAGCCCGGCGGGGCGCCAGTTTACGATGTGTGCGGGTTGGAGGCTGGTTTTACCTCCACCCGTCCTTCATTACTCGTTTCTATCTCCACCCCCTACTTCTGTGGCGAAGTATGGGCCATCGCGGTGGAGCGACCTCTGTATTCCCTTATCATAGGGAATACTATCACCTTCGCAGACGGACGCAGTCAGCCCGTGTCTACGGATTTGCCCGTACAGGCGTGTGTGGGAGTCACCACACGCGCCAAAGCTAAGAAGCAGGAACAGGAATTGCGTCCCGTTCTTCAGCCGATCTCTGACGAGTTCTGGCAAGGGCCGATCCTGCTAGCATTATCCGTCTTCAGGCCAGGGACTTGGATGTCCAACGCCTACGACAACTTGTGGATCGTCCCACTCAGTCGGCCCGACACGCCAAGGTGAGCTTTAAGCTCCACAAGGGATCCTCTTTAGGGTTTTCACTCAGGCAGATCGTGTGGCCAAGCAGCTTGTGTTCCCCAAAGCCTGGAGAGTCTGTGCTCCGGCAGGCCCACGATTCCCCTATGGCAGGTCATATGGGCTCCAAAGCGGACTCTCGAGCGAGTAAGACAAGACTTCTTTTTGGCCAGGGATGAACTCGCAGGTTAGGCAGTACTGCCGCAGTTGCGATGTCTGCCAACGGACAACGCCTAAGGGTCGCTTGAAGCGTGTTCCCCTAGGGTCAGTACCTCTAGTTGGGGAGCCATTCAGCAAGGTTGGGGTCGACCTGGTGGGACCCATTAATCCTCCATCCGATCGCGGCACCGTTACACTTCGGTAGTGGCAGAATCTGCGAGTCGATACCCAGAGGCTGTCCCGCTTAGGACTATCGATGCCCCTACTGTTGCTGAATCTCTCAGGCAGATTTGGACGCGCACGGCGTGCCCAAGAAGAAGTACGGCCGGAAGTTTGTACTGGAGAGCGATCATCATCCTCTCCAGTGCCTGGACCGGATCCGGCCAGTCAGTCATCGACTCATGAGTTAGGCAGTGGAGCTGCAGAGTCATGCGTTCACTTTCCGTCATATCAAGGGTTCCTGTAATACGGATGCTGACTATCTTAGCCGAGCTCCGTAGTTAGCATATTGGAAAATCAGTCAGAGGGACACCTCCCCTCAACCAGGTTATATCCCCTTTTTGGTCTCTGTATCAGGTGTAGTGACAGTTGTCACTTCAGTGAGGTTAACGGTAGTGAATCACCAATGGTTCGGATTGTTACCTTCATGGTTGGAAGGTTTGTTTAGTTGTTTGATAAATGTTAGTATTATGTATTTCCCCGTGTGATTCTATCGTGGAGTGTTTGTATTGGATTCATCGTACTCTGTCGATCACAGAGAGTTGGGTTCGGTCCCATTGTTGTGAAGTTGCACATGCGACAAGGTTCAAAGGAGCACTGTATCTCAGAGAAACAGATGCTTTTAGAAGGGGGGTTTGTCACGAGTTTGTCACGAGGCCTACGACGTTCGACCCACCTAGGGTGGCGGAATTACTTATTTGTTTATTGTCGTTGCTGTTGTCGTGTATCCGTCCCTTAGGGTGGCTTGTGGTGCAGTTGCACCTTGGTGTGGTTCAGCTCAACTTCGGTTTGCTTTCTCTCTCTCTCTCTCTAATTCCACCGCCCGTAGCTATTCATCCTGCAAGTTCACGGGTGGCCGGTACCTTTCTCTCGAACTTTCTGTCTATCGGCCTCTCGCCTGTCTTTTTACCTGTCGCACGTGCTTCGTTCCTTTTAGTTTGAAGTATGCTCACTCTGTGACGCAGCATGGCATGTTGGCCGCCATGCTGAGGGAGGTTAGCTCTTCACTCGAGCGGAAGATGTCTCTGGGGCGCCTGCTCCATGTCCTGGTTCTTTACCTTATCGTCGAGAGTACAGTCAGTACTTTCAATTCCTGCAGTCGGCCTGTAGGAGAGGGACATCATTTCTTCTGTTTCCGCATCTTCGCCTCTGTCCTCTCGACTGGACAGAGGGTAGAGAGAGTCCTTTGACCCGCCTCTTCGGGGTCACCCACGGTAGCTGGTAAGCATCAGTTTCGTGGTCTGTTTGTTTTGATTTGTTGTTGTTAGCCGGCTTAGTCTTCGCTTTTGCGCAATTTTCTTTGTTTTCGAAATTGTAAGAGAAATATTGTGTGAGACCTTTTCTCTGGTTAATTCCATCTTTAACCTGGCCATTCTAAATTATTTCCAAAAATTCTTTCTCCTGTTTATGTATCTGGTGATGCGGTAGTCGGTGGGGAAGGGAGAGAACCTGGTGATTCAGGGTTGGAACTTGCTTGGTCTCGCTCGTCCGCCCCTGTCACATTCGCCGGACTTTTATCCTTCGGCCACCGTCTGTTTGTGTGTGCAAGGAGAACGAGTTTTATGTTCACGAGCGTGCGTACGCATGATTGTCGTTCGGATGCGTGGTTGAAGATTGTTTGTTATTTTGAAATGTGTTTATAAAATGTGACAATTATGCCATTGAATTACTATTTGCAAATGTGGTGGCAGTTATTAAGCGATGGTCGCTGTGTTGATTTACTTCCTAAGGAAGGAAAACGTTAAGCGTGAGTGAGAGAAGGGTGAAGATAATTCATATTTGTTTTATAACCTGTTGATTTAATGCAGTCTTTTACCTGCATCGTGTGAGAAGACTTGATTCAATGGGTGTACTGTGTGCGTTTAATACACTTCCCCTCGCCCATCATGCGAGTGGCTGATAAGACTTGACAGCAATGGTCAGACGGTACTGACGGCAGGGTTCCAGTACCCTTCTTCCTTCCTCCTTCCTTCTTCTTTTCCTCCTCTCCGACTCTCCTCCAGCTACGTCCTCCCCCCTCCCGGGGGCTTCACCTGGAGCACGAACTGGATGGTGCCACGTGCTGGTCGAGGCCACGTTCTGGCTGAGACCACGGACGAGATGGTGCCACGCGCTGGTCGAGGCCACGCCTTGGTACGGGACCGTGGACTGCTAGGGGAGCCCGCCCGTCTCGACTGGCGGCCTGGACCCCCGTCCAGGACCTCCAGTAACAGCTACGTCCCCCCCCCCCCCCCCCCCCCCCCCCCGGGACACGCTCTTCACTGCCCGCTTGGGAGTCGAGGGTGTCGGCTTTGGGCGACTCCCTGCGAGAACCAACCCGGCTCGGAGCACCTAGTGCGACAGGGTGCTCCCTGCGGACTTGACAGGGGCAGGGATGTGGACGCACTCCGTGGTGTGAGAAGGTTCAATACTGGAAATATTTCTTTATAATTGTGTACATGTCATATGTGCTGGAATGCTGTAATTGTGATTGTGTACGTCGTATGGTGAAATATTTATTTATAATCGTGCATGTTGTGGGTGTGGGAGTGCTTGATTGCGATTGTGCATGTTGTGTGCGTTGGAGTGCTTGATCGTGATTGTGCATGTTGTGTGCGTTGGAGTGCTTGATCGTGATTGTGCATGTTTGTGGCGTTGGAGTGCTTTATTGTGATCGTGCATGGTGCGTGTGTTGGAATGTTTATTTTGCTGGTGTGAATAAATGGGTGTTGTATCGTAATCTTTATTGTGTGGTCTCTTGCGGAGCGTGTGAGGTCAGTCACTCCCTTCACTCCCACCTAGACCGATCCTGTCAGGGCAGACCTCCAGGGGTCGTCGTGACAGCAGACGTGTTTCAGAATTACAGATCTACAATGCATGAAACATTACAGCTTAGACTCATCACATTACATCTCTGCCCCAGGCCTTTCTTGGGATGCTTTCTTAAAGTCTACAAACATCCAGATTGACTTAATATCTGATCTTCATTTATGTCTACGCTCCATATAGGGTCTGTGGCTCTAATCTAACATCACCCTCTGCCTCTCCAGGAGCATACAAGTATCTTACTTTTAGTCCAAACGGCAAGAGTTTTTGAGTCCCCTGCACATCTTCAGTAATGCTAATTTTTTAAATTTGATTGCGTGCTGTTGCTTTAAATTCTTCATTGTTCATGGCGCGTAAGACTGCTGGCAATCTTCTAACCCATTCTGTGTTGCGTTCTCTGTACTTCGTAGTGCCCATAATTTCTCTGTGATATTGATAGGTAAACAGACGTTCAGCTAGATTCTTATTAAAGTTTTCTACTAGGGCTTGTGATCGATGGTTGCCTGGATCCCTCTCTTAACTGTAACATGATGTTTTAAAAACAGTTGGTTTACAGAACCTTCAAACTCTTTTCCATCATCAACCTGGATCATCCTAGGATACTTTAATGGACCTCTCATGTATATTTGTTGTAAAGCCACAGCCAAGCAGTTGAGCTTTATCTGTTAAAGGCTCAGCGTCTTTGTATCTTGAAGCCATGTCAACAACTGTCAGAGCATACTTAAACTTTTTCTTCTAACTTTATCATGTGGAAGATACAGCAAGTCCATCTGGTGGGTGTCATTTGGAACTGAGTTAACAAATCTAGGCCTTATTATTCTTTTTGGGGCGGGCAGATATATTTGCCAAATTGCCTGTTTTGAAAGCCAGTCTTTCGCATCTGATTCAGACACTCTAGCAGCTTTACTCAGTTTTTCAATGGCAGTCTTTCCTTTCCAATAACCTTTAGGAGAATAATACATTTTGTACTTCGTATTGTCCATATTTTAAATGCATTTTATTTACACAAGAAAGTGAGCATTTTCCTTGCTTATGAATTGGAACAACGATCGACTGTTTCCATTTTTTTGCATAACACCATTGCTCCAATGTACTAAATAATTTAGAAGAAACTCTACAAATTTTTCAGACAAATTTCTTAACATTTGTTTAGATATTGCATCTAAACCAATAGATGATTTTCTTAATGGTATGGATCGAATGGCTTCTTTTACTTTTTGGATAGTTATAGGAGCATTGATATTGTTACTATTGTCTGCTGTAGATTCACCCTGTGCTTTAATACCTTCTTCTTTCTCTCTGTATATTTGGTCCGTATTTGTTAGACCTTCAGGGGCTTACCTCAGCAAACATGTTTACAAAGGCTTCTGCTTTCTCATCACACTAAGAAGACTGTTGTTATCTATTTTTATAGGGTACTGTGGTGATGTTAATCCATTTTTCATAGCTTTCAGTTCCTCCCACACTTTACCAATATCTTTATGATTTTTAACTTCAGATTTAAAAAAATTCATTCCAATGCTGCAACTTTGCATCATCTATGACATCTACACTTCTTTATCCGCCTTTTTCATTTCTTTATGATTACTTGTGATCTCTTTTTACAATAAATCGAATCTTCTTTTTCTTTTTATGGCTGTTTCACTTTTTTGTTCCACTTATTCCATTAAGTTTCTTTGACTTTGTGTTTTTTAATTCTTCGGGATTAAATTGTCAGCTGCTGCTAAAATATATTTACAAAAGGCAGTGTATTGGTCATCTACATTTCATTAGCTGAGAACACTATGTCTGTGTTTTTAAGATTGATTGAAAAAGTGACCAATCTGCTTTTTTGTAAATATATTTTGAATAATATCTTCTGAGATTTCCTGTTCTAATATGTCATTCAACGATATTATTATTGGGAATATGTTTCTGTTTCCAGTGGTTATCTCCAGTTTCCCACATTGAGTTTACTAAAAGTGATGGAGATGAAAAGGTTAAATCGATGGCTAAAGGGGTTATGGGGGCTATATCTGGAATGCGGAGTAATACTTCCATTATTTAGAAAAATTTTAGATTAGAATCAGCTATGTTATCTAGTATCTATTATTTGTAACATAAGAGCAGCCATGGTCCCAAAAAGGAGCATGTGCGTTAAAATCTCCTCCAAAACCCATTTGTCTCTTTGGTCTTGGAACCCTTTAGCCATTCTGTATTCGTATCATCAGGTCCTTTTGGAAGGTAAACCGGGGCAATGTTCAATATCAAAGAAAAGTAAATTTAACCATTGCTGCCAGCATGATGCAGAAGGGATGTTACTGGATACTGTGGAGTTCTTTCACAAAAATCCAGGCCTTCACGCACATAGATAGCTTTTTTGTATTCGGTCCGCACATTGTTCATAACCTGGGGGTTATAGAACCCTGGTAAATGTGGTAGATTATCACTGTTGACATTTAGTGATTGTAAAAAAATACATGAAATTTATTTATTCCAAGATATTGATTAAAGATGATATATTTCTTGTTATGGAGCGACAGTTCCATTGGAGAAGTTTTAATAGTTGGTCTCTTTTTGTTGTCATAATAAAAATGTATATAATAAGGGAAAAGTGACTGAGAAACTCCTTTCTAACGTATATTAGCAGGTAAGGACCTGCACAATACCATAAGACTTAACAAGAATTATGAAACAGAAATGCAAAATAATAAACTAAATATCTTCAGTAATAAAATTCAATTGTCACGTTAACAAGTGAGGTGGAGGTATATAACTGGGCTCCCCTACATGATTAGATTTCAGTCAATATAGAGACTTGAGGGAATGCTCCCGAACACTTAGAGCATTTTATAGCGGTTCCACCAAGGTCCCCTCTCGTCCCGATACAGCATCTGAGTACCCAACGCCCTGGATGGGGGGTAGGCGGCGAGAGGCTTCTTGGGCTTTTCCCAAAGGAGGTCCGTAGATGCCGGCCAAAGGGTTTGCTGCCAGGAACGATGATCCCTGGTGGTTGGATGCATCCCGTCTCTCCCGTTTGTCATAGAAGTTATTGTGTGGTACGAAAGAAAAAATTTCGTCAGCCAGCTTTCTGTTCTTACAAGGGCAAATTTAACAATTCACGTTTAGCATCCAATTCAGCATCTTCACTGCAGTTGCCTGACTCACAACAATGTGTGATGATGGGTGTTTCACTTTGATTTGGGTTTTACGCTTTGTGAAATCTTAGCTGACTGTTTCTGCGTCCTTCGATTTCAAATCATTTATACCACAGTGAATTACTATAGCGTCTGGGAAATTTTTGAGTCTTTTGTTGAATCAAGTAGTTGAAGACTCAGTTTTTGTGTGGCATATGTTTTCTGTCGTTTGGGGTAAACCCATACGAACGGCCTAGTCTTTTTATTTTGTACACCTTTCAGTATAGAATCAGAGTGTAAGATCACTGAAGGAAAGTCATTGTTCTTTTCGTATTGGAGTCTTTGGATGACGTTTTGCTTTTCGCGTCATTTGCCTTTATGACGTCAGATTTTCTTTTCTGGGCTTCCAGTGTTCTTTTATTTAAATTTTCCCCTCACGCCCGTTTTCTTCACAAGTACACTGGTTTGGGGATGGAGATGAGGATTTTTGGAGTGGAACTTGCACTTCTAAAGTAAGATTTAAGCCAGGGGGAATGATCTGGGGGTTTTGTTTGTGTGGTAGCCATGGGAACAGATGTTACTGGGCCCAGCTTGGGTAGACTTCAGTTTTTCTATTTCATGCCTTTGATCGTGCACAGCTCTTTCTAGGTAGTATTCTGTCACAGAGTTTTTAATATAGTATTTTTAAGCTCACTAACCGCACTGGTGATCACTGTAGTGTGCGTTTGTGTCGCTGAAGCTTGACGCGTTTGTTCCGCGGTGTCGGAATGCTGTTTAGAAGCGGCAGTTGAGGTGGAAGTGGGGGCAAAACATTTCGCCGTCACCTGCTTTGCCACAAAACATCCCCAGTTCCTGAGCCCGTTTTTTCTCTTCGTCATTGTCTTGTTTTTTAAAGACTCGTCCACGTCTTTTCCCTGGGTCTTTTTAGTCATTATAGCGGATGCGCAATAAAAACGTTCACATGCAGAAAAAGTTGTTTTTCACTCTCCGCCATCTTGGTCACGTATCACTGTGTGTGTGGGGTGTGTGCGTGCGTGCGTGCGTGTGTGTGTGTGTGTGTGTGTGTGTGTGTGAGTGGCAGGTTAAAAAGTTCCTACAGCCTACTTGCCGTAAGAGTAGTGAACGTCCTAAGTTTTCCGGCAAAACGGCAAGACACGGGAAAGGGAGACAGAGCCTATGCCTTTCCTTCAGCCGCTTTTAAAACCTTCCCGAACTGAACCAGGTACCCATTTACTGCTGGGTGGGCACAGAAGGTTTTCAAGCCATAAACATCAGACCCCACATGTGGTTCGAACCCTGGACCGTCGGCTTCGCAGGCAAAACGCTCTAACCAAGTGACCACAGGACAACACGTGTTTGTTTTGATTTAAAACAAAACACACCTGGCCTGTCTGGGGCCACATGCCAATAAACTAACAGACTCTGAGGCGACATTCAGCTGACGTCAGTCGATTAACCACCTTTCTGACGTCCCTGTATGACGGAGGACCCTACTCAAAAAACCTGTGCGTACCTCATATTGAAAAGTAGGGCAGCTCCTGCTGGCGTCAAATGACGTGTAGCATGTACATAAGTAGTCGGTCCACGCGGTAGGGGGAAAAAATGAGAATCCGCAAGGCCCACTCTCATCCACAACCAGAGAGAGAGAGAGAGAGAGGAGAGAGAGAGAGAGGGGACAATTGACAATGGTTTAATTGTGTATAGCCTGTGACCCGTTACAATACCAAGACAACAAACCAGTGAAAGTATATGTTAATAAATATATACATCTATACATACATTGTCCATTCGATCCTGCTCACATAACTGTGTACGAAAAATATTTTTATCTCATTTGTATCGAATTTTCCCTTCGATTTAAAGCTAGGAAAAGAAATTTAGACATTTGAAGTTGGCTATCAATACTACCATTAAGAAATCCTGCAAAATTGCTCATATTTTGACAAAATTTAAATTTT
>CM031598.1:98059350-98065067 GCA_018398815.1 Conus ventricosus | reverse complement strand
TACATACATTACATAACATAACCATTGATCCTGTAGCAGCGTAGTATATGGCAACCAATTTGTTTGGCAGGTAGCCTGATTCGTCTCCATCAAGTACATAGATTTTTCCATTTTATATCAATAGTCCAGCTCCTTCAAAAACATATTTAGATTAGGCTTTGCTTTGTTAATTCTACATTTATAAATGAAATATTTTCCCATTAAAATTATTAGGTCTAGCATATCATCGGTTTTTGTTTCCTCATCCGTACCGAATAATATAATCTCCACATTAAAGGATAATTTTTCACAGTGGTAACAATTAACTTTCAGAGCTCTTTCTAGGTCTTTCCAGAAAATACGGGTAAACTCACATTCCCATAGGTAATTATTAATGGAGTCTTTCTCTGTATTACAAAAATTACATTATGGGTCGTTAGTAACGGCTATAACGGTAAATTTAAACATCGAGCATCATCCGTGACCCATAATGAACATAACTACAAATTTTCAGAAAGATCGGCCCCGTACTTTCTGAGATATTCCATAAAAAAGAAAAACCGTCATGGGTCGTTATAGCCGTTAGTAACGGCTATAACGGTAAACTAAAACATCGGGCATCATCAGTGACCCATAATCAACATATCTACAAGTTTTTTTTAGAAAGATCGGCCAAGTACTTTCTGAGACATTCCATAAAAAAAGAAAACCCGTTATGGGCCGTTATAGCTGTTAGTAACGGCTACAACGGTAAACTAAAACGTCGGGCATCATC
This sequence comes from Conus ventricosus, assembly GCA_018398815.1. Lineage (NCBI taxonomy): Eukaryota > Metazoa > Mollusca > Gastropoda > Neogastropoda > Conidae > Conus > Conus ventricosus. The sequence continues at coordinate 98,064,313 of CM031598.1, read as the reverse complement.
CGTCGCCCATAATGAACGTACCTACATATTTTCAGAAAGATCGACAAAGTGCTTTCTGAGATATTCCATAAAGAAGAAAAACCGTTATGGGCCGTTATAGCCATTGGTAACGGCTATAACGGTAAACTAAAACATCGGGCATCATCCGTAACCCATAGTGAACATGCCTGCTAATTTTCACAAAGATCGGCTAAGTACTTTCTGAGATATTCCATGAAGAACAAAAACCGTTACAGCCGTTAGTAACGGCTATAACGGTAAACTAAAACATCGGGCATTATTTGTGACCCATAATGAACATACCTACAATGTTTTAGAAAGATCGGCCAAGTACTTTCTGAGATATTCCATAAAGAAGAAAAACCGTTACAGGCCGTTACAGCCAACATCGGACATCATCCGTGACCCATAATGAACATACCTGCTAATACACGATGGCTGGCTTTTTTCTCCCATAAGGACTTATTCAAGCGGTTGCGATGGAGATTACGTAAAGATATTTTACGACATGCTGAAAACATTTTGACGTCTTACAGATGTGTCAGGCTTAATGCGTCATTTAACCCAAATTCAGAACGCGCTTCGACCCCGTCTCGGCCCGGTGAGTTTGTCTGTCGTGTAGTGTTCCAATGTCCAGTTTTGCCTCTGTGGACGCAAATTGCGTTACGACGCAATGCGTCACATGATCTGTGTGTGTGTGTGTGTGTGTGTGTGTGTGTGTGTGTGTGTGTGTGTGTGTGTGTGTGTGTGTGTGTGTATGTGTGTGCGCGTCCGTGCGCGGTTGGGTGCGCGCACGCATGTATTTATTATGATTTTCAACACAATCATCATCATCATCATCATCATCATCATCATCATCATTATCATTATGATTGTTATTGCTGTTGTTGTTACTGAACAATGATAGCTATGTCATCTTCAGAAATGTAGGTGACACGGGTTATAGATGATGATGATGATGATGATGATGATGATGATGATGATGATGATGATGATGATGATGATGATGATGATGATGACGATGATGCACAAACAAATATGGTAACATGGCTTTACGGTGATGCATGTCCTCTGATGACCTATGGACACGTCTTAGCCTACTATACCCCTCACGCCGTTACTTGATGTTCTCAGTTTTCCCACGGTTTGTAAGTCATCACATCTGCCAAAGAGATTATGTTTTCACGTGGGTCTGTTTGTCGGTCAGCAAGAGTTTATAACGATTCGAAAAACAAAACAAAACAAAATCAAAAACAACATAAAAAACAACCATCACAGCAATCTTAACGAAACTTTATGGATAGATGAAATCAGGGCCCAGAAAGGACCCAATAATTTGAGGTGTGGATGCATGGTTCGGGATTGGATTCACAACGCGGATCTATGATTCGTCGAGCAAAATTATGTCAACATTTCCGTCAAGACAAGGGCAACATTAAGTTACTGCAGACGAATCGGTAATTGTTCATGAAGCAATAAATTCCCCTTATGTACTGAACATTTCTGGTGATACGAGCGATGACATATTGTATTTCCCAAATCTTATTCTTTTCAAAAAAAAAAGAGGGGGGGGAGGTAACTCTTTGAGTCAGAATTTACAGTTACTTCCCCTGTCTGGAAAAAATAACTTAAGTGATTGGGTCTGGGCTCTCCGCAGTGTCTTTTTGCTCATTTAACTTGACATTGAAAACAAGCTAATATATTACTAAAGCCATGCTGAGAAACAATGAAGTTGAGCAAGTGACTTCACCTGCTCAGTTAGAGGCACTGCCCAGTCGGGGTAAAGATGACGGGCTTACGGTTCTGTCGTTTGATGTGGTGTATGAAGTGCTGGTTTGCCATCACAGTGTTTGGTTCCCTTATCGTGCTGTTCTACCTCGCTGATTCCAGGCACCTTTCCTACAGTAGGTCGTTGCATACATGTGTGTGTGTGTGTAAGTGTGTGTGTGTGTGTGTGTACGTGTGTGTGTGTGTGTGGGGGGGGGGTATGTACGTGTGTGTGTGTGTGTGTGTGTGTGTGTGTGTGTGTGTGTGTGTGTGTGTGTGTGTGTATACTTAATGTCTTTTTTATGTATGGAATGTGACTAAACGTCAGCGTTAGAAGTGCCAGTTGTTGATGTATCAAATGCAAAAGACTGAACATACTATGTCAGCTGAAATTATTGACGCTAAAGCCATAAGGACCCCAGCATGCTATATGTAAGCTTTACACGCTTGTGTGCGTGTTCATGCGGGGGAGAGTGATTGTCAGAATCGGGTTAGGGTAATGGTATATACGCACACACAGTCTTCACTCAAACATCTTCATGCTCCTGTAGTCCAGCTTCAATAAAAACAAAACAAAAAGAAAACTCAAGAAAAAAAAAGAAAGAAAAAGAACAAGATGCAAAGCATATATACGTACTCACAGTTTATCCTGAATACACATAAGATATTCCATAAAGATGAAAAACCGTCTTGGGCTCGTGTAACCGTTAGTAACGGCTATTCTGTTAAATATGGGGCATCAACTGTGGCCTATAATGAACATACTTACAAATTTTCAGAAAGATCCGCCAAGAACTTTCTGAGATATTCCATAAAGAAGAAAAACATTATGGGTCGTTAGTAACGGCTATAACGGTAAATTTAAACAACGGGCATCATCCGTGACCCATAATGAACATAACTACAAATTTTCAGAAAGATCGGCCCCGTACTTTCTGAGATATTCCATAAAAAAGAAAAACCGTCATGGGTCGTTATAGCCGTTAGTAACGGCTATAACGGTAAACTAAAACATCGGGCATCATCAGTGACCCATAATTCTTCATAACACAAAAATGCCTCCAAAACGCAAGCTGTCTGATTTTGACCGGACCCGGGCGATTGCATGGCTCCAGGATCGAGTTGGCGTTCGAGAAGTGGCCAGAAGACTACAAGTGTCCCACTCCGTCATCATTCGGCTGAGAGAACGTTTTCAAGCCACTGGAACTGTCAAAGAGAGACCCCGTCCAGGCCAGCCAAAGAAGACCCCTGCAAGAGATGACAGGTTCATCCGCAGACATGCTCTTCGGACCAGGACCCCCACCTCCAACACCATCAGGCGTCGGCTCCAAGCTGCCTCTAACATAGCAGTGTGTGAGATGACCATACGGCGGCGCCTCAATGCTGCCAACCTTCGAGAAAGGCGCCCAGTCCGGAAACCAAAACTGACTGCGGCCCACCGGGCACGTCGCCTGGCCTGGTGCACAGCTCATCGAACATGGACTCGGGCTCAGTGGCGGATGGTGCTTTTCACCGATGAGTCCAAGTTCCAGTTGAAGCCACGAGATGTGTGGCGGCGTCCCAGGGAGCAGCTGGCAGATGACGTCATCCAGGAGGTCGTCGCTTTTGGTGGTGGCTCCGTCATGGTATGGGGGGGGGCATCAGCAGTCACCACAAGACTCCCCTGTACCATGTGGATGGCAACCTGAACGGCCAACGCTACCTGCAGGAGATTTTACGGCCTTGGTTGTCCCAGCACTCCAGCAGATTGGGGCTCAGGCTGTGTTCATGGACGATAATGCCACCCCACATCGTTGTCGAGCCGTGAACACTTTTGTGGTGCAAGCTGGCATCACCAGGATGCCATGGCCGGCAAACAGCCCGGACATGAACCCTATTGAGAACATCTGGGGCGAGCTTGGGAGGAGAGTTTAAGAAAATCACCCTGTTCCGGCAAATCGACAGGAGCTGCTGCACTACCTGCACCAGGAGTGGGCAAACCTCCCCCAGGCACTCATTACAAGAACAGTCAACACCATGAGGCAGCGCTGTGTGGATTGTGTGGCAGCACGAGGGGGGCACACTCGGTTTTGATCAGACTGTAAAGAAACTCTTTTTGTGAATGTCATTTTGGGGGGTAGTCTCATTCAGGCTCCCCTGTCTAATCAGAAAGAATGATTTTTTCGATGAAAGTGACAAAATGTTGTTCACTGATAATGAAATTAAACATTTATAAAGTTTCTGTCCTTTGTCGGTTTTTCTTTCTATGTTTTGTGAGACTGTGTATAAGTGGTCCTTAATTAAAGTTCGACCCTGTAGAAAGGTTATCACACACAAATGGCACTTCTATATAGTGTTTCAAAATTTGACCGTTAAAAACCGTTATTCTTGACATATTGTCCGATTTGGATGAAATTTGGTATGTACACAGGCTTTAGCCCAGTGAGGACTAAAATACCGGTTTCAAAAGTGTATATCGGTTATATAACCGTTAAACCGTTATTTTGCCGTTCTTTTTTATATATATTGGTGGGTTTTAATGCAATTTTTTTTATATAGAAAGGTCATCACACACAAATGGCACTTCCATGTAGTGTTTCAAAATCTGACCGTTTAAAAATCGTTATTCTTGACATATTGTCCGATTTGGATGAAATTTGGTATGTACACAGGCTTTAGCCCAGTGAGGACTAAAATACCGGTTTCAAAAGTGTACATCGGTAAAATAACCGTTAAAACCGTTATTTTGCCTTTATTTCTTATCTCACAAAGCACTTGCCGATTTATAAGCGGTTTGGAAAACTGGGAGTACGTTGATATGCTTCGCATCTTGTTTTTGTTTGTTTTTGTTTTTTGTACTCCCAGTTCTTAAAGAACAGGGAGTACTTTAGAATGGGAACGAAGAAATGCTGTGTGTGTGTGTGTGTGTGTGTGTGTGTGTGTGTGTGTGTGTGTGTGTGTGTGTGTGTGTGTGTGTGTGTGTGTGTGTGTGTGTGGTGTGTGTGTGTGTCCGTGGTCAAAATGTGTTCCACTCGCTCCAGACAAAACTACTGGGTCGATCTTTCTGAAAATTTGTAGGTATGTTCATTATGGGTCAAGGATGATGCCCGACGTTTTGTTTACCGTTACAGTCGTTACTAACGGCTGTAACGGCCTGTAACGCTTTTTCTTCTTTATGGAATATCTTAGAAAGTACTTGGCCAATTAATAAGCGGTT
>CM031598.1:98044350-98054350 GCA_018398815.1 Conus ventricosus | reverse complement strand
CTGTCCAGGACCTCGAGGTTTGTGATCCGGTCTTGCCAGTGGATTTTCATAATTGACCGCAGGCTTCTCATATGGAACTTCTCCAGCTGCTTCAAGTGTCTTTTGTACACAGTCCAAGTCTCGCATCCATAGAGGAGGCTGGTGAGGATGACGGCTCTGTACACCTTGAGCTTTGTGGAGAGCTGAATGTTGTGCTGGTTCAGGACACGAGCTCGGAGGCGACCAAGAGCTTGACTGGCCTTGCAAATCCTGACGTTGATCTCTTTATCCAGGCTGCCGTCGTTGCTGATGGTACTGCCGAGGTACCTGAAGTCATCCACTGTCTTTAGCTGGGTGCCCTCCATGGAGATAGAGGGGGGAGGGGCAGTTGATGCAGGCGCTGGCTGAAATAGTACCTCTGTCTTGCTGAGACTGATGGTGAGTCCAAAAAGGCGGGAGGCTTCTGCAAACTTATCTGCGATGAGCTGTAGGTCAGTCTCTTTGTGTGCCATGAGAGCACAGTCATCAGCAAAAAGTGCTTCTAGGATGATCTTCTCCACAACCTTGGTCCTGGAATTCAGTCGGCGGAGGTCGAACAGTGAGCCATCAAGTCTGTATCGTAGATATATAAACTCGAAGTACAGCCCACTTCCACCATCAGCAACACTAGCAATCTGTGACGTAGTTGCTCTCTACCCCAACGTCAACAACGTAATGGGAGTTCCTGCTACAGAGAAGATGCTACAAAAGATCCCATCGCCTCTTGACATCCCCACACGCTGTATCATGGAAGGGCTTGACATTGCATTGAACAACAATTTCTGCAAATATGAAGACGGCGAAAGCAAAATAATCTATGCCAAGCCCAACCATGGTACAGCCATGGGACCCTGTCATTCCTGTGATTATGTAGATGTTTTCATGGGAGAGCTAGACCACAAGCTTGTTTCTACAACATCAGTTCCACTCCTTTCTTTTCTACATCCGAGTCCAGATGAAGATGTCAAGAAACTGGACTGGAACAGATGTAGAGACGATGGATTTGCTGTACTTCCATTTGCCTCCACAGTTGATCAGTTTCAAGCTGAACTCCAAACCCTTCATCCTCCATCCATCAAATGGACAGTAACACATCGTACTGAAGTGGAGTATTTGGACGTGAAACTGAAACTTCACGATGGCAAGATCAACACAGACGTGAACAGCAAACATTGCCACTCTTATCTTCATCCTGGTAGTTGCCATTCTCCAGGAGTCTTCAAGGGCCTCATTGAAGGTATTGGAATACGACTCCGCATGATCTGCAGTGACGATGACAAACTGGCAGCTAGGATACAAGAGTATTCCAAATATCTGTGTGTGTCAGGTTGGAAGTGGGATGTAGCCCATTCACGTCTCATTAAGGGAGCCAGCAAGAACAGAGAAACACTTCTTCATCAACATCGCAAGAAGCAGACGAAGAAACTGCTTGGGTTACAACATTTGACCCGAGAGTGCCCAGCAAAGGAAAAATCATCAATGAAAATTTGAAAATTCTCTATGCCAACAAGAAGAACGAAGAAATCTTTCCCAAGAAGATGTTGATCTCGGCAGACAGGAGAAGGAAGAACATTGGGGAAATTTACAAGCCCACTGTCCCCCAAAGATTCCGACAGCACGGTCCTAAGGAAGAACCTGGCTTCTTCCCTTGCAAAGACCGTTGTGATACATGCAAACATGTCATTATTACCAGGAGTCTTAGGTCTTTGTTCGATGGCAGAATAATCAACATCTCCAAACACATCACTTGCGAGACACCAAGAGTGTTGTATGCCATCTCCTGCTCTCTCCATGAAACCGAAGTGTATGTGGGCTCTAGCAACAATTTAAAACTCCGTTGGGCCAACCACAAGTCGGACATCAATCTGGGGAAAACCAAGAAGTGTAGACTTGCTGCCCATGTGAACCAGATTCCCCATCCAAAAGACAAGAACCTCCCATTCCTCAAGATCACCGCATTTGACGCTGCAGATGATGATGAAGATCTACTTCGCAAGGAGATTTGGTACCAGTGCAACCTTGGCACAGTTTTCAATGGTCTCAATTCAAGAAAGGATTTCCACTTCATGGTGAAGACCGGGCGAAGGAATGTATTTCGGATGTGATGTGTGCCTTAAACATGTAAAGCGACAGAGAGAGAGAGAGAGAGAGAGAGAGAGAGAGAGAGAGAGAGAGAGAGAGAGAGTTGACGTCTTTTTGAACATTGACGTAGTGCTAGAGCTACGTTTCTACAGAAGTGACGTGAAGGTACTGAAGAAGGCTTCGCAGAGGAGCCGAAATTATTTACAGTAATAATATTGATCTATAGCTTCCTTAAAGTGGTCGAGTTTTCTTTGTTGTTCTTTGTTTTATATATATATATATATATATATATATATATATATATATATAATATATATATATATATATATATATATATATATATATATATATTGTGCTTACTCACTGTGTTACATGCTTTTATGGAGTGAAGATATTTACTTGATGTCAGACATATAAACACTTAATAACAGTCTTCTAGGAATCTCCGTCCAGGGATGTTCCATTGGATGCAGTTTTATGTTCCTGAAAGAGATAAGTGTTTCTACTCTGCTCAAAGATTTTCGAGAATACAATTTTTTTTACACATTGTTGCTGGTTATCATGAAATAAACAACATAATATTATTATCACTAAAAGTGGTAAGAATCTACTCTTTATCATTTTTTAATATTCTTATCATCAAACATCATGATCATCATCATGATCATCATCATCGTCATCACAATTATTATTATGTTTTTTTATTACCATGATTATTGTACACATCATTATCATTTTAACGCGTATTGTTTCCTTCCCAGCAGCCTAGTGTTCAATCTACACTCATTTTGCGCCCAATTTCCAGTGATGATTGATTGTTCGTTCTTCGTTCTCATTGCCTTGAATGTTGTTTGTCTTGCCTGAAGAAGACCAAAGAGTCGAAACGCGCCGTGTTTATCTCGTTATATGTCTATCTCGTTCGTTTGGCAAAATAGTCATTTTTCTTTTAAGGTAAATGTGTCAGGGGTTAACCTTCACCAGGTGAGAGTCTGAGGTCGTCTGAGCTATAAGCAATATAAATTGAATATCTATGGTCATGTCTGTCAAACAAAAGCAAGTTTACATAGTTTCTAATTCGGCTGCTTTCCATTAAAAAATCAACTTAGTCTTCACTATGAATAAGATTAAATAATGCTCTCTGTGTGGGGTTGAGGTAAACAATCTGTGTGTGTGTGTGGTGTGTGTGTGTGTGTGTGTGTGTGTGTGTGTGTGTGTGTGTGTGTGTGTGTGTGTGTGTGTGTGTGAGTCTCTCTCCGCTAAGTCATTGCATCGAAAACTGCATACAATATCTGTTAGTGCTCATGTACCTAACTCTTCTTTAAGGTTTTGTTGGTTTTGTTTTGGTCTTCTTTCCTATGACTGCATAAGATTTTTTCTTATGATGGCGTGATGTATTTGACCCTCATTAAAACTTTTGTAGTCAAATTCGAAGGCTTTACATATTTAATATATTGGGTATTTATATAGCGCCTATCCTCGGTCACAGACCAAGCTCTAAGTGCTTTACAATAAACGCACTACCTCACTCACTCAACGGGCTGCCTGCTCAGGTAGAGCCGGCTGAAGAGCAGCCTACTGGCGCTCATTCAGTCGTTTCCCGAGCCATTCAAATATCAGTCACTCATTTTCATTTATCTTATTTATTCCTCCAGTTTCTCACATAGGATGCATACGATGTTTTATACGTGTCCTCCACTTCCACCGGCACACGACGGCACACGACAACAGTAAGTGACAATTTTTGTGGCTTAGTAAGAAATACCAGGCGGCTATCTACAATTTACATCAATTTGTGTATTGTGATTCATGTACTGAGTACGAACTCCACTACAAAAACAGGATATTTCAAAAGGAAATACGATTTCTGTAATGCACCTCTCCATCGCCCCCCCCCCCCCCCCCCCCCCCATGAAAACTGCATACCACAGTGTCGTCTGCTTTACGCGCGTCCAGTGAGAACCTAGTCAATGCTCTCCTTTGTCCGCACTGTTCCTGGTTACACACAGAGAGAGAGAGAGAGAGAGAGAGAGAGAGAGAGAGAGAGAGAGAGAGAGAGTGTGTGTGTGTGTGTGTGTGTGTGTGTGTGTGTGTGCTCGCGTGCTGGTACTCAACAGAATCTTCCAGTGCGTGGGGATTTGCTTAAAGGTCCTGTAAACCCGGTTTTAAGTTTGCACAGTATAGCAAAACCGCTGTAAAATGTGAATCAAAATAATATATAAAAACATTTTATAATGCATGATATCACGCATACTCACGCAGATTTAGTCACATTTAAGAAAAAAAGCACACTCGATCCGCGCATATTTCGTCTGCTCCCAAGAAATCTCGTTCGAATAGCCCGCTGCTGACGTCAGCGCTGTGACGTCATGTACAGGACGCCCGTGCAGGTGGAAAACGAAACTAAGCTGGCTGGAAACTTGACCGACCAGTACCTCGTGTTCATAAGCCACTACACAATGCCGAGAGTGTGTGCTGCACCGGGAGGTTCGGAGACATCAACATCTGAATCGCGTCTTTCATTTCACAAGTTTCCGAAGGATCAGCGCCGAAAGAAAGAACGGGCGTGTAGAATAAACAGAGTGGGTGAGCAAGGCAAGTTGTGGATGCCGAAAAGCCACGATGTTGTCTGCTCAAAGCACTTTTTGCCAGGCGATTTCACGCTGAGGTCAAGGCTCAGCGGAAACCACGGCATTCCGATGTTCGCTCCCGAGCTAACAAGCGACGCCGTTCCCTCGGTCTTTGAGTACAACGAGGGAGAAAGGAAAAGGCACCAGGCTGCAGCGGCTACGTGCCGTTGTGACCCAGTGTCGTTGTGACCCAGTGTCGTTGTGACCCCATGTCGTTGTGCCCCCAATGGCAGATCGTTGTGACCCCATGTCGATGTGACCCCATGTCGATGTGATGTGACCCCATGTCGATGTGACCCCACACGGCAGTTCTTACTGCTGCATTGAGTCGCTTGAGTCAAAGTCTTCAAAAGCGTGAGACGGGAAAGCAGAAGAAACAAATTGTGCGCAGCCAACAAGCCGGGGTCTGTGAGCAGTCTTGTATCTGTAAGCGTGGAGAATAGCGAACCACACATTGCTTTGCTGTCTCTACAGCTGACCAATGTTTACACAACGACTGCACACAGGAGTTTCCTTGACTTGGAGAGCTTAACCGAGAAAAGCTGAATCGTCTCTGTCCACAACACCCTGTGAGCTATTTTCTGCGAAGGTTATTAGTGTGGGAATATCGTCAAGTGTCAGACAGATTCACCATCCTTCCCTTGCAGGAACAAGTGTCTGTTCAGAATTGCTTGAATTCTGACACATACACGAACACACGCACGTACGCGTGCGTGCGCGCGCGCGCACGCACGCACGCACGCACGCACGCACGCACGCACGCACGCACGCACACAAAACACACATACACACACACACACACACACACACACACACACACACACACACACACACACACACACATGCGCACACGCATGCACGCATGCGCGTGCACTCACAATATGTACATAAAAGCAGAAACTTACCGTCAATACCCTCATTATGATTATTAACATTACAGATGTGGGTTTAGGTATCAACTTTTAACAGCCTGACTAATGGAAAAAAACAAAACAAAAAAAAAACAAAAAAAACAAAAAGACCAGCGCTTGACGAAAAACTGCTGCAACCCAAAGTCGAGTGTGTGTGTGTGTGTGTGTGTGTGGTGTGTGTGTGTGTGTGTGTGTGTGTGTTTTGTGTGTGTCTCTCTGTGTGTGTGTGTGTGTGAGAGAGAGAGAGAGAGAGAGAGAGAGAGAGAGAGAGAGAGAGAGAGAGAGAGAAGAGAGAGAGAGAGAGAGAGAACGAGAACGAGAAAGAGAGTGAGAGAGGAATGATTGAGTAAACATGACAACACATAGTGGAGGAGGTAAGATTTATGACCTTGCGATTTTTAGTAGAAACATTTCCTCTTGCACAATAATACTATGAACCATGCTGATTATGTCTGGAGAGGGAAACACGATCACAGCCCCCTGTGTTAGGAGCAGTGATGGATCAAAGTTTTCAATAACTGAATTTTTGACACAATCAGAACACCATAGCACCAGCCAAAGCATCACGCTGACTTGGTCGGGGAGCAGACTCGCGCCTGCTCTTGATCTGTCATCGCCGCTAGCGGTGTATAGTTAGATGAGTCACCACGTGAAAAGTAACACGTTTCACTTTGTGTTCTATTAAGTTTCTTCCGTTTAAATAACGTTTGAAACATGTGAATATCAAATAAAATTGAGAACAGAAATGTCTGTGTAAATTACTTGTAATCAGGGAAAAATACATATAAGAATGATATGGTTGCAAATAGGGTAGCATGGGGTAAAATGCCCCCTTAAGCAAAAAAACGCTGCAACTTTCCTTGTTGAAGGCACAGAGAAATGCAAGTAGGCTCAGACTCTGGAGAAATGCCTATGCTACAAACTGCCACTGACACAAATTGATACAAATAAAAGAAAAGTGCTGGTAGGTGAAAAATGAAAAAAAAAAATTTGGCTTCTTGCCCCACACACGGGGCAAAACGCCCGAACACATGGGGCAAATCGCCCATAGTAGGCGTTTAGCCCCATGGGTGTAGGCGTTTTGCCCCACAATTAAAACTTACGGGAAACCATCAAAAACTGCCACCACTAAATAGCTGAAGGAATTATATACATGTTTTGTACAGCTATCATGTCCTTCTTCTGGCAAATGAAGACATCAACATAGAATCCTTCACCGACTCCTTCAACAAAGCTGTCACAGAAACAGCAGCAGAAGTGCTTGGTAAACATCGGTCAAAGAAGAATCCATGGGTCACCGACGAAATTCTGGAACTTTGTGACAAACGTCGTGAATTGAAAAACAAAAAGAACAACCCAGAAGGAAAAAGAGAGTACAATGATGTTAACAAGAAGGTTAAAACTGAGATGAAGGCAGCAATGGAAACTTGGATTGACAACCAATGCCAAGAGATTGATAATAATTTGAAAAACAACAACAGCAAAGCAGCCTATAAAATTGTCAAGGACCTAACGGGAAAGAAACAAGCCAAGATAACAACGATCCATGACAAAAACGGTAAATGTCTCAACGATGATGAAAAGATACTACAACGATGGACAGAATACTGTTCTGAGCTTTACTCGCACAACGCTGAGGGAAATTCATCAATCCTTGTCGCACCGGAACCAACAAATAACAGCAAGGATAATATAACACGTGATGAAATCATTAGAGCCTTATCATCAATGAAAGCAGGAAAATCGCCCGGTGTTGACAACATACCGGCAGAATTGATTAAGGCAGGAGGTGATCCAATGGTGGACATGTTACTTGCAATATGCAACAGAATCTGGGAAACCGGGGAATGGCCTACTCCCTGGACGCAGTCACTTATCATCACGCTACCAAAGAAAGGCAACCTACAGCAATGCCAAAATTATCGCACGATTAGCCTCATCAGCCACCCAAGCAAAGTTATGCTGAAAGTAATCCTAAATAGACTGAACCCACAAGCAGAAAAGATCATCGCTGAAGAACAGGCGGGGTTCAGGCCAGGACGAAGTACCATAGAACAAATATTCAACCTAAGAATACTGTGTGAGAAGTACAACCAAAACCAACAACATCTGTACCACGTATTCATAGACTTCAAGAAGGCCTTCGACCGAGTGTGGCATGAAGCATTATGGACAACAATGAAACTCTCCAACATCAATGCCAACCTCATTGGAACTATTGAAAGCCTCTACAATAAAGCCACCAGCGCCGTTTTCTTCGGTAACAACATAGGCGAGTGGTTCCGAACTACCGTTGGGGTACGACAGGGCTGTCTACTCTCCCCCACACTTTTCAATGTCTTCCTTGAGAGAATTATGACCGATGCGCTAGAAGACCATGAAGGAACTGTAACCATTGGAGGGAGAATCATCACCAACCTCCGTTTTGCCGACGACATAGATGGACTAGCTGGAAACGAACAAGAGCTAGTGCACCTGATCAACAGACTCAACAACACCTCTGCTGATTATGGCATGGAAATAAGTGCGGAAAAGACAAAGGTCATGACTAACAACCCAATCGGCTTTACCCAAGACATAACCATCAACAGCAAAAAGCTTGAACCAGTCAACACATTTAAGTACTTGGGGGCAACAATCTCAGATGAAGGATCAAGACCTGAAATCATCTCAAGAGTCGCTCAGACCACAGCTACGCTATCTAAGCTAACGCCTCTTTGGAGAAATAAAAACATCTCCATCAGCTCAAAGATTAGACTGATGCGATCCTTAGTCATGGCGATATTCTTATATGCTTGTGAGTCATGGACGTTGAAATCAGACCTTGAGAAAAAGATCCAAACAATGGAAATGAGGTGCTTCAGACGACTCCTTGGCATCTCATACAGAGATCACATCAGCAATGTGGAAGTTAAAAAGCGCATCGTGAATGAAATTGGTCCATATGTCGATCTCCTAACCTCAGTAAAAAGACGCAAACTGAAATGGTATGGACACATCACACGATCAACAGGCCTTGCCAAGACAATCATGCAGGGCACAGTACCAGGACAAAGGCGAAGAGGTCGACAAAGGAAAAGATGGGAGGATAACATCACGGAATGGACAGGCCTGCGGCTGAGAGACACATTGCGGAGGGCGGAGAACAGAGAGGAATGGAGAAGGATGGTTGTCACTGCTTCAGGGGTGCCCCTACGGACCGACGTCTAAGGGACCAAGTCAAGTCAAGTCAAGTCATGTCCTTCAGCTGTTAGTATCATGTCCGACAGATCAGTCATCTGAATAACAGTTGGGGCAGATGAATGTGTGTGTGTGTGTGTTGTGTGTGTGTGTGTGTGTGTGTGTGTGTGTGTGTGTGTGTGTGTGTGTGTGTGCGCGTGTGTGTATGTGTGCACGCGCGCGAGCGCGCGTGTGTGCGTGCGTTTATTCTTGTATGCAAACATGTGTGTGTTGGGATGTATGTGTATACATCATAGGTACACACACGTGTCTGTTCGCTCGTGTAAAACGGATCTGGCTGTGCTGCGGCGTTGAATGCAATGTGTGTAGTTTTGTCAATTCAATGCTATTTCCCACCTTTTTTGTGTCAGGAGATGACACTGTGTTTTGAACGTTGTTCAACATTTATTCTTGAATAAATTGTAGAGGTGTGTGTGTGTGTGTGTGTGTGTGTGTGTGTGTGTGTGTGTGTGTGTGTGTGTGTGTGTGTGTGTGCGTGCGTGCGTGCGTGCGTGCGTGCATGCGTGCGCGCGCGCGCACACACGCAAAAAAAAATCAGTAGGCACACATGTGTGTGTGTGTGTGTGTGTTGCTGTGTTTGTGTAGGTATGAACATACACGAATTTACGCATGCATACACGTGGATATATGAGAAAGAGAGGATGGGGTGGGCTTGTGGTCGACCTAAATATTGTGAGCATGAAACAGAGGTCGACCTAAATATTGTGGTCGACCTAAATATTGTGAGCATGAAACAGAGGGAACTGACTGTGAATGCAAGCGAAATTTCAATACTGAGTTTCCATTCAGTGAAGAAGACACACAAATCACGCTGAGCGCTGGCCAAACACGCATGGCTATGTCTATTCATTCTGTCACGGGGAAAAAGACATACTCGACTATGTTTTCTGAGACCGCAGGATTATTATGGTGTATAGAAATGTGTTCTTTACACACTTTGTAGTATCAAACCTGCGAAACACAGCCCAATAAGATCTTTAGAAATGGCTATACTGCCGATCGTGGGAACGCACAGGCTAAGGGCGTCTTTGTTAACAGCTCTGCCCTGCGGCTAATGAACACAGAAGGAAATGAGGAAGAAAGGAATGAAGATTTCATACATGCGATAGGTTCGTTACTGTG
>CM031598.1:98021850-98039350 GCA_018398815.1 Conus ventricosus | reverse complement strand
GAAACTATTGAAAACATTGAAGAAATGATCATACCACTGTTGATGGCTTATGTCATTAAAAGTCATCATCTTCCTGTTAACAGCTCTTATTGTTGACCAGAAATGTTTCGGATCCTTGATTGACTCTTTGAGCTTTCTAATTCTAGTTTCATCATACTCTCTCTTCTTCTCTCTTTTCATCTTAGAATATTCTTTTCTTTCTTTTACATAGGCATCTTTTTGCCGTGCTTTATATTCAGGTGATCTAGCTCTCCGATAAGACCTAAGAAGCCGGACGACTATTTTTTTCTTTTGTTCACATTCAATGTCAAACCAATCGTTGAATTGTTTTTTATTTCTCCCAACTCTCCTAACCATACATGCTGCGGCCACATACATTGCATTTACTACACATTCTATGGCTCTGTTAACATCAGTAGCGATATGTCGTAGTGCTGTATTTAAACACTCCTTAAATTCATCAGACTCTAGCTCTTCCTTATATATTCCGCTGAGCTCTTCAGACCATACTATCTTTTCTTCTTTATGTTCACATTGTGGTAGCTGGGGAACACTATCTTCATACACACATTTTCTCCAAGCTAGTTCAACTGGTAGATGCCAGGAATATAGCCTTTCACCAACTCTTAGATTGCACTTGTCTAACAGCTCATCTGAAACTATAAAATAGTCAATGACACTACTTCCCTGGGGAGACACAAATGTATATTCACCATTCACATCATTGATACAAGATCCATTAACAATGCTCAGATCAAATAAGAAGCAAAAGTCCAACAGTGATCTGCCAAAGTTATTTACCACAAGATCCTTGGACACACGCCAGCCAGTCTCTTTCTCATCATCATCAGTGTCATCCTTGTGCACAAAGTTCAACATGTTTTCCGTTCGCGCCTGTTCAGATCCTGTTCTCGCATTCAAATCACCGCACACCATCAGATACACCTCATCCTTTTCTATATATTGTAGTAAATTTTCTTCAAGTATGTGTATGCCATTTTTTGACTCTGAATTATTATATGCTGGTCCCCCTCAGGTACAATGTAGCATGCAACAATCACTACATCTTTATCAACATTTAGCAAACCCTTATCAAGTTTAATAGCAATGGCATTGTCACATTCAAGTTTTATTTCTTCTATAAACTCTGCAAAGCACCTTTTCACCAGAAAGAGAACTCCACCAGAATACAAGCATTTTAAACAAATGATTAACTAAATGGGCAGAAAGGGAAGCAATAATTATAGAAGAACAAGCAGGCTTTAGGAAAGGCTACAGCACGATAGACCACATTTTCACTTTATATGCACTTGTTCAGAAATACCTACTCCAAAATGCTAAATTATATGTCGCTTTTGTTGATTTTAAGAAAGCTTTCGACTCTGTAAACAGGAACATTCTCTGGAATATTTTGAGAAAAAATGGCATTAAAGGGAAAATGTACAAGGCTCTTAGAGGAATGTATGTTTCGGTGGTGGCTTTTGTGCGCGATAAAGGTAAATGCTCAGACAATTTCAATTGTCCTCGTGGTGTCAAGCAGGGATGCCTACTAAGCCCTCAGCTGTTCTCATTTTTTATGAACGAATTAGCGATAGAAATTAACAAAAACGGCAGGCACGGTATTCAAATGATACCAGGTACGGCAGAAATCTTCCTCATGCTGTTTGCAGATGATGTCATTTTGCTCTCTGATACCACTGTTGGCTTGCAGAACCAGTTGACCACTCTCAAAGAGAAAGCGGACCGATTACAGTTAACTGTTAACCTAGATAAAACAAACATTATGGTCTTTAGAATGGGGGGTCATCTTTCCAGACATGAAAAATGGTGGTACGGTGGTGCAGAAGTAAGAGTGACAAATAGTTACAAATATCTTGGATTAACATTCACAACTAAGCTAAGTCTTAATGCGGGACTGACAGAAGTGTGTAGAAAAGGGAAAAAAGGTGTGATTGAAATTCTTAAGTCATTAAGGAAGTTGAATTGCATTGAACCATCAATATTTTGGAAACTTTTTGACACTCAGATTACTCCCATGTTAACGTATGCAGCGGAAGTGTGGGGCACTCTTGACACCAATCAAATTGAAAAGGTACACACATTTGCGATAAAGCGTTTCATAAATGAACCATTACATTCTTCTAACAAAATGGTTTATGCAGAGTCGGGGAGATATCCCTTATATATACACACTTACGTTAAATGTATTAAATATTGGCTAAAGCTTTTGAAATTACCACAAACAAGACTGTGTAAGCAGGCATATAAAATGCTATTACAACAACATGAGAATGGGAAGTTTAACTGGGTGTCCAAAGTAAGGAAATTCCTGACAGAAAACGGGTTTGGTGTTGTTTGGGTAAGTCAAGAAGTAGGGAACGATAAGCTGTTTATTTCCGAATTGAAAGATAGACTGGTGTGTATGTTTCAAAAAATTGGCATTCTGATATGGAAGGAAATGATAAATATGAAATGTTCCTTTCATTTAACAGCAACCTGCAAGCTGAAAAGTACCTATCAGTAGTAACAGATAGATGGCATAGAACTGTACTCGCACGTTTTCGAACCAGAACCTTGGGTCTACAGGCAAACAAGGTATGGTTCATGCCCGGCACAACAGCAATCAATAACTGTCCAGTATGTAAGTTGAATGACAATGAAGACGAGTGTCACTTTTTATTCCACTGCGAAGCTTACAGACAAATACGCGAAAAATGTTGCTTGTTTCAGTTGCCTGCTGCGAAAAAACCACAATCTAGCTCGTGTGCTGACACTGGAAAATGAGATGTTAATCAGATCTCTAGCAAAATACATTGCCGAAGCATGCAGAGTTAGAAAAAACATGCTGATTTGATTTTCTGTTGCTGATTTGATTTTCTGTTAGGTAAACTTCTTCCTTATTCAGTGCCCGGTGGTTTTTGGTTAACCATTGGTTATGAGATTATGAATGTAACTAACTTGAATGTACATGTGTGTGTGTGTGTGTGTGTGTGTGTGTGTGTGTGTGCGCGCGCGCGTGTGTGTGTGTGTGTGTGTGTGTGTGTGTGTGTGTGTGTGTGTGTGTGTGTGTGTGTGTGTGTGTGTGTGTGTATGCATATGAGTATGTGCGTAGGCACGTATATGCATGTGTGCAGGTATGTAGGATATTGACATGAAGCTGTACCTACATATAAAATGGTTATAGTTGTTTAAAGTTAGTCGCTATACATGTCTTAGATCATTTTCATGGGTGAATACGCCCCCATGTCATGATGGCTGTACTGCTATTGACATTAAAATATCAATGAATCAATGAATGAATCTCTCTCTCTCTCTCTCTCTCTCTCTCACACACACACACACACACACACCCTAATGGTACTACCAACAACACACTTTAATTTGAATTTGCCGATAGAAATAGTAGTAGTGATTGGAAATGAAGTATTATTATAATTATAATAATTATTCACTTATTATTGTTAGACCTACTACCATTACTGTTATCAGTAGTATTATTTTGCTTGTAGTAATTATGTTATCCTCTAGGTTTCCCTTTAATTAGGCCTACGTTGCTCTACATGCAACCATAGTACATATAAAATGTAGCAACAATGAAGAAATATGTGTGTATACAACGGTGTAAATACGACCCTTTACAAATGCTAATACCTTTTCATTCACAAAGATTTTTGCCAGCGCCTGACCTACTTCGGTTTATAAGCACATCAGGCCAACGACGCACGCGCGCGCAGGCTATAGGTTTTGCCGGTCGCAAAGTTCTGTCAGAAAGTTTTAAACACGAACTTAATTATGGTACTCACAGAGAAGACCGAAATGCCAGCTTTTGTCACACTCTCAAGAACTCACTGCGCCATTGCTCTCGTACAGAAATTATAGTATAAAAACCTCTGTACAGTAAATATAACTTAATGATGTTGCACCAGTCTCGAAGCGTCCAAACACACACAGCGTCTGGCAGTGCGGTGGCTGACTGGTTAGGGCCTAGCCGGGGTCAAAAGGCAAAGCGTTGAGCGAACTAAATGCAGTGGCTCTGAGTGTGCCGGGTGTCGTATATAATACTGTCGCTCATAAAATCGTGTCGCAGCGACAGTATTTCCCGGGAAATACTGCATTTTATGGACAGCTACAATATTCTATGGGACATTTTTCGTGAAAGTTGTCGCGCGACATTTTTTTCCAGCAATTATTGTCGCTACAACAATATTTCACGTGAAATGCTATCGCTGCGATACAATTCCACGGCGACAGTATTATATACGACACCGGCGCCGCCGTGCTCTCTCTCTCTCCTCTCTCTCTCTCTCTCTCTCTCTCTCTCTTAGAGTGAGTGCGTGCATGCATGCATGCGTATAACAGTTTTAGAAGTAGTGTCTGTGTGCTAATGGCATTGCCGTTTGTGGGAAGGGATGCACGGGTAAATGACGATGCATTAGAGCCACAACAGTTTATCTCGAAAAAAATGTGTTTGGACTTTTTCATATTTTTAGGTGTATTAATACAGTCTGTTTAACATACTGAAACATGGTTATGAAACATTTATTAGTTTTTGGTTGATAGCAAAGAAAGAGTTGTTGCCCTGTCCACATCCAACCAGATTCTGCATGTCACAAATGAACAGCTAGCAGTCACAGACTGTGGCCCCAAGAAGGAATGGTAGAAAGGGGAATCCCCACTCTCAGGCCAAACTTGTTTATGCTGGCAGTTATCAGTTGTTGGCTGAGGAAATTCCTGCAAGTGAAAGAGAAAGGTTGGGCTATTAGATTACACCGCCCTGCAGGTCACTTCTGGGTGGGGAAAATCAGGCACCGGGAATGGCAAAATTCGGTCAAGGAGGGGTCAGCGGGGGTTCAGAGGCTTGTTTCCCACAGATAAGGAGAGTGTCTGGAGAGATGCTGGTGTAAACAAGTGGCTATATACCAGCACATCCGGCTTGTACCGTTCACACTTTCCCTCACACTGCATTCAGGAAACTTCACTGGCAGTTTTTTGCTTCTTCATCCAACTCCACTGACGTTGTATTAAATCAGTAATTTCTCTCTCTCTCTCTCTCTCTCTCTCTCTCTCTCTCCTCTTCTCCTCTCTCTCCTTTTCTCTCTCTGTCTCTCTCTCGCGCCCGCGCTCTCTCTTTTGTTGTTTTTGTTTTTTGTTTTTGTTTTTTTCAGGCTCATATTGGCAGAATAGGCTATGCCTAACATGTTTATCCCTAACCATGTCACGACTCTCTCTCTCTCTCTCTCTCTCTCTCTCTCTCTCTCTCTCTCTCTCTCTCTCCCCCCCCCCCCCCCCTTCCTCTGTTTTTGTTGTTGTTTTTTTCCTCTCTCCCTCTTTCTCTCAATAATAAGAAACAAAATTATATGTACTGTCTATTTGTTTCCTTTTTCACAATACCTTTTCCTTAATATTTTGTACATGAAGTTAATTTGTTTACAAAAGTGTATTAATTGAACACATTTTCAAAGACGCACAGAAGCTTTCTTGTAAATATGATGAATAAATGCTGTGAATAAAGAAATATGTGTAGCTTCATTGTTCTTTTCCTTGTACAGTTGGCTTTTCTGCTCATCCATATTGGTAAATCAGTAGCTGAAATAAATAGCAGAACACTGTTTGAAGAGATGTTGTGAAGACTGTGATACACGATTTAACTGGTGCGTTAATTATTTTCTTTGTTCTCCCAATCAGGCCCCATGACTGACGACAATTGGTCAGATCTTAAAATTGATGAGGAGACCTGCTTACTTCTTGACCAGCATGAGCCAGCATCTTCTCATGGAACTTCTCAAGGTATCGATCATTACCTCAGTATTGTTTGTGATGACAGACTTAGTAGCGGGAGAGAGGCTGAGGGTGGGAGTAAAGCCAGTAACTTGAATCTTATTGAGCAAATTTTGTCTTCGCAAATATAGTATTGTGTATACTATATTGTTACAGTTTCAGTTGTTCCCGAGGCGGTGTCAATGCGTGAAGAATATTCCATATACGCACACCACATCTGCTATTTTAGCTATGCTTCATCGACTTCATATCCAATGTGCTGGTAAAGCCTCGGGTGCACGCTGGGTATTTTCAAGTTTCTGCAACCCACCAAACAGTGACATGGATTACGAGATTTTAACGTGCGCATTTGATCTTCTGCATGCATATGCACACGGGACCTCGGTTTATAGTCTCATCTGAAGGACTTGGGGAGAGGAGAGTCAGAACAAATGGTAACTCCCGCTAATAAACGGACGGCTCAACCGGGACTCGAACCCGGGACCACAAGATCACGATCTTGCGTCTTACCGATTGGGCCAACCGCCTCCCCATACATATATATAATATATTTTTTTTCCAGCCACACTATATATATTATAAATATATTGTATATCATAAAAACAGTTGGAAAGAGTCCAGGTCAGTTGTATACATGAATGAAAGCAGGTCTGTCAGAAGCTGATCAAACAGAATTAAAAGTCTGTCTTAACTAAAACGCTTCATAAAAGCATATCTTCAATGTTTCAGGGGGAGATCCACTTGCCACTGCAATTACTGAAAGCCACAGAGAAGAAACCCTTCATGAGCTGGCTGTCCGGATTCACACCAAACGTCTGGATAGTCTTCTTTTGGCCAATGGCATGGAGAGAAGACCTGTGTATCCTGATGGAAATTGCTTTTTTAAAGCTGCCTCCATTCATCTGGACAACCACACTGAAACCACGCTCTGTGCCTCTCTGTGCCAACATATTGAAGACAACCTGCATGCCTACCTTGGCTTTTTTCACCTTGATGAGGGCTCCCTAGTAAGTCAAGTTCATCATAAAAGAAAGTTGGCAGTTTATAACCTGACTGTATTCACTTTCAGACAAAGAAGCCTCCTGCTTTGTTTGGAATGAATGTGATGGAAACAAAGGATCTTGTGAAGTTGCCACCAGTCTTCTGCGTTACATCCAGTCATTGCCAGAACACATCACCTATGTCATCTTGTATTCTGATACCTGTGGCGGACAGAATAGAAATCAGTTCGTTGCTGCTGCTCTTCATTATGCGGTCAAAAGCATTGATCACATCCAGATCATCGACCAAAAGTTTCTGGGAAGCGGCCATAACCCATATGGAGTGTGATTCAATTCATGCTACTATCGAGAAAGCGAAAAAGAATGCATCCATTTTCATTCCAGATCAGTGGCATACAGTCATTGAGATGGCAAGATCAAATTCCCCATACATTGTAGTTCCCCTTGAATATGCAGACTTTCTGGACTTCAAACATCTTACTTCACAGACAATGAGGAATACCAAGACTGATATCACAGGAGCCAAAATCAGCTGGCTGAAGATTAAGTGGCTGAGGTATACAAGGAAGAAGACACACTGTATTTCAAATACGGAATGACAGAGTGTTTTCGGAGCCTGAAGATCAAGGGAAACAGCCGTCGAGTCGCCAGCAAGCTGTGAGCAATGTGCAGGACCTTCCTCGCGGTACACGGATCGTCTGCCTTTGTCTGAAGCAAAGAAGAAAGACCTCCTGGACCTCTGCCAGCTAGGAGTTGTGCCACAGCGACACCATCAGTTCTACCAACGGCTGCCCAGCGCCAGCACGGCTCCTGACAGGCTTGCAGAACCAGACGTTACCGAGAAGGACAAAGAATCCGAAGAAGATCTGTAAAAGTTTCATTTGAGTGAATTTGACAGTGCGCCGATGTCTGTTTTCATTCTTAACAATAGATGTGCTTGTTTGTTAGTGTGGAATCAAATCAGTGAAATATATATGCTACATTTACTTTCTCTATTGTGGATAAATCAATGAACTATATCAATGCGGACAATTCTTTTTTTCTGCTGTGGAAAATCGGTGAACAGTTTCTTCCCATTGTGGACCAAGCAGTGAACTGAAGTAGGATACAGTGAACAGATTCTTTCCTTTTGTGAATGATACAGTGAACAGTCTCTCTCCACCCCACCCCCACTCCCTTTTGTGAATAAACCGTGAACTGTGACAATGTAGACGGTTGTTCTTACTGTGGATGATTCATCCTTGTGTGGATTTTGGAGACAGCAAACAAGGTAGGCATGCACAATTTTGCATACGTGTTCAGTCTATTGTATATTTTTGTTTGTTAGCATGACAGTGTGAAGTAAAGTACTTTAGGCTTGGTTGCATTTACCTCTGCCTGTGTGTGGTGTGTGCGTGTGTGTGTGTGTGTGTGGTGTGTGTGTGTGTGTGTGTTGTGTGTGTGTGTGTGTGTGTGAGTGTGCGTGCGTGCGTGCGTGCGTGCGTGCGTGCGTGCGTGCGTGCGTGTGTGTGTATGTCGTCTTCTGTTCACAGACTTTTTCCAGAAACTGTCGACGTTATTTCTGTAGGCTATGATCTTAACCTTTTCCTTAATAACATTTCACACAAGCCTATCCAGTCCATTATTTTCTATCAGGAGTGGTTCCGAGCAAATTAATAGTGTAAAATACAAAATTAGCTCAGTGTAAAACACGGTTCAAGAATTGTTAAACACTTGTTACCTAATGCATGACATGAATTATGTCAAACTTCCAAGGCCACAACTATGTGTTTCATTCGTGAGCACTTGTTGCCCAAATAACGCATACAAAAAACGACTATGTTTTACACCACAACTGATTTTCTTGTACATAACAGACTGTGATCTGAAAATGTTCCATACAGTGGGACAGTTTGTCCGTGCCACAGTTGGCTAGAGCCATAGAAGACAGTTGTATTCCAAACTATTACGGCAAACTGATAGGAATGTTCCAGGCCACAAGTCACTATCCCGTAGCTGATCAGTTGTGGCCTGAGGAGGTCAGCTGTTAAGGTCTTACCGTTGTGTGTCACAACTTTCTAAGTCTTGTTAATAAGTTGTGCTTCAAAATTCTGGGAAGATGAAAGCCTTTCTTTTCAGACCAAGAGTGTTTACTTCTTAAGATTGCGTAATTCTGTGGTTTCCCTTTGAGTTTTTTTAACCCTCATTTGTACAGCTTTAGAACACCATCTAGTGTTTGTTGTTCCCAAGTTTGGAAGTTCTGCGCGCAGAGGTGTAATTTTCGGAGACCTGTGAAATCTTCAAGTGGCCATTTCTCAAAATGGCGTTTTTCAAGATAGACAGTTGTGGCTCTAATGCATAGATTGATTTTCCACCAGTATGTTCCTGTTAAAAATCAAAACATTTATTTTTCGTTTTTTGTTTGGTTGGTTGTTCGTTGTCACATCTGCATGTCCTCTCCTTGGTGTCAGTCTACACATCCAATCCTCATAACAACCACACCCTGTCACTGTACCTAGCACTGCAGTCCACTTGCAGCAATTACTTATTTGTTCATATTTCTCCACCTGTACTGCTAGCACAACACAGCGTAGACACAGTAGACCATAGAAAAATAATCTCATTACAAATCAAAGTGTAATACTGTTTGTGTAAAGACAGATGTGGTACTATGCTCTAGATAGGAAGTGAGAGATTAAACCAGAAAAAGAGAGAGTTCTAGAGAGAGAGAAAAGAGAGAGCGAGATCGAGAGTGTATGACACATAATGATCTGATCTAGGTAGTAAAACTAAAAGAGAATGACAGAATATATCAATTTCTTGACCAACTATGTGTTATAAATGCTACATTGCTGAATATAGTGTCTATACATGTAAGTGTGTGTGTGTGTGTGTGTGTGTGTGTGTGTGTGTGTGTGTGTGTGTGTGTGTGTGTGTGTGTGTGTGTGTGTGTGTGTGTGGATGCCTGGGTGTGTTTGTTTTTCTTTTTTTCTTATATATGTTACATATATAAAATGTTATGGTTATACTATGTTGTTGTTGTTTCATCCTTGTCCCTTTGTGCTTTGATTTGTCTTCCTCTGATGTATAAAAAAACCCTCTTCAACTGAATCCCATTCACTTACTGATACATGCACAACTACATTTTTTAATTTAAAATCATTGTGAATGGATCATGACTGATAATGTGATACAACAAATGCTTATGTTGAAGAAGGAAATAAAATGTTTGAAAACAACACAGCGTAGACAGGAATTGGATTTTTTTGTGGGCTTTCTCTTCTAGCATACAGTTCTTAGTTGCAGCATCCTACTTACAGCAAATTTCAAAGAATTCGGTTTCGAAATATAATGATGGCATGCGGGACTTAATCATTAGATTATACGTTGATATATCAAGCCGCTAAACGGACGTTACAAACACTCTACTACTGAGCCTCGACCTACTGTTGTTGCTGCTTTTTTCTTAGAGGCAAGTCATTTTAGAAGAAAGAAGCAAACAAGAAAGATAAGTAAATCACATACAAATTCAAGTAAGTAAATCACCCAATTATTATGAAAATGAATTAAAGGCAAATTTTGAAAGGAGAGGGAGAGTGTGGCGGGGTAGGGAGGGTGGTGGAAGAGATAATGCAGACGAGAGATGGCATGAAAAATACAACGTTAAAGAGTAAACATTAAATCCCTCTCTGACAGCGATGGGAATCGTTGAGTTCAGTACCGAGAACAGAACCATTGTCCGTCTGGACTCGATTTTCGATTCTTGGAAGAGACCCGTCAGTCCACACGGCTGGTTGCGGTTGTTGCTGTCCATCTACAGTATTTCATGTACAACACCAGCTCTATTTTAGTGGTTTTCTCAACGCCAAGGGGAGAACACAAATCCAGTGGAGTCCCAACGAGGCCAGTGAAGGATAGAGAAGGGAAGTAGAAGAATGTGGTGATTACAGAAACAGGCAAAGGGACTTCCAACAGGAACTGCTACGAACATTATCTCAGCTTGGAGAGGAGGGACGAAAGAGAGTTACAGCACTTTTATCAAAAGACGGTTACTCCTCTGCTCTAAACGCAATAAGAATCCCTTCTCTCCCGCTTCAAGAGAACTACTAATCTTTCTCACGATTCTTTTTCCAAGGAGGCAAAGGTTATGGGTCCTTGAATGTTGCTAGGAGTGCTGTGTCTCAGTTCTCTTTGATTGATGATTGATCTGCAAGTCTTCACCCTTAGGTGTGCAAATTCTTGTGGGGGGGTCTTCAATCAGCAACCTGCTTTACGGCGCACCGTGGTTACATTGGATGCAGAAATGGTACCACAATTTCTCGAGGAAGGGTCTCATGCCAAGCATTATCTTTTTCCAAGTTATCATTATAGGTGGTGATGCTGTGACTGCTATTTTCTGAGCAACGAGGTCAAACTCTCTGGATGATGGATATTCGCAATAATTATGTCTTTGAAAAAATTCCCGGCTCCAGCGAATTCAAAACAGCAGAGCGAGACTCGTCCTTAATATATGAAAACGAGATCCCGTTACAGCACTGCAGAGGGAGCTTCACTGGCTGCTTGTTACATTTTGTTATCAGCACAAACAAGCCATTCTCGCCTTCCGTGTCTTTGATGGTTCTCTTCGTCCATTCATGTTCTGTACGCTCTGTGCAAACCAGTCGTCACGTAATCTCTTCTCTTCCTGTCAGAAACTCCTGAAGATAACAAGGCTCGCTTGGTGAGCGTTCCTTCAATTTTGCTGCTCCAACAGTTCGGAACTCACTGCCTCCCACTCTCCGAAACCACCTCACCTTTTCTGTTTTCAAAGCACAGCTAAAACCTTGTCAACCAAGCATTTTGAACAATGCTTTTACCACATCGTGTGTACACAACAACTTCTGTTGTAAAGTATCTGTTATATGTGAATGAATGAAGGTTTGAATGGTGTGAAAGTGCAATGAGTAGTTTCAACTACAATTGTGCTATACAAACATATTGTATTATCATCGTTATTACGAGAGAAGTTATGGGTAGGATTGGAAACGTGGTTAAAACATCCAACATCCACACAACATCAAGAGGAATTAGTCCGTGCAGCTTACCCACCGTACAGGCATACCTGCCTCGTCACCTGTCTACAAGCCTATCTCAAATGCTCATAGTAACTTTTTTAAAAACTTTCTTGCTTTAAAGGTTTTTATCAAATGAGAAATCAAGATCTCTTGGAACAACTCAAAATAGAATCTGGAATCTGCTGTGCAACTTTATATCTGACATCAGCTTGGCCAACACTTCAGAAGAACATGATCGATACTGAGGGGTACATGACATTAAAATCAGCATGGGAGGTTTTCACCTTTAAACAGAAACGAGAGAGTGTTTAAAAAAAATAGGCTCGTCTGATATCGGCACTGGAACGGTTTCATCTTTTCAGCCAGTGAAGGCGTATGGAGAAAAGTATTTTAAGATTCGGACGGCTTTGGAAGATGCTGGCATGTTGTCATCCATCTGCGTGTTCCAGTTCTCTTGCAAAAGAGTATTTGCTGAACAAGACAAGGAAAAAATATGTAATAAGATGTAGTAGAAAGAAGATCCATCACTGAGAGGAAGAGGAAGAGGAACGCGAGGATGTCTGTTCGCCTTTTTTTTAAATGCTTAAAAAAATTCCGATATGAATGGCATTGATGATGTACACAAACATGATATAGGATGTAAGGTTATAAAACGCATGACATAAATTATTGCAACTCCATCGAATCATGGCATTCGGAGAAAGTACATTATACAGACAAACTTTGTTTCCCATTGTTTCATGAAGGCTCCAAGGTCGTGGACGACATTAAACATGTGTGTGTGTGTGTGTGTGTGTGTGTGTGTGTGTGTGTGTGTGTGTGTGTGTGTGGTGTGTGTGTGTGTGTGTGTGTGTGTGTGTGTGTGTGTGTGTTGTTGGATGTGCGGGCCACACACACACACACACACACACACACACACACACACACACACACACACACACACACACACACACAACACACACACACACACACACACACACGGTTGAATTATGTCACCGAGATAAAATATTTAGGAGTAAATATTACCTCAAAGTTAACTTGGAACAACCATATTGAACATATTATCAACGAAGCCAGCTAATCTCTTAATCGTCTTAAAGTGATTAGTAAACAAAATTGGGGAGCAAATACACAAACTTTAGTACACCTTTCGACATCTCTCGTAAGATCAAAATTATCATACGCACAAGAAGTGTCTTCAGCGCACCAAACTACTTACTTAAAAAGTTGCAAAGCATAGACTGCAAGGCTTTTAGACTCGCACTAGGTGTCCCATTTCATGCCAGTGCATCAGGAACGTATTACGAAGCCAGAGTTTTGCCCCTTGACGACTATAGAAACTTGGCCTGTGCTAAATTCATCTTACGTAGCTCAGCTGTTCAGAACTCAAGCAAAGATGAATTAGCTTTACGATCAGATTTCCCTTTCCCGAAGCGAGCTAGATCTATTAAATCTAATACAACTATAATGACATATTCCTCAAAATTACTGAAAGACGCTGAGATTGATCCCAAGAATATTGCTGATCGTTTTCCTGTATCCCCGATTCCAAATTGGGAATTGCACACCGCATGTTTTGATTATAAATATACTGATCTACAAAAGAATGTTAACAATAATATATTGTCCTCTCTTGCCAAACCTCATATCGATAGTAATTATTCAAACCACCTTAAAGTTTTCACTGATGGATCACTGTTAAATGAAAAAGCTGGAAGTGGTTTTGTTATTCCTACCCTTAAAGTTGAAAAATCTTTTCATCTCGGGAAAGGGTATTCAATCTTCACGGCTGAGCTGGTGGCAATTCTAATGGCGCTTAACTTTCTTGTTGATACTCCACTTACTATCTACAAAGCACTTTTCTGTGTGGATTCTAAATCTGTCCTACAAGGCCTTGAATCTATTGATGTAAAAAATCGAGGTGAGGTGATTTTAGAAATAAAACATCTTGTCAGTATTCTTATATCAAGAGGCACAACAGTTGATTTTTGCTGGATCCCGTCTCACTGTGGGATTTCTGGTAATGAGTGGGCTGACCGGGCTGCCAGAAAAGGAGCACGAAAGTCCGATGAATCCATAGAAATCAACATTCCTCTGTGTTTATACGAAGGATATGGTCTCTTAAAAAAGACGTGTATTGAAAAGGTTTATGAAGCCTACAAAAACTTGGTTCTTATTAAAATACATCTACCTCACTCCAAACTGCTCTGCTGTGACAAATCCCAGTCAGCTACTTTTTCTTCTAGCAATGCGGCTAAAAGTGGAAAGATTACCTATCAATTGGCCAACACAAACGTACTTGAAAAAAATAACCGAAAACTTAAATCCCTGTTTTACAGGCTTAAGCTAAACGCTTTCCGTACAAAATTTCGCAAAAATTTAAATTGCATCTGCGGAGCAGTTGAAAGTTTCACAACTCAGCATCCTCTTTTCCACTGCGCATATTTCAAAAAAGAAAATCCTGACTGCCTGCGACCTGATGGCACGTGTATTTTCCAGAACTTACAAGGTATTGTTTCTTTTATGAATTCCTTGATGATTTGTCCAATGGGCTCTTTTTTGTAACAAGTGTTCCTATAAATATGAGCGCTTAACATTTTGTTTATACCAGATATCCTGTACTCCTTTATGTTTTAATACTTGCTTTGTGCTAATGTTTAGCCTAGTTGTAAAGAATTTTTAGTATGAATCACTATATATAGCAAACTGCCAGTAACAAATCTCTTATCGGTCCATCAACACACACACACACACGCACGCACACATGCGCACACACACGCACTCACCCACACACACACACACACACACACACACACACACACACACACACACACACACACAACACACACACACACACTCACACACACACACACACACACACACACACACACACACACACACACACACACACACACACACACACACACACACACACACACACACACAACACACGCATGCATACACACGCTATTTCCCTAACTCTGTCTAAAATCACTTTATGTGAATAGACGTTAAATTGAAGAACTCTCTCTCTCTCTCTCTCTCTCTCTCTCTCTCTCTCTCTCTCTCTCTCTCTCTCTCTCTCTCTCTCTCTCTCTCTCTCTCTGTTAGGTATACATACATACATCACATGACATAACCATTAATCCTCTAGCAGCGTAATATATAGCACGCATTTTGTTTGGCAGGTAGCCTGATTCGTCTCCATCAAGTACATATATTTTCCCATTTCATATCGATAGTCTAGCTCCTTCAAAAACATGTTTAGATTAGGCTTTGTTTTGTTAATTCTACATTTATAAATGAAATATTTTCCACTTAAAATTATTAGGTCTAGCATATCATTGGTTTTTTTTGTTCTCATCCGTACCAAATAATATAATGTCCACATTAAAGGATAATTTTTCACAGTGGGAACAATTAAGTTTCAGAGCTCTTTCAAGGTGTTCCCAGAAAATACGGGTAAATTCACATTCCCATAGGTAATTGACCATGACCCCAAAGTGATACCCCGGTGTCTTGCCGTCCCTCGCTGGAGCGAAGGAATCCCTCCGTCATCCAGTGCAGCATCCCTGATGTTGGCCCAAAAGATTCTCAAAGCGGCCTTGAAAGAAAGTCCCTCACCCTGGAACATCTCCATACCCAGTTCCCCAAGGAGTCCTGGACTCATGTCTACACCGACGGCTCTGCAGCAGATGCCATTCGAAATGGAGGGGCAGGAGTCTATGTCCAATATCCAGGAGGCAGAGAAGAAAAGATCTGCCTCGCTACCAGCCTGTACTCCACAAATTACAGAGCTGAAGCAGAAGCCCTGAAAACAGCAGCAGCCCACATCGAGGTCAGCCCTACGCCAGCCACAATGTTGTCTTCCTGACCGACGCCCTGTCCATCTTGCAGGCCCTTCAGTCCAATAGAGACCCAGAGCTCAACGATCTGTCCTCATCTCTCGCCTCCCTCTGCACAAGTCACACAGTCACCCTGCAGTGGATTCCCTCCCACTGCAATGTGCTCGGCAATGAGACTGTTGACTCCTTGGCAAAGGAGGGCACTACAAAGGAGCAGATGGACAGATCTACCAGCTACACCAAATCCAGGACCATCATCAAGGCCAAGCTGCAGAACAAGTGGAAGCAGCAGCATCCACGCCACAACAGAGCAGACCCGTACTACCTGCTGACTCGACGAGAGCAGGTAGTCATCTTCAGGCTCAGGACAGGCCACAACCGCCTGAAACACCACCTATTTTCTAAACTCCGCATCGGCAACACAGAGCAGTGCCCCTGCAGAACAGGCAGCCAGACAACAGAACATCTGCTGCAGTCCTGCCCGCTCCACCAAGCGCTTCGAGAGAAAACCTGGCCCGACCCAGTACCAGTGGCCCGGAAGCTCTACGGAGGACTGGAGGACCTGCGACGTACTGCCACCTTTGTCGAGGAGAGGGGGGAATCCATCTAAAGACATGACGAACGAGACAACAACATTCCCATAGGTAATGATTAATGGAGTCTTTCTCTCCATTACAAAAATTACATTTGTGACTATCGATAATTTGCATACTTTTCAGCACACTATTTGTTACCAAAATTCTGTGGCATATTTTAATTTGGAACCATTTCAGTGTTGTTTCTTTAATTTTTTAAAATCCTTTTCAGTACCTCTGTCCAGTCAATAAATATATTAAGACGCTGTTCCCACTTAACATTTCCACCCTAATATCATAATAAGTACGAGTTCCTTTAGTAACGCTACAAATGTTTTGAAGTGCTAAAGTTTTATCTTTACTAATGTTAATGTCTAATTTGAATCTTCTTTTCTCTGCGTAAGCTTCGATCGAATGCACGCAACTTGTATGATTCAGAAAATTGACCTGAAATCCCATTTTCTCTGACAGTTCATAACAACTTACAAAATTACCATCATCATCGAGTAAATGTTTAACGAGAAATATGTTTTTCTGCACCCATTTCTTGTAAATGAATGGTTTTTCTCCCACTTTAAACTTCTCATTACAGAAAATAGGTTCAGTGGCTAAATCTGTACTTTCGTATAATTTTACCTGTTTGCAGAACCTTTGATATGATTGAAAAACACCTTTCCAAAATTTGTTACGAATATTGCTTTCAACAAATCTGTTAGGACCATAGGCGTCAAAATTACTTGTTTTGGGACATAATGAATGTAATCCTATTTTCCACTTATAGTTGTACATGTACGTATATATATTATATATATATATTATATATATTATATATATATATATATATATATATACCAGTTTAAAATAGGATTTTAAAATGAAGAGATTAAAACCTACAAGCTTGTTTCAAGCTAAAAACGCTCTCCTCAGGGTGTACAATTTGGGCACGCCACAGGTGTTATAATTATATTGTGGTGTGTGGGCGTGTGAGTTCTGTGCGTGTGGCACGTGGCCTGCCGGTTTTTCTTTTTTGGGGCGCGTTCAGGGGGGACGTGTTACGGAATGGTGCATTGACAAAGATTTCCATTTATGCCTGCAATTGTTTATCATTTTTACTTTAGAGTTCAGGGATGCTAGGTGGGGTTTACATAATATCAGCCACTTTTCTGTAGTACATAAGTTGCATTTTTTAGAAATGTTGTTGTATGGTGTTGTCTTTTTATAATTTTCCATGATATGTTGTAATCTATTTTCTTATTTTTCAACTTCCA
>CM031598.1:98005177-98012677 GCA_018398815.1 Conus ventricosus | reverse complement strand
TTATTGACGCTAAAGCCATAAGGACCCCAGCATGCTATATGTGAGCTTTACACGCTTGTGTGCGTGTTCATGCGGGGAGAGTGATTGTCAGAATCGGGTTAGGGTAATGGTATATACGCACATACAGTCTTCACTCAAACATCTTCATGCTCCTGTAGTCCAGCTTCAATAAAAACAAAACAAAAAGAAAACTCAAGAAAAAAAAAAGAAAAAGAACAAGATGCAAAGCATATAAACGTACTCACAGTTTATCCTGAATACACGTAAGATATTCCATAAAGATGAAAAACCGTCTTGGGCTGGTGTAACCGTTAGTAACAGCTATTCTGTTAAATATCGAGCATCAACTCTGGCCTATTATGAACATACTTACAAATTTTCAGAAAGATCCGCCAAGAACTTTCTGAGATATTCCATAAATACGAAAAACATTATGGGTCGTTAGTAACGGCTATAACGGTAAATTTAAACATCGGGCATCATCTGTGACCCATAATGAACATAACTACAAATTTTCAGAAAGATCGGCCCCGTACTTTCTGAGATATTCCATAAAAAAGAAAAACCGTCATGGGTCGTTATAGCCGTTAGTAACGGCTATAACGGTAAACTAAAACATCGGGCATCATCAGTGACCCATAATCAACATACCTACAAGTTTTTTTAGAAAGATCGGCCAAGTACTTTCTGAGACATTCCATGAAAAAGAAAACCCGTTATGGGCCGTTATAGCTGTTAGTAACGGCTACAACGGTAACCTAAAACGTCGGGTATCATCCGTCGCCCATAATAAACATACCTACATATTTTCAGAAAGATCGACAAAGTGCTTTCTGAGATATTCCATAAAGAAAAAAACCGTTATGGGCCGTTATAGCCATTGGTAACGGCTATAACGGTAAACTGAAACATCGGGCATCATCCGTAACCCATAGTGAACACGCCTGCTAATTTTCAGAAAGATCGGCTAAGTACTTTCTGAGATATTCCATGAAGAACAAAAACCGTTACAGCCGTTAGTAACGGCTATAACGGTAAACTAAAACATCGGGCATTATTTGTGACCCATAATGAACATACCTACAATTTTTTTTTAGAAAGATCGGCCAAGTACTTTCTGAGATATTCCACAAAGAAGAAAAACCGTTACAGGCCGTTACAGTCAACATCGGACATCATCCGTGACCCATAATGAACATACCTGCTAATACACAATGGCTGGCTTTTTCTCCCATAAGGACTTATTCAAGCGGTTGCGATGGAGATTACGTAAAGATATTTTACGACAGTCTGAAAACATTTTGACGTCATACAGATGTGTCAGGGGTCATTTAACCCAAATTCAGAACGCGCTTCGACCCCGTCTCGGCCCGGTGAGTTTGTCTGTCGTGTAGTGTTCCGATGTCCAGTTTTGCCTCTGTGGACGCAAATTGCGACACGACGCAATGCGTCACATGATCGCCGACCCGACGTTGCTGTTTGTAGGACAGCAAGGATACTTGATACCAAATTTGGTGGCGATCGGCACAAAACTGTGGGCGTGTATAAGCGAACAGACGGACAGACAAACTCAGCTTTATATAATCGATAGATAGGAAAGCAGAGTACTACGAGAGTGAGAAAGAATGTTGCTCAGTCAATGGGAAACAACTCCGACTGTCTTATCAACTTTGAAGTTACCGATCGTGTACCCCTGGGAAACCGTGTGTGTGTGTGTGTGTGTGTGTGTGTGTGTGTGTGTGTGTGTGTGTGTGTGTGTGTGTGTGTGTGAGTGCGCGCGCGCGTGCCTAGGTGCCGGGGTGCGTGCGTGCGTGCGTGCGTGTGAGTGTGTGTTTGTGTGTGTGTGTACGCGCGCGTGTGTGTGTGTGTATGTGTGTGCATGTGGTCGTCGGTAATGTCCTTCCACTATAGTGATTCAGACAGTTTATGTGTGGGCGAATGAAGTATGTAAGTGTATGAAGTGTATTATTCCATTAACAATAGAATATGACATCCCCTCCTCCTCCCCCCCCCCCCCCCCCCTCATCTCCCATCCCTCTTCCACCTTGACAATTTTAAGTGAAAAGTGATGAAATCTACAGATAAGGACCAATTGAACTATTTAACAAACACTTACAAACTGAGTCAAGAACAGAGTAATTGTTTAAAACATATGGTAAAGGCAATGAAGTCGATCCATCAGTGTAACCATCAATACCCGAATGTCTTAGGAGCTGTCTTGCTCTTGGGCATTGAATCAGCAAATGACTGACATTTTAAGGATTTCCCACACATACATTTAACATTATGACAATGTTTTGTTTTCAATGCGTTCAAACGGAATCTATGGATTAAACTTTCAATCTCCCTAGACGAGGAGGAGACTTGTTTGAACGTTTTCCCATTGTACCCATCACTAAATTGTATACAATTGTGATAATATTGAATGTCTGAGTTCATCAATGAGGTTTTAACTTTTTCTCTTAACGTTGAATTTATAATTGAAAAACATTCATTCAAATCTAAGGGAACTTTGAGTGGTATTGCGTCACTGACATTTTGAGCTGCTTTTCGTTGGGTATTATACCACAATGAGAGGGGATCCAACAAAAAGTGACAGTAATGCCTTGCATGGATAAAAGGTGAATAATGTGATGGATTTCAAATATCATATCAAGTCGGATTGAAGGACATGCAGACTTGATCGAGTAGATTGCTGCTTTAGAATCAACACCTATTAAGATTTGTGAACTTTTTATTGGAAAATTTAGAATAAAATCTAACGATTTAAGTATAGCAAGTAATTCGACACTAAACATCGATAACTGTTTACCAAGATAGAAGAGCTTTTGTACTTTGAGGCTAGGTGTGTATGTAGTATGTATGTGTGTGTGTGTGTGTGTGTGGTGTGTGTGTGTGTGTGTGTGTGTGTGTGTGTGTGTGTGTGTGTGTGCGCGCGCGTCCGTGCGCGGTTGGGTGCGCGCGCGCATGTATTTATTTTGATTTTCAACACAATCATCATCATCATCATCATCATCATCATCATCATCATTATCATTATGATTGTTGTTGCTGTTGTTGTTACTGATCAATGATAGCCATGTCATCTTCAGAAATGTAGGTGATACGGGTTATAGATGATGATGATGATGATATGATGATGATGATGATGATGATGATGATGATGATGATGACGATGATGCACAAACAAATATGGTAACATGGCTTTATGGTGATGCATGTCTTCTGATGACCAATGGACACGTCTTAGCCTACCCCTCACGCCGTTACTTGATGTTCTCAGTTTTCCCATGGTTTGTAAGTCATCACATCTGCCAAAGAGATTATGTTTTCACGTGGGTCTGTTTGTCAGTCAGCAAGAGTTTATAACGATTCGAAAAACAAAACAAAACAAAAATCAAAAACAACATAAAAAAAACAACCGCCACAGCAATCTTAACGAAACTTATGGATAGATGAAATCAGGGCCTAGAAAGGACCCAATAATTTGAGGTGTGGATGTATGGTTCGGGTTTGGATTCACAACGCGGATCTATGATCCGTCGAGCAAAATTATGTCAACATTTTCCGTCAAGACAAGGGCAACATTAAGTTACTGCAGACGAATCAATAAATTCCACTTATGTACTGAACATTTCTGGTGATACGAGCGGTGACATATTGTATTTCCCAAATCTTATTCTTTTCAAAAAATAAGTGGGGGGGGGGTAACTCTTTGAGTCAGAATTTACAGTTACTTCCCCTGTCTGGAAAAAAAATCTTAAGTGATTGGGTCTGGGCTCTCCCCATGTCTTTCTGCTCATTTAACTTGACATTAAAAACAAGCTAATATATTACTAAAGCCATGCTGACATATGGCGCAGATGCAGAGTCCAGTACTGTGGAAGTCACGGAGCCAGCTTCACAGGGTTTGATTCTCAGGCTTCGGGCTCTCCGGACTGCTTTGCGAAAGAATTCCGAGCAAGCGAGACACGCCCCCCTCTGGAATATGTCTCCACTTTCCTCACACTGACACGCGGCAGAATACGTCAATCAAACTTCCATCACTTCCCAACAAAAGCGATGTAAGACTGGTTCTCTCCACACGTCACAGCAGCAGGAGTCGCCGCAGCGATCAACTGCCTGTCGCGTATGTCATCACGCCGACCTATACGCGGTTTACGCAGAAGGTGGATCTGCTACGTCTGTGTTACACCATGATGCACGTGCCGCGCGTACACTGGATAGTGGTAGGGGACAGCGCGGAGAAGACTGCAACGGTGAGTTAAGGGTTGGGGATTTTAATACTGTGAGTTGTGGGTTAGGAGTTTAATACAGTGAGTTGTGGGTTTAGGATTTTGATACGGTGAGATGTGGGTTTGGGATTTCAATACGGTGAGTTGTGGGTTAGGATTTTAATACAGTGAGTTGTGGGTTTAGGATTTTAATACAGTGAGCTGTGGGTTTAGGATTTTAATATGAGAGTTGTGGGTTTGGGATTTAATACAGTGAATTTGTGGATTAAGATTTTAATACGGTGAGTTGTGGGTTGGTATTTTGATACGGTGAGTTGTGGGTTTGGGGTTTTATTATGGTGAGTTATGCGTTTTGGATTTTAATACGGTGAGATGTGGGTTTGGGATTTTAAAATGGTGAGTTGTGGGTTTTGGATTTTAATACGGTGAGTTGTGGGTTTGGGATCTTAATACGTGAGCTGTGGGTTTTGGATTTTAATACGGTGAGTTGTGGGTTAGAGATTTTGAATTTTGGGTTTGGGTTTTTAACTCGGTCAGTTTTGTGGTTTGGGATCTTAATACAGTGAGCTCTGTATTTGGGATTTAATATGGTGAGTTGTTCTGTTTTGGATGTTAGTACGGTGAGTTGTAGGTTAGGGATTTTAATGTGGTGAGTTGTGTGTTTGGGGTTTTAAATAGGTGAGTTGTCTGTTTTGGATGTCAATATGGTGAGTTTCTGTGTTTGGAATTTTGACACATTGAGTTATGGTGGTGGTGGGTGGTGGTGTGGTGGTGGTGGTGTGGTGTTGTGTGTGTGTGTGTGTGTGTGGTGTTGTGTGTGTGTGTGTGTGTGTGTGTGTGTTGTGTGAGTGTGTGTGTGTGTGTGTGGTGTGTGTGTGTGTGTGCTCTTTGTCAGGGGAGTTTGGTGTGCCTGGGTTTTCAACGAATGAGTCCTAGGGATCCACAATGCAGTTGCTTGACGGTGGTGTCTTTACTGGTGGGCTCCGCAATATTGAAATATGAGCTGACATATCCATGGAGACGTTCCCGTGAAGGTTCTGTCCCGACACCTTCACTAGCCATTACACAATGCCGTCTGCCAGAGAGTAACTATGTCCCTTGACGTCTTAATGGAATGCTCTGCGCGTGCCTGCAAAGCGTAGGCTTCTAAGTCCCAAGAGTGGTGCACGATTGCTCCTAGCTGGTTTATACAACAGTTGAGAACAGTACTTCTCTGGTCCCACTCACACCTTCAGGTGTACTCTTTTCTTCAAGGCTCTGCTGAAGATCAGGACTGCTGATCTGCAGGCACTAGAAGAGAAAGATGGCGTGGTCTCTGGACTCGCGAAGCTCACATTCTGTGTGGGTCTCCGCTATTAATTACTGTTCAGAGAAGGCAGCATCTCCGCAGATTCAACTTCGCTAGGCGGAAGGGCCTGGCGCCACTGCTTTCCAGCTGTCTGGGTCCAGTCAAAACTCTCATGTGAAGCTGTGTTTGTCCTTGAACCGCTTGTTCTGATTGTGCTGTCAATGCTTACCTTCCACCGGTTCACCACAGAACAGCCTCTCAGGAAGACGCGCATCCAGCATTCGCATAAGGTGGCAGGCCCATCTAAACGGGGCTCTTCTCAGCAGGGTGTGGAAGCTAGACGACTCAGCCCGAGTTAAAAAGCATCCTGAGAGAAGAGGGCAGTCCAACAGAAGATGTCTGGATGAGAATTACCCTGGCCATGTCTTGGTGTCATCTGCAAATACGAGGTCTGCCAGCTTCCCAGTGCAAACAGTGGTACATGTAAAGTGGACAGATAAGAGGCCTATCCTCTGTGGATGCACAAGCAGGAGCGTGGACAGGGTCTCAAAT
This sequence comes from Conus ventricosus, assembly GCA_018398815.1. NCBI lineage: Eukaryota > Metazoa > Mollusca > Gastropoda > Neogastropoda > Conidae > Conus > Conus ventricosus. Next base: position 98,006,602 of record CM031598.1, on the reverse strand, counting down.
AGAAAAACAAATCCTCAGTCGTTCCAGAATCAGCTTTTCAGACGTCTCCTCAGCACCTCATGCTAGGACCATTAGCCAGATGTTTTTGTGTAAGGTCTGCCACCAAATTAGCACATTAATCTGACGGCCTAAAACTCTTAACGTGCAGTTACGCAGAGCCTTCAGCCTGCCTGGCACACGGTCACACTCTGCCCATGACTGTCCGTCCAATACCTTCCAACAGGGCACCGTAGACCATGGAGACAGACTGAAAGAGTGTTGAATGGACAAAAACATGCATTGGACTGTCCACAGCGCCTCTATCATGTTGCTCATGACCATGAAGGCAGACAGAAGGAACTCTGAACGGACAACAGAAAGCGCTGGTCTGGTAACAGTGCATCTGTCTTGTGGCTCCTAACCATAAAGACATTCAGCTGCGAAGATCGTTGACTGCCCACGTGTCCCCTGAGACTAACTGCCAAGGGAAAGTAATGGCAGCCAATACCCATCAGAGCCGCTGATTCATTTGTGGGCGATTCGGCCCCAATCATTCCCTCCCCAGAGTCGAGTGTGTTCTGGGTTCAACTGAGCAGACTGTGACCACACAGTAAACAAGTGGGGTATGTTTTGCTCCCATAAGGAAACCTAACACAGAGTAACCTTTATTCAAGACTGGCACACAGTGTGACCACACAGTTGAATGTCATCCACTTAATGGATGCGTCTTACAGAGTGTTGTTCAAATTGATTGACCAACACTACAGGTGTCTGTATCTCTCGAGCCTGGTCGACGCCGGCTGCAACGTGAAAGTAAGCATAGAGTGCAGCCCTGCCACACACACTCAGACTAGAATAGAAGTCCATAGCATCATCATCATCATCATCATCATCATCATCATCATCAACATCATCATCATCATCATCATCATCATCAACATCATCATCAACATCATCATCACAACATCATCATCATCATCATCATCATCATCATCAATCATCATCATCATTATCATCATCAACATCATTATCATCATCATCATCAACATCATCATCATCATCAACATCATCATCATCATCATCATCATCAACATCATCATCATCATCATCATCATCATCATCAACATCATCATCATCATCATCATCATCATCATCAACATCATCATCATCATCATCATCATCATCATCAACATCATTATCATTGATCAGCATAAATTTAATGGTTTAATGAGGATGATAATCATAGTAAAAAAGAAAAAAAAAGAAAAAAGAAATATAACAACAACAATAACAATTGTAATAATAACCATAAACAATGACGATGACGACGACGACGACAACGACGACGACGACAATGATGATGATGATGATGATGATGAGAGGAGGAGGAGGAGGAGGGAGGAGGAGGAGGAGGAGGAGGAGGAGGAGAAGAAGAGGAAGAGGAAG
>CM031598.1:97996485-98004177 GCA_018398815.1 Conus ventricosus | reverse complement strand
GTACGAGTAACATACAAATAACAATACATAAAGACAGATGAAGAAAGAGGACTCCAACTTTTTTTAACTCAGGTGAACACACACACACACACACACACACACACACACACACACACACACACACACACACACACACACACACATACACGCACGCAAGCACATACGCATGCACGCACGCACGCCCCCCCCCCCCCCCCCCCACCCCCCACCCCCGCCCCACACACACACACGACGGAATAATAATGGACTCAGTAAGCACCCAGGGCTGGTTGGAGTGAGGATGAAGGGAGGTTGGGTTGAAATGTGGGAGGGGGGAGGGAGTGGAGGGACTGGGATCGATGGGAGCAGACAGGGGAGACTTAGTTAGACGAATCAAGCATCCACACTATAAAACTAAGACAAAGACCCAAATGAAACGGCGAGAGTAGAGGAGAAGGAGGTGGAAAGAGGCGAGAAATGGAATGGACGACGGAGGTGAGATCAGCTCAGCTTCGAAGGCTGATTTCTAAACGAAAAGCTGGGGAAGGTGGGTGGGTGAAGGGGGGGTGGGGAGAAGGGAGCGAGGGGCGGGGGCAACAGGGCCTGGAATTGCTAAATCGTGGAGCAGTGTCACACACACACGTCATTCGCATACATTCGATCACAAACACAGCTTGTTTCACTCCATCCGCACGCATCTACTCCATTCATTCAAAGGAGAGTCTGAGGAAATAAGAATCCACTTTTTGTGCTCCCCTCACCAAAAAAAAAACAAAGAGTTTCACCATGACAATCAACACTAAGCAAAATAACATATATAAGTTTTCTGAAACAATTTTTGTTCCAATTTTCTACAAAATACTACGAATTATTTGCCATTAATTTCTTTCCCCTCCCCCCCCCCCCCCCCCCCCCCCCCCCCCCCCCCCCCCGCCTCCCCCCCCCCCCCCCCACCCCCCCAATGTACAGCACATTAGAAAGAAACCCCAAATCCAACCGTCAGCTTTGGAAAACGTAATTCTTTTTTTTATCTGAAGACATTATACAACAAAACATGGTAACACATCATACTCACGACTTCGTAGCATTCCGTTTCCAGCATATTCCTACCTACAGTTGGGGGTGAAAAGTGAAAACTTTGCAAAATATATGAATGTCAAAAGAATTATTTGCATTCTTTTTTCCATTAAACCAATTACGCGTTTTCACAAAAATGCTTCTCATTATACAATTACATTCCATTTACTATACTTGTTAATCACATCAATCGTTTATATTCCTTCATGAATCATTTCGCTTTTCTTTTTATTTATTTATTATCCCCCAACTGGCAAATTACCCATAGGGAATTAAAAGGAATACTACAACAAAACAAAATCCCTTGCAGACTTCTGTCTGCAGTCATCTCTGGCCTCTCTGTGGTCGCTCGGAAAGCAAGTTCTCCGTTCCAACCCCAAGGTTGATAAATATTTATCTATCTTTACCCGAGTCAAAAGACCCGTCCTCTTGTCTGGCAACTCCTGGTCTGCCATATAGATCAGGAACACACCCGACCCACAAACAGTGAGCGTCTCTCACCCTTCACGTGCCTCAGTGTCCAATCAACTACAAGAAAAGGTGAGGGAATCAAGCTCTGTACACATATGGTCGAACACTTTGATCATAATCCAAAAATTATCCCCTTTCGAAAACTCCACCTCCACTATTCAACATGAAAATCTACTGACGTTCACACATAAGATCTCTTGTTATGACAAGCGCCGGACCGGTAATCCGGGGGCAGCGGGTTCGGATCACCACGGAGCGTTTCAGCACTGGCGGAATTTTCCCTAGGGGTTAACACTGGTTCCGACTCCTTTTGGAAAAATCCTTCGAATGGGATTATAAACGGAGGCTCCGTGTGTGAACACACACACACGTAAGATCTTGCGCACACGTAAAAACTCATCACCAACTTTCAGTAGAGGAGGCCAAACGGTCGGTGGTGTAAATGACACGTTCCATGAAAAATAGGAAGAACGAATGAAGAAAATAAAGTTTAGTGACTGATATTAACTGAATGACTCGGGAAACGACTGGAGGTAGCGCCAGCAGGCAGTTCTTCAGTCAGCTCTACCCAGGTAGGCAGCGTGTTGTATAAACGAGAGCACAGACTGTAAAGCGCTTAGAGCTTGGCCTTCTTTCGAGGATAGGCGTTATATAAAATCTCTAAATAGGAATAATAACAATAACAACTTTAGGGCGATTTATTAATACTGTCATCGTGGTAGTTTGCTGTGGTTTGCTTTGTTTCTTAATTTTCTCGTGATCAGATGTAGTGGCAATGTTTCTTTGTTTATCAAGATAGGCCTCGTACCCCTGTAACTGCCTGTCGCCTCACCAGTTCTCGCCATGGAGGCCAGTCTTAATTGAAGGAACCATTGGTTGGCGAATATGCATCGCGAACTAACAACGAACAATAGTCCCTATCTTAACTGAAGCCCATGTCCACGATCTGCATCTCAGAGTTCTACAAACTAAGAACTGACTCTTAATGGAAGTTTGCACAACCTCTCCTCCAGGGAGGCAGCGCATACTGCAAAACTGGTTTCTGATGCAGCTGTCACACGGGCGAAGACTTTTCCAAGACTTCCATAAATAGAACGGCCCCAAAGTCTTGGTGTTTTTTTAGTCTCGCCTCTGCTGACACACGGGCCACGACGTTTCCAAGACTTAGAGGCACCGCCCCTTTTTTATAATCTCGCTGCCTGCTGGCTGTGACGAGACGCTGGCTGGCTGTGACGCTATATTTGGTTTTGCCAAGACCAAGTTTGAAGTCTGGAAAACTTGTGCAGGTCTTCTTTGAGTCTTGGCTCAAGTTTTTTGTGCTGTTTCGGCGTTTCGAAACTTGGGCATATTTTGGATACATTTTTGGCCTGTTGGGGTTCCTGGGGGGTCCCTCCTTGTTTTTGTGGGTTGGGAAACTAGTGTTTCACAATCTCGAAGATTCATGTATGACTTGTCAGGATCTCGCATGACTTAAAATTCATGTTTTGGGAATTTCTTTTTGACTTTGTTGAAAAGGTATAAAAGGCCCAGTTGCTGTGGCTGTGGACGGGGTGTCGGAATGAGGGGCGTGTGTGCACTGCCTCTGAGGTGGCGCAGAGGTTGGGACAGCAAAGGAAAAAAAATAAAATAAAATAAAAGGCCCAGTTTCAGATAGTAGCTCTGTCACTTGTTGGAGAGACATCATCATGGCTGGACCTGCTCCTCTTCTTTTGGCTATGCACCGGCACCATGTTCATCATGAACAAGCCCACCATCATCAAGGTCAAGATGAAGATCAAGACAGGCGTGGCAGGCGCAGGAGGGCCGTCTGGGTCATGGAGATCCTGACTGAGCAGCAAAGGAGGAATCTGGGACATTACTACACCCTGCTCCACATCGACCTTCAGGATGATGCAAGCATACAAATGTTCCGGAACTACACCAGGTTCACCCCGCAGACCTTCATTGAAATTTGCAATCGGATTGAGCCTATCATCTCCAAGCAGGACACCAACATGCGACGGTCTTTGGAGCCTGGCTTCAAACTGGCTGTCACGTTGAGGTACCTGGCTACTGGGGACAGCTACGTGTCCTTGAAGTATGCATTCAGGTGTGGCCACAACTCCATCTCCCTCTTCATCCCTGAGGTCTGCCGGGCCATCATCCAAGTGTACCAGCAGGAAGCCTTTCCTGGTGTGTGGACTGAGGAGGGTTGGAGGGCTGTAGCACAAGGTTTCCAGGAGAGGTGGAACATGCCTCACTGCATGGGGGCTCTGGATGGGAAGCACTGTCCCCTAAAGAAACCCAAGAACAGTGGGAGTGTCTACTACAACTACAAGGGATTCTTCTCGATCCCCCTGCTGGCACTGGTAGATGCAGGCTACAAGTTCCTGTGGGCGGAGCTGGGTGGCTTTGGGAGCATGTCGGATGCTCAGATCTTCTTGGAGACTGACCTCAGAGATGCCTTGGAGACCAACAACGCCAACAGGCCACCAGCATGCCCCCTCACTCAAGATCCTGAGGACACTGTCAACGTTCCATACTTCATTGTCAGTGACGATGCCTTCACCCTCAGGGACTTCTGCCTCAAGCCTTACTCCAGGAAGACTATGGACAGACGACAACTGGTCTTCAACTACAGGCTGTCAAGGGCTAGGAGGGTGGTGGAGAATGCCTTTGGCATCTTGGCTCATCGCTTCAGGATCTTCCTCAAGACTGTGGAGCTGCAACCCAGAAACTACATCCCTGTCATCAAGGCTGCCCTCGTCCTCCACAACATCGCCCTGGACAGACAGCCCATCCCCGCCCATGTTGTGGACAGAGATGATGAAAGAGGGAACATCACCCCTGGAGCCTGGAGAGACGTTCTCGTCTGGGATGAACAACCACAGCCCCCACCTACACGTGCTGACACTGCTGGGAAGAGGACCCGTGAGATCATGGCAGACTTCTTTGGCAGCCCTCATGGCATGTCCCATGGCAATGGGAGAGGGCCCATGTCAACCCACCCGAACAACTGGAGCATGTCCTTACTGCTGCCCGCCAACCATCTGCTGCTCCAAGCTATCCTGCGCCTGCTGCCTCCCCCTGAGTCTCCCTTTCCAAGGAACTCATTCTAATTTCTAGGCCCTTTTCAGGGCCAAAAAAAACCTGAAAAGACAGTTGCTGTGTTGTATTCAATTTTTATTTGTCATTGTGTGTCCAGGTACATTCCCAATGTCCATTCTTTAATTAGAAAGAAGTAATAATGTACATGAAAACATAATAAATGATTTTCTACTTCAGCCTATACTTACATGCATCTCAAAATCACATAATAATGTGTAGTTTAACATAAATCTATTCACAAATCGAGCGAAACAAGTTTGGGGGGTTTATGGTATTTTTATGTTTTTTTAGGTATTTGCGTCAAGCATTTGATATTTTAACATAGCCATAATTACCTTAAAAAACAACACTCCAAACGAACAAAGACACAAAAAACAAGACAAACGAGAATAATGCTGTCAAATGAACTGTCTTGTGAACAATTGTGGCCCTGAAAAGGGACGGGTGTAGGCCTACTCCCTCCCGCTGGTTCAGCAGTTCAGGAGTTCTGTGAAGTCCACAGTCGTGAGATCCGACAGATCCAACAGATCCTCTGGAGGAGGCTGTGGCACACGCTTTGGAGTGCGGGTTTTGCGGGGAGACACCCTTGGCAGAGGGCGATCTGGCGTGCTGGTCGCAAGAGGGGTTGCTGCTGGCCCTGATTCCGGCTGTTTTGAACCGGCCTGCTGAGTGGGAGCTTGTGGCTCTCGGCCTGAATCCGCCACATAGATTGGTCCTGCCTGAGGATACGGCGGCTGATCCGGAACGGGTATGCAAGCCGTGTGGCGCAGCATGACCTGGTAGACCTCGTCATGAAAGGCCAATCTCTGCGAAGGAGTCATAGTGGAGGTGCGCCACTCGATGTAGCCCCAGTAGTGGCTGCGTGGGTGCTCGGCTCTTTGGATGTACTTGTAGAGCTCTTGCCGCATTTGCTCACAGCAGTCAGATGAAGAGGGTGTAGCAGCTGCCTTTCGGAGGGTTGAGGTGGATGCAATGCCCAAGGACCCAGGTTCCCTCCAACTTGGCCCAGGCTGATCAGGGCCAAGGTCTGTTTCAGGGTCCACCATCAACCTCCTCTTGCCCCCAATGTTTGTGGGACTACTGTCTCGATATGAGTCAGCAAGAACGTCATGTGGTCCCAGACCCATTGTTGGACATGAGTCAACTTGCCGGTTCCTGACCCTGACTTTGCCTTTTGCTTCTTGGTCCTGGCAAGGATCGTCCTCATTGACTGGTACCAGGTAGTGATGCAATTGACATCCACCTTCAGCCGCTGGGCCAACAGACTCCATTCACGGTCTTTTAAGGACTTGTTCTTGAAATCGCAATGGCTCTTGTTATAAATGTAAGGCCTCTCTCTCAGGAAGTCGCACACATCCAACTTCTGAATTTCTGTGATCCTCTGCTTCTTGGCCTTGCCCTTGGCAGCAACACCAGAGCCACCACTTGGTTCTTTATCCAGGGCTGGAGCAGGATCAGCGTGAGCCCAGACTGATCCCCCTCAGGAACTTGATCCAAGAGCTCCTGCTCCATCGACTGGTTTGAAGTGCAGTCGGACTCAGAACCAGACATCTGGACTTGTGTTGATTTTACTTGAATTGTCTCGAAATCGCGCAGCAACCCAGCAGAGCTTCCAGCAGCAGTCGAGTGTAGAATAAAAGTTATGCGAGATAGGCCCTACTTACATAGCAGTCACACACAAGACTCACGCAGTTTTCCTCAGTCCTGGCGGGTCCCGTAAAACACGAGAAGACTCGAGGGAACGTTTTCAAAACCGGTCAGGACTAGCCAAGACCGATGCAAAACCTGCAACAGTGCTGCACGCGCATCGACCTATTTTTTCCCCGCGCGTGGCAGCTACGCCCCCATTGCGTCACCCAAAACGTCTCGCGGACGTTTTCAACACCGCGCGGCACTGACTAAGACTGGGCAGCACTGGCCAGGACTGTACAGGACCCGACAGGACGTTTCCCCGATGTTTTTTTCGAATTTTAGTCGCCAAGACTTGAAAAATTTATTGGTCCAGACCAATAACCCACGACTAGGCCCAAGACTGAAGAATCGGATTTTCCCAGACGTCTGGGGTTTTGGTCGTGCAGTCACACGGGAGAAAAAGTCTTAGAGATGTGCCTAATTTTAGAAGTCTTGGAAAAGTCTTCGCCCGTGTGACAGTTGCATCAACAGATTTTAAATATTAATGTTAGCACACCGCCAAAAAGAAAACATGGACAAATGAATCACAAGACTAAACACTTGTCAACGCCCATCTTGTGCTGAAGTGGATGAAGAGAAGTGACTGCTCGTTCATTTTCGTTGTCCTGATTGTTTTGTTTCTTGCCTGAAGAAGACCTAAGAAGTCGAAAAAGCGTTGTTTTGTCTTGTGAGTCGTTTGTCCACGGTTTGTTTTTGTTGTTGTTGTTGTTGTTGTTGTTTTGCGATGCGCTAACATTAATATTTATTATTTGTTTAGATTTCCTTCTGCAATCTCTTCATTTTGCAACTAGATCTGTGTTAAGTACGCTGTGAAATTAGTTTTAGCAATCTCTTCGTCCAATATATCACATTTTTCAAAGCATTGAAAGTTTTGGTCGTACCAAATAAAAATGTTTACTTACGCATCGAAAACGGAAATTTAGGTCAAGCAAAACACACTGATTGCAGTCATTGGAGAGTGGTAACAAATTGATTTCCATGAAAGGAGGGCTTTGATATGATTACTTCCCTTTGCACAAACAGTTCCAAGAGCATGTTAAGCAACCCCCCCCCCCCCCCCCCCCCCCCCCACCCCCACCCCCTCCCGTAATAAAAAATTATTTGAGCGCGTACCTTGAATCGCCAACTAACAGAGACAACGACAAGATCGCCGAAATCCCGAGCTTGATGATCTAGGCTGGGGATCTGAACGTTCGTTAGATAAGAACGACCTTAATGGTGATGGCATCCTTTGGTCTCGGGAGACAACAAAGTTGCTCCACGGTCAGTTACTCGCCGAGTTCCCGCCCTTGCCGTGGTTGTGCAGCCTCATTGTGAAGTGGCAGACCTTGCTGCTGCTGCTGGCTGTCCTGTCTGCTGGTGGCGGTGCTGACGTTGTTTTCTGGT
>CM031598.1:97963985-97991485 GCA_018398815.1 Conus ventricosus | reverse complement strand
GAAGGCATTTTGCATACAAGCGCTTGAAATGCTTTAGTACATCTGTCCAAAATAGGTTATTACATGACCTCAAACAAACATGCACATATTCCTCGCCTAGTTTTGGCAGGTTCACAAAGTTAGGAAATAATGCATATATAAACCTTTGCAAGCTTCCCTCAAAATTAAGTCTTTTTAACCATGACAATTTCAATGAAGCAATATAAGCATGCAAATCAATCATTTGTAACCCGCCTTCAGTATATGGTTTACACACAATGCTTCTTTTTATCTTTGCAGGCTTATCACTCCATAAAAAAGAATACAAAACAGCTTGTAGTTCGTTGACAAAATTTAGTGATGGATCTGGCAAGTTTAATAATAAGTATGTTAGTTTTGATACAACAAGAGTTTTTATAACTGTTATCTTACCCAGAGGAGAGAGATCTCTCTTGCTCCACCTCCCTAATAGTCTTTTAATGTTTAGTAACTTCCCATGGAAATTTATTTCAATCATTCTATTGAACTCTAGGCAAAATTGAATGCCCAAAATCTTAAAAATCCCTGGGTTCCAGCAAAAGTTCTCATCACGCATATACCTTGTGGTAGAGTTTTTCTTACTTCCAAACTAAACTACTTTAGTTTTTTCATTATTGATTTTTAGACCCGATATGTGTGCAAAGCTTTTCAACACATTAATAGCTGCTTTAAATGACTTTTCTGCGCCATCCAGACAGATATTAGTATCATCAGCGAATTGCGACAGGAGGACCCCCTGCTCCCTCACCTGAATTCCTTTTATATCATCATGCTGTCTAATTAAGACAGACAAGATCTCTGCACCAATTAAGTATAAATACGGTGAGCATGGATCCCCCTGCCGCACTCCACGTCTGATAGGGAACCAACTGGAGTATTGTCCATTGACGGACACACAGGTTGTTATGTTTTTATAAAAAGTAGAAGTCCATTTAATAATGTCAGGGCCAAAGTTGAAAAAGTTTAATGCCTTTTTCAAAAAGGACCAAGCGATAGAATCGAACGCTTTCTCAAAATCAATGCTGAGAAGTAAACCAGGAATACGCTCCTCCTCAGAGTGCTGAAGTAGGTCATAGATTTTCCTTATATTTTCACCTATGTAGCGCCCTACCATAAAGCCCTTCTGATCTTCGTGAATAATTTTAGGTAAAATGCTTTTTATGCGATTGGCTGTTGAGGCAGAGGCAATTTTGTACGCTGTATTCAAGAGAGAAATAGGTCTCCAGTTCTTTAAGTATTGTTTTGGCTTATCATCTTTTGGTATGCAAATAATAATGCCCTGTCTCTGTGTGGATGACATACATTGCTTATCAAATCCATCGTTTAGAGACCTGACAAGAAATGAGCCAATATCAGTGAAGAAAAATTTATAAAACTCTACTGTGAAACCATCAGATCCAGGGCTCTTGTTATTTTTCATGTTCTTCAGTGTTACTCCCACTTCACAGTAAGTTAGCGGGCCCTCTAACTGGATGCTTTCTTCTTGAGTTAATTTGTTTGTCTTCCTCAATATGTGTCCAAGATCAACATTTTTCACTAATTGTTCTGAATACAATTGCCGATAGAAACTTTCAACTTCTTTAAGAACTGCATTTTGATCCGATATTATTTCACCATCATTATTCTCCAGATAACTCATTGAGCGATCAATAAAGTTTCTGTTTTCCATGCCACAAAAGTACTGACTAGGCTTCTCACCCTCCTGAAGCCATTTTATCCTTGATCTAACTATCATGCCTTCTACTTTCTTTTCGCGTATTTCTTGTAGCTGCACTTTGGATTGCTCTAGTTCCTCCAGGTTATCTTCATTAACATTTACACTTAGACTTTTAATTTTTGCTTCCAGTTCCTTTTCAAGTTCTGTTTCCATTTTCTTTTTGAAGCATGAGTATGATATTGCTTTTTCTCTAATTTTCAGAAGCAGCATTTCAAAAAATAACTGATCTGAAATAGAGAACTGAACCATATCGTTTGGTACCTCATTAATATTTTCAAGGTTATAGACTGGTAGAGCGTATTCTTTTTTTAATTTTAGTATAACATTTTTAACCTCACATACAAATTTCTTATCTTTCAGTAGTGAGTTATTAAATTTCCAAAACTGTCTATCTCTTTGCTTCTCACCTTCCTTCAGAATCAAGTTGATTAAGGCATGATCAGACCTGTAACTAGAATCTATGTTAGAGCCACTGATATCTGGAAGTAAGTTATTTGATATCAAAAAGAAGTCCAACCTACCTTGTTTAATGCTATTAAATTTACGCCAGGTATATTTTCTTAAAGATGGGTACAATGTTCTGAAAATGTCTATCAAGTCGAATTTCGTCATCATGTTCAGTATTGCTTTACGAGATCTAGGCCTGTTTGATGTACTAGTATAGTTTCTGGAATCTAACTTACAATCTAGCACTACATTCCAGTCACCACCCAGAATCATACTTTCATTTCCAAACTGTTCAAGTTTAGCAGTTAAGGATTCAAAGAAATCAGGGTTATCCCCAGAGCATGGGCCATATATATTGGCAAGAGTAAACCGTTTTTTAAGAAATTCTAGGTCCAGAAGAAGAAAATGACCCTCAGGATCCCTGGCTACATTGTGTACTTTGTATTCAAAATTATTCTTAAATAATATTGCCACTCCATTTTTATTAGTTTCACTACCTGCCAACCATAAAGAATACCCCAGTTGGATCTGATGAAATTTTCTTGTTTAACAGGAAGATGTGTTTCCTGTAACATAATTATACTATTCTTTTGATTTCTAAGGAATTCAAAATGTCTTTTCTTTTTTTAAAGTCATTAAGACCATTACAGTTAAATGAAGATATTTCAAATCCCAATGATTTGTTGGTTTTTTTGCTATCTGCCATTGTTTACTATAAGAGGAGTTCCCCACAATATTCCACTGGAAAAAGAAACGCAAGCATGCGAGTTCAGAAAAAGAAAGCACGCAGGCTTTAACAGACTTAAAGTAGATGTACTGGAACTGCTTAGAAAGTAGAACAGTTGACATAAAAAATGAAACATATGACATGATAGTAATAGAATATATACAGTCATTACACAAAATATGCACATGCACAGTAGTACCTCACTCCGATTTTTTAATAAGCGTACACAGTTTGCTTTCAGCCACGTTGTCATCACACAAAAGTGACAGTTTGCATTCAACCACCTTGTCATCACACAAAAGTGGCAAAATGATAAGCCAAGTTTGTAGATTTCTGGTCGACTCAAAAACACTACTGCAAAAAATACAACACAAAACAAAAAGTACGATACAATCCACACACAATCATACGGTAGATCCATCTTGGGGCACCTTGCTGACCCTCCACACACAATCATACGGTAGATCCATCTTGGGGCACCTTGCTGACCCTCCACACACAATCATACGGTAGATCCATCTTGGGGCAACTTGCTGACCCTCCACGCACAATAAACATTTTTTCTATAATGTAGACATGAAAAATTAACACAAACATTCTTTCCACCTAGGCCTACCCACGAGATTGAAAACTGGAGTTTAAAGGTCACTGAGACTGAGAAGATCATCCCTTGTCTCAGAACAGAAGACCATTATTTTTATTTACTATTATCATTATTAAAGCTTTAACATCAAAAAGTGTGTTTACGTTAACACAATAGTAAATGATAAGTTACAAAAGACCAAGAGACAAAAGTACCGTCACTGTCTGATCAGAAGAAAAGAGTAGAAAAGGAGCCTCTTCACAACGTGACATGCAAATGAAGGTTATCACATGGCAATATCAGAAGCAGTGACCACAAGCAGCACAGAGTCTGCTATGAAAAAGAAAGTAGGCTAATTGAATTTATCAGAAAGTAACAGTATCAACTTGCGTCAAAAAGTTAGATGACTTGAAAGCAAATGAATCAAACAAGTAGTAACGAAATATATCTACAAGTTTACTGGCTTTTGTCCGGTATGCCACATCTGCACTTGCCTCTCGATCACAAAGCCTACTCACTGCCACTGGGCTGACTGGAACTGGTGCTGGTAGTGGGTCTGGGGGGTCTCCTCTTGGATTCGTCGTACTCCTGACTACACTTTGTCAAGTCAGAAAACGAGTTCACCTGAACAATTTTCCCACCCAGAGTCTTCATGAAGACTTTCCCATTCTTGGACCAGGCCTGCTCACACACTTTCTTATTGTCCCTGGTGGCACACAGCAGAGAGTAGGCCCGCGGCGTGAGGTCCTCCACCATCAGTACTTTTGTACCGCGGAGATTCCTTCTCGCGTACAGCACTTCATCACGTACCCGTCTAGACACAAAGCGCACTATGATCCCTCTTGGCTTTTTAGCACTATCGGAGGCACCCTTCTTGCGCACACCTACTCGATGCACTGCTTCCACATCCTTAGGATCAACAGTCACCTTTAGCTTATCGCGGAAAAGCGACAGCACCTTGCGTTCACACTCCATGGCTGTTTCTTTGCGCCCCTGCTGGCTGCCCTCTTCGATGGAGTTGACGCAACCAGCGAGGTATCTGTTCCACTTGATCCTGATTGTGAGCTAGCAGACAACTGCTTTCTTCCTCGTTTTCCCATAGATGTACCACACACAGGCAAAGAGCAGACGACAAGATCAAAACAACAATGGCGATGGCTACTTCCGGTAACTGTCCGACTGCCAAACTTGAAAACTACAAGTTAGAATAGTTTTAGGTGACTACAATGTCCATAATACTTGCGATTACATCGCGTGGGGGTTCAGCTGTTGGTTGCGCTGCTAGCAGAGATCCATGGAAGCGAATTAATTAGAGAAAATACCTAAAACTGCTAGTTTTAACACAGCTCTCTGAAAACGCATCCGATCCAAATCTTGAGCAGCGCTCACCCCCCGTCTAGGAGGTTTTTTGTAATTTGTTAGATTAGATCCCCAGTTAATCAGAGGTATAGCAGAAAGAACACGTAATAAACCTTTTTTTTTTTTTTGTTCTTAGCCTTTTCTGCAAGGTAATTAATATGTTTACTCCAAAAAAATTTATAGTGGAAGATTGCACCGAGAAACTTAACTTGTTTGCTTGGGTATATTAAATTATCATCAATCCTTATAGAGACAGCTTTTCTGCCTTCAAACGCAATTGTTTTCTTTAATTCATCATTCGAACTGTTCAATTTATACTCAAGCCAGATTATAATGAACCCCTCGTTGCATTTGCGTAGCACACTGGATTGTTTGGTAAATCCACGCATTAGTAGATCTGCACAGCAATATAGGTCTCCATGTCGATAGATCTATGAATAAACTTACTTTATTACTGAGTTTGTAAATGCACAGTTTCTGCAGGATTTGTCTGGTTTGATTGATTTTTATTTTTTAAACTTTATTTATTTCATGTTTTGGCTTGCTTGTTCTTATGTATTTAAGGTAAGTATGCTTGTATGTCTCTGTGTGTGAGTAGGGATGCTAATATGGTTCTCAAAAATTGGACAGAAGTTCAGACCATAGTCAATCATCGACCCAGGATCCTTTCAAGCATATTTTATAGTGGAGATCTATCGACCTGCATCATCCTGCACGCCGCGAAACTGTCAGAATAATTATACGGGAGACCTGTTGATGCGGAGATCAACCAACATGGCTGTATCCATCCTGCATGCTACCAGAGCCAGATACTTTTGCTAGTTTATTTCAGATAGGCAAATTTTTCAAAACACATGCAAGGTTCCAATAATGAAAGTTTACTACCAAGTCTGATAACTTTTCCTCAAAAGCACACCCTTGTAACATTTAATGAACTATCATTTCGTGTAAAACATAGTCTGAGAAATCTTATTGATTACTACACAAAAATTCTTTGATTCCTTTTTTCAGAGCTCGATTGCTGAACTTTTTGGCATGAGCATAGACTGACTCGGCTAATGCCTTGGCCGTGTCGGCGTGTTAGAAGTCCTGCGACATGTTCCAGTCTTTATGCGCTTTTATTGTAACTTCAAAGTTTGAAAACGGATGTCGTTTAGCCGACAAACGAAGCTGTGCTGCTTGCAACTTGGCGCAATGACAGGACTTTGACCAGAGACCGCAATACTGAATAGTGGTCATTATCTATTCGTTTCTACTTAATATCATAATAACAATCTGCATAAAACAGTGATAGTTGTAGAAAAAGCAGCAGCGTCAGCAATAAAACAAACAAACAAACAAAAATCCACCACCAACAACAAAAGTGATGATGATGATCATGAATGATGGGCGCTGTCCGATGTTCCGATGTTCAAGAGTCCGAAAAGTCAATAGTCCGACGATTTCTGTTCCGACGTAGCGATTGTCGACACCCATTCTGACTATCGATACTTCGGAATTTCGAAACAATAATCTGTTTCAACAGTCCGAAGAAGCGTTCATCCGACACTCCCGGTAGAATTTTTTTTCCGACGTGTCGATGGTCCGAAAGTTAATAAACACGTTTAAAAAGTTTTTTTTGTTGTTCTTTTGTTTGTTTTTGTTGTTGTAGCTGTGGTCACTGTTGTGGTCACTATGTGTGTGTGTGTGTGTGTGTGTGTGTGTGTGTGTGTGTGTGTGTGTGTGTGTGTGTGTGTGTGTGTGTGTGTGTTTCGTGCGTGCGCGTGTGTACGTGCGTGCGTGCGCACGCGTGTGCGTGTGTGTGTGTAAGTGTGTGCATGTGTGTGTTAGTGTGTGTGTTAGTGTGTGTGTGTGTGTGTGTGTGTGTGTGCTTGTGTATTTGTCTGTCTGTGTGCGCGTGTGCGTGTCCATGTGTGTGTGTTTGTGTGTCTGTCTGTCTGTATGTTTGTGTCTCTGCTTGAGGAAGAGAGGGAGAGGCAGACACAGAGAGAGGGGAGGGAGACAGGACAGATAGACAGTGACAGAGAGGAGGGGAGGAAGAGAGAGGGAGAGAGACAAAGAGACAAAGACAGAGCGAGACAGAGACACAGAAAGAGAGAGCATACACATGTGCGTGTGCGTGTGTGTGTGTGTGTGTGTGTGTGTGTGCGTGCGTGCGTGCGTGCGTGCGTGCGCGCGCGCGTGCTTGCGTGCTTGCACGAGCGCATTGCAACAAATCCAGTGATCCTTCCATTTTCTCCTTTTTTACTGATCTACCTTGCAGATCATCGGATGGGAAGGTGAATGGGGCGCCCACAGGAAGTTTCCCGTGGACATGGCGGCCTTCTCCGTCGGCTTGGAGCTGCTGCTGAAGATGCCACAGGTGAAGTTCCAATACAGCTGGCCCCTGGTAACCTGGAGACCCGGTTCCTGGAGAGCCTGGCACTGCCCCTGGAGGAATTCACGGTAGAACCTGACGCCAACTGCTCTCAGGTAACTGACTGTTGACGTCATAAACAGGTCGCTGTTTCAATGTTGGCGTCATCAACAGGTCACTGACTGAGAACATGGCGAGTAAACTAGTGAAGAACCCGTATACGTATACTCAGAGGCATAAAAAACGCGAAAAAATAGAGACAGTGCACGATTGTTCACATTGTGAACAGGACGTAAGCAATGTCGTTGGCACGTGCAACATTAGCAGTACGTGGTGTCTTGGCCGGTTGTAACCTCGTAACAGTGGGTGAATGTTGCCGTGTCAGCGTTTTTGGCACGAGGAGTGCATTTGCCATGTGGACTACCTACGCCACGTGCATCAATGTGAATTGCAACTCAATGTGGCCCCCATTGTGGGGCTATAAATTTCCAAACCCCAAAAAGTTCAAATCATCCCTTCCAGAGGCGCCAACATAAAGCCGAGACTTTCTCGTCAAGATCGTTGCATAGCAATGGGGCAACTGCAGGCCGGGGTTCCAATGAGGCAGGTCGCTATCGCATTCGGAGTCCACATTTCCACCGTCTATCGCCTTCTGGACCGCTTTCAAGCAAGAAACACCACTGATGACAGACCGAGGAGCGGCAGACCGAGGGTCACCACAGCAGCCCAAGACCGCCATCTTCTTCGTCAGCATCGACGGGAGCCTTACCAAACCGCTGCCAACACAGCCAGGAACACCGTCGGCAACCATGGCAGGCCAATCAGCAACAGGACCGTGCGTCGCCGACTGAACACAGTTGGTCTCCAATGCAGGCGTCCAGCCCGGCGACCTATCCTGACACTCCAGCATCGCCAGAACCGTCTGCAGTGGGCACAGATCCACGTGCATTGGCGCCATCGGGACTGGGGCCGAGTCCTCTTCAGTGATGAAAGCCGGTTCTGCGTCGACCCAGGCGATGGCCGCATCCGGATCTGGAGAAGAGCGGGGGAACGCTTCACGGATGCCAACATCACCGAAAGGGACCCATGGGGTGGTGAAAGCATCATGATCTGGGGGGCTATCGGCATAAATCGCCGTATTGGGCCAGTCATCTTCCAGAATGTGGGTCCAGGACGTGGTAACGGGGTCACTGCTGTTCATTACATCGACCAAGTCCTGAGGCCCCACATCCTGCCGCATTTCCAGCGGCATCCACAGAACCTGTTTCAGCAGGACAACGCAAGGCCGCACACTGCCCGTGCTACGCAGAACTTCCTGAGGCAGAACAACATCAATCTGCTGCCTCACCCAGCCCGTTCTCCCGACCTTAACCCAATAGAGCATTTCTGGGATGCCCTTCAGAGGCAGTTGAACCAGCTCAACCCCAGACCCCAGACAGCAGCTCAGCTTGCTGTTGCTGTGGGCCAGGTGTGGTGGCAAGTCCCCCAGAGGCAGACCAACACTCTGGTGCGCTCGATGTACCGCAGGTGCACAGCTGTGATCAATGCTCGAGGTGGTCACACCAGATACTGACATTCTGCTGTTAACACAGGGTCAAGGTCAAGTTCATGTGACCTTATTTTCTACCAGAATGAACTTTGAAAGGACACTTTTGCGGTGTTCGATTGCTTTTTCTCACTTTCTATTACCAGTTCAAAGGAATCGGTAGCCAAATTACGTCAAAATTTCTATACAGTTTGTTTTCGCGTTTTTTATGCCTCTGAGTATATTTGATAGCATGCTTAATCTGACAGGAAAATATCAGACAGTTTTAACCGGAGAGCATAATATTACTGTTTCTTTTATCCATTGTGGGCTGGCTTTGTGTTCCCTATGTGTGAGTCAGATAAACAAGATTCTCATCTACCGTGGGCTGAGAGTTCAGTCTAGCACTAATGGCTCATTGGTAGCCTCCTCTTCCTGAAATTCTGTAAACAATGTGGAAGCACAAAGAATACTCTTTTTTTTTTTAATGAGGACCTTTTCTGGCGGCACCAACAGTTATGGATAAACTCATCAGATTAACGATAATCTCTTTAAAACATGGCCATCATAAACACGGACAGAATTATAACAAAAATGAGCCAACGGAGAGCGTTTGACTGAATTAAGCAGCGCATACAACCTGAGTAGCTAAGTTGGTAGAGTGTCATATATAATACTGTCGCTGTGGAATCGTGTCGCAGCGATGCACGTAAAATACTGTCGCAGCAACATCATTTTCTGACAAAATTAGTCGCGCGACACCTTTTCACGAAAGTGGCCCTATAAAATATGGTTGCTGTCCATAAAATACTGTCGCAGCTCATTTAGCGACCGTATTTGGCGACAGGACACTGTAAAATGTTGTAGTCGTTGGATGCTGTCGGTTGCCACAATTTTCCCCAAAATGTGTAGGTGCGACTTTTTATCACGTGAAATGTTGCTGCCAGCGTTATTTTCTGTGGAATAAGATTGTAGCGATAGTAGGCCTATTTCATAGCGACGCGTTTTGCAGCATAATGGAAAAGGTGTCACCGTATTTGAGCGTCACAATGTCACAGTAAACGAGGCAGCTTTGTCATAAGAAAGCGTAGCAGGCATATTTGCATTTCTGACAGAAAGTGTAAATCAATTGGCAGGTAGGTGAGGTGGGTTGGTGGGTGGGTAGTTGTGTGTGTGTGTGTGTGTGTGTGTGTGTGCGTGTGCGTGTGTGTGTGTGTGTGTGTGTGTGTGTGTAGGTGAGGTGGGGGGGGGAGGAGGGAGCGCGCGCTTGCATGTGTGTATGCCTGCGTGCGCGCGCGCGCGCGCGCGCGCGTGCGTGCGTGCGTGTGTGTGTGTGTGTGTGTGTGTGTGTGTGTGTGTGTGTAAACTGTAATTATTAAGCACTGACCAGTCAGTGCGGCGGAAAATTAAGGTGGCAGTATAGTGAGTGAATATTGTCTATTTTCATTTTTCTGGATCTAAGTAGACACATGAAATTTTGCGCAATATAAGGACATAATACCAAATAAAATGGTTCTATTTGAAGTCTGTATCTCTAATAGTCTTGTTAACATCAGTATCATCAACTACTTTGTATTAGAAATCTTGCAGTATTTTGCACAATTGTAACCAAAAGTATATAAGTGTGATACTCAGTCAAAAGTTAGCATTTTAAAACAAAAATAAGTCTTCTTTATTTTTTCACATGCCCTCCCCCAGCTCCAACTCACACTCAACAAACAAAATATATTACTTCTTTATAAGGCTGTTTAATGCAAACATGCATAGCCAGTTTC
This sequence comes from Conus ventricosus, assembly GCA_018398815.1. Classification (NCBI taxonomy): domain Eukaryota; kingdom Metazoa; phylum Mollusca; class Gastropoda; order Neogastropoda; family Conidae; genus Conus; species Conus ventricosus. The sequence continues at coordinate 97,980,978 of CM031598.1, read as the reverse complement.
TAACCATTTTCAAACTCACTATCAGCCATAAACCCAAATAAAAAAATTTTTAATGATATTTCACCAAAAAGAATTCTCAAGAATTGCCACCGGAAAAAAATACTGGGTGTTTTTGTTTCCTTTCATTTTCCTTCTAACAAAATTGTCAGTCAAGTCTGCTATGCAAAACGTTCCAGTTTAATTTCGAGACAAAGTATCACGTTTAGTTAATCCATGCGTACGCACACACTCAAGCATATTATAGACTTTATATGCTGGTGTATACGCGTACATGTTTATAACTATATTTGTGCAAAATAAAGCCAACATTATTCTAATCTTGTGCTGCTAACAATGTAAAAGATGGGCAAAAAAATAATCAGTTATAAGCAGTTATTCAAAATACCTAATTGAAACACACAATTTATGGGATCATTGAGTAAAGTTTTAAACTATGCAAAGAGAGCCCAGCAGACACTGGAGAAACTTCAGTGTGAGCCCACTGCGTCATCGCTGACGCGATGAGGTCGACATTTGCCAAAGAAATTGAAGGGCTTACAAACATCCAACGTCTGAATCTGTGTAGCAGAACGTTGCAGTGCTTCCAAGACAATAGTTTAGGCAGAAAAGGAGCAGTCTTTAATACCAATCAACCGGCTGAAGAGGAGCAGCTTGCTCCATGAGAGCAGACGACTCCCCCTAAAGTGCCAAGAGCAACTGCCAAAAGACTGCACTGCCCCTCCACTCTAAATGTATAAACAGTCAGAATATAACAGGACTTAACAGTCAGTACTGAAAACTACCATTGAAAAAAATATCTTCCATGATGTTTTCCAGCCAGGTATATCTGGTATTTATTCGCACAGTCGCTTCAAACTCGGTGGTTCCTAATATGTGAAGAATAAGAGGCTGGAGGTAATCAATCTGTCACCATCAGTTTCATTTCATGCACGTGGCCTCGGTATCCCCCCCTCCCCCACACACACGCACACACACCCCTCCAAGAAAAAAAAAATTGGCATTGTGCGCATTCTTTTCAGGCCATTCCATTACCTACGTTTATGCGTGAAATGTGAAAACATATGATAGTGTTGAAAAAAGACATTTAGTGAGACGTAGATGTGCATGCAACTTGTCACTTCAATAAGTTGTTCGTTACCCATATTTCCTTTACATCAAACAGACGGAAAACATACTTTCTTTTTTTAACGGTGATCATCCCGAAGCTCTCTCTCTCTCTCTCTCTCTCCTCTCTCTCTCTCTCTCTCTCTCTCTCTCTCTCTCTCTCTCTCTCTCTCTTTTCTCTCTCTCTCTCTCTCTCTCTCTCTCTCTCTCTCTGATCCTGAGACACAGAGAGAGACACAGAGAGACAGACAGACAGACAGACTGACAGACAGACAGACAGACAGAGAGCGAAAGAGAGAGAATATATTTTGCTTTGTATCCATCATTCTATGGCACCTCCATACTATTTTGCACGTTATAAACCAAATAAATAAGGCTCTCATGGTTATGGTTTTACGCTGTCACCTTAGATAATTAAAGTTGCCGGAAAAATATTGTGAATGATGATGGTTCAATTCTGTGTGTGTGTGTGTGTGTGTGTGGTGCGTGTGCGTGTGTGTGTGTGTGTGTGTGTGTGTGTGTGTCTGGGTGCGTGCGTGTGTGCATGTGTGTGTGTGTGTGTGTGTGTGCATGTGTGTGTGTGTGTGTGTGTGTGTGTGTGTGTGTGTGTGTGTGTGTGTGTGTGTGTGTGTGTGTGGTGACAGGTGCTGGCTTGGCACACAAGAACAGTAAAGTACGGAAAGCTGAACACACCAAAAGTCAGGCTGCAAAACGAAACCAAGGGACAGAACTCTATTTCGCGTGTTTAGTTCAACTTTATAGCAGGTAAAATGGATAATGCATCGTAAGCAGGCGCGCATTCATATGCACACAATTACACACATACACACAGCCACAAAAACACGCTCACAAACACATCCACAGTCAGTTGTACACACACACACACACACACACACACACACACACACACACACACACACACACACACACACACACACACACACACACACACACACACACACACACACACGCACACACACACAGCCATGCTTTCTCTGTGTCTGTCTGTCTGTCTGTGTATCTGTTTGTCTGACTGTCTGTCTGTCTCTATCTCTTTCTCTATCTACTGTCTGTCTCTCTATCTATCTATCTATCACACATGTGCGCGCGCGAACACACGTAGCCATGCTTTCTCTCTGTCTGTTTTTGTCTGCTTTTGTCTGTCTGTGTGTCTGTTTCTCTGTCTGTTTCTGTCTGTCTGTCTATCTCTCTCCGCCCCCCCCCCCCCCCTTTCAGTATTTATCTATCTATCTATCTATCTATAACACACACGCGCGCGCACGCATGCTCTCTGGCACGCACACACAAACACACAGACACACACGCGCGGGCAGGCACACACGCACGCACGCACGCACACACACAGGCACAGACACACAGCCGCGCAAGTATGCACAAACTCTCTCTCTCTCTCTCTCTCTCTCTCTCTCTCTCTCTCTCTCTCTCTCTCTCTCTCTCTCTCTCTCTCTCTCTCGTTCGCAGTCACAAGCATACATAGACAATATCATACAATTTGAAAGGAAAAAAGCGGGAGTAAAACAACACCTGAAGAATATTTGAATTTCTTGTTCCATTTAGCGAGAATTTATCATAAATATAAACTAATCAAGAGGCCTACATTTCTTCTTATTTTCAGATCAAGCGGGGTTTTTTCCTTGTTGAATATGCACACTTTGAATGTGGAAACAAGACAGATTATTCCATGATTTTGTAAGGATTAAACTTTAATAAACACCAGAAGTGTCACAGATCAGTCAGCCGAATGTTCTCCAGTCCTTTTAGTAAATTTTGGGTAATTTTGTTCATATTGCGGATGAAGGTTAATTTTGTTTCTATGGGGATGAAGGATAATTTTGTTCATGTTGGGGATAGGTTCTCTTAGTTCTTCTAATGTGCGAACTCCACTACCACATGTATGGATACCCCTGGTTAGAAGTCAGAGTAAACTAGGGTGTAATTTGCATATCTATGAGGGTGTTGACATGTGGGTATTGAACTTGCATTTCTTGAAGAGAAATCCGTCTCACCTCCATGTAATCCACAGGACCTCAAGACGTGGGTAAAAAGATGTGAGGACGCAGCATGACAGTGGAGGCTGGACGTCAGCGCCCCAGTCCTGCGACCATCATTCAATAATGGATCGATCACGCTTTATTGGATCTCGAGGGTGGATGACCACCTTCGGAAGAACTCGAACCTATCTGACGGTTTGCACCTGATGGGCAGTGAGATGAGGTGGATAGCTGCAGCGGTAGGTCTTGGCTAGAGCAGAGGCCCGGGCTGCTGAGACCATGGGTAGTTTAGGGTACTTGAACCTGAGTTAAAATGAGGCGACAGACACTAACCAGACAATACCCAACTCTTTGTAGTGTGTGTGTAGAGTGTATACCAATGATTCCATGGACTAGTAGACTTTGGATCTTCGCATCTAATAATGTTAGTCTTTATGATGTGTGGGTTGTATGACCAGTAATCTCATTAGCTGAACAGGAATGATCGGGTGATCACGGTGATCTGTCTTTATTAATAACGGGTTGTATGATTGGTAATATCATTAGCTGAACTGGAATGATCGGGTGATCATGGTGATGAGTCTTTGTTAATAATGGGTTGTATGACCTGGAATCTCATTAGCTGAACAGGAATGATCGGGTGATCACGGTGATCTGTCTTTATTAATAGTGGGTTGTATGACCTGGAATCTCCTTAGCTGAACCGGAATGATCGGGTGATCATGGAGATAAGTCTTTATTAACAGTGGGTTGTATGACCAGTAATCTCATTGGCTGAACCGGAATAATTGGGTGGTCATGGTGAATCAGGGTGTATGTGTATACCATTAACTTCACTGGCTGAACTAGGATGAATCGAAAAGTGACTCGTGTCAAAAATGAGGTCTGTAGCAGATGTTGTTTGCTAACTTACTTTCTTCTAGGGATTTTCTTTTCTTTTGACACTTTTGTCTTGAACTTTATCTGCTCTTGCTTCCGTTCTGTTCGAATCATCACATTTGATGAAAGAAATGTCAAATTTATCATTCACTCAACAAGTGCACAACATTAAACATACACATACACATAACGCGTGGTATCAGTCATGATTTTCACACATGCATTTGATGATAGAATTAGAAGACAAAGTTAGGCAGAGTCTCTTTCTTTTCAAAGGACTCTCTCTCTCTCTCTCTCTCCTCTCTCTCTCTCTCTTCTCTCTCTCTCTCTCTCTCTCTCTCTCTCTCTGAGAAGGGAGGTAATGATGCAAATTGTAGTACTAATTTTGCTATTAACCAGTTTGGTTGTGTGGATAAATGTGTGAATGATCACTTTTTGTCGTTTATCACTTATAATGTTGAAGGTTTGTTAACAACAGCAAATGAGATAGATTTTTCTTCGTTTATGAGTAAATATGATTTTGTTTTTTTTAGTAGAAACTTTTATTGAATCAATTTCTGACACGTTTGTTCAATCCCATTTTCCTTTTGTGTCCCCTGGTGTCAAAGTGTCGGACAGTGTCCATGGTCGCCTTTCCCCTGGTGTCAAAGTGTCGGACAGTGTCCATGGTCGCCTTTCCCCTGGTGTCAAAGTGTCGGACAGTATCCATGGTCGCCTTTCCCCTGGTGTCAAAGTGTCGGACAGTATCCATGGTCGCCTTTCCCCTGGTGTCAAAGTGTCGGACAGTGTCCATGGTCGCCTTTCCCCTGGTGTCAAAGTGTCGGACAGTATCCATGGTCGCCTTTCCCCTGGTGTCAAAGTGTCGGACAGTGTCCATGGTCGCCTTTCCCCTGGTGTCAAAGTGTCAGACAGTATCCATGGTCGCCTTTCCCCTGGTGTCAAAGTGTCGGACAGTGTCCATGGTCGCCTTTCCCCTGGTGTCAAAGTGTCGGACAGTGTCCATGGTCGCCTTTCCCCTGGTGTCAAAGTGTCGGACAGTATCCATGGTCGCCTTTCCCCTGGTGTCAAAGTGTCGGACAGTATCCATGGTCGCCTTTCCCCTGGTGTCAAAGTGTCGGACAGTATCCATGGTCGCCTTTCCGGTGGAGTTATAATGTTTGTTCGTAAAGAACTAGGTCAGTACATAGAACAAATTCATGTAGAATATGACAATGTCATTGTGTTAAGACTATCTAAGAGACTTCTTGGAACCGCTAGCGATTGTGTTTTACTAGGAATGTATGTACCTCCAGAACACTCACCTCATTATGAAGAAACTGACATATATAATGGTACTCTGCTACTTGAGGCACTTCTACTAGAATTAATTAGAGATTATGGAGACATGCCAATTATCTTATGTGATGATTTTAATTCTAGAACTGGTTCCATGAACACTAGCATTGCTGACCCGCTCGATGAAATCTACGAAATGGGTATTGACCACGATGACTATCAATTTGACAATGAAACCAACAGATATTCCAATGACCAAGCTTTTAACGATTTGGGGAAACTGCTTATAAATGTGTGCCAAGAATTTCAATTAATAATACTGAATGGTATGGAATCATTACATTTTCCAGGGGGTTATACATACATATCACAAACAGGTTGCAGTGTTGTTGACTATTTTATTGTTTCCCGTAGTTTACTGCCAAAATGCAAAAAAATGAATATTTTGCCAATGACTGAATCAAAACATTTGCTTGTAGACCTCTACATGAATACTTCTTGTGGTGTTGCTTCCAGTAAAATTGAATCAGTCCTTTTCAATAAGAAAATATAAATGGGATGAAGAGAAAAGGATAGAGTTTATAAATAGAATGAAATCAAATCATGTTAATGATTTATTAAATATAGCAGCATCATTGATTGATGTTGACATTAATGGAGCACTTAATAAATTTAATGAATGTTTCAATTATGCGGGTGAGTGTATGGAAAGATTAATCGTAATTAGAGGTGAAAAGCAGCAAGCATGGTTCGATCAGGAATGTCGACAACAAAGGACATCGCTTAGACAAGATTTAAGGAAGATTTGTAACGCACGTTTGAGTAAAGATGATAATAGTATTTGCACGCAGCCAAGAAAAGATCTTGACAACGACAGGACTAAGTATTCACAAAAAAAGAAGAGAATACAAGGAACTCCTAAGACAAGAAAAAAGCACACAACGAACAAATCATTGTTAATCTGCAAAACAATATAAAAGACCCAAAGAGATTTTGGGATACTATCAGATCTGTTCGACTAAGGTCTAATGGTCAAAACTCAATTAGTACAGAAGAATGGTACAACCACTTCAAAGGAGTTTTTAATGATCCTGTCACTGATTCTGTCGATGACAACGAATTTGATGATGTACATGTACCCATTGATAGAAATTGTGATGAGCTAAATAGACACATCTGTACAGAAGAGGTCAAGGTCGCGATCAAAGCTTTAAAGAGTAACAAGGCAGCAGGGCCTGATGGTATAATAGGTGATTTTTTTAAGAACAGTTCAGAACAAATAATTCCATTTTTCGTTAAATTATTTAATTTTCTTTTTGATAATAGTCTCTTTCCTGATGAATGGTGTTTGTCGATTATACATCCATTGCATAAAAAGGGAGATTTGAGTAACACTGATAACTATAGAGGCATATCACTGTTGAATATTGCTAGTAAACTCTATAGTTTTATTTTAAATAAACGAATTACAAAATGGATTGAGGATAATGATATCATTGGGGAAGAACAAGCAGGATTCAGGGAAACCGCAGAAACCGCACGTTGCATCTAATTTTGTGAAGAATTCAGCTCTATCAAGTTGTGCTGAAAAATCTCCTCATCTGTAGGCATGAAAAAATGCTCTCTTTTAATGGTTTTGTTCAAATCTTTGGGATCCATGCAGATCCTCAAAGTTTTGTCTGGGTTTTCTACAACTACCAAACTACTGAACCAGTCTGTTGGTCCTTGTTTTTCTATCACACCTAGCTTTTCCGTTCTGTCAAGTTCTTCTTTGATTCTGCCTTTTAATGCAAACGGAACTTTTCTTGGTGGCTGTATGGCAGATTTGACATTTGGATCTACCTCAATATGATGTGGTTTGTTTAGACACCCCAATTCCTGGAATACTTCAGGATATTCTGAGTATACCCTTTCAGCATCTATACTCAAAATTTGAACTATATTCAATTCTTCAACTGATTCCAAACCTATGAGTGTTGACTGATTTGTGTCTACGACAAAGAATTTCAACTCTTTACCCATCTCGTCAAGTTTGCAAGTGCCATCAGTTTTCTGTGTTTCACCTTTGTAGCTGCGGTTTTGCTTTGGTCTTTTTCATTACATGTTTTGTGTCCAATTTCTTGTATGTCTTTGATGGAATGATGTTTGCCTGAGCACCTTTATCAATCTTACATTTAATGTTTTGATTTGAACATTTGCAGTGACAAATAATTCTTTTCCTTCAATTTTTGCCTTTGGTTTTTTTTCACTTCACTTACACTGACTTCCCTTTTTGAATCTGTATCATACTCAGTCTCTGTGTCAGTGTTTGATCCATCATCATGCATACTGTGTACTTGTTTCTTTCTACGTTTACAGCATTGCTTAAAATGATTGTATTTTGAACACAGTGTACTTTTTTTTTACCAAATGCTGGACATTTTCTTCGATCACGTGTGTATCCACATCTTGTGCACTTAATTTCCTTGTCATCTTTTTGTGTGTGTTTTTTTTCATGATGATCTTTCTTCATTGTACTTGCATGACTGCTTTTGTAACTAAGGGATTGTATTTTGTGGATTTTTTCATCAGGTTTTGTCATGATTTGCACTTTTGATGTAGAGTTTTCATGTGCCCTGCAAATGTCAATGCATTTTTATTTATGTTAGATCTTTTACCACAAGTAATTTCTTTCTAACATCACCCTCTTTCACACCGACAACTATTCTATCTCTAATCCTTCTATCCTCTAGATCACCAAAATTACAAGTTTTTGCAAGTTTTCTCAGTTCAGCAATGTACACTTCCACACTTTCTGAACTGTCTTGTGTTCTTTTCTTGAACAAATAGGCTTCGTACACTTCACTAATTTCACCACGGAAAAATTCTTCAAAATTTTGTATAACAATGCTAATGTTGTCATCGTTTTCTCCGTCTGCAAATGAAAATTCATTCATCAACTCTGCTGCCTCTTCTCCAATGCAAGACAAAAAACACGGCACATCTATACTGAGGAGTTCCTTGCTGTAATTTCAAAGTTCTCCCACGATCTCTTGAATCTTTTCCATTCTTTGATGGAAGACCCATTATCCAAAAATAATTTTGATGGTGGAGGAACATGGCATGTCGTTTCTCTCCTCCTTGATTCTCTTATATTTGTCCGGTGGTCTCTTTCATCGCTCGACATCTTCGTTCATCAGTTGTTATTCTTGGCAACCATGAGCGTCCGTAACGTTGATCAGTTTACAGCTTCGTTTCAAGATTATAAGTGTTGATCAGCTGTTTGAAGGCTGTCGATCTTATTACAGGATCCCTGTCTGACACCATGTTTTGTTTCTTTCTGTATTTTTCATTCCACGTAAAAGAAAGAAAACAATATGAATTTGGACGTGGTAGTTATTATTCAGTTTGGTTCGCCATGTTCACACAACCTAGCAACCAATCACAAATCAAATAAATAACAAAGATGGAAAATAAATCTTGCATACAAATGTGACAGCCACCAACTACAGGCAGTAGAAGCTTCCACCAGTCCAAAGGAATTCACCAAACAGTGAACAATTCAAACTCTAACGCTGTTCAATTGTCACACGAATGTTCACAATATCCGACATCACCTGTTCTCAATAATGACTAGGCTCTACAGATCCTTTCTTTGAGCTGGCTACACAACGGGTAAATCTAACCAGCTGCTAGCTTAATTCCCTACCTAAGAAACAGAGATTCAAATAGCCAGTTATAATACGTAGAAATGTTGGTATGCTTGTCTCCTAGACACTACAGCGTACGCTCTTACCAACTTAAATGACGTAAAAATCCTGACGTCAATAAAAGACATACGTACACTGCGTACATTACGCACTGCGAATGAATAATCCAAACCATTGACCACTTCTGTTCCAATGAATGGACTTTCGCACGACAAAAAAAGACAACAACAACAATATTTACGATTACTATATCAATGTGGCGCAATGAAACGTTGTAAGACAAGAAACAGTTATTGCTGTTGAATTCTACGCACCTACTACTGGCAGTCGTTTTGATTTTCGTGCATGCGTATAACCAGTAATTCCATTGGCTAAACCAGTTGAAAGCCAGGCGGAAACCCAGTTAAGGCATGAGTCATCTGTGAAAAAATGAAATCATTCCATATCGCTGAGAGAGACGGGTCTTTGGGTCGGAGTCAGAAGACTCTACCTGTAGAGAAGGCACTGGTAGCCTGGGTGAGGCGACAAACCAGAATCCAGAAAACACGACTGGAGTATTGCCCACCTGTGCGGAGGACGGAAGAGGCGTCAGCAAGTCGTGTCAAACCTGTTGGAGCCAAGACAGGGAGTTCCAGGCGGCTGGGATGTCTGCGGCGTTGGAAAACCTGTTGGAGAGGCCAGACAGGATTGCAGCGGCGGAGGGTCTGTGCAACGAACCAGAGTACAATGGGCTCAATCCGAGTGAGACAGCTACACTGCTAGTTTCCCTGAACTGGGATTCGGCCGAATCAGGACGACTGAGGACCCGGTATGGTGTCCTCGGAGAGGTCAGCATAACTGTGACTGTACAGACTAATGAAAGAACCGAACAGGTAGTCAAGAGAAACAACGGGCATGTTACAATGAAAGAACCGAACAGGTAGTCAAGAGAAACAACGGGCATGTTACAATGAAAGAACCGAACAGGTAGTCAAGAGAAACAACGGGCATGTTACAATGAAAGAACCGAACAGGTAGTCAAGAGAAACAACGGGCATGTTACGAATGTTTCTTCTTTCTTTTGTTTTAAGTGTGTATTAGTAGATAGAACATTAGACACGCTGTCTTTCCCGGGTAGCTAAATAGCTGAGCTGCACTAGATGCAATCATTGAATTCTCTGCGTGATATTTACATTTTGTTTGGTACAGATAGATACACCACGGTATTATGAACTGTGGTGTGTCTCTATTTGACGCCAGGAACGCAGACACAACCAGCCGTGTCTCCCTGATGAGTTCGACCCAGCGGACGAAAGGCCTCGGAGCAGGCAATACAAATATATCTGCCTTCAAAAAGGATTGCGATGGTTCCCTTATGCAGCTAGTGAAGAGTTTTCATATCTGAAATATATGTTCTTAATTTCATGTTCCCAGTTTCTCCATCTTCAAACTCCCTCCCCCCTCCCCTCCTTAAGTCCAAATCTTTGCCAAGTCATTACTATGAAGACAGTTCAGTTGTTGGCCTGCGCTTGTTTTTTCCCCCACTATTAGATTGTTCGTCTATGTATTTGTCTGACTTTATTCAAGTTTAAAAGGCTGTGCCAGTCTTGAATAAAAGTTACTCTGTGTTAGGTTTTCTTATGGGAGCAAAACATACCCCACTTATTCACTGTTTATTGTTTACTGTTCCCTGCCTCATTTCATTTTATTTCCATAATCATATAGTTATAAAAACCCCGTCACAGGTAAACTTTTTTTCAAAGTCAGCTCATCACTGTTAAAAGGAAAGGTGTCTCTCGATGAAATCAATGTAGACACTTTTCAGAGAGAAACAAGCATATGCAGCTAGTCCATATGGAAGGGAAGCTCTGGAAGCTATTTCATTTTCCCAGTAACAACTTGCGAATCCAGATGATTTATTCCTTGACTTCCTCTTGTTGAAAATTATATTAAAGACTTTTCTTACGCAGCCATGAAGAAGAAAAAAAAACCAAGTGAAACAGCCCAAGTCAAATGATCCGAGAGGGAAAAGTTGAAATCATACGGGGCAAAAAAAGAACAGAATGGATACTTGTAAAGTCGAGAGCTAGGTGGATAGTTACTTTTGTAATTTGTAGAAAAACAACGTTTTGTTAACAAAAATGTGGTCAGACATACTGATAAACAGGATACTATTCTAAATGACCGAAAAGAAATTTTAAAGAACGTCCAGTAATTTCGTGAAAAGCTGTACATGAAGTTAAACTTAGAGCATTGTGAAATAAGTGGTCTCATAGAATATAACCCATATCTATCTGAAAACATATACATCAGATTTATACATCAATTTATACATCAGAGCTATATGCAATTATGAAACCTCTGAATTGCATCTTATATGACACGCCAGTATCATTTTATAGTGTGCTATTTTGTGTTGATTCAAAATCAGTTTTACAATCATTAAAGCACTGGAACTCTAAAATTAGAACTGATATTCTTTTTGAAATTAAGCATCTATTACATTGTTTACTTTCCCGAGGTATAGCAGTTGATTTTTGCTGGGTTCCTTCACATTGTGGCTTAAAAGAGAATGAATTACCAGACAAATTGGCAAAACAGGGAGCTTGTACAATTTTTGAAACACCCTTCAACAAAGTCTTAAATTTTTCTCCGCATGAATTGATCCCGCGATTGGAAAAGAATATGTGGAAGAAACATCTTAATGAGAAATTATTCGTTCTGCCATCATATCCAAGGTATCTAGCCAGATTAATTCATAAATTACGGTTAAATACATGGAGTACAAAATATTCACGAGGTATAGCGTGTATATGTCAGGAGAATACCTCAATTCGTCATCTTTTATTTGAATGCCCTATACTAACTCCAGCTTATAAGGAGAAGAATATTTTTATAAATATTTCTGACCACGTTGATAGTGTGGTAAATAACCCTTGCTTTTTTTATATTGCTTTAGTTATTGCTCAGTCCCCATTTGCAAAACTATTGTGAAAAAAGCCATTTCAGATATGTGTGTTAATAGTGGGTTTTTTTTTTTTTTTTTTGGGGGGGGGGGGGGGGGGGTGGGGGTGGGGGAAGGTGCTGGTAGTACAATGGAATGTACATTGCAGTTTAAAGGTCTAAGATCATCTTGCAATGAAAAGACGTTAAATATAACTACTGAACTGAACTGAACCCATATCTAAATATTGACGAAGCAAACTGTTTAGAGAGTGAAATTATGCTTCAAGAGATAATGTGGCATTAAGAAATGTGGAGAGAAATAGAAGTATTGATGCAGAGAGATTAACGGTCGATCTTTTCATCCTTTTGGAGTAGCTCCATAGTTAGAGCATTAAACCTTGGATTCAAAGACAGGTAATTATCACATATACACCCAAGGGAGATAGACCTCAAGGTTTTTTTTTTTAGTTAAAAGAAAAACGGGAGACCCATATCATTAGTATCATTATTAAATATTTTGTACAAAATCGGGTATCATGCATAAATGATCGTTAGAAATCGTTTTACCTGATCTAATTAATTGAGACCAAACTAGACTGATCAAGAATAGATACACAGTGGGTAACGTAAAACCCATTTATGATACAATTGCCTGTCGTGAAGAACACGAATTACCCGGGCTTTTATGGCACATTGATTTTCAGAAAGCTTTCGATTCATTTAATTTGGACTTTCTATTCAGGGTATTACAAGCATTTGGTTTTCAAGGGCGGATATGTACATGGGTAAAATCATTTATGGAACTCTTGAATCATGCGTTTTTGTAATGGTCCAATATCCAACTGCTTTAACGTGGAACGCGGTTGTAGGCAATGTGACACACTGCCACCATATATCTATTTACTCTACATAGAAATCCCAGCTACAGTGATACACCAAAATAAAGATTCCATGGCCTAACTATCAGTATTGTTGAACGTTAAATTTTCTGTATGCAGATGCGGTTTTTTTATAGCAGACTGTAAGAATATTCAGACTTCTATAAACCTGTGCCCCTTTTGGTTTTGGGCGGGTTTCCCTAATTACAAATTTTAGGACTGTGCAATCTGCCTATTCAGAAAAAAGTCTAAAGTCTTTATGGGGTCCCCTCTCAAGGGAATAAAATCGACTAAACCCAAAAAATTTCACAATGTCAATACTGCTGTTAACGGATCAAATTTTTCTGTACTACATGCTCCTTGTATTTTCCCTTGGCGCTTGCTTTTGCCATTGATAATCATGTTGTTATTTCCTTTTGTTATTTTGTGTACTATAATTTTTTTTCCGAAATCCTGACTTTCCCTTTTCCCCATGCCCCCCCCCCAAACCTTTTGCCCTTCTCTGTTTAGTTCTTTTTTTTATCCTTTTTTCTTTTTAAATGTAATGTTTAATTTCACGAAGTTCTAAAAAAATATAAATAGTCGGGAAATTACCCGGCGAAAAAAGCCTTTTTTTTGTTTTTTTGTATTCATCGTCTGGGGACACTTCAGTGGCTTCCCCCCAGTGTCATTCCACGCTACCCCTTGCCCCGCTGCCCCCCAACTCGGAAATTCAAGGGAGCAGTCGGTGTAAGTCTCTAAGGAAAACCCGTTTTTCATTTGTCTGTGTCTCGGGTTTCTTATGATTTGGGGTAAATCGAACGCGGTTTGATTGGAAGCATAAAAAAATGGACAAAGTCGCGCATGGGCGTTCAAAATTGAAACCCCAAAAAAAAATTCATACGGGGGTATAGGGTTCAAAAAGGACTTAAAGAATAGTAGGAAGAGAATCTGAAGAGGGGATTGCAGCGAAAAATTTTGTTTAAGTAAAGGTAAGAAAAAAAAAAACCCTAAGCCCCGGCTAGAATAGAATAAAGAAAACTTAAAACTTTCAGAGTGATTATCTTTGGGTGCCTTTTCAAATTTTTTTTTGTTTTTTCAAACGGGTAGGAGAATATGTAAAAAACCCTTTTGTGGAATGAAAAAAAAGACAAAAAAAGGCGGAAAACGGCCTTAAAAACAACAGAATGTAGACTTTTATCTTCCCTTTGTTTGAAAAACTAGTCCGTCTGGATCCCTAAGATGAAGGATCAAACCTAAATGGAAAACAAAACCTCGGGCTCTCCGGTCCCGTGGGTTGTTCGAAATTTTTAAAAAGTGATGTTCTGGGCAGAGTCTTTTAAGGTTTTTTCCTCTATTTTTTTAAAATGAAGTCAAATTGAAGACTCGCAAAATATATGGCTACGATAAACGCTTCAGTTAGGACAAGATCGATTTCTTCAAAATGCTTTAAACGAAAGCGTTTTTATTTCAATGGTCGCCTCCTTCTCACGCACTTAAGTAATTAATACGATGTCAATTTTTATTTCCCCCTTTTTGGTTATAAACCAGCAAAATATTGAAATTTACGGAAATTGATTTATCATCGAAAACATCAGATTACCTTTTTCATGCTGTCATAACTATCGGTTACTTTCAAAGATGATTTTATATTTTTGGTTAAAATTGAGGTTCCAATTGTTACAAACGGGACAAAAAATTATCAAAAGCTCCGTCGGGTAATTGTCACATGAGATTCAAATTAAGGGTTTTCAACTGAGAATTTGCAAAAATGTTAGAAATAAGTCCCTTTTTAAAAAAAAACGGGGGTGACTGAAAAACGATGATGTAGTTTCAAACAGGGGGATGATAACGATGGTGTAGTTTAAAAACAGGGGTGATGAAAAAACGAGGATTTGTTTAAAACGGGGGTGATGAAAAAGTGGGGGTAGTTTCAAACGGGGGACTGATAACGATGAATATAGTTTAAAAACGGGGGTGACTGAAAACGTGGTGTGTTTCAAACAGGGGGGATGTAACGTGGATGTATTTTCAAACGGGGTGATGAAACGAGGATGTAGTTTCAAAACAGGGTGATGAAAAAGATGGATGTAGTTTCAAACAGGGGTGACGGTAACGATGAATGTAGTTTAAAATTTGGGGCGACTGAGGGGGTTTGGGGCCAAATTTGGGAGAAAAGTGTTGTTGTTCTTGTTTTTTTGTTTTGAATTTTGTTCGTTTTCCCTTGAAGAGCCCGAAGGGTAAAACGCGTCGAGTTTTTTTGTAATTGTTTGTCCCCTTTGTTCGGCGGAAGTGTAGTTTTTCTTTTAAGTAAAGGTAGTGTGTTTGTGGATATCTGAAGCGGAGAGACCATATATGTCTTAAAAAAAAGACTTATTTTGAAAGTTTGGGAATATTTTTTTATTCTTTAATAAAAAAGAAAGTTCTCATGCACAGAATAAATGTATGAAAAAATTTCTCATTCTTCAGGGTTTTGATGTAAAAATCGCAGTTACCCCCGCTCATCTATTGTCGTCGTTACCCATAAATCTTTCATGTGTTTTTCTGTCTGTCTATCTATCTATTATCTATTTTTCTGCTCCCCCTCCTCCCCCTCCTGTCTCTCTCTCTCTTCTCTCTCTCTCCTCTTCTCTCTTCTCCTCTTCTTCTCTCTCTCTCTCTCTTCTGTTTTCCCCTCCCTTGTCTTTCTCTCATTGTGCGTAGTCCGTCCGTACGTGTGTTGTGGTGTGTGTGTGTGTGTGTGTGTGTGTGCGTGCGTGCGGGGTGCGTGCGGCGTGCGTGCGTGCTGCGTGCGTGTTTGCTGCGTGCGGGCGCGGCGCGCGCGTGCGGGGTTTTGTGTTTGGATGTGTGTGCGTGCGTGCGTGCGTGCGTGGTGCGTGGTGTGTGTGTGTGTGTGTGTGTGTGTGTGTGTGTGTGTGTGTGGTGTGTGTGTGTGTGTGTGTGTGCTGTGGCACGGCGCGCGCGGCGTGAGGCGCGGTGGTTTAAGAGGGGTGGTGTTTTTGCACGTGGGTGTGTTTGCGTGCGTCGTGCGTGCGTGGTGTATGTGTGTGTGTGTGTGTGTGTGTGTGTGTGTGTGTGTGTGTTTTGTGT
Organism: Conus ventricosus; assembly: GCA_018398815.1. Lineage (NCBI taxonomy): Eukaryota > Metazoa > Mollusca > Gastropoda > Neogastropoda > Conidae > Conus > Conus ventricosus. The sequence goes on along the minus strand of CM031598.1, from coordinate 97,965,147 downwards.
TGTTGTGTGGTGTGTGTGTGTGTGTGTGTGTGGGTTTTTTTGTGGGGAACTGGTAGTTCTTTACTGGAAGCATGGGGTTTGAACCTGGCTGAACCCCGACAAGAACTAGCCCAAAGGGGGCATGAAACAAAATCTGTTAGAGTTTTACTCTTTTGTTTGAAAGTATTTGTTTGTTGACAGCAGGACTCAGAGAGTGAGGGTTACTGGGCTTCCCAGGGGGATTGCGATTAGTTGTAATGATAGAAGGGGAGATTAAAGAGATTATTCGATGCTCTTATCAGGGCTCTTATTGAAAGGGCCCCGGGTCACAATCAGAGTGTTTGGGAGTGGAGCTTACAGTCGTGAGTTAGACCCCTTTTGGGTTGGATTTTTTTTTGACCTGAAATACCTATTTTCCCCTCAGAAAACCTTGGGTACCGCTTTGGGGTTCAGAAATGTTGAGACAGTAATAGAGAAAATGGGTCCCCTCGTCCCTTTTAAATTGTGCCCCTTTACACAGTGAATGTTAAACGTCCCCTGCCCTCTATGGCATAAGGCTAAGGATTTAAACTTGAGATGTTTTTATTAAGGGGCAAGGTTGGGGTGTATTTTCCCCAGTTTGCTGTTGAGAGGCGAGAGGAATATACAAACCCCCAAAACCTTCGTCTGAAAATTTTTTCTTTAAAAAGTCGAAAATTTTAAAAAAGGGGTGTAGCCTAATGGTATGAGTTGCGCAAACAACAGCGCGTAGCCGCTATGACCATCTGGGGTGATGAAAAATCACAATCAGTTCCAAGATCAGTGTGCTCTCCCCGGTCTTTTCCTATTACTTATGTTTGTGAAACGTCGATTCTAAAGTGAAGTTGAGAGAAGGATCAGGCATTATAAATGAGTGCTTCCCCAAGATCCCTTTGGGTTTATAAAGACCCCATTTCCAGCTTGGAGGGCCAGACCAGCGTAAGGAAGCCCCTTGGACCATACGAAGACCTGTTATCCCTTGTAAAAAAAAGGAAAAGGAGGAATGGTCTGTTTCCAGATCTACAGGACCTGCAAAAACCATTTGGGAACAATGCGAGGGGGAGAAGGAGAGGAAGACAGAGAAAGAGATAAAAAGGATAAAAAAACAGTGAAAAGGACGATCTACACTCAGCCAGCCCGACCCTCTGAGAACGGAGAAGTGGAG
>CM031598.1:97941485-97958985 GCA_018398815.1 Conus ventricosus | reverse complement strand
TTCGGCAAGATGATCGATGTACTCCATACCGTCAACTTATGACCGGAAGTAAATTTCCCCGACGCCTGTCGAACTTACCCTGTCGAGAAGTTAAGAAAACAAACCCAGTGAAGCACGCTTGCAACACTACGATTCCTCTTCGGCCAAGGATTGGGTTTGAGCCAAAGTTGATTTGTGCTCATATTTGGAGGTTGACCACACCAACGTCTTTGTCGCGCTGAGCTGGTAGTAGAGAACGTAAAAAACACCGATCTGGCTCACTTGCTCCTCCACCGAGTTTTTGGGCGAAAGTGCCCTAAAGCCGCCTATTCCTGTTCTCTGACAAGTAACCAAAAAATAACGACCCTACAAACAAATATACTGTGTAGGGTTACCGTTTTCAATACTAATTTACTAAAGTTTTCAGATTTCAGTTTTTGTTTAATCCTTGTTTTTCTGATCATTTTAAATCCATTTTCCGCAAACTTTTTTTTCAATGATTTTGCCCTTTCTGTGAAAAAAAACACAGTTTTTAAAGTTCTCAAAAAGTTTTTTAAACCGGTTATATTTTTGGCATAAAACCACAATTTTTCCCCAGCTGCCTTTCCCACAAAAAGCTATTTTTGACAAAGTGTTTCTCTTTTTAACTATTCTTTTTCTCCCCAAACAGTTCTTAAAAAATAGTGTCTGCGTTCCTTCAAAAGCTATAAAACTGTTCTAAACACCCCTAAGTTTTTTTGCAGGTTTAAACTAAATATGTATCATTGTCCATAAAACCCTTCTTTCATGATATGCTTTTTCATTTAAGTGGGGACAAAAAACCCAATAGTTAAAAATTATACGAAAACGTTTGAAGGGGCGGGGCAATATTGTTTTCCCAAAACCCAGTCGTCCAAAAATTAATGAAAATGAGGGGTTTTTGTATAAAGTTTAAACGCTCCTATTTTTATATAAAATTTAATCTAATCCAGTTTGTTTTTTCTGCTCTCTGCAAAACTTTTAGTAAATAAAATCTTAAGGTCTAAATGTGTAAGTTTAAACCCAATTTTTGCTGTAAGATTTTTCTATTTAAAATAATAATTTTTTGTTGTTGTTTTATAACCTTAATATCCCCACCTTTGTGAAGAATGCGACAGAAATTTTAAAGAGTAAGTTAAGTTTTGCCACTAATTAGAAATCCTTTAAAAAAGGACGTCACTAACGCCCAAAACCCCCACCCTCTCCTTATCTTTTAAGAAAAAATTCAAATATTATTTGAACGGTCTCCAAATTTCATTTGCGGAAAAAATGTAATTTTGAAAAGCATTTTTTAAAACCGTTCCCTCTTTGTGGGGATGTACTTTTTTTTCCCCCATACGGCTTTATTTAATCTTTTCCGCTTTGTCATTGGCAAAAGACTTACATGTAAAGGGCCAGAGTTGAATGCTTTTTGAATTTTTTTGCGGCAAAAAATATGTAAATGGGTTATGAATTAAATTTTTTATGCCCCCCCATTCAAAATTGGGGTTCTAAGTCCCATTTGAGGCGGGGTTTTCGAACTATTTTTTATTCATATGCCAACTTATTTGCTTCTAGAGCGAGCTGTTTAGTTTGGGAAAACTTTTTTTTTGTCGCCAACCTCTTTGCGTTTATAATCCCCATTTTTAGTGTATCAAAACCATACAAAGCCCCTATTCCCTTTCTGTTCAAAGCCGCAACGTTGAAAGGGTCTTTTAATTCAAAATTTAAAACCCCCTCACGGCGCTAATGTAACCCCTGATTCTTCTGGCCCCGCGACATTTTTTTAGTCAACGCTTATTTTATTTCCAAAACAATGTGCAGTTTCACATTTTACCTTTTTCCCCCGCTTTGTTTTTGATTTTTAAAAATGATCCAACCCCCCCACAAACTAATCTTTTAAACTGAAATTAGGGAATTGTAAATTCATAATGCAATATGCCCCCTTCCCGACGGAAGAGCTTTTAAAAACATTTGGGGGGCCTCATCTTAAAATTTTTTCTCAGTCCCTAGCTCACCCAAATGAACATAGAGTATTGAATGTAATGCAAGATCGAGCGGTTTTTCCCCCCTCATAAGTATTTTTGTCTGGCCCCTAGCAATAAAACTTGAGTGGGAAATTGTGTTGTAAAGCCTAACATTTTAGCTAGCTTCTATCAAAAAAGAAAAGGTTTCTTTTTTCTTCAAGCTAAATGTTAACATTGTTTTAGATTGCATTTTTAAAAGTTTAGAGAAATGTCAAAGTACTCATTGCTTTTTTAGTGAGCAAAACCCGTAATAACCTCAGGTATTGTTAACTGGCTCATTTGGCCCTGCTCGTTAACTTTTAAAACCCTTATTATTCTCCCGGGCTTCACTTATATTTAAACCATACGACTTTGAAAAAATTTTCAGAAGGAAAACCTTTTGGCCCCGCATTCGTTATTAATAGATGTTCAAAAAAACGAGGGGGGTTTTGAGTTGTTATTTAAAAATTTTTTTTGAACAAATTAAAAATAGTGCTTTCAAATTACTGATGCAAATTTCTGTTGGGCCGCACTAAAACTTAAAAATTATGAAACTGATCTTTGGACATTGCTGGACCCAGACTGCCCTTTTCATAAAAGGTGAGTACCCCATTAAGCAGATATTTAACCCCCCTTTTAAAAACGCCACCCCAAAAGAAAGCTGGTTTAGTATCGATGCAGTTTTACAGAACTAGTTAACTTTGCTGTGTTTTGCGCATAAACTGGGTGGGGGTGGCGAAGCTACATTTAAAAATCACCATGATCTTTGGTGAGGTCAGTGAAAACGTTTTTCATTTTTTTTTTCCCCCTTCGACTTTTTTTAACTGAACTGCGAGCACCATTACCAAATGAAAACTTTTAATCCACTTAAAAACATAATAGACAAAAGGTTTTTGAAGGATCTGAAAACGAATTCAATATTAACATCAAGACGGTTTGACAAAAGTTGGTCATAACCCAGGCCCTAGGCACCTTTATTTTCGGGGACGCACAGAAAGTATAACTTGACTGGCTCCCCCTTTTAAAATCTTTTTTTTTTGGAAAAACTGTTGAGCCCGGGGGTCCCTAAAAGAGCATAAAAAAGCTGGAAACATTTATCTTAACATTCAAGGGCCTCTAGGGCGGGAAAGAACGAAAAAAAACGACTCTATTCGATTACTTTTTGGTTTTTGCTAGGTTCGCGCACAGGCGGTCGAGCAAATGATCCTTTACGGTTTTTTGACGCGCAAAAAAAATTTTGAAATTTAAGGACCCGCCATTTTCTACGTTGATTTACCTTAAGTTTTGAAAGTCCCAAAAATTTTTTTAAAATACGAAAGATAAAATAGACTTTGCTGTGGCACTGGTTTATACATGCTCCCTTCTGCCCCAGACCCAGGTAGGAATAAAAATAAAATATAATAAAAAAATTCTTATAGGGCAAAGAACAGAAGGTTTGGGGAAAAAGACAAAATTTTCGGGCCCAGTAATTTAAAACAATAAAAAAACCCCCAAGATTAAGTCATCTATCCCGAAGCCCCAACCCCCAAAAGTCTTTGAAGACTCAGCAAAGCCGCGGATCTTTTCGCGTGACCTAAATATAAAAAGACAGCGCTTGTTTTTGGGTTAAGGGCCTAGGATTATTTGGCTTTTTTTATAAATATTAACCCCAATTTGAAACTAATGCCCATAAGTCCGGGGCCAAAAACCCAACTACTTTGTTGCAGTAGACAAAAGCCAGTGACAATACCCCCCAAATTTTCCCTGGAAAGCACCCACGGCTTTACCACTTTTTTTTTTTTAATAAATTCCAAAGATTCGCTGTTTTTTTCCCGGGGGTTTGGGGGCGGGGGTGGCGGGGGAGGTAAGAACTTGACCCCGCCGCTGTAATACCATCACCATGTACTTATTGAAAAACCCTAAAGCTGTTATAACGCTTAAAATGTGATCCTGCTCTCAAAAACAGTGTTGTATTCTTCCGTTTGTGTCTTCATAAAAAATTTTTTCGATAGTTTCTCTTATTTATTTACTTGTTTCGAAATTGGGTCTGGGTTAGTGCAGCACTTTGTCTTGTGATTTTTCTTGTTAAAGATTTTTGTTTTTGGGGTTTCTTTTTAACCCAGGCCCAATTGGCGTCATCAGCCTCAAGGTTTTTCTTTTTTCTCTTTTATAGTCATCTTTCCCCTTTTTGCAAAATTGTTTGTTAATTCGCCTCTGATCCTTCTTAAACATGAAAAAAGGGCCTTATTCTCGCAGGGTAGCGGGGGTCGTGTATTTTTTAACGTGTTTCTTTAAAAAGGATTCTGTTTTGCATTTTTTTTTCATCTGCCGATTGATTTAATTTCTTTAAGTTCCTTTTTTTTATTTGGTTAGTGTTGGAGTTTTGTAGTGTGTTTTGAAGTTTGAACTGCCTCCCTATCAAATTTTGGTTAGCAATCCCAAGGTTTTTTGGATCTTTCACAATATTTGTAAAATTGTCTTTTGGCTAAAAAACTTTGAGGGGGTCGGGTTTTAGTGTAAGCCGAACAGATTCTCCTTGATCGCTCTTTACAAAACAAATGCCATCTCTAATTCAAAATCTTTGGGTCTAAAAATTCGGGGGGTTTCTTGGCCTAAACTTTTGTAAAATGCTGACCGTCTTTTTTTAATTAGTCGTTTTAAAGGGGCGGGGGCGTCCTGAAAAAGGGGATCATTTCATCATGTTTCCCAGGATAAAAAAACATCTAATTTCTTCGCCTTCAATTTCCTCCATTTTTTTAAAAAATTTTAACTTTTTTTTTGTTATAAAAAAATGTCACAAGATATGGCTCAATTTTGGGGCCCGTCAAAAGCTGAAAGAACCCCTTGGCGTGCAGGGAAATAAAGGAATATTCTGTTCCCAAATATCCATCTACTATTGATCAATCAAAATTCTACTGTTAGTTTTCCCAACCCTAGGAGGGGTGATTTGATCGTGCCAGGCTCTGAACGGTTATTTTAAAATAAACTGCTTCAACAAAGCCCCAAACCAGAACAGTTTCCAAAATTTTGGGGACGGGCTCTTAAAAAAAATTTCTGAAAAATTTGGGGGGGCAAAAGAATTTTCTTTAACAATGAGACATATTTTTAACCTTTCTGACTATGGCAAACCCGAATAAAAGGGGGAAATTTTGTTTTTAAGGATCGGCATGAAGAAAACACAAAAACTTAGAATAGGCGCCAACTCGCCCCAGGTGCTAAAAGCAGCAAAAAGGCTTTAGCTGTAAGTTAGCGTAGGGAATCGCTTTTCCTTTCCCCCTAATTTTGAGTTTTTTAAAAGCGCCCCCCTATTTCAAGGAGCTTAAAGACAGTTGTATAAAACTAATTTTTAATGAATCAAAGTGTTATCAAATCAACGGGGCACCGAAGCAAAGTACAGCATTTCTGACTTCGTTAGAGTTTGCGTTGTTGAAAACCCTGATTTACAAAGCTATTGGGAATCAATATAAGTAACAATTACCCAATTATTACGAAAAGTGGCGTCTATACAAAATACCTAGAAGCAGGGAGCCTATAGGGAATTTTAGTTTTAGCGTTAAAAAAAAGATCGCTTAAAGGTATTTTTTTGCTGGGAAGGAAGAACCTTTCAAAAAGGAAGTAAAAAGTTTTTTAATCCAAAAAAGAAAGTAAAATGTTCGATTGAGGGCAGTCCTAACCAAATCTAGCTAGGGGACTTAACCTATCATAATTTGCTAAATAAGAAAATTGTTTGGGGGGGGAGGGGTGAAGTAAAACAGGACCTTTGCGCCCTAAGATCTCACCTTCACAGTGTAAGATTGATGTTTATTTAACAACAAAATACGGTTTTAGGATTACCTAAGGTAAACGGAGGAAAATCAGTTACTGGAAGCGGGAGAACTGTAAAGAGCGAAAAAAAACATTAAAATTGAAAAAAGAAAAGAAGCCGAAAACCGCTTAATGAATTTTTTTTTTAAAAATTGATGCAAAGCTGACTTTTGAAGGTACGATACAGATACAATACAAAATTTTTTTTTTTTTAAAAAAAACGTTGTTCAGGTTTACCAAAATGTGCTACAGCACCGCCAAAAAAGAGATAAGGCAATTTCTGCTGTTATGAAACCCCTGAAGAAAAAAACCTTCAGATTAAAAACATTACCAAATGCAAAAAAACTAGGAGGACCTTTCAAAAACACAAAACCAAACGAAGGTATTCTGCGTTTATGCCGTTACATTGTAATACTGAACATCGACTAAAAAGCGCCTACAGCGGGAAACGAGTGTGGGCCCTCTTAAAAAAGCATAGGTGCCCCGCGTTTACCTTGGGCGGGTTGTTTTACTCTCGTTGGTTCTTAGCTGTAAGTGCTGCTAGCAAAAAAATAAAAAAAAACTAAAAACAACAGCTAGGGTTTCAACTAATAAAGGGCAAAAACTTGCTCTTTTAAAATGACAATAAAAAAAGCGCTAGCGACTCAAACATCAGGAAGAAGAATTTAATCGTTTACGGCCTTTTTTGGGATGACTACAAAAAAAAAGTTTGATCTTCAAAGAAAGGCAAGGCAAGTTTTTTCAACGCCGCGCCGAGCAGATAAAAAAGGAATGTTAAAAAAAGAACGAAACAAAAAACTCTGTTCTAAACAGCTCACTTAACAATGCCAAAGGGCGTTTATACTTTAGTTTATGATCCAAGCGAAAAAAGCCCTTTGATTTTGGTTCTGATTAAGTTTTTTTTTTTAAAATTTTAAATAAAATTTTGAGTTAAAAAAGAGCTCAACAGGGCAGATATATAAAGGACAAACGAATTTTTTGAAGCAATGCAAAAAAATTTTGTCAAGAGCACTGAATGATATGATTAGAAGTATTATCAGCAGCGTACGGGCAAGTGTTGGTCATGCTTTTTAAAGTTCCAAGTAAACTAACAAAAGACCCGCCATTTTTAAAGTAATGTTAGCTGTTTTAATTGACATTAAAAATAAATAAAGAAAATCTAGAAGTGGGGGGTCTAAACAAAAACAGCAGATATTCTTTCCCAAAGATTAACGTCGGTTTGGGCAGACAAACTGCTTCACAGTTTACGTGCTGCGAAAAAAGCCAAAATGAGGGGGCTCTGGTTGGCCCGAGGGGCGAAGTCCTAGAGATCAGATTAAAACGTCTAATAGCACCGATTTTGGCAAGCCCACCACACTCCGCATTGTCGAAAAAAAGCAGTTTAAAACATAAAAATACAGACAAAAAAAGTTTTTGTGGTGTTTTTGCAAGGTTTGCATTACGCCCCCCAAAAACGCAGAGAGAGTGTCTAATATCGCCCTTACATCAATGTCTTAATTTTAGTGGAATATCCTTTCTTTAGTGTAGATAAAATTGATCTGTTTAAAAGAACAAAAAAAACCCATAACGTTAAATGTCTAACAGGGGGATGAGGAAACAGTTTTTGGTGCAATTAAAGTGTCCAAAAAACAGCCCAACAATAGGAATCCGACAAAACCCCATGTTGACTTACTACAAATGTTTTACCGGGGGGTGCCGTTTTTCCCTTGAACCCAATGGTAGATTATGGCCATACTTCAAAAATTGGGCATAAACAAGAATTCTGCAAAAAATGTTAAAAAGAATGCCATCTGTTAAAAGCCGCAGGGAACATAAGAAACTTGTAGGGCCCCAGTTGACTGAAATTTACAGAATAATTAGCCCCCAAAAGGGCAGTAAGTTTAGTTTTAAGAACTGGAAACGGATGAAAAATTTCCTACGTTTTTCGCAACTTGAGTCGCTTATTGTTCCTTATGGGGGGCCAGGCCCCAAAAAAAACTTCGAAAAAGTCTTAAAGGAGTAATCTCAGATTTGTTCTTTGCTTCTTTATTGTCAGGTGGATGGGTCATTCAGCACCAGAATTAAAGAGACCAATGTTTTGAAACATTCTTAAAACGATGCAGCAAGTGCGAACCCCGTTCTAATAATCTAAACTTATTGAATCATTGGGCCTGAAGCCAAAACATTGATCACCCAGCATTTTTGGTTTTGCGGTTTAGACAACCCCAGGTGTAAACCCCACATAAGAGACCATGTCACTTGGGGGGAAGTTTAGAGAGGGCGCTAAAAAATCAATCTTAACAAAATTTTGAACCAAAGAAGGAAGCTCCCCATCTTTTTCCATAATTTGCAGGTTACGACTCTATCTTATATTGCAAGCAGTAACCAGCGCCTTCGGGTAGCATGCTCCCATATCAAAAAGTACAGGGGTTTTCACTTTTAACATGTTTTTCTACGACTTATGCAACACATGAGGGGGCTCATTAGAGGCACTGGCTATGCCTTAAAGTCCTGCCCAAAAAGGGAAAAATTTTTGACTAACTCTTGTTAAAAGGGGGCGTTTACCCTTATGGTAATGAACATTTTAAAAAGGTTTGATGAAGACCCCTTTCCCCCAAAAAAGGTGCGTTCTTTTCTGTTTAGGGGAAAAGGACATCAGTGATTCTGATTCCCGCAGCTCAAGATGCTTGGCAAAATTTAGATTGTAAAACGATGGGGACTTCATGACTCTATTTAATGGCAGATGTAAGTTTTTTGGGCGGAGTCTTTGAAAATTATAGAAGACCTGCATGAAACATTATACCCGGGATCCCACCATTACATTTCTGCGCCCGGGATGACTGGGATGCTTTTTAAAGTTTCTGGAGTCGTTTATTTATTGTCGACCTACCAATGATAAGATGATTGAAAACGGATTGCGGGGGGAAAATTGGCGTGCTTTTATTACTGTAAAGCAAACAACAAAACTTGGTCATTATGATCCGAGTAAAAGGTCTAACTATCTCATGTATTTGATGCAAACAAACTGTAGGGTTTGGGGAATGGCGCAACACTTCCATTACGTAACTTTTAAAAAGTGACAGGCACAAAAAATATTTAAAAGGGGTTAAAGTGGTTGAAAAGTTTAAGTGATCAGCAGGTGGTTTCATTTTTAGAAGTTACTTTGAATATCCTCATGAAACTCCATGACCTGCAAAATGACTATCCATTAGCAGCAGAAAGTCTAAAAAAAATGGATCCCAAAAGAGCCACCTAAACTTTTGCCAATCTTCGCGGCAAAAAAATTTTTGTTGCATTAAGACTTCTACAATTTTATTTAAGACATGGTTTGAAGTTAACAGTGTTCATCGCTAATTGCTTTTGATCAGAAAAGTTTTATGAAACCATACATCATGAAGAACACTGACTCAAACCAAATCCACAGATGCTTTTAGAAAAAAACTTTTTTAAGTTGAGAAAAACAGTGTTTTGGAAAGACTTGGAGAATCCACAAGCGAAAAAAGTTTTGATTTGGGCACCCGAGAGAAAGGGGCATTAAGCTGGCTTCAAAACCTTTACAGGATTTTTGAAGTTTTATGACGCTTTTTGGAAATGATGAAGAAAAAGAAAGTCAAAATTTGGGCAAACCGTTTTATTGGGTTTACTGTTTTAAATTTTCAAGCTTTTGATGTTTTAAATTTTTTATGACTACTTTAAGCCCTCGTATCCTGATCCCGAGTTTTCAAGATAAGTGTTTTGTTTAGATTCCCTACGGAAATCTATAAAGAATGGAAACCAAGTGGTTTTAAAGGGGATGCGGGATGGGATGAAAATTGATTACCCAAAGATTCGCCTTTGCATTCAAAATTTCAACAAGAAGGTTTTTGGGAAAAATGAAAGGGTGAAATTATCTGGAAAAGGGGATTAAGGAGTATGTTGGTTTAAGTCAAAAATTACAGTATTTCGGCCCGGAGAAAATCATTAAGAAAGCAAAAGGAATATCCGCAGCGTTTTTGCGTCAAAAATCCATGACAACTACAAAGAAGCATTGTTTGGGAATAAGACTTTTTTATCATGAAACGTAAAAGCGATCAAAACTACATGAGATAAAAAAAAACTGTTTTTAAAAAAGAATCTTAATAGAACAACCAAAAAAGGGGTTTTGTAATCCAGAGTTTTCATAGAAACGGGCACGGAGAACCCCCATAAACGGGGGTTATATTTTTCATCAACTTTTATAAAATCAATCGCTTATCCAATTCATTTAAAACTTTTTTTCCCTTTTGTTGACGATTTGAATTTTTTTTTTATTTTTAAGATATTCTTTTTCCCAATTTGGGGGTTTGAGTTGTAGGGGTCTGGATATTTGCATGCTTGATTTAAACCTCGAAAATGTTTCCTTAATACATTACAGCCCGAAAGATTCCCCCCATCATTTTCGGTCTTTCCCTTTTCCTTTTGTTTTTCTTTTGGGTTCCTTCTGAGTTCCATTTTAAACTCAAATATTTTACGTAAATTATTAAAGCGGGAACAGTGTTGGTGGGATTTCTCGTTTTTCTTTCACAAAAGATCTTTTAGGAGTGGTTTTTTTGTTGTTCATTTCTGAAATAATACACGGGCGGATTATCTTTCAATTTTTTTTATTTATATGGGTCAACACTCCAAATGGATCGGTTGCCTAATGCGAGTGTCCCCTTCTGCTTCCCCCCGGTAAATAAAGGGGACTTTCTTTCAAACCAAAGGTAATAGTTTGCCCGGGTGAAGACTCTCCCTTTAACAACATTTTTTGTTTTTCTTTTTTGCCCGTATGGGTTTTAACCCTTTAAAATTTTTCATTATTATTTTGCGCAAAAAAGAGGGCGTCTTTAACCCCTTCTGTGTTGCGAGAATTTCAATCAGTCTCTGTGTACTGGTAGGGGAAAAAATCTTTCGGCTAACTGTTTGTTAAAATTTCAAATAAAGCCGTGATCTGTGAACTCCCAATGCCTCTTCTTAGGAAATCTGTGTTTTAACAATATGATTCATTGGCCTTTTAAAAACTTTTCCATCACGACTTGAATCAGCGAGGGTAAGTTAGTGGACCTCGTTGGTATATTTTTTTGTTGTATGGCAAAAGCAAAGCAGAAGCACCTTTTGTTTAATGGCTCCGCATCTTTGTATCTTGAAGCCATGTCAATGACTGTGAGTGCGTATTAAATCTTTTTTTGTCTAATCCTTTCAGAGGGGAAAAAGAAATTTTCCCTTTGATGGGTGTCGTTGGGGTTGTGTTCACAAAGTGGTCTCTGTTTTTTCGCTAGGGGCAGGGGAAATAAATTTTCCCAAAACGCTTGTTTAGATAACCATTCCTTTTCTGTTTGTTCATGACCCCCCGCCCCTTGGGTTTGCTTTTTTTTTGCCGTGAGCCCCCCCAATTCTTTGGCGAATAAAGATTTTTTTCATTTTTTATTCACCAATTATGCGCAACAAAATACAAACATCTTAAACCAACAACAATAAACGCGATTTCTTGCATCTTTTGTTTTCTGATGGTTTATAAAATCATGAATTTTTGGGGGGGCAATGTCTGGACCCGGTTTGTGTTACAGATAATATTCTTTTATTGTTGGGCAACATTTTTAAATTGTAAAACGCATCCCCCGTTTTTTCAGGGGGTATTAATAAAAAACTAAATGCTCAAGTCTCGCCCTTTTATAGGCGTTTGTGCAGTGCTGTTCCCATCTTTGTTTGTCTTTTTCCTCGCTGCATCCCGCAGTTTACTAAAAACAAAATTATGCCGCAAAAACAAGCGCATTTACCCCCAGCGCCCCCTTCATTATTGCGAGTGAAGCCTTTTTTTATAAAGTTTTTTTTTTTTTACATATTTATATTGTCTGGAATTATTCCTTTCTTAACTAAAAATCTTCGTGGCAACCGAAGCGCAATATAGCAATCCTTTGCGATCCCAAAGTCTGTTTGCCAAATTGCGGGGGTTTAAATTCTTAAAAAGCTTTTACCAAACATTGGTTTCCTACACTTTGGCCTCCCAAAAACGAGAAGGTATAAAGGTTAGCAAAAGTTTTTTTTTGCTATTTTTATAAAAAAAAAAATAATTATAAATTTTAAAAAACATGAAAAGCGAGATCTACTACAGTCAGGGCGGCCTAAACCTTCCCGAAATTTTGAATGACCAAATTTAAAGATCAAGTATTACCCAAAAAGGGGAGGGTGTATTTTTTGGCGGGATGGGAAAAAAAAAACAGTTCCTCGGGGAAATAATTTTAGCATGAACAGATTTAACGTTCGCCCCAAGACTTAAAAGTATATAAACAGGTATGAAAACGCAGTGGGGTCGGAAGGTTAAAAAATGTGGGGCAAAAGGCTCTTGTTTGTACCTAAACTAGTCAGAGATTTGCTCCCCTTGATTCTGAAAAAGAACTTACGTAGATTTAACGCAAAACGTTTTAACCAAAAACATTGAGTCTCAGGGGGGATTTTATTACGATTTGGAAAATTGTTATCGCCTTAATATGGATTAATTACTTTTAATCATTAAAATTTTTTTTTCCTTCAAAATGAAAGAGTCGAAAATCACAGAATCCAAAACGGGGGGGGGAAAGTAACCAAGCCAGAAAATCAGCAGAAAACACTGAACCCGGTGGGGACCTTTAAAAGAAACCTATCCCGGGCGTGTTAAAACAGGAAAAAAATTAGCAGAGGGAAGCAAAAAAAAATTTAAAGTTACAGAATATGATCATCATGGGAAAACATAACGCCGCCACGCCAAAAAAGTTGGTTCAATTCGGCTAAAAAAAATCCCTGCGATACAAAAAAACCTACGCACCAAAGTCTTTATGGAATATTGGGAAATTAAAAACTGTTGCCCTTTTTTGGGGCCATTGTGCTGTTGGGGGCAGTTATTGCGGCTATAAAATTATAACCCATGGCAACAGAAAAAAAGCCAAAAAATTGAGCCCCTAAATGCAGAAAAAGACACCAGCACGCCCAAAACCCCCAATAAAAAAGCATTATTTGTCCTTTGAAATGAATAATATTTAAGAACTTAAAATTTTTAATTTTTTTTAATAAAAAAGTCATGGCGTATTTAAAATGTGGTGTCAAAAAAAAAAGACATGGAGTCTTAAAAGACATTCCCTAGACCCAAATTTTTAATCAATGCGGTTGCTTCGGTTTAAAAAACTTCATTAAGATCTTGCGGAGAACGCTGACAAAAAATCCCCAACAAGACGCTTTTTTTTTAGGCGTGTGTGACTATATTAGACTTACTATTTTAAAATAAAAACAAAAATTGTTTTGCTTTTTGATAATTTTAAGATAACTCAAAAAAAAACTTGGTTGTACTTAGAGGAGATTGTTATGACTTTGGGTTTAAATTTAGTAAAAATTGAGTAAAAAATTGAGAAGAATTGGGTGACTTGAGGATGACTTTAGGGTGACTTAAATAAGAATTGTGGTGACTTGAGGATGATTGAGGTGATTGGGAAAATTAAGGTGACTTGAGGGTGACTTTAAGGGGTGATTTAAATAAGAACTTGTGGAAGATTTAAAGGGTGTTTAGGGGAACTTGGGTTTAAAAACTTAAAGTAATTTTGGGGGGACTTGAGTGTGTGCATCCGGGGGGGTTGGGGGTGGGTGGGGGGTGCGTGCGCCTTTAATTTTTTATAAGAAACGAATGTTCAGAATATAAATATATTTTTTTAGTAAAACCAAAAAAACAACAACAACAATAACAAAAAAACATATATACAAACCGATCGCACGCCACACGCCCCCACACACGTGGCGCTTGGTTAATGCAAAGTTTCTCCTTGAAGGCGGTTTTGGGGGGGTGCCAATGAACGTTACAGCACATGTGTTATCTGATGAGTGGGTAGAAGGGGGTTAAGGGGCTTGGCTTAATGCCAAAGTTGCTCCCTTTAAAAAGCGGTTTTGGGTTTCGGCCAATGAGTTTTGACAGCGTGTGTTTTTTGATCGGTGGGGGAAGGGGGTTTTGTTTTTGTGTCTCAAATTGTTTTTAGAAAGTGTCATAAGATGGAAACAAAAAATGGTTTTAAACCCAAGGTTCCCCGGAGTCTGTTTTTTAAGAAATAAAACAGAGCAAACAAAGGACTTAGCCAAGAATAGAAACAATTGTGATCAGTGTGTGAAAACTTTTTATTGATTGGGAAGATGAAGCCCTGGTGAACCTATAGCGAATACAACATAGAATTCAACAGACCTTTATATTAGCGCTATTTTAACAACTTGGAAAAAGTGCATTGTTTTGAAAAAGAGGAAATTTAAAAAGGAGAATTTTCAAAAAAAGACAAAAAAAACAGTTCCAAAACAACCTGTGCTGTCTTTCAGACAAAAGGGAAAAAAAAAAGTGAAAAACATACATTATCAAAAAAAATCTGTTAAAAAAACTAAAAAATTTTTGAAGGTGAAAACAGGCTGTTAGTTGAAAAAAAATGAAAGCAATTCCAGAGTATTTGGAAAGCAAAATGTTAAGAAGTAAAAACAAACATCACCAAAGTCAAACAATCCTTGAATTGAAGGAAATCAAAATTAAGAAACTTTAGCTTGGCAAGTGGTTTGAAAAGGGTGTGTGAATTGAAAAGAAAAAATTTTGTAAATTTGTTTTAATCCCACTTTAGATTCTCTCGGATGGATAAATAAAATGAGGGGAAAACGTCTGTTTGGGAAAATACAAGCAATTTCAAAAATAGCAATAACAATTTTGAAACTATTCTCTCACCACCAAAATAAAATTGCACTTCGAGAGAATCCTGCTTGAAACCGACTTGGAAGTGAAAACCTGCTCACGCTGAAGAATGGGAAAAAACAGGGAAAATTATCTTTTCTCTCGAAAATTTATTTTTCCCTTTTTAAATAATCCGTTTGTTTTCCCACAGTTAACGCACCAAAGTACACACACCAACAGAGAAATAACAAGCACATACTGCCAAAAATAAACGTAAGAAGGTATGTGCATTGTTTGGGTGTCTCTCTTTTTACAATAATTTTATTGGCTGTATTCTGTGAAACAAACCCTCTTGCTGCGCCGGGCGTAAGCCTAGCATAAATTAATGATCAGGTTTCAACCCAATGGCGGGTCTCTGCAGATTTGATAGTGCGAAGTCTGTGGCGTTCCTGAGAGCTTTCAGGCATTTCGGGGGGCAGTTAGGAACAGTGCTACGCCCCATAAAGCAGTAACAAAAACCCGGCCCCTTTTGGGCCCCGCCCCGTGTGTTCGTGTCGTCGCTTTTTCCCTTTTGTCACAAAACCACAAGGGGGGGGAAGTTTCTGAAATACTAGGTATACAACCCCGTCACGAAACCATTTTTGGGGTTTTTTTAATAGAATCATTTCTTCAAAAGTTAAAAACTTTTCAAAGTTAACAACATCTCTTTCAAATTATGGGTAAATCTCGTCTTAATTAACAGCTTTCGGTGCTTGGTATTCATCAATAGAGGTTCTCGTTTTTTTTTTTTTTCCTCACCTTCCAAAAAAGCAATACTTCTCTTTAGTTAGGAAGTAAAAAAACTGGGACGCCTGTTTTTTTTTGTTTAGATACTCCCTCTACGTTGTAAAAAAAAAATCGCCTTTTCAAGAATTCCCTGGAACAACACAAACCTCTGATTGAAAGCCGTGATAACCTGAGGGCGTTGGTTGGGGGCGCGCTTCTAAAACGTCATATCCCCGGGCCCCATGGGAAGCCCCGACATCACAAAAAAAGTTTTAGGGGCCAAACCCAATGACGGAACCTAGGGAGTATTTGAAGTGCGAATTCCTGGGGGTCGAAATTAGCAATTAAAGGCTTTAATGCTTTCCCCTTTTTGTTGGGACGCGTTTGAGACTCCCGCTTTTTCCCCACGTTGCTCTATGGGGATGTGTTCAGTCCTGGCTACTTTCCCCACCTACTCTCTGAAAAGTTTAGTAAATTAGTATTTAAAAAGGGTAACCCAAAACAGTATATTTGTTTTTAGGGGGGGTTATGTTTTGGTTTTTGTCAGAGAACAGGAATAGGCGGCTTTTAGGCACTTTCGCCCAAAAACCCTGGGGGAGCAAGTGACCCGAATCGGTGTTTTTACGTTTTCTATTATATTAGGGGCCCATACGGAGTTAGCGCCTGACAATGTACATGAACAGGTAGTCAATAAACCCCCCTGGATCACCACGCTTGTGCGAGGTTGTTGCCCTAAACCCTCTCAGCTCAGTTGACAGTTGTCGTCTTTTCCCTGCACAGTATTCAGGGCTTGATATTCTGTTTTTAGTGTCTGCAAAAGTTTGCAATTTTTCCCCCCCCAAAAATTTTTTGTACAGTCCTGTAAATGTGCCGTGCAAAGTATTTGCCTCCGAGCCACAGGTTTTTAGGACATCTTTCTTCTTTTAACGAAAACCCGTGGGCCTTGATATTTTCTTTTTTTTTTCGGATGGCCCGTTCTTCCCTTTAACCTGCAGCAGGATCCAGCCCGTAGCACAGGACAGAAAGCGTACATGAATAAGATTTGGGGATGTATGTTCCTGTCTTTCAAAGCAGCTGTTGTTTGGCCGGGGTCGCTTCTCTCTGGGGGGTTTGAATTGATACGTTCATATGTTGGAAGTTTGGCATTTATATGTTCCTGTTTTCCTAGTCGCTGCGTTTGGCCAGGGGAACTTTTCTCGTGTTTGGGAGTTTGGCACAATACTGTTCCCGTTCTTTAGTCAGCGAGTTTGGGCCCGGGAATCTTTTTCGTGGGGAGTTTGGCACTATACGTTTGTTCTTCCTATCCGCAGTTTGACCCGTGGCCTTTTTCGGTGGGAGTTTGGACTAATATGTTCCTGTTCCCCCTAGTGCGTAGTTTGGCCCGGGAATTTCTCTCGTGGTGGGGTTTGGGCCCAATACTGTTCCGTTCCTCCATCGCGAGTTTGGGCCCGGGGAAACTTCTTCGGGGGGGGGAGTTTGGCCTAATAGTTCTGTTCCCCTAGTCAGTGTGTTTTCCAGGGAATCTTTTCGTGGTGGGAGTTTTTCAATAATACTGTTCCTGTTCCTCTCAGTCAGCTGCAGTTTGACCAGTGGCACTTTCCTCGTGGTGGGAGTTTGGCATTGATACTGTTTCTGTTCTTCTCAGTGAGCTAGGGCCACTTCTCTCGTAAAATCCTTGTCAGTAATCCGGATTTGGAGCCTATAGCAGAAGTGATCGCCTCTAGAGCTTGAATTCAGTCACTGTCACTGTCACTGTTGGTGGTTGTGGATGGTGATCTTGGCATCAGTGGCGATGATATTTGGAGTGATCGTGGTTTGTTTGTTTTTTTTGCGCTGTTCTTTATGCATATTTCAGTGATGCGCTGTTTAGACGTGAGTGCGTGTTTGAGTGAGTGACTGAGTGAGTGAGTGACAGTGAGTGAGAGAGAGAGAAAGAGAGAGAGAGAGAGAGAGAGAGAGAGAGTGCGTCTGTGTGTGTGTGTGTGTGTGTGTGTGTGTGTGTGTGTGTGTGTGTGTGTGTGTGTGTGTGTGTAAAACACAGCAAAAAAACTAACTCTGTGTGTGTGCGTGTGCGTGTGTGTGTGTTGTATGTGTGTGTGTGTGTGTGTGTGTGTGTGTGTGTGTGTGTGTGTGTGTGTGTGTGTGTGTGTGTGTGTGTGAGTGCGTGCGTGCGTGCGTGCGTGCGTGCGTGCGTGCGTGCGTGTGTGAGTGCGTGCGTGCGTGCGTGCGTGCGTGCGTGCGTGCGTGCGTGCGTGCGTGCGTGTGTGTGTGCAAAAAAAAATCTAACTCTCGTTCCTTGACACTTCAATAGTCGCGTGTGACACCGATGAAA
>CM031598.1:97926485-97931485 GCA_018398815.1 Conus ventricosus | reverse complement strand
GTTTTCAGATCTTGAGAACGAAAATGGTTATACGTAGCATCAACTTCATCATCCTCATTCCCATCGATCAGTATTTAAAAACAAAAAAGTCTCAATTCTGTGGCCCTTCATGCCCTGCTCTCATGGTGACCTCATTTTCGATGTCCTCTCTACGTCTATGGCCTTGGTTCGATTCCGTCGCAGTCGCCGGTATCAGTGAATTCATGTGAGCTGTCGTTGGACGGACGTGGTGGCGCCCTCGGGAAGTGGAGCTCACTCTCGCCGTCTCCGCGACTAAGCAATTATTGTCGTCAGTAGGGGCCTTAGTAGATGGTGTCCTGAGTATGTTGGATCAGAACGGGCACTACTGAACACCGATGTGACTCGGCGGCAGTGCAGTGTCTCCTCCGGTGGGTTGCCTCTTAACGACTTGACATGGACTGCTTCCTGTGGACTGCCGGTGCCGGGGCTGCGGCGGGACGGGCCGCACTGTGGCTGTGGACGGGGGTGTCGGAATGAGCGGCGTAGGCCTAGGTGAGTCCCCGAATACGATATTTCTACCCGGCCCAAACTCGTGTTACATTGTCTTTTTCCTACAAGCAACGTTAAACCTTTCACAGCGAATCTCCAGCTACTCTCAAACAAAATGTTCCATGGAATGAGAGCGGAGAAGGAAGGAAAAAAAAAAGAAAAAACACGGTCGGCTTCATCACTGAAAATACTCTGTGTGTGTGTGTGTGTGTGTGTGTGTGTGTGTGTGTGTGTGTGTGTGTGTGTGTGTGTGTGTGTGTGTGTGTGTCTTCTTCTTGCCTTGGGCGTTTGTCTGGCAAAAAGGATGTCCCTATCGGCCTGCTTTAAGCGGGTTTCAAATCCCGCTCAAGAAAAGGAAAAGATACACCCGAAGGTGTGGGTGGGACCCTCAACTGCCGAACAGACCAGCTGGGAGCAATCCTGCACCACCCTTGGAAGCCTGCGCTGTGTTCACACAGGGTGCAGGCACGCACAGGGCATTCCATTAAGACGTCAAGGGACATAATTGCTCCCTGGCAGATGCCGTTGTGTAATAGCCACTGGATGTGACGCGACAGAATCTCCACGAGAGCGTTCCCATGGGTGTACCAGTCCATATTTCATGACTGCAGAGCCCACTTGCGAAAAACGCCACCGTCAAGCAACTGCCACGTGCATCCCGCAGCCTCAACCGTTGCTGTTCCGCTGACAGGTGAGGACAGTACAACTCCAGACTCGGCCAAGCCTTTTGCCATGAGGTCTAGTGCGCTCTCTGAAGGGAATCCCGGGTTACAGTCTTTCCTGCTGTCAACAGGACTTTCTTTGTGGTCAGTGGGTCTTTCCTCACTATCGCTGGGCCTTTCCCCAGGTCGGCCAAAAGGCGGGTTTCAAGTTCAGACCCAGCTCATGCTTTGGTGTTCGTTCAACTGGAGAGCTGAAAGTCAACGTCATTCTGTCAAGATCCACTGACGGCTAACGAGTTCATATTGGAAAATATGTTCATGAATTGCATACATTTGAAAAGACGACGTTGGCTCCCTATATGGACCCAGATGAATTATGGTCTATCCATTAATGATGATGTATCAGAATACCATGCTGTGTGTCTGTTGACCTTTAAGGATTCTTGCGACATTTCAAGTCTCAGTCTCAGTCTCAGTCTCAGTCACACACACACACACACACACACACACACACACACACACACACACACACACACACACACACAAGAGACTCACCTCCACCACAAACACCCCCACCCCCACCCCCACCCCCCCACCCCACCATATGTTTTTCCAAACAAAACAGTGAGTCACCTGAGAGCAGTTGGCGTCCGGTTCCGGCGTGAAATCCTCCACGGGCAGTTCCAGACTCTGCAGGAACCGGGTCTCCAGCGTGCCCGACGGCCAGGTGTACTGGAACTTCACCTCCGGCTTCAGCAGCAGGAACTGCAGGCCCACGGAGAAGGACGCCATGTCCACAGGGAACATCCTCTTTTGACCCCACGTCCCTTCAAAGCCTATCACCTGGTCAAAGGGAGAGAACCACGTCCCTTCAAAGCCTATCACCTGGTTAAAGGGAGAGAGCCACGTCCCTTCAAAGCCTATCACCTGGTCAAAGGGAGAGAAGTAAGAGCTGCTGGCACGGATGGGGGCTTTGGTTTCTGTCGTGGGGACCAGTCGGTTAAAAACGAGAACCCAAAAAAAAACAAAAAAACTACCAGCATGATAAGATCATAGGAATGTCACACGCAAAGCGCGCGGACGTGCACGCGCGCAGACACACACACACACACACACACGCGCACACACACACACACACACACACACACACACACACACACCACACATGCAAACACAGACGCGCGCGCACACACACACACACCACACACACACACACACACACACACACACCACACACACACATATGCACACACACACGCTCGCGCGCGCACCCATTCACACACACACACACACGCACGTACGCATGCACACTTTTCACGCACGCACGCACGCGCGCATATACACACATACACACACACACACACACGCACGCACGCGCGCGCGCGTGCACACACACCACACACACACACACACACACACACACACACACACACACACACACACACACACACACACACACAATGAGAGAGAGAGACAGGCGATACAGACAGACAGAGGTACCTTGTCGTTAGAGCAGATGGGCCCCTCCCACAAACTGCCTCCAACAATGCCCACGGGCCATATGGACACCATCTGGGTCCAGCGCACCTGGCCCCGTAGAAAGAAGTTCTGGTTAGATTCTTCTCTTCGTCGCACTTTCTGTGCCCCCCCCCCCCCCCCCCCCAACCCACTCACCCACCCACCCCCACCCCCACCCACCGCCCTCCCTACCTCCCTTCCCCCTCTGTGTCTGCTTACTCCAGTGACTGCTCACTTCAGCCACCCTTTGCACAACCACACCCAGAACTGTCTTCTTGCAGCTGCGGTACTGGCAGTTTAGACACAGGAGCACTTAATGTCAGGCCACGCCCAGGCAACCTACAAGAGGAGGCCCCGCACTGCTTCCGAGTCTCTTAGGTGGAGCTGGGTCATGCCGGGAGAGATAAGAAGGGTAGCGTTACTGAGACCCTGGCTGACCAATGGAAGATCTTAATATTTTGTTGTTGTTGTTGTTGTTGTTGTTGTTGTTGTTGTTGTTGTGTTGGTGTTGGTGTTGTTGGTGTTGGTGTTGTTTTCGTGAAGCCAGTGTCAGTGAGAGTACCCCTTCACAGGGCGCCATTATCTGCATCAAGCGAAGTGCATAGGATCTTGCCGATACCGATCACTGTAACACTGTCCCACCCCGGCTTGAATTTCTAATGATGATGATGATGATTTTTATCTTATTGTTATTATTATTATTATTATTATTATTATTATTATTATTATTATTAATATTATTATTATTATCATCATCATCATCACATCATCATCATCATCATCACCATCATTATTATTATTATTATTATCATCATTTTGTTAATGTTTTATCATTATCATTATTATTATTATCATCATCATAATCATCATCATCATCATCATCATCATCATCATCATCATCATCATCATCATCATTATTATTATTATTATCATTGTCATTATTATCATTGTTGTCGTCATCCTCCTCATATCATCATCATCATCATTATTATTATTATCATTGTCATTATTATAATTATTATCGTCATTCTCCTCATATCATCATCATCATCATTATTATTATTATTATTATTATTATTATCATTGTCGTTATTATCATTATTATCGTCATCCTCCTCACATCATCATCATTATCATTACTATTATTATCATTGTCATTTTTATCATTATTATCGTCATCCTCCTCATATCATCATCATCATCATCATTATTATTATTATTATTGTCATTATTATCATTATCATCGTCATCCTCCTCATATCATCATCATCATCATCATCATCATCATTCATTATCATTATTATTATTATTATTATCATTGTTATTATTATCATTATGATCGTCATCCTCCTCATATCATCATCATCATCATCATCATCATCATCATCATCATCATCATCATCATGTTGGGACGAGCGGCGTGAAGGGACAGTGCCACTGAAATGGCACAGAGGGCAGGACAGGACAAACAATGATGATAAATGAATGAATTAAATAAATAAATAAATGAACTATACATAACTAAACAATCAAACAAACACAGGAACACCTCACTAGTACCGATCATGACAAAACTGAGAATACACAAAAATAGATAAAATGAAATTATAAAATAAATGGAATGAAACTAACTACGCTAATGATAGTGCCCCCCCCCCCCCCCCCCCCCATATCAATAAACCATCCTGAAACTCTCCAACTACTCTCTTCCTCACCTCCACCCTTTTCATCCCATTTCTGTGGGCCTCCGAAGCTAAGTTCTTCCGTTCTCCCCCTCCCCCTCCCTTACTAGCCGTCCGTCAATGTGTGCATGTATGTATGTATGTATGTATGTATGTATGTACGTACGTACGTATAGAAGTAGCATGTATGCATATATATATATATATATACATATGTATGTATATCTATACACACATACACATATAGAGAGAGAGAGAGAGGAGAAGAGAGAGAGAGAGAGAGAGAGAGAGAGAGAGAGAGAGAATGGTACTGAGGATCAGCGCAATCTTAATAACAGTGCTCGACCACATGTTTTTTAGCAGCTTGATTTTAACTTGCTTTCAATATCACACACACACACACACACACACACACACACACATATATATAGTTAAAAACAAGTTTAAAGAGGAATCTTAAAACTATCTACAAATTTGTTTCAAGCGTGTTGCGCTGTCATCAGGATGGTTTTTGGTTTGCCCACCGCCGATGTTATATAGCGTGTGGGCTCCCGTTTGCGGTTGTTTGCACGTGCGGGTTGGCTGCACGTGTTTTTGGGGGCTTTCAGGTTTTGTTTTGGGTGTGTTC
>CM031598.1:97906485-97916485 GCA_018398815.1 Conus ventricosus | reverse complement strand
ATATGCACACACACCACACACACACACACACACACACACACACACACACACACACACACGCGCGCGCGCGCGCCGCCGCACGCACGCACGCACGCACGCACACGCACACACATACACACACACGCACGCACGCACGCACGCACGCAAGGCTTGAAGAGACTATTGGGTCAATTCGCAGGTCAGGAAGGCAGTAGCTCTTATTGATCAGAATTTCTTTCCAATTTTGTTCGTACTTATTCATTTATTTATTTAAATTTTTAATGTATTTCATTCCTGATATATTTATGTATTCGTTTATTCATCTATTGGTCTTTGCATTTATTCATATATTTATTTAAATTTTTAATGTATTTCATTCCTGATATATTTATGTATTCGTTTATTCATCTATTGGTCTTTGCATTTATTTATCAGCCTGTTCAGTGCGGCCTCGCACTAACTGCACATGTTGCGTACCGTTCAACCGTTCAAACAACGCCTTCTTAGCGATAACTGGCTATAATTAATACCCGAATTAATGAATCAATCAATCAGTCAGTCAGTCAATCAATCAATCAAAGAGAGTGCTAAGTGGATGAGCACAGTACTGCAATATGAGTTGAATCATGAAACTCTGCCGAAACAGTCAGTGTACTGTACTTTCACCGTCGCATTTCTTCAACACGTATGTTCTACACAAAGGCTTATTAGTCATAGCGGTACATCAAACGTAGCAGCCAAATTCACTCTGCGCATGCGTCGTGACCATCGACTTCCGGGGCAACGTTGTGGTACGCACTGCTCTCTGCACATGTGTAAACCCTGGTATGGTTTTCGACAAGACCACGGGCCCAGGTCAAACTGTCTTGCAGCGAGCCGGCTGTCTATGAGCACGCACAAAAATGTCACTTACCTGTCGTAAAAGGTACGAAACGATACGACCAGCTTAATGGTCGGACAGTATGTCATAGCAGTTTATGGCAAATACTCAGGTGTCACCAGCGCAGCTGGAAAATGATTAGGGAGGGGGGGGGGGGCTTTTGCTTTCTTTTTCTTTTCTTTCAAATCTTTCTGTTTGGAATGCACTGTTTTTGGAGACCTTGACTTTTGCGGAGAGGACTGTAGTCGTGTGGAGTTTTGTCTGAAGGGTCTTTAGCTAAAGAGGGTACTTTTTAACATAAGGGAAAGTTTCAGTTGTCACCGAAGCACTCTCTGTCTCTCTCCTCTCTCTCTCTCTCTCTATATTATAATATATATATATATATAAAGAGAGAGAGAGAGAGAGAGAGAGAGAGAGAGAAGATAGATAGATAGATAGATAGATATTACTATAATGACGGAAGAATTGCTAGCCTGCACTTGTTTTCCCCCGTACACAATTGTTCAGCATAGATGTAGATAGAACGATAGACAGATAGATATAAATATATATAGATATCACACACACACATACACACACACACACACACACACACACACACACACACACACACACACACACACACTCACTCACTCACTCACTCATCACTCACGCACGCACGCACGCACGCACGCACGCACGCACGCACACACACACACACACACACACACATACATCAATGTATATACAGAAAGTACCTACCAAACTTCCACCTCCACACAAAAAGTACAGACAGCTTAGAAGACTGAAACACGACTCAACGAACAAACATAAAAACTACACATCTCAAAATATCACATACTTAAGCATATGACACGCCATACTGAAATCGAAAATTCACAACCCACCAGACCCAATAAATCGCCACAGAACACACGCCTTCGTAACCCAAGACATACATCTCACAGTACCCAAAAAATTTCAATCCAATAACTCAGCGTACAGAAAGAGAACACACACACACACACACACACACACACACACACACACACACACACACACACACACACACACTGACTGACTGACTGACTGACTGACTGAAACCTTCTTCTGCGTACGCAGGCTGATACTCCTGCGGACACTCCCTGTATAGACAGGCAGGTATTAAACCCATCTGCCCAACAAAGGGAGTGGAGTTTTGTGTTTTATGACCGTTTTTTAATCCCGCCATTAAGGCAGCCCATACTCCAACTTCGGGGAAGACTGGCTGAAACCATTTACTGTCAGATTAACATATTGTTGTACTGACATTTTTAAAAAAAACTTAATAAATTAATGAGAAACAAAAAAATTACAAATAACATCTGAATGACTTTAAAGTCACAAAGGAAACTTAACAGGGAAACATTTAATATCTATAAATAAAGTAATAAAATCAGAAATTGTAACAATAAAACAAATTACATCTTAACAGTACTGAAAATCAAAAATTTCTCTCTCTCTCCTCTCTCTCCTCTCTCTCTCTCTCTCCTCTCCTCCTCTCCTCTCTCTCTCTCTCTCTCTCTTGCGCGCGCGCGCGCGCGCGCGCACAGCATATGCAAAAGTTTCATAAATGAAAAATGCGACCTAGTACACATGAGAGTCGGACAGCTATGTTATGTAACAAATTCTTTGCTCTACGTGTACATCAGACCACTAAACAAAAAAAAACAAAAAAAAAAAACCCCGAAACAACAACGACATCAACAACAACAAAAACAATTCTGTTTGAAAAATCTGCAAGTGGATGAGACTTTATCAGATGTACAGCTAAATTGGCTAGACTCCACCCATTTTCTGGGTTGGGACAAAAAAAACCACTATTAACGTTAATGGTAGATTTTTAGACAAAATTTTATCATGAAGACATTGAAAATACGCTTTTGTCATGGAACCTTCAAGTAAAACATGAGATACATTAGTTTTTGACCACAGACACACAAGGGAGATGCTTTTAAAAACCTGCCTAACCAACCATCCACCCGATTCTGTGTAATAAAATTTTGATTCGGAATAGAACCTGGCGGACTTATACAATGACTGCTGGGGGCAGAAAGATCCCATCTGTTTCTTCTGGATGGCAGCTTCAAGTTTACTGCGTTCTTCTCTGGTCCCAGAGTGCTTTTGTCAGAATATTGTTTATTTCAAGAACTGAATAAGGAATATCACATAAAACTGTATTCGATTTGTGCATTGAAGCCTCTTTTGCACAGGTATCAGCCAGTTTATTCCCTCGAATATTACAGGGACCGGTACCCATAATAATGTTATTTTAGAACCTCGCATTATTAACTGGTGAATTGAAAACAAAATTTCACTGACGAGATCAGGACGACTTCACACACACACGCACGCCACACACACACACACACACACACACACACACACACCACACACACACACACACACACACACACAAGCGGCACACACACACACACACACACCACACACACACACACACACACACACACACACACACACACACACACACACACCCTCGGCACACTAGAAATCCAAATCTTAATTCACCATGCCTTAAATCCAAAATGACCATCTGAGCACACCAAAAGCAACACACAACTCACCGTACCAAGAACCTAAACCCACGACTCATTGTACCAAGAACCTAAACCCACGACTCATTATACCAAGAACCTAAACCCACGACTCATTATACCAAGAACCTAAACCCACGATTCATTATACCAAGACCCTAAACCCACGACTCATTATACCAAGAACCCGAACCCACGATTCGCCATGCCATTTTTTAAAAAAAGTAATTCACTGTGTCAACGCACTGTGCCAGCGTCCCAAACTCATAACCTACCATATTAAAGTCCCAAGCACACACTTACTGTATAACAAAAATCCCAAACACACAACTCACCGTACTTAAATCTCAGACCTACATTTTCCTGTACTAAGGTTCAAAATCTACAACTCAATGTACTTCAGTCCAAAAATCCACAACTTTACTGTGTTTCAATTCCAAACACACAGCCCGCTATAAAAAAAAAAGTCCCAAGTAGACAACACCGCCGTATTAAGGTTTTAGACCTATGTTTCGCTGTACTGAGGTCCCAAACCTACAACTCACTGTACTTAAGTCCCAACTCCACAACTTCACTCTAAGTCCCAAATACACAACTCACCGTAATAAAGTCCCAAAACACACAACTCAGCTTATTAAAATCTTAGACCAATCTTTCTCAACACACTGAAGAAAAAGAAACACCCGAAGGTGCTGGGAGGACCCAGAGAAGCACTGTCTTCGCCTGCCTTTAGAGCAGTCCTGTACCACCCTTGGAGGCCTGCGCTGTGTTGACGATGGTACAGGCACGCACAGGACACTCCATTAAGATATCAAGGGACATAACTGCTCCTGAACAGAGGTAAATTAGACTACAGGATGCAGCTCATAACAGCCTTAAAGTAGCATCCCCCATGGGTGTACCAGCCCGTATTTCATGACTGCAGAGCCCACCGGCGAAAAACACCACCCTCCAGCTGCCGAGCACACCCCACAGACCCAACCACCCCTGCCCACGGACAGATGAAGACAGTGCCACTCCAGACACAGCCAAGCTTTCGCCATACGGTCTTATGTGCCCTCAAGAGAGAATCCAAAGTTGTAGTCTTTCCCACTGTCAAACAGGACTTTTCCCTGTGGTCAGTGGTCTTTTCTCCACCGTCACTGGACCTTTCTCCAGGGTCAGCCTAGTTAAGGCAAAGAAGAAAAAGAAACACCCGAAGGTGCTGGGGAGGACCCAGAGAAGCACTGTCTTCGCCTGCCTTTAGAGCAGTCCTGTACCACCCTTGGAGGCCTGCGCTGTGTTGACGATGGGTACAGGCACGCACAGGACACTCCATTAAGATATCAAGGGACATAACTGCTCCTGAACAGAGGTAAATTAGACTACAGGATGCAGCTCATAACAGCCTTAAAGTAGCATCCCCCATGGGTGTACCAGCCCGTATTTCATGACTGCAGAGCCCACCGGCGAAAAACACCACCCTCCAGCTGCCGAGCACACCCCACAGACCCAACCACCCCTGCCCACGGACAGATGAAGACAGTGCCACTCCAGACACAGCCAAGCTTTCGCCATACGGTCTTATGTGCCCTCAAGAGAGAATCCAAATTGTTTTAAGTCCGAAACCGACAGCTTACTGTATTAAAGTCCCAAAGACACAACTCACCGTATCAAAATCGCAAACCCACAACTCATTGTATGAAAGTCCCAAACACACAACTCACCGTGTCAAAGTCCCAGACAACTCACCGTATTAAAATACCAAACACACAACTCACCGTGTCAAAGTCCCAGACAACTCACCGTATTAAAATACCAAAGACACAACTCACCGTATTAAAATCCCAAACTCACAACTCACTGTATTGAAATCCAAAACCCACAACTCACCGTATTAAAATCCCAAACACACAATACACCGTATCACAATTTCAAACACACAATACACCATATTACAATCCTAAACACACAATACACCGTATTAAAATCCCAAACACACAATCCACCATATTAGAATC
This sequence comes from Conus ventricosus, assembly GCA_018398815.1. Classification (NCBI taxonomy): domain Eukaryota; kingdom Metazoa; phylum Mollusca; class Gastropoda; order Neogastropoda; family Conidae; genus Conus; species Conus ventricosus. The sequence continues at coordinate 97,911,053 of CM031598.1, read as the reverse complement.
TCAAACACACAACTCACTGTATATTTAAAAATCCCTAACACACAACTCACCGTATTAAAATCCCAAACCCACAACTCAGTGTATTGAAATCCCAAATCCACAACTCGCCGTATTAAAATCCCAAACCCACAACTCACCGAATTAAAATCCCAAACACACAACTCACTGCATTAAAATCCCTAGCCTACAACTCACCGTATTAAAAACCTAAACACACAACTCACCATAATAAAATCCCAAACCCACAACTCACTGTATTAAAACACCAAATCCACAACTCACCACATTAAAATCCCAAACCCACAACTCACTGTATTAAAATCCCAAACACACAACTCACCGTCTTAAAATCCCAAACCCACAACTCACTGTATTAATATCCCAAATCCATAACTCACCATATATTTAAAATTCCTAACACACATCTCATCATATTAAAATCCCAAACCCACCACTCACCGTATATCTAAAATCCCTAACACACATCTCATCACATTAAAATCCCAAACCCACAACTCACCATAATAGAATCCCAAACCTACAAATCTCCATATTAAAATCCCAGACTCACAACTCACCATATTAAAATCCCAAACCCACAACTCACCATATTAGAATCCCAAACCTACAACTCACCATAATAAAATCCCAAACCCACAACTCGCCAAATATCTAAAATCCCTACCACACATCTCAACGTATCAAAATCCAAACCCCACAACTCACCCTATTAAAATCCCCAACCCACAACTCACCCTATTAAAATCCCCAACCCACAACTCACCCTATTAAAATCCCCAACCCACAACTCACCCTATTAAAATCCCAAACCCACTACTCACCGTAGCCGTCTTCTCCGCGCTGTCCTCCACCACAATCCAGTGTACGCGCGGCACGTGCATCAGGGTGTAACACAGACGTAGCAGATCCGCCTTCTGCGTGACCCGGGCGTAGGTCGGCGTAATGATGTAGGCGACGGGCAGCTGATCGCTGCGGCGACTCCTGTTGCTGTGACGTGGGGCGACGACCACTCTTACTATGCTTTTGTTGGGTACATATTTGCGCTGTCTGTCGTGGGTCCGAGAGAGAGACGTAGACACGTACTCCAGAGGAGAATGCCTCCCAGCTGTTTGGAATTCCGTAGCGAAGCAGCCAGGAAAGCCCCGAACTCGAGGGATCCGCTGCCGTGAATATGTCGCCAGAAGTTTCGCAGTGTGATGGACTGCAACGAGGCCGTTGGTCAACACGGTATTAGTTTGACTTAAGATGCGTAGTTATCGGAACTTTATCTGTCACTGAATATCATGTTACTTTGTCCGATCATAAATGATCATCGAACGGAACGGACAGCATGGAAACGTGTTTGATTGAAAGAACCGGTTCACCGTTGTCTTTTTTTTTTCCAGACGTTTTATTCTTCATCGATATCAGTTTATACAAAGAGATAGTTACTAAAGAAAGCGCAGACCTCCACTATACAAAGTTATGTCTCCCACCATGGGAAGGAATGTAGATAGTGACTGAAAAAGTTGTTCTTTTTTTGTGACATTTTTTTTCTCTTTTTAATTGTCAATGTTAATTTCACTAGGAAACTTTCAGCATCACATTAACAGATACTACCTTATAGACAGTTTCCAATTCGTAGACGGAAATTCTCCATCGTGCATGTTCAGTAGACATTGGTAATAATCTTGCTCGGCGGATCCGCCTTTTGATCCGGATTCGCACGATGGACCTGCACCTAAAGTGTATGGAACGGTTCCTTGACAACTTTCCATCCTTCCATCAAATTTGGTTTAAAAAACAAAACAAAACAAAAAACAAGGTTCTGCAGTTTGGGCAGAATCTTGACGGTAGGGAAACAAACAAACACACTGATTCCGGTGAAAACACAGCTTTCCTGGCAGTGGTGATAACTTCTTGAAATACTGGGCCATTTGGTGTCACAGCAGTGACCGTTTGTAGTTATGGGCCTGTGATTATTTCATCATGGAAACAAGAGTTAACCCTATTTGTTTGTGGTTACTCTTTACTGTTCGCGGTCTCATTTAAAACTTCCATTCCTGCCAGTTAAACTGAGGCTACCTGTATTTTGTCACTGTTCGTCCGTGTGTGTTCGTTTGATTATATCCAAGGTCGAAAAGACTGTGTAACTCTTGAATAAAGGTTGCTTTGCATTTATTCCTTTCTCCAGTTGCTGTCGCTGTGCAGGTGTGTCAGGTACAAGGCATATGGGCAAACTTGGAAGAGCGTAGTTTTTTGTTTGTTTGATTGTTTGTTTTTTCGGGGTAGTGGGGGTGTGTGACTCCTTGTTTGTTCTGTGTGCTCTTCGTTGTCATTTCAGCTAGGAGATTTGGTGTCGTGAGCAGTATTCGTTTAGAGTTATGGCCTGTAATGATTTCATCATGGGAACAAGAGTTACTCCACTTGTTTGTTGTTCCTCTTTGCTGTTCCCGGCCTCATTTAAGAATTCCATTCCTGCCAGTCAAACTGAGGCTACCTATATTGTACACTGTTCGTCCAGGTGTTTGTTGGACTATACTCAACTTCCAAAAGGCTGTGCCAGTCTTGAGTAAATGTTAATTTGTATTTGTACATTTCTCCAGTTCTTGTTGCTGTGTAGATGTGTCAGGCATAGGGTGTATAGGCAAACTGCTTGGAACATCCTTTTTTCTGGGGATGATTCCTTGTTTGTTCTGTGTGTTGTCACTTCAGCTCGGCGATTCGGTGTCGCAAGCAGCGTTCGTTTGGAGTCATGGGCCTGTAATTATTTCATCATGGGGCAAGAGTTTTATGGGCCTGTAATTATTTCATCATGGGGCAAGAGTTTATGGGCCTGTAATTATTTCATCATGAGGGCAAGAGTTACCTACTGGTCTGTTATTGACCTAGGAAAACTTAGAAGACGAGGTCAATGCGTGAAGGACAGACTGAAAGGTGGACATTCTTCATCAGTGGTCACCAGTCTTTATTAAGCCGTACTGCCCAAAACTGTATACATCAAAAGCCGTATCGCCTACATCCCTGTATGTCTTTCCAGACAGGCATCCACGTTTGTATGCATGTTCATTAGTTCATTGAGCATCCTGCCCACGTTTTATACGCCATCACATAACTAGTCTGATTCCGCACATTTTGTACCTTAAAGATATATTTAGTCGCGTCATCAACTCTTGTGTACATCGTTCATTACGGTATGTCTCTGTCACCCACATTCGTGTGCTTTATAATCTATTTAGCCATATTGCTCACATTTCACCTCATCAGCTGTAAAGCATATCACCGAAATTTACTGCGTAAATCATTAAGAATAGTGTCAGTATCACTTTCTCCGCCGCCGCCCCCACCGCTCCCTACCTCTCTCTCTCTCTCTCTCTCTCTCTCTCTCTGAGATTGAGTGAGTGTATGCCGTTGGGTGAGGGGTTATTTAAGGGGCATGCGGGGATGTGTGTGTGCGTGGTGGTGTGTGTGTGTGTGTGTGTGTGTGTGTGTGTGTGTGTGTGTGTGTGTGTGTGTGTGTGTGTTGCGCTGTGCGTGTGTGTATGCATGCATGAGCGTATATGTGTGTATTTGTGTGAAGGTGGAAGGCGGATTGCTGGATTCGGAAAAAGGTGTGGAGAAGGTGGTAGCAGGGCTGGAAAGGGAGTGGGGATGACAACTACACGTGAAATTAGATCACTGTGGGTGCTCTCACAATAGCTGCAGCTTTGCTGCTGCGAACTGATTCGGGTGTTCAGGGATGTGGAAATACTAGGCTAGTATACCCATTCGCTTGCAAGTCTTGCTGGCATGCCTCTCCCCCCCCCCCCCCCCCCCCCCCCCCCCCGCCACCAACCCCAACCCCCGTGCCCTCAGAATCACGTAGACTTCTACCCCTATCCCATCTCCCATCTCATCCCTAAACTTCCCGCCGTCTTCCTCACTCTTCCTGAGTGCGGTACTCTTTGGCCACAGAGGTCTCTGACCCATGCAGAGACAGAGGTACACTTCATCCTCTCTTGTCCAAGATATCAGGACATTAGAGAACTGTATATTCACCAAAACAAACAAAAACGAACACACTCTGTTTCGATCATCCTTTAAGCTCCAAACTTCAACTCTGTTTCGATCATCCTTTAAGCTCCAAACTTTCACTTCTTCTTACAAACAATAACACATCTATACAAATAAAGCTTAAACGTCTATTTATAAAGCCTTTGAGATTAGAATTAGATTCATCATCATCATCATCATCATCGTCATCATCATCATCATCATATAACATATACAATACATAATGATAATAGTAATGACGATGGTCATGATGATAATGAAGAAAAAATAATAATACGCTTATTATTTATATACCTCTGGCAGGTGTAAACCTCTCTTGATATATGTCTATAGCTTAATGAACAAAAATGTCAGTGTCAGTGACCACAGAAACGTTTGCGTAGGGACTCTTCCGGTTATGCTAGGGTGAGTGTGTATGGGAAAATGAGAGAAAGAAAAGTATAGAACTAGACTGACAACGGAGGACACGTGTTTTAGAAATATATAGCCTAAAGTGCAGGTAATACCGCGTAAAT
>CM031598.1:97873985-97901485 GCA_018398815.1 Conus ventricosus | reverse complement strand
GACCCAATCCCCACCAACCTCACCAAACAGAATCTTGCCGATCTTGCCCCAGTTCTCACGACAATTATAAATGTTTCTCTGGCTACTGGCTCTGTTCCTGGATGTTTTAAACATGCTCTGGTAGTTCCTCTTCTAAAGAAAAATGGCCTATGTCCCGATGAACTTAAAAACTTTAGACTGTTTCTCACCTTCCTTTTCTCTCCAAACTCCTGGAAAAGGTTGTCTTTGTGCAGCTCGAACGCCATCTGTCCGAGCACAATCTGTATGAAATTAACCAGTCTGCTTACAGACAGAATCACAGTACCGAGACAGCATTGCTTTGTGTGACTGACAGTCTTCTTCGGTCCGCTGACAACAAAAAGGCATCGCTTCTGACTTTGCTAGATCTCAGTGCCGCATTTGACACTATCGACCACAGTATTCTTTTAAAAGACTGTCGGTGTCTTTCGGTATCACAGACACTGCATTAGAATGGTTTCGGTCATATCTGACTGGCAGAACTCAATCTGTGTCTGTTGGTGGCAAGGTCTCCTCTCCCCTTCCCCTGGACTTTGGTGTGCCCCAAGGCTCCGTTTTGGGCCCTCTTCTCTTCTCTCTGTATATTCAACCTCTATCTATGGTCATTGAGGAACACGGGATTCCTCATCAGAAATTTGCCGATGACACCCAGCTGCACGACGCTGCTGAGCCTGCTGCATTCCAACTTTTGGTATCGGAATTTGAACTGTGTTTCCAATCTGTTAAATCATGGATGCTTAAAATAAGCTCAAGCTAAATGATGAAAAAACTGAGGCTCTGTTGGCAGCACCTCGTTCTGTTTTGGATCGCATTTCTGAAAAATCTATTCAAGCTGGAACCAACAAAATTCCCTTTGAAGACAGCGTGAGGGATCTGGGTGTCCATTTGGATAGTACGCTGTCCATGAATGTCCAGATCGGTCACCTGTGTCGTTCAGCCTATTTGGCTTTGAGAAAGATCGCGTCAATTCGCTCATATCTTGCACAGAAAGGGACTGCCCAACTTATCTGTTCCCTCATCATGTCAAAACTCGACTACTGTAACAGTATTCTTGCCGGTCTTCCCACTGTCGATATAAACCGACTTCAACGTATACAAAACAACGCAGCCAGACTTGTTTTCCAAATGTCCAAAAGAACCCACACTACACCTCTGTTAGTTAGGCTACATTGGCTTCCCATTCATGCGCGCTTTCAGTATAAACTCGCAACACTTGCCTTCCGACACTTTGATGAAACATTGCCTGCTTATCTTTCCAACACACTTGTCACTTATCAACCCTCTCGCACTCTCCGCTCTGGCAGTGACAAACTTCTCAAGCTTCCCCGCATGAAACTGAAATCCTTTGGCCAACGTTCTTTCAGTTATCAAGCCCCCCTTGTCTGGAACTCCCTTCCCTCCCAGCTCCGCTCTTCACAGACTCTCTCTGCGTTCAAATCTGGTCTCAAAACGCATCTCTTTCAGAAGTCTTTTTGTCTTTCTTCATAGCGTACGAGTTAATGCGTGTTTCCCATGCATTCTCCATCCTTTCGCCTCTTGTATGTGCACGCGCGCTTCCGTGCCTGAATGCTTGTGTGCTTTTGCGTGTGTGTTCGTGTGTGTGCGTTTACGCGCGTGGGTTTTTGTTGCTTCGTGTTGAGTTTGCCCTTTGTGTGTGTGTGTGTGTGTGTGTGTGTGTGTGCGTGTGGGTGCTCCCTTCTGCATGTTTTATATTGTATCCCGTGCAGTGTTCACGAAATTGGAGGCGGGTGGGTGTGGGGGTGGGATGGGGGTTGGTTCTTTTCTTCTATTCCCAAATTCTTGTCGAGCGTTGTTCATATGATGTCGTGTGTGTGGGGTGGCGGTGTGTGTGTGTGGGGGGGGGGGGGGGGGGAGAGGGATAGAGTGGGGGGGGTGTGGCTTGTGCATCTGTTTTAGTGCTTGCTTTGTGACTATTGTTTTCATGCCTTTTTCCCAATATTGTGCAATGTTTATGGAAACTTTTATTTTTCCTGTATTGTAAAGCGCTCTGAGGATGAGTCTTCTCTCATCGAAGAGCGCTATATAAGCTCGATTTATTATTATTATTATTATATTTTGTATTCCATGTATTTAACCGTAATTTATTAATTAACCTGGCTAGATACCTTGGACATGATGGCAGAACGAATAATTTCTCATTAAGATGTTTCTTCCGCATATTCTTTTCCAATCGCTAGATCAATTCATGCTGAGAAAAATTTAAGACTTTGTTGAAGGGTGTTTCAAAAATTGTACAAACTTCCTGTTTTGCCAATTTGTCTGCTAATTCATTCCCTTTTAAGCCACAATGTGAAGGAACCCAGCAAAAATCAACTGCTATACCTCGGGAAAGTAAACAATGTAATAGATGCTTAATTTCAAAAAGAATATCAGTTCTAATTTTAGAGTTCCAGTGCTTTAATGATTGTAAAACTGATTTTGAATCAACACAAAATAGCACACTATAAAATGACACTGGCGTGTCATATAAAATATAATTCAGGGCTTTCATAATTGCATATAGCTCTGATGTATAAATTGAAAATTCTCTGCCTAGATAGAAAGACTTTTGCACATTTAAGGATGGTATAGTGAATCCAGCACCACTGTCAGACGTTTCCATTATTGAACCATCTGTAAATATTTTTAAATGATTTGGATAAGTCTTTTCGAGATGTTCTGGAACTTCATTTACTAGAATATTTACATTGTCATCTTTCTTCAAAGTAGTATATTCATCATCAATTTTTGCGTTGAGATGCTCCCATGGGGGCATTTGAGGAAAAATGGGAACCTCCAAAATTGCATCAATATCAATACTACATTCTGACAAAAGCTGACAAGTGAAATTTCTAATTGGCTCTATGTATGATATTTTTTAAAGACTTTTTGGGGTCTTCCTTGTTGTAATCCATAAGCATTTCATCAGTAGCAGAGGATTTTTACAGATAGGCCTCTGAAGTTTCATCCAACAGATTCATTGAAAATATTATTGATTCCTCTTTAGTTTTATTAAATGATGGTCGAATCACAAGAATTCCAGATGTTTCAACTCACAAACCTAGCGCGATAGATTTATCCTTAGTTTCACCTAGCATTGCAGTAAACTGTAATTGGTCTATAGGAGAAGATTGTTTGGGAAGTGATCACCTCCCCATTACTGTAATCTTTGATGATGACATAAATAATGATGTAACAGACATCGTAGACAAAATTCCAAAGTTTAATTATAAACTTGCCAACTGGGATGCCTACCAGATTTTTCTTGCATCGTATAACACAACATTTATTGAGAACGATGATGTTAATTTATTTTATTCTTATATCAGCAAAGTCATACTGTTAGCAGCCGAGCATTCTATCCCTAAATGTAAATTTAAAAAGATTGGTAAATATGTGGGTAATGTATGGTGGACGGAAGAATGTAGACTAGCTGTTAAATCAAAGCGAATAAGTTACAAGGCTTGGTTACGAAATTAGACAGAAGAACATTTTTCTATATGAGCAAGAAAAGAACAAATGTAATAAAATTATTGCTCAAGCTGAAAAGAAATACTGGGCAGAATTTTGTGAGACACGTTCACACCTTTGTTTTTACATTTCAAATGAGATCAACGTTCTTCATAAGTATTCAGCAACGACATCATGATCTATATATCAGCATTACACATACGTAAGAATGACAGTAGAATATTCGAATCCCACGATCCTAGAGTGAACGAAAACGCCGTAAGGTAGACAGATATGTGTAAATAACTTTTCATACCTGAATAGTGCATTGCATGCTCGATTAATGCGTGATTTTTTTTTTCCATTGAGGGCAAGATGTAAAAAAGCCTCTTTTGTGCTTATTCTTTTCCCTCATTAAAAAAGATTCGTTCGTTCGTTCGTTGCAGGTGACGGCTGAGGGTAAAGTCCTATTAGTTGTCTGAAACTCTGATAGACTAACTGCTCCCAAACCGAAATCAGTGTCAGAAAAACGTTAAAACTTCAAGTATAACGTCTACACTGACCTTGGCTAATGTACAATAGAACGGTAAAACTGTCCCAGGGAAATGGAGGAGGGGATGGAGGCTGTTTAACACTAAACCCACACCACCAGAACGACGATACGTACAAATGGGCCGCGAAAATGGCTTTCTCACAAGCTTCAAAGCATAATGAGTGCAGGCTGGGACAGCTCAATTAACAGAACACCGGATTTATAATCCTGGTGATCCAGGGGTTGCTGGTTCGAATCTCCGCTGGACCGTTTCAGTGCAGGGGGATTTTTCCCTCGGAGTTAACATTGGTTCTGACTGCATTTCCTGAAAAGTCCTTCGCATGAAACTGAAAACTGAGGCTCCGATTGTGAACGCGCGCATTATATTTTGCACATACACGTAAAGTCCCATCATCAGTCTTCGGAAAGGAAGGTCGGTTTGGGCGTTAGTATGGACGACACGTTACACCATGTACCATGCATTAGAAATCGAAAGAATGAAGGGAAAAAAGTGAGTAAGTGATATTGACTGAATGACTCGAAAGGGGGGGGGGGGGGACGATTGAAGGTAGCACCACCAGGCGACCAGCTCTTCAGTCGGCTCCATGTAGTTAGGCAGCAAGTTGAGTGAAGGAGAGCGTGGATTGTAAAGCGCTTAGAGCTTGGTTTCTAACCGAGGGTAGGCGCTGTATAATGCCACTATTCCACAGAGGCTACGAATCCTACGAATGGCCAGGAATTGATAAACTCCGGGATTCTTAGTCAAATCGCAATAAGTTCCTGAAGTTCGTAACTGATTCACATTTGTTCTTAGTCAGTTCTTGCCATTCTTGAGCATTCTGGAATTCGGGGCAAAAGTTTTGTGCTGTTCAAAATTTTGGCCACGAACTCCCGAATAAAAAAAATCTTAGTCAATTCTCAACAAAATCGTAGTGATTTCTTATGTATCGTAACTGAGTCCTAATCGATTCGTAGGCATTCCTATATATTCTTAACTCATTCTGGGAATCGTGAAGCGGTGTCTTGACAACGAATCGGCTACGAATCTGTAGCCGAAGCATCAAAGAAACAATTAAGAGCTGTTTACCAATTTACGATAGGGGTAAGAATCAGGTACGAATTTGCAGCAATGTCCATGAACCATGTAGCCGCGCTATTTCAGGTCGTTGTTCCAGAGTGCCAGGAAGCATCTGAATCTGTTGGCCAATATTCCGAAAGCATTCTCCACACACGTCTGCCCCTTGAAATTCTGTAGTTGGCCACCATCATCTCATTGTCCAGACCCCTCCTGCCATAGGGTTTCATGAGAAAAGTTCCGAGGGGGGAAAGCATCATCTCCAGAATGAAGTAGGGTGTGTCTCTGTCATTGTAGGGCATAAGATCACTGTCAGGAAAGTTTATGGTGTTGTCGTCGATGCACTCCACCAGTTCTGAAACACCAAACAGTTGTCCGTTGGATTAATGACCTCCACCAGTGTCTATCCAGATGAACTTGTAGTCTGCATCCACTAAGGCAAGAAGGACCACAGAGAAGAAGCCTTTGTAATTGTAGAAGACACTGCCTGAGTTATGTGGCTTCCTGAGAGCAATATGCTTGCCATCCAAGGCCCCCAGGGCATGAGGAACATTCCACCGGTCTTGGAACTCCTGGGCAATGGCCTTCCAGTCCTCCTGGGTCCCTGGCAGTGGCATGACTTCATCCTTCAGTTCCTGTATGATGGCCTGACAGACTTCCTGCACACCGCATACCACAGTGCTGTAGCCACAGCTGAAGTCATACTGAAGGGTATGGTACCGGTCTCCTGTAGCCAGATGCCTCAGGGTCATGGCCAGCTTCATTCCGGCATCAAGGGCTGGTCTCATGTGGGTGTCTTTCTCTGGATGAATGGGCCGATCCTGTTGAGTAACTCATCAAACAGGTGGGGTGGCGTTCTCACATAGTTGACAAAGACATCTTCCACCCTCAGCTCCTGCATCAGTCTACTATAGTGTCCATACTCTAGTCTTCTCGCTGGTGTCAGCCATGGTCTGACCCACCACCTGGAGGCCCTTCTCCTTCTTCGAACCAGCCTTCTTCTATTCATCACCAGCTGCTGTTCATACCCCAGTTCCAGGGCCAGAGCAATAGCTGCTCTACGTTGGCAATCCATTTTGGAACTGATGCCCCAGCAGGGATGAGGACTTTTTATACTGTATTGAGGGAAACTTCCACGAATTTTCAAGAACAGTCACGATCTAAATTATAACCGTACCACATTTGTGATGCCTTCGGAAGATTCGTAGCTTATTCTTGACTGAATCTTAACTTTCCTTAAGTATTCCTAAGCGATTCTTGCAAATCGTAGTTATTTCTGGGCAATCTTCATATGGTTCCCGCCGATTTGAGCAGAATCCCACGAATATTCCTAAGTCTATCTTACAAATTCGTAACCGATTCGTACAGCGTCAAGATTTTGTACAGAAATTTGCACAAATCCACGATTCCTTACGATTTCTAAAATTTATCAATTCGTGGCGATTCCTTGGACTCGTAGCTTGTGTGGAATAGTGGTATAAGTAGTCTTGATAACGATTTTTTTTAAGTTAAAACTTTTGAAATTTGACATGATATCGAGCCAGCAACTGAACGCAGCAAATGCATAGGTAACGAGTTTCCACCTACCAGTCTTTCTGAGTCAGGGCAAGAAACATGAAATAACGTATGTAAAACAAGCCCTCAGTCATTATGAAAATGACTTAACGAGGGTTTAAATGGGAGATGTCATGGACGAGGGGGGGGGGGGGGTGGAGGGAGGGAAGAGCCTGTAGAGGTGGGGGTGGGTGATCGGAGAGGAGAGACGGATAACAAGTAGGACGGTCAGATGTAAATTTTAAATCCGTCACTGACAGCAAGAGGAACCGTGAAGTTCTCTATGGTGAACAGAACCATTCGTTCTTCCACGTCTAGAGTCGACTTTCGTCTCCCAGTGAACCCCGTTAGTAGACACGGCTGAATGCGGTTAAGGCAGTCCACCCAGTTTATCTGTGATTCTGGGGTATTTCTCTACACACATGGAAAGGATCATTATCCAACAGGCACCCAAAGGGGCCAGAGATGGGTCGAAGATTGTTTTTCTCTTTTTGCTGCTTACCACAAGGCCAATTCATTTACCTTCATTGTTTTGTTGGATCCCCCCCCCCACCAAAAAAAAAAAAAAAAAAGGAAACAAAGAAAAACGAAAAAAAAAAAAAAAGTTCCAGGCTCGACATGTCAGTGCAAGTTGTCTTCCTTGGTTGACTCAATATTTCAATACACGTTTTTGAAAGTCTGTTTCATGCTTGATCCTTGAACGTTTGACCGTGAAGTCAGTGCTTAGCAATTCGCTGACTCAGTTTTCAGTACCCGTTCATCTATCCCACATGCAGACGAGAAGAGTGTCCAATACTGCTTCGTGTGTCGTTTGTCTGAATGTGTGCCAGGTGAACGCAAACTTTACTAGTTTAAGGCTATGGAGACTTTTTTTTTTGGTCCCATCTTCTGTGTCACCTCAGCGGCAGTGCACCCACGCCGCTCATTCAGACACCCCTATCCACAGCCACAGCCCGGTCAGTCCCGCTGCAGTCCCGGCACCGGCAATCCACAGGGAGCAGTCAATGTCAAGTCGTCAAGAGGCATCCTACCAGAGGAGACACTGCACTGCTGCCGAGTCACTTCGATGGTGTTCAGTTGCGCCTGTTTTGATCCAGCATACGCAGGACACCCCTATTAAGCCCCTACTGACGACAATAACTGCTCAGTCGTGAGCTGGCGTGAGTGAGCTCTCCCTCCGGCGGGCGCCACCACGTCCGTCCAACAACAGCCCCTATAGACTCGCCGATACCGATGACACCGACGGTATCAAACCAAGGCCACAGGCGTGGAGAGGACATCGAAACTGAAGTCACCATGAGAGCAGGGATGGCACGAAGGGCCACAGAATTTGAGACTTTTGTTTATGCTGATCGATGAGAATGAGGATGAAGAAGATGATACTACGGATTTCCATTCTGATCTGAGACTGCATGACAGGGCTGTACTCCACGCTTCCTTTCATAATATATCCCGGCGTCAACCAGGCCCGAGAGATACAAACACCTGCAGTTTTTGGTCAGGAAATTTGAGCAACACTCTCAGAGACGCACCCATTACGTGGATGAAACTCGCCTGTGTGGTCCCAGTCTTCCCAACTGAGCCCTTAGCAAACTCAACTCTGGGTAGGAGCCGGTCGGGGCAGAAAAATCCCACATGACTCTGATGGGAATCGAACCCACGACCTCCCAGCCGGGAGTCTGCGACGCTAACCACTTCGCAGCGGCAGGTGGTGCTCTTTCCTTCATTTGGGCTGATAGCTTCGGGGCTGTCTATCCTTTCAGACCCTTCCAACGCTGTCTGCATTTTAATTTAAAGCACTTGTGCATGCGCATATGTTTACGTCTGTCATTTGTGATGTCTTAGGAGGTCCTGTTTTTCAAAAATTCATTTGTCTATTTCGTTTTGTGTATTTAATCACTGTTATTTTGTTTTGTATTTGTATTTTGACTTGCTTACAGCAACTCCATACACTGTTTCAGCCTCTGTGTAGCATTTCAGGTTTGTTTGTTTGTTTGTTTGTTTGTTTGTTTGTTTGTTTGTTTGTTTTCATCAAAGAACAAGCCCATCTGGGAGTTTTATTATTTTTCGTGCTTTCGTTAGTTTGCTTTTGTTCTGTTTTCTTTCGCTTTTCGGTTTGTTGTTCTTGTTGTTGTCGTTGTTTTGCATGTCTTGAATGCATGCGTTTTTCCCTTCTTCTTCCTCTCTTTCCTAGATATTTTTTTTTTCTTCCCGTAAGATTTGTACAATAACACAATACATGCAGCACAAACATACACAAACAGTGAAATTATCGCACTGCCTTTTTTTCTTTTTTTCCTTTTTTTTTATTGATCAGAAATAGGAGGAAATGATGAGAAGAAAGTTGTTTGCTACAAAAAAAATTATGCCACTAATTTTTTCCCAGAAAAATATAGGTAGATAGATAGATAGATAGATGGATGTTTTATCCTTGTATTATCCCATATTCACATCTGAACTCTCGTCAAGTTAACATGTAAAACACACACACACACACACACAAGCACACAAGTACACACACAAGCACACACACACACACACACACACACACACACACACCACACACAGAGGACCTACTGCTGTAGTGCCAGGGCCCAGCAACGAAGAGCAGAGCCATGGTGAGGGCGAACACTGTGAGGGCACACCAGTACTTCAACCACCTCACCGGACAAGGAAGCAGCATCCCCTTCGTCATCCTCTTCTCCGCCACCATCGAATGTGTCTCGGCCGAGCAGCTGGGCTTCTGCTGAGTGGCGATCCCTTTTTTCCCTTCTTTTGTCAGTGCTGTTTTGATATTAATATCGATATCACCAGCTGACGCGGCCGCGGTTAATAATATGCAACAGTGGAAAATGGTGTGTGTGTGTGTGTGTGTGTGTGTGTGTGTGTGTGTGTGTGTGTGTGTGTGTGTGTGTGTGTGTGTTCGCGAGTATATGTGCGCATGCTCCCATATATGGTGCGGGTTAGTGTGTGTGTGTGTGTGTGTGTGTGTGTGTGTGTGTGTGTGTGTGTGTGTGTGTTGTACGTGCCTGCACGCGCACGCGCGCGCGCTCATTTGTGTGTGTGTCTGTCTGTCTGTCTGTCTGTCTGTGTGTCTGTGTTTGTCTGTCTGCGTGTGTGCTTGTCTGTCTGTGTGTGTGTGTGTGTCTGTGTCTGTGTGTCTGTGTGTGTCTTTGTGTCTGGTCAGAGAGACAGACAGACAGAGAGAGAGAGAGAGAGAGAGAGAGAGAGAGGAGAGAGAGAGACAGGCAGGCAGACAGACAGACAGACAGAGAAATAGCTCTATAGCTCTAGCAGTAGATGCGACCTAACTGTAGTCCCGGCCATGAAGAGAAACTGTTTCATTTCGTATTTTCCTGCCTTTTCTGGAAGAAGTAAGTATGCCTAATCTGTTTTCCGCCGTTTTTAGCCGTTTCATTTGCGTGCCCTCCCCGTGGCACCGGCCCGGCCCCCTCGTCCAAAGCCATGCCAAGTTTGTTCCGTCGCCACCCCTAGCGATCAATTTTTTGGTTTATATTTCAGAACACGTGCAAATTACGAATAGCCTACAAATGCCTTCCTCGGCCTTGGCCTTGGCCATCTCTTTTGGCACAGAGTTGCGCGTTGCTGAAGCCGAGGGATGGTGAACACCCAACAATCCAAGACAAGATCGTCCACATGTGGAAACGAAAAGAATGGCACCTTCTACCTGGTAATCCAGAAAGTTTGGAACCGTCGGATACAGTTTTTTCCTCAAGAAACTTCAGAACTGCGCTTTCCAGAGCCATGGACCAATCTTTACGCTTACAAGATGAGACCCGTTCCGGGAAGAAGAGAAAAAAAAAGTCAAGGGAAGATAACTCCTGTCTGTCCTTTGCAAATAGAGTAACCTTTTGTTAGTTCATGGGTCTTGTAAATAAATGAATAGAGTCAAAAATTTGGTTTTGAAGCGCACGCTATGACAACGATCGGCATCGTTTTACGCCCATGTTTTGGCATTGTCTGTCTCCGATTTAATTGTTAATGACTGATTGGGCAAATTTGCGACACCTGTTCCATGGGAACAGCAGAGGCACTTTCGCTAAACGTGAGCTCTAATACAGATTACGTCCCTTGTATTGTCTATTAAAGATCATCCACCAGTCTGTTTTTAATTATCGGTTTGATGATGATGATGATGATGATGACGATGATAATGATGTTGATGACGATGATGTGCATATATGTACGTTGCAAGTTATTTGCAGTCCAAGTAAAATTTGCTCTATGCAAACCCTGACCTTTTTCAGAATGATTTAGACAATAGACGTGATCACTTTGCTGTCGACTGACGCTGGTAACTCTCTAACGGATTTCTGAGCATAGAACTCGATATTTTTTGTGTGTTTTGATATTAACTATGTAAGTTGTGTATTTCTTTATTACGTTTTCCTCTTGCTTTTTGTTCACTAGATATTCAGCTTCAGCGCAGGAGTCTCTGAGGAAGGTGATTGTCTTCCTGATGGTCGTTATGAATTAATCACAGGTCATCTTTACAATTACCAATGATACGCCAGACGGGAGGTTACCGTCATGTTGCCAGGAGGCCACCCACTAGAGCAGAGACTCTGCGCTTCGGCTGAGACACTCCGGTGGTATTCAGTGGGGCCTGCTCTAGTCCAAGATACGCAGGCATCACCTGTTAAGTCCCGACTGACGACAATATTACGTAGTAGCGGAGTCAGCGGGTGTGGGCGCCCCTTCTGGAGGGCGCCACCAGGTCCGTCCAACGACAGTCTTCATGAACTTGCTGTCACTGACGATCTGGACACGATCCCACCAAGGGTATAGGCGTGGAGAGGACATGGAAACTATAGTTACCATGACGGCTGGGCGCGAAGTGACACAGATCGTCAGACTTGTTTATGCTGATGAATGAGGACGAGGCTGCGGGAAATGAAGCTATGATGTTTCATTCAGGACTGAGACCTGCATGATAGGGCAGTGCTCTACGTTCATTTTCATCATGAATCCCGGCGTCTATCCCATACCCGACAGATTCAAACACCTGCAATGTTGGTACAGAAAATTTGAGCGGCACTCTCAAAGACGCATCCTTTAAGTGCATGAAACCCGACTACGTGGTTTCAGTCTTCCCAAGTGAGCCCATAGCAAACTCAACTCTGGTAAGAACAGGTTGGGGGCTGAAAAAAATCCCTAAAATAAATGGCTGTGATGGGAATCGAACCCACGACCTCCCAGCCGGGAATCTGCGACACCGACCAACGCGCCACGGCGGCCGGTTCAAAAATCGACCTTATTTAATTATAAAGAATATAAAGACAAGCACTGATGAAGTTTGGTTTGTGGAAAGCGTTTCACAGCAAGGTATAAACTGAAACCACATGACAGTGTTGCCTTACATTCTGACTGTTATACAGCCATCTATGGCTGAAAAGGAAAAGAAAAGGATATATCCGGAGGTGCGAATGGGACCCAGAGAAGTATTGTTCTTAACCGCCGAACAAACCAGCCTGGAGCAATCCTGCACCACCCTTGGAATCCTGCTCTGTGTTGACATGGGGTGCAGGCACGCACAGGGCGTTCCATTAAAACGTCAAGGGACATAATTGCTCCCTGGCAGATGCCAATGTGTCATGGCCACTGGATGTGACACGACAGAACCTCCACGGGAGCGTTCCCATGGGTGCACCGGCCCATATTTCATGACCGCAGAACCCACCGGCGAAAAAAGCCACCGTCAAGCAACAGCTGTGTGCATCACTAAGCCTCTCTCGTTGCTGTTCCGACTACGGATGAAGACAGTACAACACCAGACATGGCCAAGCTTTCTCCATGAGGTCTTACGTGCCCTCTGAATGACACCCGCGTGACAGCGTCTGCCTTACATTCTGGCCGTCAAACAGCCGACTATGGCTGCTGCTAAGGCATGGGAACTAATGATAGTGGCACGTCTCCCTGCTCTTTCTCATCCCCTAGTCCTCGTGTACTCGGCGCCAGTTCAGCTGACTGCCATGGGACATTGTTGTCTGCTGCTCACTTGTTCCATTAAAGTGTGTGTGTTTTTCAGTCTTGTCTGAATATCAATAATTGATCAGATGTTCGGAGGCAAACGTTGGTGGTCGTAGCAGGGTTCCCTGTGGAAACCTTGCAAGCTGACGCCAGACTGCTCACTGTGTCGGGTCGTTGACGTTGGCTGTTATTGCAATGAGGAACTGTCGTGGGGATCCGAGGTTCCCTTTCCCACACTGCCCTCGTGCCCTTGTGCGCGCTTTCTCTCTCTCTCTCTCTCTCTCTCTCTCTCTCTCTCTCTCTTCTCTCTCTTCTCTCTCTCTTTTCTCCTCTTTCTCCTCTCTCTCTCTCTCTCTCTCTCTCTCTCTCTCTCTCTCTGTCTCTCTCTCTCTCTCTTTCGTTCTCCCTCTCTCTCTCTCTCTCTCTCTCTCTCTCTCTCTCTCTCTCTTTAACTCACACTGCACGAGAGGCGCGGGTTTGATCTCTCTCTGGCGACAGGTGAGGGACTGATGATTGATTGTCTTGTATTGCGTGCTCGTTCGTTATTGTGGCTTCTACGCACAGTTGAGCTTAAGGTGGGGGTAGGAAGGGGGGAGTGATGGTGGTAGTGGTATTGGTGGTGGTGGTGGTGGTGGTGGTGATGTGTGTGTGTGTGTGTGTGTGTGTGTGTGTGTGTGTGTGTGTGTGTGTGTGTGTTGTTGTTGTTGTTGTTGTTGTTGTTGTTATTGTTGACTATCCCTACCACTCAAATTATTTGCCATTCGAACACAATAAGAATATTATAGAGCGTGTTGAAATCTCCTCCGGTGGGTAGAAGGCCTCATGACAACTTGACATGGACAACTCCCCGTGGACTTCTGCTACAGGAGCTTTGGTGAGACAAACCAGGAAATAGCTGTGGACGGGCAGCCAGCATGAGCGTTGTGGGGGGAATGCCACTGAAGTGGCAAGGGAGATGAAAACGAAAAAAAAAGAAAAAATGAAGAGGCTTGGGGATGAGGAGGGGACGGGGGTAAGAACTTTGGTCGATTTGCAGAGAGGGGGGGGGGGCGGAGGAGGGGGGTTGAACCTCTCGCTAAATCCAGTCAGTTCGACAGTTCAACGCACAAGTTTCCTCTCTTACCACAGTCGTCCATTCTACCGGCTGAGGTTGGCAACACGCAAGAAGCAGCAAGAACATGCATCACGTGCATGATGCGCAAGCATTGTTCAGCCGTGCCAAGTGTCTTGTGAGGACAACAGAGACCTAAACACACGTTTACTCATTACCGCAGACTGGGAAGGGAAACGCAGAACGGATTTCTGTATCTTAATATCAGCAGACACTGCCCCGTATCATCATAGTAAGGCTAACATTCTCACACTTATGACGTGTGTAGTGCCCATTTATCTTGAAACACATGTAACAAACAAGAAAACTTAACTTAAAAGAATAAGTTCCGAGCTTGCCCACTTTTCCTGAGCTTATACAAACGTAAAAAAAACAGCTGAAAAAAATGAAAACACACACAGTAATGTTAATTCAAAACTGGTATTGCCACTGATATTCAACATGGCAAAATAGAATACACAGACTAACAGATAGAATAAGGCAAACTTGGTAAAGAAAATCTGAAGAGAGGCACCGAGACACAAATATTTACCAGTAAACCAGGAACGCAGACTGAGTGAATAGTAAATTGTATATTGCAATGAGGGGCATATATAATTCAGAGCTTGTTTTTACGTGGAGTAAGACAAAAAGGTCTTGATTTTCTTTCAAAATGGTTAGTAGAACCAAAACGAAAGATGCTCCCAGAATTCTCTGGAAGGAGGATAGAATAATGAATTCATCGGCGCTAAACCAGTCATGACTAGAAATCCACAAGAGACTATGAGTAATGAACAGGTGGAATTCCGATGTGTGTGTTTGGAGGGACATTCTGCACTCAGCGTGGCGTGAAGATTCACGTAGCGAAAAAGGACTGTGATAAGACGCTGATGAATGAACAGCAGTGCACTGCATCAGCTGATCAACATCGAAAAACCAAGGCCGGGATTCAAGCAGAAGTACCAAGGTCAACCATGCTGATTATTCAGATGAGGAACATTGGTGTATAGGTTCTAGATGCCAGAACAAAAACCAGCCACAACTTGTCTAACTGAGCATGGAGGGACATGACTCATGACACTGAGAACGATCTGCCAAAGAATATGGGAAAGCAATACAAGCCCTACAGAAATGACACAATCCTTAATCAAACCTCAAGAAAGGAAACGTGTGAGTGTACCAACACTACAGGACAACCGGCTCAGTCAGCTATTCGGTAATATTGACGTTGTCAGTTCTGTCGACCAGACCTAAGGTAAAACGAGAAGTCTTCGCGGAAGAACAAGAGGATTCACACCGGAAAGGAGCATTTCTCAACAGATTTTCAACGTCAGACTTCTGAAAGAAATGCCTCTGCAACACTTATGTGAATTTCGCACTTCATCGACATCAAGAACGCCTTTGACCTTTTACTTTTTCCAACAACCTTATTCAAGCCATACCAATACAATGGCTGTTCGCCTGAGCAATAACTTCGCATACTTTTTTCCAACTTATAGAGAGAGTGCGCCGTGGCTTTCATCACTTAGGTGTCTCCTTGTCTCTAATGCAGCACACACTTTGCATGGAAAAGAGAGACAAGGAAACAGAACTCTTGAGATTCACCTCCAGACTGTTCAAAGCACTAAGTACAGCAAGAACAGAACTCAGTTCAGAGAAAATCAAAATCTTGGTCCACAGTTTTAGACCACATTGAGCCATACTGTTACCAGTTTTTAACTAATTGTTAGTTATATTTACCGTTTCTGCAAAACGCTTTAGAAACATTTCCATGGGATTGTTTCTAAACGTTGTAAAAACATAGAAATGGTTGCAAAGTACATTACAAAAGAATAACAATGTGTACAAAAAGCTTTGATCTTAACGTGACACAATAGAAAACAATGTTTTTGGTTCAGACGACAAGATAATACGGTTTGAATTTCATATCCTTTTGGAAGTTGGTTTTCCAGACGACGTTGAGTTTTGTCATGACAGACGTGGCCAAGGAGAACCACGTCTTGAAGTCGTTTGTTGAGCTGCTCAGAACGCACTCGAGGTGCTTGAAGTGGTCCGTCACTATTTTTTGTCCGTTCAGTGTGATATTGACTGGTGAATGTGTCTGAAACTGTTGACCAAGATTTGTTTTTCTCGAACGTCAGTTTTCTTCTTCTTTTTTTTCTTTTTTTTTTGTTCGGTCTCGTAAACCTTCTCTGTCAAGCCAACAGTAAAGTGGGTACCTGATTCAGTTCAGGTAGAGTTAAAGGCGGCGGAAGAAGAGTGGTTGGCGCCGCCTTCCATTATGCTGTGCCCTAGATACGGTGAAGCTCTGACAGTTCACTGTCTCTACGACCAGCATGCTATGGGAACTTCTTGGGTTTGTTTTTAAGGGCTAGAGATCAAAGAGGAAATCTTTCCGAATTACGTTCCGCCGTTATTTTTGTCTCTATGGTAGAAGGAAACCTCGGCATTCTCACCCTCCAGGTAAAAGCCATGTCTGCGAACATCGTTGAAGTGGACATTGGGGGGAGGGAGGGAGGGGGGGGCAGTTCTCCACATTCCACGCAACAAATGCTGCCGGGATTCGAACCAATGACCGTCTTATTCTATCTCAGGGGCAAATGCACTAACCACTAGACTGCTACATCTGCTACGACGGTTAAGGGCAGGGGTTTGAAGAAGGGGCAAGGGGGATGGGGGACGGAGGAAGAGTCAGATAAGGCGAGAGACAGTGGAACGGACTGTCAACCAATATATTGATCACATCAGTTCGTTATTCATTGTATTTTTCGTAGGTCATGCATTCCTAATGAGTCACGCTCAGGTCACAACACAGAGCAGTTCTTGATTAATATGAGCGAAGTGTGACAGTCACATGTTATGTTGAAGTATTAGTGTTCATGTCCCCCCTGAGCGTAGGTATTTCTGTAACGATGCCACAGGCTCGACATGCCCCTTGCGGACGTCTGGGCTATAAACAACAGACAGCGAATTAGAAAGGGAGAGAGAGAGAGAGAGAGAGAGAGAGAGAGGAGAGAGAGAGGAGAAGAGAGAGAGAGAGAGAGAGATCTGTCTGTATGTAACAGACAGACAGACAGAGACAGACATTGACCATCGACAGAGAGATAGAAACAGAGACGCAGACAGACAGACAGACAGAGACAGACAGAAAGAGACTCTTCCTTGCATTCGTATGTATATGGAAAGGCATGTGCGTATAGAGGTGTGACTGTGATAGTGTGTGTGTGTGTGTGTGTGTGTGTGTGTGTGTGTGTGTGTGTGTGTGTGTGTGTGTGTGTGTGTGTGTGCGGCGTGCGTGTGTGTGTATGCGTGTGTGTGCGTGTGTTGTGTGTGTGTGTGTGTGTGTGTGTGTGTTGTGTGTGTGTGTGTGTGTATGGGTGGGTGTGTCTGTCTGTATGTCTGTCTTCCGCACACAAGAGAGAGGGTAGCGGGTGGAGGAAAGAGGAGGAAGTCCATATACAATAACACATCAACAATGAACGTAAGAGACTCATCAAAATATTGAGAACATAGTTCTAACTTCTTTCGGTGGACAATATCATTAGTGCATGCTTTTATGTTAGCGTTCAGGTTCCTCAACTGCATCAGCACGTCTTTTTTAAGGCTTTATACAGATGCAACCATAAATTCTTCATTGTGTTACTGTGTGTCAACAGTGACAAACATGGGTTTGCCTAAAACTTTTGGGGAATGTACTTTTGCCGTAGAATACACAAATGAGGACAGCAAAGCAAAATGTATGCACTTTTTTCTCCTCCACCACCCCGGCCTTTACCATTACTTTTTTTCTTTTTTCTTTTGTTGTTTCTTTTCTTTATTTTTTTTAGGCGGTCTTTTCTTCTTTTTTTTCTCCTTCGTTTTTTTCTTCAACTCTCACGCGTCATGCAAGTCTGAATGTTGTATTGCTACCAATGGACATTTTCTTTCCGACTTTAATGTTGTGGCGTTTGATACAGTTCATCAGGTTTTATTTTTGTACTAGTGTTTGATGTAGTGACACTTTCACACCCTGTGTGTATAAAAATAAACACATAAATAAATAAAAGAAAAAAGGGAAGGAAGAGAGAGAGGCCAGGATATCTCCCGGGAACCATCCTTGAAACGAAAGACGAAAATAAGTATGCAAGGATGGTACCAGAAGTGTGCGAAGAAGGACAGAAGGAAAGGGAGGAACAAGGGGAGAGAGAGAGAGAGAGAGAGAGAGAGAGAGAGAGAGAGAGAGAGGAAAATGTAGTAAAGATGGGAGTACAGCTCGTCTCGCGAACTGGCCTATTCCCCTAGAAGGCTATCCTCATAGAGGGGGGAAAAAGGGAGACTACAAGGAAGACACGAGGAAAGCCCTGTGCCGAGACAATCTGTATCAATGATAGAGACAGAGAGAGTGACTCTGTGTGTGTGTGTGTGTGTGTGTGTGTGTGTGTGTGTGTGTGTGTGGTGTGTGCGTGCGTGCGTGCGTGCGTGCGTGCGTGAGTGAGTGAGAGAGCGTGTGCGTCCCTGCGTGCGTGTTTGAGTGGGCGTGTGCAGTGTGTATGCATATGTACTATGGTGTCAAGCCATACAATAAATATATCCCTAGGAATTAACAGATATTTGAACAATGGCATACATGTATATTTAAGAACAAATTTATGCATATACCAGCCGACCAAACAGGCAAAACAAATGGATAAACATTAAACCAGTACCTGAGCACATGCTGATAGCCACCTAGTGGTTCTTGTTCTTATTTTTCTTTTTCCCAGGAGAATTACATCTCCTGTATCCGATGTTATTCATACGCGTGTTTCTGAACTTTGTCATTTTTAATTACGCAGTTTCTAAATTGATGTTCTGTGTATTGATCGACATTTTTTTTGTATTGCTATCATTTTGTTAGTTTTACGTGCTATATGCTAATGGGCATTTTCCCCACTAATATAACGTGGTTAATCGATTTTATGGCCTGTTTACC
The DNA here is from genome assembly GCA_018398815.1 of Conus ventricosus. NCBI lineage: Eukaryota > Metazoa > Mollusca > Gastropoda > Neogastropoda > Conidae > Conus > Conus ventricosus. Next base: position 97,882,824 of record CM031598.1, on the reverse strand, counting down.
TTTGTCGTCTCTGTGGACTCCAAAAAGTACATCAATTAATGACAGTTTTAAGGCTTTACCGATTCTCAGTGAAATCAATATTTCTACATTTTTCCAGAATTTGTTGACTGGATGACAGTAGAAAAAGAAATTTTCAATAAAATCAATTTCAGTGTACAGTTATCACACTTATTTGTTTCCGATACTTTCATTTTTTGCAAAAGAATATTAGTAGGGTAAATGTTGTGTTTTATTCCATTGTAGTTCATACAGCCTAGCCTCTTTCGTAGATGTTCTTAGTGTTAGCCATATGAGTTCTTCGATATAAAAATCGAGTTTTCTGTGCCAAAAGTCCTTGCCATTTGCAGTTACGTTGCTCGGATTCCTTCGCTCCAGTAACTTCTTCATCTCTTTTGGTTTTGTATTAAATAGATAGGCTTCGCAGTCAGCAGAATAAACATTGTCAAGAGGAATATTGTTGTCATATATCCATTCTAGCCAAGAGGATGGCAGAGCGTTTCGTAGTGCATTGTATCCAAAAATTGTAATTTGCATTACGAACTCCTAAAGCTGTCTCCATTTCTTTAAGATCAAGCAGTCTATTTTCAGCCATGTGTACAAGGTCTCTGACGAACTGTATCCCTTTTCTTTCCATTCTTGAAAGTACAACACACTGCTTTTATATTTTATCAAATTGTTATAAAATAACATTTGATCTAACACGTTACTTGGTGTAATATCTTCTAATTTGGTTTTCCTCTTATTATTCAAATAATTGGTAACTACATTGCTCCAAAATTCATTGTCTATTAGTTCAACAATACAGCTAAGCTTGAATGTGTTATCATTATTATTGTTTTGTTCATGTGCCACCTCGGAATCTTGCTCTAATTTTCGTCTGTTGCAGAGAATAATTTCCCTGCCCATTGCAAATATATACTGTTTTGAAGTTCCATAATGTTTACCATTTCTTAAACCTCCTACATTATAGTCTGATTCCATTACTTTCCCTTTAACTTTTTCGAATGCTTTCCGATTACTGTGTTTCTTTTGCCAAACAAATTTATAAAGCACCGCATTTACTTTCTGCAGGACTTCATTGGGAATACCAGCTGACTGCATTACAACAACTAACTGACTAACTAAAAAGGATTTAATTATTGTAATTTTGCCATGAATGCTGATGTCTCGTTTAATCCAGTTCTTTATTAATTTTTCTGTTTTTAATTCTGCCCTTCCAATTCTCTTCAATGTTTTTTGCCATCTTATCTTTTTCAAAATAAATCCCCAGTATTTTCATTCTTTCAGCTACAGAAAAAGGCAGATTTTGTTTCCTTATTTCCCTGTCCATTCTTAAAGCTTTGGTTTTATTCAAATCTAATTCAAGCCAGAACACGTTTCGAATGCTTTCAGAATATTTAAGGATTTCATCATGTCATTTTTGTTTTTTAAGAATAAGGTGGTGTCATCGGCAAGTTGTTTCATTTTTATAAACTGCTCGTTTGTATGGTGCCTTGTTGGTACTTGAATACCTGTTATTTTGCTTTTCCTAATCTTTATAGCCAAGAGTTCTACAGCTAAACAAACGCTAAAGGAGAAAAGGGACAGCCTTGTCTTATGCCACAAGTTACATTAAATGGCTCATATAACCAACCTCCATGGTTGATGCAGCTTTGATGACCATTTGTTAAGACTTGTACCCATCTCTGGAAATCAGTCCCAAATCCTAATATTTTGAATACATATAGAAGGTATTTTTTCGATATGGAATCAAAGGCTTTTTCATAATCTATAGCAAGTATGTACCTGTCTTTCCAGTTCTGTTTAAATAGTTGATGACATCATCGATGGTCCTTAGCACTGTTCCTATATTTCTTCCTTTTATATATCCAACTTGATCTTCGTTAACTAAGTTATGGATACCTTAACTTAGTCTTTCTGAAAGTAGCTTTGCCAAAATTTTATAATCAGAATTTGTAAGAATAATGGGTCTCCAGTTGTTAAGTTTATCTCTATCCAAATCTTTACCTTTGTGAAAAAGAGTTATAATACCTTGCGTCTGTGTGAACGAGAGGCTCCCTCTGTTAAATGATTCAATAAAGGAGTTAGTGACAACATTGGCTAATTTTGACCAAAAGAACTTATAGAACTCGGTTGTTAAGCCATCGCTTCCCGGAGCAGAGCCATTATTCATATTTTTTAGTGCAGAGGTTGCCTCTGCTAATGTCACAATGCCTTCACATATAACAGCTTCATTTTCTTCTAAATGTCTTAATTATATATTTTCAATAAAATTATCAGCAGCTTCTTCCACATTTACTGTTTCAGTGTTCTGGGCATATAATTGTTTATAAAACGTAATTTGTTCTTGCATTATTTTTCTTTGATCAGTAATGATATTATCTGTCTCTTTACACAGTCTTGTAATATCCCTATTTCTACTTCGCGCCCTTTTCTAAACTACAAAAATATTTGATTTTTTTTCTCCTTCTTCGATCCATTTAAGTCTGCGTATCTTACTTGGGCACCTCTCGTTTTGTAAGCCTGTAAAATCTGTAAGTTTTGTTTTACTTTCATAAAACTTTGATTAATCCTTTCGTTTTGGGGATCCTTGACAAGCTTTTTTTCTAGATTTTGTAACTGTGACTGCAATATTAGTGACTCGTTTCTCTTTTTGCAAGCCAGGCTTTTCCCAAACTCGAAACAAAAATTCCTTATTTCAACCTTACATATTTCCCATTTCTTTAAATCATTCAGACTCTCATTGTCTGTAAAAAAAATGTGTCTAACATATCATTCATTTTTTGTACAAACAGAACATTTTTAAGAAACTGTTATTAAACCTCCAATATCCTGGTCCCCGAACGAAATCGTTCTCGTTCAGTCCAAGGACAACAGCCTTATGGTCGGAATTTGAAACAAAACGTGTTCACAAGAAGTACAGAAAGGCATAACGTTATCAGAAACAAACCAGTCATCTAATCTGCGAGCGATGAACGGATTCAAGCGAATCCATGAGGCGTCTTTTTCTTTTGGAAGATAAAGTCTCCAGGCATCTGTTAAATCTAATAATCAACAGTATGCTGTAAACTGGCAGTCTCGGACTTGTCGTGGGGCTAACCCGCAACTATATCAAGGTCACTGTTCAGGGTGCAGTTAAAATCACCAAGCATAATGAAATCTTCATGCTCAACAGAATTCAAACTTTCAATAAATTTCTGAAAATATATTATTTTATCCTTTGTATTGTTTGGTGCGTAAATATTCACAACCGTTATGTTATATTTTTTCTTTTACCACTGAAATAACTAAGATTCCTTCTTGTGCAAGTTCTAAGCTAACTTCTCCCTAAAGTGTTTTGAAATTAAAATTACTTCTCCTCTGCTTTTGTTCGTTCCTTCACTGAAAAAAATGTTCTAGCCATTGTTTTTTCTCACTCCTTAACATCGTTCTTCGTTATGTGGCATTCTTTTAAACAAATAACACCAAAACGTTTTTCTTCGAAATATGCGAACACAGATTTCCTTTCGAATCTGTTTTTTAAATCCCTTACGGTCAATGAAACAATATTCATCTTATCCGTGGAACAAAATTTTCAATTCGTTTCAGTAATCTTGGAACAAATTCAATCCGATACACACTGTTGAAACTCATAGTCTATAATACATTGCCAGGTCCTTGTCCGATGGTTGTCATGAATAGCACACATAAGTTATTTCCCCGATGAACTGGTGTGGATTCTGACTCGGAGTCATCAAAATCTGCCGCCACAGCGCCATCTGACGCACGGTCACAGCGCCGATACTTCTCTGCTCCCTCTCCCGGGCTGTGTCGCTGTCTGGACAGGCTCCGCTTGTTGGGGGTAGCCGACCTGTTGCTAGGAGAGCGGTCCAGGGAGGTCAGGAGGGTGGTTTGACGGGAGGGGGGCGCCCTCGGTCATTCCTGTCGACAGACTTGTCAGCGGTTTGCTCTGTTACAGTGGCGCTAAGATTTTGTTTTACGCCTGCCTTGCTACTTGTCTTTTTGTCCAAGACATGTCTGTGAGTCTGTTTATCCGTTGTCTGTCCGCTATTTGTCTGTCCATCAGTTTACATTCAGCATCACCTCTTTTGTGCCCCGTTTGCCACACTGTCTACATATAATGTCTCCTGAACACTGTGAGACATGGTGATCTGGCTTCAGGCAGCGTGAACGGGGGCGGCCCTTTAGGTCTATTCCCTTTAGGTCTATTCCCTTTAGGTCTATTCCTTTAAGTCTATTCCTTCCAGGTCTATTCTCGTTAAGTCTTAGGGATAGGGTTAGGGATAGGGTTAGGGTTAGGGTTAGGGATAGGGTTAGGATAGGGTTAGGGTTAGGTTAGGATAGGGATAGGGTTAGGGTTAGGGATAGGGATCGGGATAGGGTTAGGGATAGGGTTAGGGTTAGGGATAGGGATAGGGTTAGGGTTAGGGATAGGGTTAGGGATAGGGATAGGTTAGGGTACTAACCCTATCCCTAAGACTTAACGAGAATAGACCTGGAAGGAATAGACTTAAAGGGAATAGACCTAAAGGGAATAGACCTAAAGGGAATAGACCTAAAGGGAATAGACCTAAAGGAATAGACCTAAAGGTACCTCCCCGCGTGAACACATGACTATTTTTTTTTGCTGTTTTTGTTCTCTGTGGAACAATTTAGCTGCAAAAATGCTGACTTTGACAAGTTTATCAAGAGGAGTTGAGGGGGCAGTTATGAAAACAAACCTGCGACCCGTTACAAATCGAGTCAGCTTGTTGTCTGCGTCCCGAGCTCTCTCCATCTTAATGTCTGGTCTCAGTTCGCAACCGAGCTTGACAAGTGAATGCTCGATTTCCGAGTCGGCGACCAAGATTGGAATGTTGTCAATCCACAGTTGTGTAGAGGGTGTTTCTTCACCTGCATCGCTGTGGAGAACATAAGGATTAGTACTGCATCCCTGTAGCGTAGTACCCCTCATCCGCAGAGCCTGGACAAGGATTGCCATACGTGCCTCCTTGGTGGCGGGGTAAATGCGCTAATGTTCTGTGCTCCGATGATGGAACTCCTGGCCGGCAATTCTTTCCGCCGCCAAACACACTTGTAAAACGGACGGCCGATGCTTGTCGTGATCCGGAGTGCTTTTCAATTTGAGAAAGACAGGAGTTACTGTAGAAAATGTTTTCATTTTCGACGAATAAACTGGAACGTCAGGGGAAAAAAAGAAAAGAAAAGAAAAGAAAAAGACACTGTACCGCTTAACGCGTATAGGCAAAGCGTACGACTGAATTCACAGCTCAGATTCGGACCGTTGAGAGCGTGGCAAAACACGTCCGCACACGTCGAGCGACTCTAACCGAATCAAAATGTATGTACTTCATCCTGTTTAACGTTTTATTATACCTGTCACGATGATATTTATTATGTTGACCTGTCACGAAGCTTTGTTATACCTATCACGAAGCTTTATTATAACTGTCACGAAACTTTATTATACCTGTCACGATGATTTACAATGTCTATTAGTCCGAATCTAAATGTTATGTAATAATATTTGAAATAGATGTCACTGTCAATGTTAAGATATTCATCACAGCTCCTGTTTGACTTTAACGTACTAATTCGAAGAAAATCGGTCACTGGGTTGAATGTATATAGTCCAGTTCTGTCTTCTGAAATCCATATATCTTTGATGCAATTCATGCAAAAAGATATTAAGATTTTCAACCCCTGGATTCAACCATACTATTCCAAACCTATTTTGAAATAATGTCTCTCTAACACCTGACACCCATGTATAATTGCCACACGAGTCTAGCTACAAAAGCGAATTTTAAGGTTTAACAGGCAATCCGGTTGCATCCACGCGTAAAAGTCATTATCTAATACATAGAACAGACGAGTTTATACATACAAGGTGGCGTTCTGTCTCTCCATATTCTAAATCGTTTAGCATTTTAAGCTGTACTCCTAAAACTTTCTTAAATGCGATAAATCAACTTTTTCGACATAAGCAACAGCCTTATTGACTCCCCATATATCAGCCCCGTACAATGCGACAGGTAAAACCTACATATCGAAAATGTAACAAAAAAATATGCATATAAAAAAGATGTATATAAAAAAGGCATGTGTATGTGGCGGTGGAATTGAAGTGTGTGTGTGTGTGTGTGTGTGCGTGCGTGCGTGCGTGCGTGCGTGCGTGCGTGCGTGCGTGCGTGCGTGCGTGCGTGTGTGTGTGTGTTAACGCGAGCGTGTGTGTGCGTGCGTGGGCGCGCGCGCGCGCGCGCGTTTGTGTGTGTGTGTGTTGTGTGTGTGTGTGTGTGTGTGTGTGTGTGTGTGTGTGTGTGTGTGTGTGTGCGCGCGTGTGTGTGTGTGTGTGTGTGTGTGTGTGTGTGTGTGCGTGTGTGTGTGTGTGTGTGTGTGTGTGTGTGTGTGTGTGTGTGTGTGTGTGTCCCTCCCTCGTGGTAGACTTTCACGTTGACATTTTCTCGGTAATTACAAAAGCTGTCATAACCAAAGGTGACTCAACTAATAACAGTCAAAAATCTTTTGCAACTTTCCCCTGTGTGAAGATGTCAGGGGGGTGAATAATACAGTAAATCTGCGATTCACGTTTCAGCAATAGTTTGAATATCATATAACTGGCATTTTCATATACAATTTGTGATTAGTCACAATTAGGGTTTTACGCATAGAGAGAAGGTATGTTCAATGATGCGTTACACGATTATCATAACGACTATAAAGCTGCATTTTGTTATCACCTGACATGTATACCACACAGGTGTTTACATATGAATAGATATAATATTATTTGATTATTATTACTATATGTTGTTGTTGTTGTTGTTGTTGTCTCGTTCGTCCCATGACGTAGATGCGTTGTACTGCCGTTACGCACCAAGGGCCCAGTACATCCGTCTTCGGCGTTGGTTTTCTTCTCCGAGTTTCCCTCTCGTAGGCGACTTGCCAACCAAGGCTAATGTGCATCCCCTACCCTGGTTTGTTTCTCCCAGGTTTTCCTTCCCCGGGGCTAGAGGTTTTTATGCGCCTCTTACTCGCATGATGAACCGTCACAGGACACATGGGGAATTTAATATGGTGTAACAGTGCCACCTGTTACCCGACCCGTCCTGGTAGGAACATCGCCAGTTGGTCCGGGACTGCTTATTTGACCAGGCAAGCCTGACTTATATCGCAGCTAACCCTCATATCTGGGGGCCGACCCCCTATCCGCCACCCGGGGACCCGCCGGGTTGGGGATTACTATATTATTACATACATTACTACACCAGCCTCTCCATCCTGCCCTAACTACCCATGAGGAAAGTCTTTGCACCGTGTATTTGCTCTGTACTCGGCTTTTGACTCTTTCACAAAGGCAGTGGTGATGTATGCCGCATCATATTAAATGTTTATCTGCATGCATCTATCGTTCCCCAATGGGCCGCACACCATTTGTCGTCCGTCCTCAGATAGAGTCAGTTCATTACATATGAGGCAAAATAAACAAAACTGCCTCTCTTGTCATACCGAGTTGTTACAGGAATGATAAATCTTTTTACACAGAGGTAAAGATGTTTATAGAGGCAAATTGCACAACTGAATACACATAACTTTAATCAGTTTAGATTACAAGATGTTAGCAAAAGTTTTGTTATCTAGTCTAGTAGATGACTCATAAACTGATTAACAAGGATCAAGTAGATTTCATCAAGAGCAGAAATATTGCTATACTTATCAAATCAATCGATGGTGCTATTACCTATTCATATAAAATAAATAAAGCCGGTTACCTGCCGGCTGTTGATTATGCCAAAGCCTTCGACTCTATTTCAAAGATTTTTATGTTATATGTATTTCATATATTCTAATTTGGTACTGATTTCAAAAGATGTTTTGAACAACAGTATCTCAGGTAGGTATTCTCAAGAAAATGGATTTCTGAGCCGTTTGCCTTGTCATGTGGAGTTTGACAGGGATGCCCCTTTTTTCCCTTGCGTTTTTTTTTCTTTGAATGAAATTATTAACCATTGAAATTAAAATGAGACCTCAGTATTCGACTAACAGTTGTTTTGAGAAAAATAGATACAATCAAATAATTTGCTTACAGATGCAATCTTTAGGTCTCCATTTACAGGAAATCTATAGGAAAATAATAAGGAACCTCTGATCAACAAAACTGGACTTTAATTTCTCATTCGCTCTTAGTTTTCTAAAAAAAAAATGCAAACCCCGACAATCCTTTTATTTACTTGCAGAAGAAAAGATATAAACGAATTAGATAAACTAGGTAATGAAATTTATCTTCCCTGGTGGGTTGCCTCATGAAGACTTGACATTGACTGCTCCCTGTGGGTCGCCGGTGCCAGCACTGTGGCGGGACTGCCAGGGTGTGGCTGTGGACGAGGGCTGGAGTGAGCGGCGTGGGTACAATGCCACTGAAAAGGCACAGAAGATGGGACAGAAAAGAAATTTGTGAGAAATACAGTAGAACCCACCCATAACCGAGTATGAAAGGTAACAAATATGTGATGAAGTCAGACATACTAGATAATCAGATTTATTATTAATTAACACTCGGCTGTTATACAAACAAAAGAAAACATTGCTAACTAAAACCAAAAAATCTAACAAAGAAAAGGAATTGATAAAGATCCAACCTCCACATATATGTAAAATAGATCACTTTCCAATGATTAAATAACAAAATTTCACAGACGCACACAAGGGCGAGAGTAATCACTGAATATCATATTCTACTCAACTTTCTTCCAAAAGACGAATGGATACCGTGGAAGGTATCATGGTGGAGGGGGGGGGGGGGGGGGGGCGAAAAAGAACTAACACAAACCGTGCCGTA
>CM031598.1:97866247-97868747 GCA_018398815.1 Conus ventricosus | reverse complement strand
AGAGGTGTATCGTTGGTTTTCTTGTATGGTTTATATATGTGATTGTTGAGATCCAGTGTTATGTCAAAGTAGTTCACTACCTTTTTGTTTGCTTCAATGGTAATCTTTAAGTTGTGGTTTTGGAAGATTTTGCATAGTTCTTTCTTCTTGTTTTCGATGGTTCTTGGATTGTTGGTTAGTGCAGCAAGGCCATCGTATAGCCACCCAGCGTTGTGGCAATATTCTTGATTGGACTGTAGTGAAATCTGAAGACAGTCTTCTTAATTTTGATTTTGTGAAGGAATTTCCAGGTTTATCTGATCATTTTGGTGTGTTTTCCTCGCTCCGTTTGCAGCCACCCGCTCCTCTCACTCGTCGCGTGGCTTCCAGAAACATAAAGGCTATAGAGCAGGCTGCTTTCAGCGCCCAGGTTCGAGACATGGTTCAGGTGTGGGGGGCGGGGATGTTTCAAATTTGGTAGGGGCTTATGATAAAGGTCTTGGTCAAATCCTCGACCAGCATGCCCCACTTGTTTCTAGGGGGGTACGTGACAGGCCCTCGGCCCCTTGGAGGACTGAGGGAGTGAGAGAGGCGAGGAGGAAGCGACGACGAGCTGAGAGAAAATGGCGAAAGACAGGTTTGACTGTTCATAAGCAAATTTATTTACATGCTATGAAGAGTACTCGCTCAGTTGATATTCTTGCGAGAAAAGACTATTATTTCAACAAAATGATGGCTTGTTCGTCTTCTAGACAACTGTTCAATGTTTCGGACTCGCTTTAGGGCGGAAAAAAAATGTAACTGTCTCCCCTCAGACACCGCAAAGTCAGACCTGCCTCAGCGCTTTTGCGACTATTTCAGTGACAAAATAAAAACTCTTCGCAGTGACCTTGACCAGCGGTCTTCTGTGGCGCCAACTTTCCAGGAATACGATGGTCCATTATTCGCTGCTTTTGAGCCTGTGTCAGAGAAGGACATTTACGATCTGATTTTGTCAATGCCTACTAAGAGTTGTGTGTTAACCCTTTACCAACTGAACTTGCTAAGACATGCCTCCATGATCTTTTACCATTGATAACTAACATCATTAATTCCTCTTTGTGTACTGGCATTGTTCCTTCACAATTTAAGCAAGCTGTTGTTACACCTTTGTTGAAGAAAAAAGGACTGGACTGTAATGTGTTAAAAAACTATAGACCTGTGTCAAATTTGCCATTTTTGTCCAAGGTTCTTGAAAAAGTTGTTTTGAAACAACTACAAAAGCACATTCTCGATAATAACCTGTTCGAGATGTTTCAATCTGCATACAGAAGGGATCACAGCACGGAGACCGCCGTGCTGAGCGTCATGAACAGCTTGCTCTTGGAGAGCGATGCCCACAAGGTTTCTGTGATGGCGCTGCTCGACCTCAGTGCGGCGTTCGACACGCTTGATCATTCTGTACTGCTAAAGAGACTAGAGAGAACTTACGGTCTCAGAGGTACGGTGCTTGACCGGTTTTCATCATATGTATGTGATCGAGAACAACGTGTTATCATTGACAGTGTTAAATCATCACCATCTCCTCTTTTGTTTGGCGTGCCACAAGGCTCCGTGTTGGGACCTGTGCTTTTTACCCTTTATTCTCAGCCTTTGTCGGATGTCATGTCTCGGAATGATTGTCAGTATCACAAGTATGCTGATGATACTGAAGTATCGTCAAGTAGTGTTCCGCAGGATTTTCCTAATGTTATTTCTAAAGTTCAAACCTGCGTCCATGACGTATCATCTTGGATGGTTAGCAATAAGCTTAAACTAAACCCAGACAAAACCGAGGTGATCAAGGTGGGTGTTCCATCATGCCTGCGGCAGATTAAAGACAGTTCGATTGAATTGGAAGACAGCTGTATTGATTTTCAAGAAAGTGTGAAATATCTCGGTGTGAAACTAGACAGCACTCTGACTATGAAAGACCACATCAGCAGTGTGTGTCGAGCCTGTTTCCTGGAACTCAGGCGCATTGCTAGCATTAGGCAATATCTCTCAAGAGAAGCAGTGAGAAAACTAGTATCGGCCTCCATTCTGTCACGTATTGATTACTGTAATGCCACTTTCATTGGTATCACAGATGAGCAGCTCTCACGTCTACAACGAATTCAAAATGCTGCTGCTCGGTTAGTTTTGAGAAAACGTAAACGAGACCATGTCTCGCCGATGCTTCGCGAGCTTCACTGGCTGCCAGTCGAAGCTCGTGTACAATACAAAGTGGCTGTTCTGGCTTATCGCCACTTTGAGGGTAGTCTAGCGCCCTGTCTCTCAGTGACCTTGACCACCAGGAACTTTGCTAGAAGTCTGAGATCTTCTTCAGAGAAGCAGTTAGTGCTCCCCAGGTCGAACCTTCAGACAGCTGGGGGGCGTGCCTTTAGTATTGCTGCTCCAAGGATATGGAATAAGTTGCCGGTCAGCCTCAGACACTCACCTTCTCTTAGCACTTTCAAGAGCCATCTGAAAACCTATCTTTTCAAGGCACATTTAGGGTAAT
>CM031598.1:97826247-97861247 GCA_018398815.1 Conus ventricosus | reverse complement strand
ATTCAAAGAGTGAACAACATCTGTTGGGTCTTCTTCAGGCGAGACCAAATCACATTCAAAGAGTGAACAACATCTGTTGGGTCTTCTTCAGGCGAGACCAAATCACATTCAAAGAGTGAACAACATCTGTTGGGTCTTCTTCAGGCCAGACCAAATCACATTCAAAGAGTGAACAACATCTGTTGGGTCTTCTTCAGGCCAGACCAAATCACATTCAAAGAGTGAACAACATCTGTTGGGTCTTCTTCAGGCCAGACCAAATCACATTCAAAGAGTGAACAACATCTGTTGGGTCTTCTTCAGGCCAGACCAAATCACATTCAAAGAGTGAACAACATCTGTTGGGTCTTCTTCAGGCCAGACCAAATCACATTCAAAGAGTGAACAACATCTGTTGGGTCTTCTTCAGGCCAGACCAAATCACATTCAAAGAGTGAACAACATCTGTTGGGTCTTCTTCAGGCCAGACCAAATCACATTCAAAGAGTGAACAACATCTGTTGGGTCTTCTTCAGGCCAGACCAAATCACATTCAAAGAGTGAACAACATCTGTTGGGTCTTCTTCAGGCCAGACCAAATCACATTCAAAGAGTGAACAACATCTGTTGGGTCTTCTTCAGGCGAGACCAAATCACATTCAAAGAGTGAACAACATCTGTTGGTCTTCTTCAGGCGAGACCAAATCACATTCAAAGAGTGAACAACATCTGTTGGGTCTTCTTCAGGCGAGACCAAATCACATTCAAAGAGTGAACAACATCTGTTGGGTCTTCTTCAGGCCAGACCAAATCACATTCAAAGAGTGAACAACATCTGTTGGGTCTTCTTCAGGCCAGACCAAATCACATTCAAAGAAGTGAACAACATCTGTTGGGTCTTCTTCAGGCCAGACCAAATCACATTCAAAGAGTGAACAACATCTGTTGGGTCTTCTTCAGGCGAGACCAAATCACATTCAAAGAGTGAAAAACATCTGTTGGGTCTTCTTCAGGCGAGACCAAATCACATTCAAAGAGTGAACAACATCTGTTGGGTCTTCTTCAGGCCAGACCAAATCACATTCAAAGAGTGAACAACATCTGTTGGGTCTTCTTCAGGCCAGACCAAATCACATTCAAAGAGTGAACAACATCTGTTGGGTCTTCTTCAGGCCAGACCAAATCACATTCAAAGAGTGAACAACATCTGTTGGGTCTTCTTCAGGCCAGACCAAATCACATTCAAAGAGTGAACAACATCTGTTGGGTCTTCTTCAGGCCAGACCAAATCACATTCAAAGAGTGAACAACATCTGTTGGGTCTTCTTCAGGCGAGACCAAATCACATTCAAAGAGTGAACAACATCTGTTGGGTCTTCTTCAGGCCAGACCAAATCACATTCAAAGAGTGAACAACATCTGTTGGGTCTTCTTCAGGCCAGACCAAATCACATTCAAAGAGTGAACAACATCTGTTGGGTCTTCTTCAGGCCAGACCAAATCACATTCAAAGAGTGAACAACATCTGTTGGGTCTTCTTCAGGCGAGACCAAATCACATTCAAAGAGTGAACAAGTTACATCTGTTGGGTCTTCTTCAGGCGAGACCAAATCACATTCAAAGAGTGAACAACATCTGTTGGGTCTTCTTCAGGCGAGACCAAATCACATTCAAAGAGTGAACAACATCTGTTGGGTCTTCTTCAGGCGAGACCAAATCACATTCAAAGAGTGAACAACATCTGTTGGGTCTTCTTCAGGCCAGACCAAATCACATTCAAAGAGTGCACAACATCTGTTGGGTCTTCTTCAGGCCAGACCAAATCACATTCAAAGAGTGAACAACATCTGTTGGGTCTTCTTCAGGCCAGACCAAATCACAGTCAAAGAGTGAACAACATCTGTTGGGTCTTCTTCAGGCCAGACCAAATCACATTCAAAGAGTGAACAACATCTGTTGGGTCTTCTTCAGGCCAGACCAAATCACATTCAAAGAGTGAACAACATCTGTTGGGTCTTCTTCAGGCCAGACAAATCACATTCAAAGAGTGAACAACATCTGTTGGGTCTTCTTCAGGCCAGACCAAATCACATTCAAAGAGTGAACAACATCTGTTGGGTCTTCTTCAGGCCAGACCAAATCACATTCAAAGAGTGAACAACATCTGTTGGGTCTTCTTCAGGCCAGACCAAATCACATTCAAAGAGTGAACAACATCTGTTGGGTCTTCTTCAGGCCAGACCAAATCACATTCAAAGAGTGAACAACATCTGTTGGGTCTTCTTCAGGCCAGACCAAATCACATTCAAAGAGTGAACAACATCTGTTGGGTCTTCTTCAGGCCAGACCAAATCACATTCAAAGAGTGAACAACATCTGTTGGGTCTTCTTCAGGCCAGACCAAATCACATTCAAAGAGTGAACAAGTTACATCTGTTGGGTCTTCTTCAGGCGAGACCAAATCACATTCAAAGAGTGAACAACATCTGTTGGGTCTTCTTCAGGCGAGACCAAATCACATTCAAAGAGTGAACAACATCTGTTGGGTCTTCTTCAGGCCAGACCAAATCACATTCAAAGAGTGAACAACATCTGTTGGGGTCTTCTTCAGGCCAGACCAAATCACATTCAAAGAGTGAACAACATCTGTTGGGTCTTCTTCAGGCGAGACCAAATCACATTCAAAGAGTGAACAACATCTGTTGGGTCTTCTTCAGGCGAGACCAAATCACATTCAAAGAGTGAACAACATCTGTTGGGTCTTCTTCAGGCGAGACCAAATCACATTTGTCACGACCGACCCCTGGAGGTCTGCCCTGACAGGATCGGTCTAGGTGGGAGTGAAGGGAGTGACTGACCTCACACGCTCCGCAAGAGACCACACAATAAAGATTACGATACAACACCCCATTTATTCACACCAGCAAAATAAACATTCCAACACACGCACCATGCACGATCACAATAAAGCACTCCAACGCACACAACATGCACAATCACGATCAAGCACTCCAACGCACACAACATGCACAATCACGATCAAGCACTCCAACGCACACAACATGCACAATCGCAATCAAGCACTCCCACACCCACAACATGCACGATTATAAATAAATATTCCAAACCATACGACGTACACAATCACAATTACAGCATTCCAGCACATATGACATGTACACAATTATAAAGAAATATTTCCAGTATTGACCCTTTCTCACACCACGGAGTGCGTCCACATCCCTGCCCCTGTCAAGTCCGCAGGGAGCACCCTGTCGCACTAGGTGCTCCGAGCCGGGTTTGGTTCTCGCAGGGAGTCGCCCAAAGCCGACACCCTCGACTCCCAAGCGGGCAGTGAAGAGCTTTGTCCCGGGGGGGGGGGGGGGGGGGGACGTAGCTGTTACTGGAGGTCCTGGACGGGGGTCCAGGCCGGCCAGTCGAGACGGCGGGCTCCCCTAGCAGTCCACGGTCCCGACCAAGGCGTGGCCTCGACCAGCGCGTGGCACCATCTCGTCCGTGGTCTCAGCCTGAACGTGGCCTCGACCAGCACGTGGCACCATCCCAGTTCGTGCTCCAGGTGAAGCCCCCGGGAGGGGGGAGGACGTAGCTGGGAGGAGAGTCAGAGAGGAGGAAAAGAAGAAGGAAGGAGGAAGGAAGAAGGGTACTGGAACCCTGCCGTCAGTACCGTCTGACCATTGCTGTCAAGTCTTATCAGCCACTCGCATGATGGGCGAGGGAAGTGTATTAAAACGCACACAGTACACTCATTGAATCAAGTCTTCTCACACGATGCAGGTAAAAGACTGCATTAAATCAACAGGTTATAAAACAAATATGAATTATCTTCACCCTTCTCTCACTCACGCTTAACGTTTTCCTTCCTTAGGAAATAAATCAACACAGCGACCATCGCTTAATAACTGCCACCACATTTGCAAATAGTAATTCAATGGCACAACTGTCACATTTTATAAACACATTTCAAAATAACACAAATCTCCAACCACGCATCCGAACGACAAATCATGCGCACGCACGCTCGTGAACATAAAACTCGCTCTCCTTGCACACAAACAGACGGTGGCCGAAGGATAAAAGTCCGGCGAATGTGACAGGGGCGGACAAGCGAGACCAAGCAAGTTCCAACCCTGAATCACCAGGTTCTCTCCCTTCCCCACCGACTACCGCTTCACCAGATACATAAACAGGAGAAAGAATTTTGGAAATTAATTTAGAATGGCCAGGTTAAAGATGGAATTAACCAGAGAAAAGGTCTCACACAATATTTCTCTTACAATTTCGAAAACAAAAGAAAATTGCGCAAAAGTGAAGACTAAGCCGGCTAACAACAACAAATCAAAACAAACAGACCACGAAACTGATGCTTACCAGCTACCCGTGGGTGACCCCGAAGAGGCGGGTCAAAGGACTCTCTCTACCCTCTGTCCAGTCGAGAGGACAGAGGCGAAGATGCGGAAACAGAAGAAATGATGTCCCTCTCCTACAGTACAGGCCGACTGCGGGAATTGAAAGTACTGACTGTACTCTCGATGATAAGGTAAAGAACCAGGACTGGAGCAGGCGCCCCCAGAGACATCTTCCGCTCGAGTGAAGAGCTAACCTCCCTCAGCAATGGCGGCCAACATGCCATGCTGCGTCACAGAGTGAGCATACTTCAAACTAAAAGAAACGAAGCACGTGCGACAGGTAAAAAGACAGGCGAGAGGCCGACAGACAGAAAGTTCGAGAGAAAGGTACCGGCCACCCGTGAACTTGCAGGATGAATAGCACGGGCGGTGGAATTAGAGAGAGAGAGAGAGAAAGCAAACCGAAGTTGAGCTGAACCACACCAAGGTGCAACTGCACCACAAGCCACCCTAAGGGACGGCTACACGACAACAGCAACGACAATAAACAAATAAGTAATTCCGCCACCCTAGGTGGGTCGAACGTCGTAGGCCTCGTGACAAACTCGTGACAAATCCCCCTTCTGAAAGCATCTGTTTCTCTGAGATACAGTGCTCCTTTGAACCTTGTCGCATGTGCAACTTCACAACAATGGGACCGAACCCAACTCTCTGTGATCGACAGATTTACGATGAATCCAATACAAACATTCCACGATAGAATCACACGGGGAAATACATAATACTACATTTATCAAACAACTAAGCAAACCTTCCAACCATGAAAGTAACAATCCGAACCATTGGTGATTCATTACCGTTAACCTCACTGAAGTGACAACTGTCACTACACCTGATACAGAGACCAAAAAGGGGATATAACCCTGGTTGAGGGGAGGTGTCCCTCTGACTGATTTCCCAATGTGCTAACTACGGAGCTCGGCTAAGATAGTCAGCATCCGTATTACAGGAACCCTTGACATGACGGAAAGTGAACGCATGACTCTGCAGCTCCACTGCCCAACTCATGAGTCGACGACTGACTGGCCGGATCCGGTCCAGGCACTGGAGAGGATGATGATCGCTCTCCAGTACAAACTTCCGGCCGTACTTCTTCTTGGGCACGCCAGTGCGCGTCCAAATCTGCCTGAGAGATTCAGCAACAGTAGGGACATCGATAGTCCTAAGCGGGACAGCCTCTGGGTATCGACTCGCAGATTCTACCACTACCGAAGTGCAGCGGGGGACCGCGACCGGATGGTGGCTTAATGGGCCCACCAGGTCGACCCCAACCTTGCTGAATGGTTCCCCAACCAGTGGCACTGATCCCAGGGGAACACGCCTCAAGCGCCCCTTAGGCGTTGTCCGTTGGCAGGTATCGCAACTGCGGCAGTACTGCCTAACCTGTGAGTTCATACCTGGCCAGAAGAAATCCTGCCCAACTCGCTCGAGAGTCCGCTTGGAGCCCATATGACCTGCCATGGGGAATCGTGAGCCTGCCGGAGGACAGACTCTCTCAGGCTTTGGGGAAACGACAAGCTGCTTGGCCACACGATCTGCTTGAGTGAAAACCCTAAAGAGGATCCCCTTGTGGAGCTTGAAGCTCACCTTGGCGTGTCGGGCCGACTGAGTGGGACGATCCACAAGTTGTCGTAGGCGTTGGACATCCAAGTCCCTGGCCTGAAGACGGATAATGCTAGCAGGATCGGCCCTTGCCAGAACCTCGTTAGAGATCGGCTGAAGAACGGGACGCAATTCCTGTTCCTGCTTTTTAGCTTTGGCGCGTGTGGTGACTCCCACACACGCCTGTACGGGCAAATCCGTAGACACGGACTGACTGCGTCCGTCTGCGAAGGTGATAGTATTCCCTATGATAAGGGAATACAGAGGTCGCTCCACCGCGATAGCCCATACTTCGCCACAGAAGTAGGGGGTGGAGATAGAAACGAGTACTGAAGGACGGGTGGAGGTAAAACCGCCTCCAACCGCACACTTTCATAACTAGCGCCCCGCCGGGCCTCAGGGGAAACCAAATCTTATCCACAAAGAGTGTTGATGCTCCCGAATCCCTGATGGTGTCGACCAAGGATGAACCAACAACAGAAAGAAACACTGGACACTCTGTACCACCAGAAGCTTGGATAGACCCCACGTTAGCCGAGGCGCGAGGATGTGGGAAAGGACTAGCCCCATGACTACCAGCGGCTCTAGGGCAATCTTTCCTGATGTGGCCCAGGACGACCACAAAGAAAACAAAATCGAGGTGCTGAGGTCCCCGATGGACTGCCAGCCTTGTTAAAACCCGCTAGCAGTTGTCGGCGCCTTATTGCTACTAAATCCTGTGGGGGTTTCCCTCTCCGTATCTGGGCGATGCCCATAAGCCCTGCGAGCTTCAGCAAACACCTCAGCTGTGTGAATCGCAGCCGCGAAATCCTGAGGTGCTGTCTCGCCTATCCGGATCCTCAACTCTGGGGACACAGTGTTGGTGAGCTGTTCAATGAGGATCAGATCCTCCAGCTCCAACTTAGCTAACTGACGCCAGTTACCCTAGCGTCTTGCGCAGCCTATCACCAAACTGCACGAAGGTCTCATCATTATTCTTCTTCATGGACCTAACTTCCTCCTGTAGGTCTCTGGGGTAAGGTGGAAACGCTTACGCAGAGCCAACTGCATGTCTGCATAAGACGCACCTTCATTTAGAGTGAGCACACACTCCCCTTGCAGCACCAGATAATCCAGAAAAAAGGTGCATAGCCTTTTGCTCCTCAGACAATTGGTATGAACAAGCAACCTTGTCGAAATGCTCTAAGAACATATCAATGTCCTCACTAGGTCTGAACTCTGGAAGCTTTACTTTGGGCCTCTAACTCTATCACCTGCCTGGTGATTAACCCCCTGACTTACAGATGCGGGAGACCGCGAAAGAAGCTGTTCCATCTCCTCCCTACGTAGAGCCTCCATCCTGTCTAGTTCTTCCCTACGGAGGGCTTCCTGCCTGTCATGCCTCTTCCCTACGCCGATCCTCCTGTCTGGCAGCCTCCTCTCTACGCTGAATAGCCTCTTCCTTATGCATAATTTCCTGTCTGTCAGTCTCCTCTCTGCGCAGAGCCTCCTGCCTAGCAGCCTCCTCTCTACGTTGATCCAACTCTTCCCGACGGAGCCTTGCCTCTTCCCTACGAAGAGCTTCCTGCCTAGCAACCTCTTCCCTACGTAGGGCCTCATCCTCCCGTCGCTGTCGCTCCAGAAACATAAGGACAGAGGTGATATCCTGAGCGGGGTTCACCACTCCCGACACGGGAGGAAAGATCCGTCTGACCGTCCCTTGGGTCTCGACTTTCCATAAGGAAAGTCTTCTGGGGCATGCCCCTTACGAGGGGAAGCCTGGAGAGGAGAAGGTTTCGGTCTCTGCGACTCACAGAAGCCCACAGTTGCTTCGCTATACTCTGACGCTTCCGAGCGGAAGTGCCAGTCGGGGTCTCGACAGGGGGACCCCCCAGCGAAGAGGTAGTAAAAGTACTCACTGGGCTACCTGCTACAGCACTGGAATAGGTAGAAGTTACCGTAGTCGAAGTACTGGTACTAATAGTAGGGACTACAGTAACATTTTGAATACCCTTCTTCTTCGACGCACGCGTCGCCACACCACCAGCGCCGGACGTCGCCATGACAACAATATCCTACAGTTTTCCAAATACAGGGGAAAAACAATTCCACTAGAGAAAAAAAAACAAATATTTTAGGGGCATGTGTATATGTGTGTATGTGTGTGTGTGCGTGTGTGCGGACAAGTTCCGGCTGCTCCCACTCTGGCAACACCGCGCTCTACAGCACGAGCAACAGTGCGGTGGGGCTCACCAAAAAAAAAACAAAACAAAAACTATGTCCGGCTGCCCCCACTCTGGCAACACCGCGCTCTACAGCACGAGCAACAGTGCGGTGGGGCTGGCCAAAAAAAAAAACAAAACAAAAACCTAGCAGACGGAATCCGGAGAGAGGGAAAAAAAAAACACTAGCGTCCGGATGCCCAACCCCCTGTACTCAACAACCCGGTAGAGAAAAAAAAACAAGAATTGGGTAAATACAAAACAGGAATGGAAGACTGAGCGGCAACAGAAGGGCAAGACTTACGGCCGTACCTGCGTGAGGGTACCCGGCGGAAGGAGGCCTGGGCGCGGTCGACTCCCCTTGGTCTCACCTCGACTCCCGAGTCACACCGGATGTTCCTCAGGCCACCAAAAGACTCCCTTCACGCTAGAGTCACCCAGCCAACCACCCACGAACAAACACGACAAACTGACTAAACATATACACAACAGACAAAACTAGACAGGTACTCTGCGAAACGAGAGAGAGACAGCCAGAGCCCTTCACATCCCGGACGAGCCCCCACAATTGTCACGACCGACCCCTGGAGGTCTGCCCTGACAGGATCGGTCTAGGTGGGAGTGGAAGGAGTGACTGACCTCACACGCTCCGCAAGAGACCACACAATAAAGATTACGATACAACACCCCATTTATTCACACCAGCAAAATAAAAAATTCCAACACAGCACCATGCACGATCACAATAAAGCACTCCAACGCACACAACATGCACAATCACGATCAAGCACTCCAACGCACACAACATGCACAATCACGATCAAGCACTCCAACGCACACAAACATGCACAATCGCAATCAAGCACTCCCACACCCACAACAGCACGATTATAAATAAATATTCCACCATACGACGTACACAATCACAATTACAGCATTCCAGCACATATGACATGTACACAATTATAAAGAAATATTTCCAGTATTGACCCTTTCTCACACCACGGAGTGCGTCCACATCCCTGCCCCTGTCAAGTCCGCAGGGAGCACCCTGTCGCACTAGGTGCTCCGAGCCGGGTTGGTTCTCGCAGGGAGTCGCCCAAAGCCGACACCCTCGACTCCCAAGCGGGCAGTGAAGAGCGTGTCCCGGGGGGGGGGGGGGGGGGGGGGGACGTAGCTGTTACTGGAGGTCCTGGACGGGGGTCCAGGCCGGCCAGTCGAGACGGCGGGCTCCCCTAGCAGTCCACGGTCCCGACCAAGGCGTGGCCTCGACCAGCGCGTGGCACCATCTCGTCCGTGGTCTCAGCCAGAACGTGGCCTCGACCAGCACGTGGCACCATCCAGTTCGTGCTCCAGGTGAAGCCCCCGGGAGGGGGGAGGACGTAGCTGGGAGGAGAGTCGGAGAGGAGGAAAAGAAGAAGGAAGGAGGAAGGAAGAAGGGTACTGGAACCCTGCCGTCAGTACCGTCTGACCATTGCTGTCAAGTCTTATCAGCCACTCGCATGATGGGCGAGGGGAAGTGTATTAAACGCACACAGTACACTCATTGAATCAAGTCTTCTCACACGATGCAGGTAAAAGACTGCATTAAATCAACAGGTTATAAAACAAATATGATTATCTTCACCCTTCTCTCACTCACGCTTAACGTTTTCCTTCCTTAGGAAATAAATCAACACAGCGACCATCGCTTAATAACTGCCACCACATTTGCAAATAGTAATTCAATGGCACAACTTCACATTTTATAAACACATTTCAAAATAACACAAATCTCCAACCACGCATCCGAACGACAAATCATGCGCACGCACGCTCGTGAACATAAAACTCGCTCTCCTTGCACACACAAACAGACGGTGGCCGAAGGATAAAAGTCCGGCGAATGTGACAGGGGCGGACAAGCGAGACCAAGCAAGTTCCAACCCTGAATCACCAGGTTCTCTCCCTTCCCCACCGACTACCGCATCACCAGATACATAAACAGGAGAAAGAATTTTGGAAATAATTTAGAATGGCCAGGTTAAAGATGGAATTAACCAGAGAAAAGGTCTCACACAATATTCTCTTACAATTTCGAAAACAAAAGAAAATTGCGCAAAAGTGAAGACTAAGCCGGCTAACAACAACAAATCAAAACAAACAGACCACGAAACTGATGCTTACCAGCTACCCGTGGGTGACCCCGAAGAGGCGGGTCAAAGGACTCTCTCTACCCTCTGTCCAGTCGAGAGGACAGAGGCGAAGATGCGGAAACAGAAGAAATGATGTCCCTCTCCTACAGGCCGACTGCAGGAATTGAAAGTACTGACTGTACTCTCGATGATAAGGTAAAGAACCAGGACTGGAGCAGGCGCCCCCAGAGACATCTTCCGCTCGAGTGAAGAGCTAACCTCCCTCAGCAATGGCGGCCAACATGCCATGCTGCGTCACAGAGTGAGCATACTTCAAACTAAAAGAAACGAAGCACGTGCGACAGGTAAAAAGACAGGCGAGAGGCCGACAGACAGAAAGTTCGAGAGAAAGGTACCGGCCACCCGTGAACTTGCAGGATGAATAGCACGGGCGGTGGAATTAGAGAGAGAGAGAGAGAAAGCAAACCGAAGTTGAGCTGAACCACACCAAGGTGCAACTGCACCACAAGCCACCCTAAGGGACGGCTACACGACAACAGCAACGACAATAAACAAATAAGTAATTCCGCCACCCTAGGTGGGTCGAACGTCGTAGGCCTCGTGACAAACTCGTGACAACATTCAAAGAGTGAACAACATCTGTTGGGTCTTCTTCAGGCCAGACCAAATCACATTCAAAGAGTGAAACAACATCTGTTGGGTCTTCTTCAGGCCAGACCAAATCACATTCAAAGAGTGAACAACATCTGTTGGGTCTTCTTCAGGCCAGACCAAATCACATTCAAAGAGTGAACAACATCTGTTGGGTCTTCTTCAGGCCAGACCAAATCACATTCAAGACAACGAAAACGAAGGAGGAACAGACACCTGTCTCTGCGAACCTGGATGCAAACAGTTATGGGATGATAACGCTCTAATGAGAAAACCAAGAGAGAGAGAGAGAGAGAGAGAGAGAGAGAGAGAGAGAGAGAGAGAGAGAGAGAGAGAGAGAGAGAAAGTTGAATGGAGGAGGCAGGAAGACTGGTGGGAGGGTGGAGAAGATAACCGTGCAATGACAGCTAGCGGTCCATTGGTTGGGGGAAAAAGACCCTGTTGGGTTGAAGTGTGGAGTGATCAACAGGGGGCAGGTGGGGGGGGGGGGGGGGGAAGGGGGGGGGGGACTGATGACACCAAGCGGTGTGACCCCCCTAAATGGCTTTTGATGGCTTGACTCCAAAAAAAAACTTTGTGTTAAGGCCAGAACTGTTGAGTCTTTTTTTTTTTTTCATTTTCTTTTACTTTTTTTCTTTGTTTCTTGTTTTCTTTCTTTCTGTCCTCCAACCTCCTTATCATAACTGTTTATTTTTTCCCTTTGCTTTCTTCTTTTCTCCTTTTTTTCTGCCTACCCGTGCAGAGCCGACTGAAGAGCTGCCTGCTGCCTGCTGGCGCTACATTCAGTCGTTTCCCATGTCATTCAGTCAATAACAGCCACTCAATCTTAGTCCTTCATTCTTTCATATTTTCACGGAAGGTGCATGCCATGTTTTACGTGTCATCCCAACCAACGGCCAAAGTAGCAGTCTCTTTCGGAAAGTTAGTGACGGAATTTTACGTGTTCGCAAGATATTATGCGTGCATGCACTCGCGGACTCCCGGTTTATAGTCTTAGCCAAAGGACGTTTCGGAAATGAAGTCAAAACCAATGGAAACTCCGTGGTAAAAATCATTCTGTACTGAAACGGTCCGGTGAAGATTCAAACTCAAGACACGAGGATTATCAGGAGGAAGGGCTGTTAGTGCTCTACCAACTGAGCTATTTTACCCCTCCCCCCCCCCTTTTTTTTTTTTTTTGCTCTCGCCTCCCCCCCCCCCCCCCCCCCCCCCCCCCCCCCGCCTCCTTACACACACAAATTCTATAACACGTGAGATCTGCTGCCACCTTCTGGAGACGTGCCAACGCCACTCACAAACTTATGAAAAACTTGAGTTCAAAATCATTTTCTTTTCAATCGTGCCTGAATGCTAGAACACGAGAGAGAGGGGGGGGGGGGGGGAGAGAGAGAGAGAGAGAGAGAGACAGACAGACAGACAGACAGAGGCAGACAGACAAACAAAAAGAGACAGACAGACAGACAGACAGACAGAGACAGAGAGATTTGATTTTGTTGGGACAGAACGTGTTATGTGAATATTAAAGAATTAATACGGCTGAGCTTGCCTTGGTGGTGGTACGAACATTATTGATACATTAGATTTTGAGTTATTTACGGTCGTGTTTGAATCTTTTCTCTTTTTTTTTTAGCTTATCTACTGGTCATCGTCCACACGAAAAATACTCATATATAAAGATTGATGAAGTGCCTGGTCGACTGTGCGCGATTGGGACTGGTCGAATTTAGAACGGCTATGTTTGTGCTCAGATTTTTATTGTTCGCCTGAACGAATTTGTCTTCGTGTACAGTTACCTCTCTTGTGTGTTTGCGTGCATGTTTTCCACATTCTTAGCCACAGGAATGATGGCGCTGGGAAGCGGGATGTTGAAGGGGGACGGAAAGGGTGGGGTGGGGTAGGGGTACAGTGTGGGGGAAGGGAAAGGTTCTGTCTGGCTTAGCTCTTGTGACGAAAACAAATGACAGAATGGTTTGAACACGGTGTTGAAACACAGGATGCGTAATACCCGTGGACGCCGCAATAATGATGATGCTATGCTGGAAAACATAGGTACGGTGTTAAAGCGGAGTCTTCAGAAACTTGTGGTCTGTGATGCATTATGCTAGAAGCCTTGGTTACTGAATTTCTTTCGGATTTATTTTCTCCTTGATCGCGGTTTTTTTTTTTTTTTTTTTTTTTTTTTGGTCTGTTTGGTTGGTTGGCTGGCTTTGGTATCTTTCGCCTTACCCCCACTTTTAAACGTTCCATCTCTTTCTCTTTCCCCCTACCTTCTACCCTCCTTCGGCCTTTCCCCTTCTTCTATGTCTTCCTCCCCCCTCACCCTCTACCCTGCCGTCTCTGTCTCTCTCTCTCTCTTTCTCTCTCTCTCTCTTTCTCTCTCTCTCTCTCTCAAAAATGCGTATATAAATGTGAAATGTACTTAACAGATAATTTACATAGCTATATGTGCACGTTGAATTTGGACATTTTGCTTTCAATTGGGTTTGTTGTTGTTGTTGGTGGTGGTGGTGGTGGTGGTGTTGTTGTTGCTGTTGTTGTCGTTGTTGTTTTGGGGGAGCTTCAAGAGTTGTCTGCTGTCACCTTCGGATTTCATGTATGTATGTATGTATGTATGTATGTATGTATGTATGTATGTATGCAAAATATATATATGTATGTATGTATGTACGTATGTATGTATGCATGTATGAATGTGTGTATGTATGTATGTATCTGTCTATTCATCTGTCTATCAATCTATCTATCTATCTATTTATCTATCTATCTATCTATCTATCTATCTACCTATCATTTGATTGATCCTTTTTTTCTCATTTAATGTGTTTTATTGTGTACTCTGATTTTAATGTTAACTATTCTGTGTTCAATCTTCTGCGAATGTTGCCCCCTAGTACATTATATTCTATGTGTTATTTTCTTCTTTTCCCGTATCATTTTTCAGTATATTTCCGAGTCTTTTTCTTCGACTGTTGTTTTGTTTACACAATATCAAGTTGCTTCTGTTTGTGTAAAATTGATCTGGTCTAGGTTATTCTGAGTGACATCCGGGCATCTCATATTATTTTTGTCGAAATTATTTTTGTCTAGGTTATAATTATAAGTTCATATAAGGCACATTGATATGTGTGGTGTCAGTTTCTCTCTCTCTCTCTGCTTTTTCCGCTTTGTCTTTACAGGTCTTACTCAAAGTTTCTTGTTCTCCCTCTCCTCCCCCCTCCCCCTCCCCCCCCCCCTCCCATCCCCCTACCCTTTGTCGCCTGGGCTATTATTCTTTACCATTAAAGAATGCCATTTATCAAAAAGGTATTCACAACGTGGGAGGTTTCTGTTAGAAGGTTCTAAATTCTGCCAGTCCCCCCCCCCTCCCGTCCATTCTATCCTAACCCTAGCCCCCTACTCTTGTTTCTACTCCTCCCCTCCCCCCCCCCCCCCCCCCCCCCCCACCCCCACCCCTTTGTCCACCCTACTTTCCACTCCCATATTCCTGTTTCCCACTCTCCCTTTTTCTCCCTGCTACCCACCCACCATTCCCTTACCATCTCCCTCCCTCGTCCCCCTCCTCCCCCCGGTTTTCTCTCCCAGCCATCTTCTAATACTTTTCCCAGCTTCCCTACTCTTTTAGTGATGCTACACAAAGCTGGTATTAAATCAGCTGTTTAGAGGACGTAGTGGCAGAATACTCGGTACTTGAATATATAGGGCGATTTTACGTGTTGTACTTATTGTTGTCATTGTTAACATTGTTCTTTGTACTAGTTTTTATTTTTGTTCGTGTAAAATGCTTGATTATTCTAACTTTCAATCCTCTTTTTCAGAAATGCAAGTGTGTGTGTGTGTGTGTGTGCGTGTGTGTGTGTGTACATAACGAGCAGACAAGGTTTTTCTGCTTTTTTTTTTAAACAGAGAAAGTCTTGTAATCAAACACAGATATTGTGGTGTGCGACCAGCGATCGCCAGATTTTCAATTTGTTGTCTATGTATGTATGTATGTATGTATTATGTATGTATGTATAAACAGCTGATTTAATATTATTATATTATATTGGGTACTTATATAGCGCCTATCCTCGGTCACAGACCAAGCTCTAAGCGCTTTACAATAACACACTACCTCACTCACTCAACGGGCTGCCTACCCAGGTAGAGCCGGCCGAAGAGCAGCCTACTGGCGCTCATTCAGTCGTTTCCCGTACCATTCAAACATCAGTCACTCATTTTCATTTATCTCATTTATTCCTCCAGTTTCTCAGTCACTCATTTTCATTTATCTCATTTATTCCTCCAGTTTCTCACATAGGATGCATGCGATGTTTATACGTGTCCTCCACTTCCACCGGTACACGATGGCACACGACAACAGTAAGTGACGATTTTTGTGGCTTGGTAAGAAAATACCAGGAGGCTATCTTCAGTCTACATCAATTTTGCCAGGGCAGCGGGGAACCCCCCTACTCTTTTCGATTTTCGACTGCCGTGGGTTCTTTAACGTGTGCAGGGGCCAGGAAGGCACACGGGTCCGACTCGCTTATAGTCCCCATCCGAAGGACTTGACGTTCAGTTCGATTTGTCATTCAAACTGGGAAAGAAAGGGCGAGAAAGGCAGGGCTCGAACCATGCACTTCTCACGCGTTGGATTGGCAGGCGAACGTCTTAACCACTCTGCCACCTTTCTTCCTTAATACCAGCTTTGTGTAGCATCACTAAGAGCATTGCAAAGAGGCAAATTTCAAAAGTACATGCCTCTTTGCTATGCTCTTAGTGATGCCGGATTTAGCACGAAAGTGGTTGTTCTAGTAATAGGTTCACTAGGCATGGTTCATAAAAGAGTGGTTTCAGGACTTTCAATGCTAGGACTGCCCATAACCAAATGTAAACAACTCGCAAAATACTTGAGCATGTCTGTCATGATTGGGTCTGGGCGTGTTTGGTCAAGGCGGAATCACCCCATAAACCAGCCTTGAAACTGACAGATGTTGACTTTCAAACTGTGCTTTAAATAGTATTAGACATACAAAGCTGACTAAAGCACTGACAAACAAAAAATTGGAGCCAGCCGGAGAGAGAAAGAAGGACGTGGGGACAGAGAGAGAAAGAGGGGGAAGAGAGAGAGAGAGAGAGAGAGAGAGAGAGAGAGAGAGAGAGAGAGAGAAGAGAGAGAGAGTATGTGAAAGATAACTTTTATCGATGCGCCTGCAATCTGGACTACTGTGCATTGTTGTTGATTTGACAAGTTGATGCATTAAAGTAATTGATATGTATGTATGTATGCATGCATGTATGCATACATGTATGTATGTATACGTATGTATGAATGTATACATATCTGTATGTGTGTATGAATGTATGTATGTGTGCACGTACACACGTATGTACGTTTGTATGTATGCATCTATCTATTCATCTATCTACTTCTTTTCCTTCTTGCTGATTCTACTTTGTGTCGAGGGCAGTGTTGTGCTTCACGATCTCCCTAGAGCCTCCCTATCCCCTTTCGTCTCCGTTTCTGAGGCACGTTTCACCTGTTGCTCCAGATTCCTCTTTCTCTCCCGGATGCTCTTCATCTCTTGCTGGCTTCTGGACTTTTATAACAGGTGTCTTTTTCTGTGATTGTTTCACTCCACAGGAGAGCATACAGGTTTTGTTTACAATGTCTCCAAACATGACCACTTTTTGCTCCAAATTCTTCTTACCTATCAGCGACATCCAGTTTGTGGACTATTCATTTTTCATCGAATTTCTCCAGTCCCTCCTTTGCACTTGCGGATGGAAAAGGGGCGTTTCTGACATTTGGCATCGAGAACCTGTACACATTTCTCGTGGGACTAATCAATGCGAATGTCCTTGGCACTGTGGTTGGAAGTTCTGGCCTTCGTGTTCCAACCGTCTTTTCTGCAGGTGCAGTTTGCTGCTGCTTCGTTCTCGGAGTCTTCCTACAGCTTTTTTTCGTTTCGTGGATTATCATCCCTCGTTTATTGGAGAATCTCCGCCCCCCTCAAATGGAGAGCGCGTAGGAATTCCACTCTGCACATCATTTATGGTCCCTTGTGGATGTCCAGATACGATTAGGTTGACACCGATGGAGTCATCATTCTCTCTCCCCCTTTCGGTGAATCTTGACAGTATCTTTCGTTTTGGGGGACGAGCAGTAGCGAGTTGAAGAAGGTTATGACGGGGAGCCGTTCCATGGAGACTGTAAATTCTCCTGTCTTTCCCAGTATCGTCCGGCCCTTCCCAGGCGTTCTCCGGACCATTCCCGAAGTCGATTATCTGATCATGTGTCCGGACCAAGAACATCTCGGGAGAATTTGACAGCAGATGGTTTTCAAGAGAAAAAAAATATCCTTCCCCCCCTTCTTCCTCCGCCCCTCCCCCCCCCCCCCCCCACCCGCCCTCCCCTTCTCCTCTTCTTAGACAAGTGTTTTGGCCTTGAACTCCTTACACTCTGGGGAGGAGGGGAGGGGGGGTCCACTCTGGGGAGGAGGGGAGGGGGGAGGGGTCCAGTCCCAATCCGAATCATGATTTTTAGATGCTCGTCTGCTGTCACATTGTTTCCAGGTGCTTCCGGGAATTGAACCAACAATTAATTTTTTTGTGGGGGGATGGACTTCTCAAAGCGTTGCCTTTTTAGGTGGATGCCTTACCCACATCAATATCGATCGATTGATCTGTAGACAGACAGACAGACAGACACACAGGCAGACAGATGGATAGATATAAAGATAGGTAGACGTGTGTGTGTGTGTGGTGTGTGTGTGTGTGTGTGTGTGTGTGTGTGTGTGTGTGTGTGTGTGTTGATCTATTCATTCAACAATTGCTTTCAAATTGTTGGGGCCTGTCTGCAAAGCTCCCTTGTTTGAGGACGACGGAAGGAGAAAATATTTTAACGGAGAAAGAATTGTGCTTCTCTCTCTCTCTCTCTCTCTCTCTCTCTCTCTCTCTCTCTCTCTCTCTCTCTGTGTACTCTTTTCATTTTTCTGTCCTCTTTTCATTGTAGGTGGGGGTGTTGGGAAAGGAGAAGGCAGCGGGGTGTTTTTGACAGTTTTAAAATGTACTCTTAAAGCGAAATGGCGCCCAAAGCGTTTTAAACGTGCACAAGGATCACGTGTATTATGTTTTGATTTTTTGTCTTTGTTTCTTCGTTTTGTTATGTTTTGTTTTGTGTTGTTTTGTTTTGCTTTGTCTTCCAGTGAATTAACTAACAATCTTTCCGCCAAGAAAATGGTCGTTGCGTGTTGGTTTGTATGTCTGTCGGCAAGATTACCCCATCCCCCCCCCCCCCCCCCCCCCCCCCCCCCCGGGAAAAAAATCAAATCTCTTTTAACAAAACTTGGTGGAATTATGTAACGTGGCCAAAGGATAAACCTAGTCAATATGTGTAATGTGTGTGCGTGCGTGCGCATGTGCGTGAGTGTGTGTGTGAGTGTGTGTGTGTGTGTGTGTGTGTGTGTGTGTGTGTGTGTGTGTGTGTGTGTGTGTGCGTGTGTGTGTGTGTGTGTGTCTTTCATTTTCGGTGCAACTTCATTGGCAGTACGCCCACGTCGCTCGTTCCAGCTCTCCATTTTCAACCACACTCCGGATTGTCCCGTTTGCAGCCCCGACACCGGCAGGCTACGAGAAGCAGCTAATGGTGAGTCGTCATGAGGCAACCCACCAGAGGAGACACAGCATTGCTGCCGATTGACTCCCGTGTTTCTACTCTGATCCAGCAAATTCAGGACACCACCTACTGGGCCCCGTACTGGAGACAATAACTGCTTTAGTCGCAAAGCTAGACTGAGTGAGCGTCCCCGCTCTGGAGAACGCAACCGCGTCCGTCCAGCGACAGTCCCCATGAGCATGATGATCTCGACATACCCACACAAACTCATCAAAGGGATAGGCACCGAAAGGAAATCATTACAATCCGAGGTCATCATGAAAGCGGAGCATGAAGGGACACAGAATTTGAGACTTTTTTCCTTCGTTTGCCGGTCGGTGAGGGTAAGGATAATGAACATGATACTATGGAGCTCCATTCCAGTCTAGGACTTCATGATAGGGATTAACTCTTCGCTTACGTTTATAAGATATCCCGGCGTCAACCAGGCCCGAGAGGTGAAGACACCTGCAGTGTTGGTTCGGAAATTTTGAGCAACATTCTCAGCGACGCATTCATTCAGTGGGTGAACCTTGACTGTGTGATCCCAGTCTTCTCCCCTTTGAGTCCATACAAAACTCAACCCTGGGTAGGAGCCGATCGGGGCAGAACAATTCCACAAATGAATGGGTCTGATGGGAATCGCACCCTAGAACCTCCCAGCCGATTAGCGATTCTAATAACAAACGCGCCACGGAACCCTCTGACGTTAACTAACATTAATGATTTATAATCGGATTCATTCCTTAAATGTCAGTGCAGATCTGTAGTTGCAGATGCGAATCCAAAGGCAGATCCGGGATCTGTCCTATTTGGGCAGATGTCTGCGTTCTCCCTGACGTCATCCTTGTTGTTGCTGTCATGTTGATTCTTTCTTTCTTTCTCTTTTCTGTCAGTAAATAAACAAAGGACCAACAACCACCTTCCCGGCGCGCGCGCCCTGCATTTGGACACAGATGCGGGAAGTTAGTCGACCCGGTTACAGCAGAATGCCCGAAATAGCACGGTGAGCACGTGCGTACCGCATCACAAGACCTTGTTTGTCAGGCGTGCAAGGGCGCAGCAGACGAAGGGTTGAACGTTCGCTTAATGGCCGGGGCCGGACCTGGATTGTCCTGTTTCTTTCTGCCTGGAGGCGCTGCTCCCTCCCAGCTGCTGTGACGTCTGAATGTTCTCTTCTTCTTTTGTTTGTCTCTGAAGATTTTTTGTTGTTTTGAGTTTTGTGGATATCATGTTACTGAAGAAAAGAGGGGGGGGGGGGGGGGGATCGAGTGCTTTGTGTGTGTGTGTGTGTTGGCTCAACGTATAAAGTATGTTTGACGGGTGCGTAGCGCAATCACTACGTATCTAAAGCACTACCAGTTATTAGCCCTACGACCAATAGATCTACGTGTCGTAAACCATACGACCCTTTAAGACTACGTGTCTATATCACTACAATTGACCATGTATCGAAAAAGCTATTCATGTTCGCGTTCTCTAAACCTACGTGTCTATATCGCTATGCCCGTTTGCTCTACAGCAGAAAGAAAGAAAAATAGTGACAACGGCCCGTTTGTATGGGGATGGTGTAGCGCAATCACTACTGGATAATGTCAGTAGGTCCCCACTAGGGAGGCACTATATGTTCCCCCATGTCTATGTTCCCCCAGGTCTATGTTCCCCCACCTCCATATTTCCCCAGGTCTATGTTCCACCACCTACCTACCGTGCCGTACGTGACCTCGCGCCGTACGTGTCCTCGTGCCGTACGTGATCTCGTATCGTACGTGACCGGATTGTCATACTTGTTACAGAATCTAAGTTGTATCCTGACTAGATATGTTGCAATGTTCATATCTATGCTTTAAACCCGAGATAAGAGACGGAATACATTTAATTGTCACAAGATTGTATTGATCCTTTCTTTGCTTTGCTTTGTTTTTCTCTGTATTTGGGTGACAGGAGTCATTGTTACTCATTAATTTGTTGTTTCATTTACAGTTCTTTAGTTAATGTGTCAGTACACCGTGTTTCCATAGCTAAAACGGTTGGTGACCTTACGTTAAAATTCCTGAGTCCCTGAGTATATGTGGATGGTTTAGTGCGTCAAAAATATTTTTTGTAAATCATTTTCTTTCCTAGTTCCATCCCTCCTCCACGTTATATAAGGTCAAGAGCCCCTGGCCTAAGACCAAAGTACAATTAAAAAAAATGTTCCGAGTACCGAGTTGTATTAAATTATGATAATTGAAATTACCAAAATACAGAAATCGAGAGAGAGAGAGAGAGAGAGAGAGAGGAGAGAGAGAGAGGAGAGAGAGAGAGAGAATTAGAGAGAGAGATAATTAGAGAGAGACAAAGACAGAGACAGCGATAATTAAGAGAGAGAGAGAGAGAGAGGAGAGAGAGAGAGAGAGAGAGAGGAGAGAGAGACGCGGAGACAGAAAGATGCGGAGACAGAGATTCAGAGAGACAGAAAGAGATAATCTAAGAACTCTCTCTCTCTCTCTCTCTCTCTCTCTCTCTCTCTCTCCCTTCCTTCCTCCCTCCCTCTCTCTCTCTCTCTCTCTCTCTTTCTCTCGGGACGTGAGCGTATGTTTTGCATGAGAAGTCGCGCGTCAAGTGCTCTGTCAGTTTAAATTTATTACTTCGGCTAATTGAGAGTCAGATTGGTCCTCAGAGTGGTGCACGGACTTTATGAGGAACAATGCCTTCTGGACCTGTGGAGTTTCGAGCAGCATGTGGCGGATTTCTGCCTGTATTTCAAAATTTCATGATGAAACGGCTAAAGAGAAATCTGCAATGCGTGTCGCCATGTTAAGACTGAAGAGCCGAGGAAACGGTTGCTATGTTAGGACTGCTCCTCTCCTATTTGTTCTGGGGGAGTTTGCTTCTCCGATGTGGTGACGTGGAGAGCAATCCAGGTCCTAACCCCTCCCAGTCCAGAGACACCCGCAGACCCGAACTGACCAGCGCCAGTGGAGGAGCAGCCAGCAGCAGGGCCAGTATGGAGAAACCTGGCCATCCTCACGGAGGGGAACCTTCACTGTCAGACATCATGAGCAAGCTGAACACCATGGAGTGTAAATTCGATGCGAAGCTCGACGATGTGAAGCGGGACATGAATGCCCTTCGTGAGGAATACGCTGCCATGCAGGGGAGCTGAGGGGGTTTTCGGGAGGAGGTCACCAGTCTAGGGCAGCAGAACCAGGACTTGATAAAAAGAAGATGGAGGAGCTTGAGACGAAGACCGACGATCTTGAGGGAGATCCAAGCGGAACAACCTCATCATCTATGGACTGCCACGTCAGGAAAAGAGACTCCTGTGGATGTGAAAATGTTTTGAAGGATCCATTACAATACGTTAGAGTTTGTCCCAGGATTTTGAATTCGATAGGGCATCGACTGAACAATAAGCAGACTCTCCGTGATTGCTCGATGTTTTTTTTACAAGCAGAAGCAGGACATTCTGAGAGCAAACGTAAACTACAGGAACAAACCTTTCATCGGAGAGACTTCTCGACCGGGGGTGCGAGAGCTGAGGAAGAAACTGACACCTCACCTAAAAGAAAGCCAGAAGTGAGGGAAAAAAACGGGCTACGTTAGTCTTCAACTACCTCCTTATCGACGGCAAGCTTTCACCTAGGTACTGACAATGGGCTTGTGAATTATCAAGATAGAAACTCGGCCGGTCCAAAATTAGTTATGGTGATTGTCCCTAACAGTGAAGGGAACCAACGTGAGCTGACACCGGTTGTTTCAACCCAGCGCTGTGTATCGACAAGCTCGGAAACGAGCCGTGAGGCCGTGTGTTGTGAGGAAAAGCTCAGTGATGTCATGCCGGTAGAAAATTTAGCAACCAGGGTGATGTGTCTGAGGGAAAATGTTTGTTTGATGTCCTTGTCCTCTAAAAATGATGATTAAGTAATGGTGACACTTGTAATAAAATGAAACTTTTTTCGTTTCTCATTGGAATGTTAATGGATTGCTTTCCAAGGTAAACATGTACTTTAGGGTACGAAATTCAGGGGGCTGTTTGTACGCACTTTTTCGGGTGTTTTCGGTTCTTTTTCGATGCAAAAGACGTAAGACATCCTCATCTCCCCATTTTGACCTGTCCCTGCCCCACTTGTGGTGCAAATAATTTATTTCACTTAAACAAGTAGGATATGCATGCACATCCAATGCGCCATGTTGGTTGCTGATCACATGGGCACAACGTCATCATCTGGGGTTCTAAAATGGCGCATTGGATGTGCATGCTAACCTACTTGTGAAGTGAAATAAATTATTTGCACCCACAAGTGGGGCAGGACAGGTCAAGTGGGCAGGTGAGGGTGTCTTACGTCTCTTTGCATCGACAAGAACCGAAAAACACCCGAAAAAGTGCGTACAAACAGCCCCATGAATTTCGTACCCTAAAGTACATGTTTACCGCTTTCCAAAATGCAGAATAATGATTTTATTTCTTATGTGTCTGGTTTTGATTTTGTAGGGTTTTGTCGAGACGTTTGTAGTTTTTTTTTCAGTCGCCTGTGTTCTCTGGTACACAGTTTACGTACACGTGCATTAAAGTTTACGGCACGAGGAAGGGTTCCGGTGGCTGGTGTGTCTTGTAAAAAATGAGATCCCCCCTTTTTTACGCCTTTGGATGTTGTATCTGTTTTTGTTCTGGCTTTTCTTGTTGATAATTTTTGCTTGGTACCTTAAAACATGTTATTTTCGAGGCGTATGTACCTCCGGAGGGGCGCCCTACTATTCCATTGTGATCAAGAAAATGGGTTTCCCTGTTAGAAAATTTCTATGTGATTGTTTACTTTCTTTTTAAAAACGATGTGGATGTATTAGTCGGCGGTGACTTTGAATAGCAGAATTTCAAATTTCTCATGTGATTTTGAAGAAAGTATGTTTACATACAATGATCACATAAAAGTGGGCCACCTCATGTACGAAATTCAGAAGATGTTGTCCTGATAATTATGGAAGCGTTAATTAACATGTGGCACTGCTTTGAAATTGTGTATTTTAAAATGGAGTGGTAAGGGGCGGACTTTCAAGGTCGCTACACATACATATCCGACAGCGGTAGCAGTATGAATGACTATTTTTTGATGTCTTATGATTTGTTTTCTACCATTTTCCCATAGTTGCGAGATGTAGTGCTGAGAGAACAGAGTCTGACCCACATGCCTTTAGAATTAAAGTTCGCTTCCTCGTCATGACTGTGAGCCCGTACGGTAAAACAACAGGCGCTGCACATTGAAAAATTTGTCTGAGCGAAAGCTCATGCTGATTTGTTTAAAAATGTAACCCTTTTCCCCCGATGAAATGCAAGTGCGCATGCAAGAGGCAGTAAGACTGGTTGATAATAATATCGAAGAAGCGTTAAGTGTGTTTAATTCTTGTATAAAGAGGCCGGGGGAAAGTAGAAGAAACAGGTTAGTATTGGAAAATGTCAGAAAGAAGGGCGACTGGTATGATTGGAATGTCTGCTAACAAAAGAAATGTTCGTAATTTATTAAACAGATATCGACGTTCTTTGTCATACCGTCTCGTGTAGCCTACTGCAAAGCTAGGCGAGAATAAAACATCTTTTAAAGAGAAAAAGAAAGCAATATAATGATACTCTGTTGACAGAATTACTTACTCTGTAAATAATCGAAAGATTTTTGGGACTGTGTCCGCAAAATTTCCAAAAAGGAAGCAACCCGTAAATGATATAAGTTTTTGAAACATGTCTCTCATTTCAGAGATCTGCTAGAAGGAAACGCTGGGTCTCATAATGATCTGGGAAATGAAAATTACATTGATGAATCAGATCATGACGATGACAATCTCAACCGTCCAATTCCCAAAGAAGAAGTTATAGTCGCGCTAAGAAGGTAAAACCTCGCAAAGCTGCTAGTCCAGAGGAATTTTTCGGTGAACTGAAAAAAAAGTGCGTGCCAGTCAAGTTTTTTTTCTAGATTTTCTGGTTAAATCTTTAACTCCTTATTTGATCAAGGGGGATATCCCAGAAGCTGGTCCGAGTCTATTGTCATCCCATTGTTTAAAAAAGGTGATTCAAACGATCCAAATAATTAAAGAGGAATTCATTGTGTAAAGTTGGGAGTAAACTGTACAGTGCTATTATCAATAGGAAAATTACAGGGAAAGGGTGGAAGAAAATAACATTACCGGGGGAATTTCAAGCTGGGTTCAAGAAAAACTATTCTACAGTGACACATGTTCACATTAATGGCATTTGTTCAAAAACAGTTTTGCTTAAATCGTAAATTATATGTTGCATTTATTGACTTCGAGAAGGCTTTTGATTCAGTCAATAGAACCTTGCTGTGGCCTATCCGTTTAAAAATGGTATCCATGGGGAAAACTTTATAAATGTATTATAAGTTTTGTATAATTGTGTAAAAGCAAGAGTGCGATCTGTGATGCTCTAACAGACTATATAAATTGCACTTCTGGTGTGAAACAGGGGGAGTCTGTAGCCCTGTTCTGTTTTCTTTATTCATTATGAACTAACACAGGAGGTTATACATTGTGGAAGGCACGGTGCACATTTCATAAATGACGTGTGGAAATTTTCATTCTTCTTTTGGCTGATGATGTGGCCTTGGTGTCAGAAACAGTGGTTGGATTACAAACCCAGTTAAACACTTTGCAAAGAGTTGCTGCTTCATTAGAATTAAAGGTTAAATGGGAAAAAGTAATATAATTGTTTTAGAAAGGGCGGGTATTTAGCAGCGAGAGAAAGTGGACGTACAATGGGTCTACAATGCCGGTTGTCAAGTGTATAAATACTTAGGAATATACTTCTCAACGCGTTGGGTTTTGTCTTCGCTTGCAAAGATTTGGCCATAGAGCTAAAAAATGCGTTACTGGCATACTAAAGAAATTATCATTGCTAAATAACGATTCCCTTACTTTGTTTTTGAAGTTATTTGATGGCCAGGTTCAACCTATGTACAGTACGGAGTGAAGTATGGGGCCTTTATGGGAGTTGCTGCAGTACACTGTGAAAAGTTACATCTGTTTTCTTTGAAGAGATTTCTTGGTGTATCATTGCAAACGCCAAATGATTTGGTTTATGGAAACGGCTAGATTTCCTATATATTTGAATTCCATTATTAAGTGTGTTCGATATTGGTGAAATTACTCAGATGCAAGGGCACAGATTCCCCTATAAAGCATATCGAAATTTGTTAGATTGGACGACAGAGGTAAGAAAAACCCGGGTGACTAATGGAGAATGAAACTGTGTGAATATGGTTTTTGGTTTGTATGGATGAAAACCCAAGGTGTTGGTGATATGAATGCTTTTTAAACCAGGTATTCCGAAAGAATCGTTGACTGTAGTTGGCAAAATTGGGAAATTTTCATGTACAAATAGTGACAGATTTGAAATTTTATAGAACGTACAATAATCTACGATGTTTACCTGTATATAAAATCAATGAAAATGGACCCAAAATTTAAAACGCATCATGGCTAAGTTTAGATTTGGGGGTTTCCGTCTCTTTACTCATTATTTCGTTATAGACATCATGTAGTGGAAATTTTATCTGTCCTTTGTGTCGAAATGCAAAAAAGGATGAAGTTCTTTTGTATTGGCTTGTCCAGTACTAGATGAACTTAGACAGGAATTCATTTTCCCAAGAAAGTACTTCAATAATCCATGCCTTTCAAATTAACCTTGTTAATGTCGTCATCAAATGAAAAAAACGGTTAAAAAGTTAGCGATTTATTTATATAAAGCATTCAAAAAGCGAACTATGTATGTAACATAAAGAATACCAAGATCAGTTTTTTGACATGATTAAATTATGTGCATCCCCATTCAAGGGGCTATGGGCCTTTAGAATAAAACATTGAGTCTTTAGTCTCTCTTTCTCCTCCTCTCTCTCTCTCTTCCTCTCCCCTCTCCCCTTCTCTTCCTCTCTCTCTCAACAAGGTGGGCAGAGGCATTGTGCTCAAAACATTATCGGTATTTAATTGATGAGTAATAGGCCTGGTCTGTCCAATACAAAAATCTGCGCTGCCAGTGCAGCAGTTCTAATTTCATCATGTAGAGCTATTGCCCCGTTGCTAAAGAAAGAATAGAAAACAAAACACACGAAAGTATGTAGAGCTACTGCCACGTAGTGCTAAGGACAGTACCCCAATAGAGATCGCAAGTCAGCCTTCGAGCTTCTTTTCCTTCTTTGCCATCTATATAGAGCTAATCAAAAATGTCCATTAGTGACAGAGGGCAGTCGCTTTTTAGCTACTTTTCGTTACTTTCGTAGTGCCAAAACAGGTAGAGGTTTGAAATACGTAGTGCTATTGCTACATGACTAAGCGAAGACTCTCTCTCTCTCTCTCTCTCTCTCTCTTCTCTCTCTCTCTCTCTCTCTCTCTCTCTCTCTCTCTCTCTCTCTCCTCATTGATGTTTTTTTCATGGGATATTCATGAAAATTTATAGGAGCAACAAAAACAAACAAAACAAAAAAAAACAAACAAACAAAACAAACAAAAAGAAACATGGGCATTACTTTTAAATTTAGACATCTGTGACATTAATTGGAATGGAGAGAGAGAGAGAGAGAGGGGAGAGAGAGAGAGAGGAGAGAGAGAGAGGAGGAGTGTGTGTGTGTGTGTGTGGTTGTGTGTTGAAATGCAAAATTCCTTTCGTCCGAAATCGATTTTCTTTCAAATTATTGATCAATAGGCCGTAATCAATAACCAGGTGCAAATAACGCCTGATAATCGTTATCGAACCGGTTATTGATTTCTACACCTTGTTTTGATTTTGGTAAAAAATTTGCACATAAATTGATTTTTGGCCCGTATTGATTACGGGGCCGGTCTTTAAATTTTCCCGGCGAAATTTGCCCCTGGTTATTGTTATGGGGTTTTGTTGGTAAGTAATTTGCACATAAAATCGATTTTCGTACCAGGGAAAATCGATTTTCGTGAATGCACACAATTCACTTTCCGGCCGAAAATCAATTTTCATAGTTTGAAATCAATTTTATAGCAAATTACTTACCAATAGCCCAATAATCAATAACCAGGTGCAAATAACGTCTGATAATCGATTAGCGGGGCCGGGGTTTTTGAATTTTACACCTAACATTGATTTTGGTAAATAATTTGCACATAAAATTTATTTTCGGCCCATTATTGATTGTTGGGGCCTGTTTTTGATTACGGCGTAATTTGCACCTGGTTATTGATTATTGGGGGCCCATGGTAAGTATTTGCACAGAAAGTCGATTTTTTATACTATGAAAATTGATTTCGGCCGGGGGAAAAAGAATTCTGTGAATTTCACGCTTCAGAGAGAGAGAGGGAAAAGAGAGAGAAGAGAGAGAGAGAGAGAGGAGAGAGAGAGAGGAGAGTTTATATATGTGTATCTGTCATGCCTTTAAAACCCAAAACCAACAATAGCAAAAAAGAAATTAGAAGGAGAGAGAGAGAGGGGAGAGAGAGAGAGGAGAGAGAGAGAGGAGAGAGAACAACGAACGAATTTTATTTTCAGAGGGTAAAAGGAATAAGCATCACTGCTTTTTTACATCCAGCCCCCTGGGGCCAAAGAAAATTTAAGAAAGGAAAGGAAAACAACAAAACAAAATATTGATTTTAAAATAAAATAATGGAAAAACACTCTTTAAAAATGACTATGAAATACAAAAGGATACAAAATCTATGTACAGGGGGAACACCGACAGAAGGTGTGGGAGACGGTGGGGGGGGGAGTGGGATGGGGTTTGGGGTGGGGGACAATTAAGAATGAGAGGGCGGGGGGAGAAAAGGGAAAAACTGATAAAGAAAATGAAACATTTACACAGAACAGTTATTGGTACATCTTTGGGCAAAGTTTGGTGTAAGATCAGGCAGATACATCAAGTACGTGGAAAGATTGGATTTAAACTTACTAGTGTTTGGTTCGTTTTTCAGTTTTTCTGGGATATTATTCCACAGCACCCAACCAGAATAAGCAAGGCTTGTTTGCATAAATTAATTGATGGGAAAGGGAGATTTATTTTATGGAATGACGATGATCATTAGAAGTAAATATATTCCTTAAATAGGAAGGAGCACTGCCGTTTAGTATTTTATGCATAAGAGTGCTTTGTTGTACAATAGTTTGGTCTTAAATGGAAGGATACTGCTCGTTTCATAATCAGGGGGCCCTAGCGAGGGTTCTCAATTATTTTGACAGCTCTCTTGTATATACTAGTCAATGGTTTAAGCAACTTATTGCTCGCTAAATCCCGAGTGTCGAGGCATAGTCAATATTTGGTTGAATATAAGATTGAAAAAAAAAATAAGAGGAGGGGAGAGAAGAGGAGAGAGAGAGAGAGAGAGAGAGCGTTATAGTAAATGTCAGGTTATTTGGCTGCTGTCGCAGCAGGTTTTAACAAATGGGGGGGGACGAGAGAGAATGGTCGAAAGAAAGTGGTCTGTCATGCCTTTAAAAACAATACCAACAAAAGCAAACAGAAATTAAAAGGAGAGAGAGAGAGAGAGAGAGAGGAGAGAGAGAGAGAGGAGGAGAGAGAGAGAGCTGAACTAATATTTTTACCAGTATTACGTATACTATATGGTGACAGGAAGAGAAGAGAGAGAAAAGAGAGAGAGAGGGAGAGAGAGAGAGAGAGAAGAGAGAGAGAGAGAGAGAGAAATTGATAGATATTGCGCACGTGCGCGCGCGCGCACACACACACACCACACACACGCACGCCCGCACACGCCACACGCACACACACACACACACCACCACACACACACCACACACACACGCACACAACACTGACATTCTTTCGTAATTTGTTTCATTTTTTTTAATCGTTATGATATAGAGTGAGATAGAGGGCGTAGCGATTAAGACGGTGTCTGGAAATCGTAGTGGTAATCATAAATAGTTGTATAGGTACAAGTTATGAAGTGAAATCGTCTTGCGAATGACACTGTAGTGATATCGGGTAATAGTCGTTTGGATATGTAGATAGGTTCGTAGAGCTTTAGCCCGTTAGTGATATTGAACGTGTGATTACGGGATGTCCCCTGTTTTGACGACTGGTTCAGGAAAATTTCTGTTGGTAGACTAGATAGTTCCAATTTATAAAAAATGAAGATCAACTTGATCACATAGAAATGCATTTCTAAATTGTTTTGAAAGGGTTGTTTTTTTTTTAATTAATGTCGTCGGGGAAATTTTTCTGATTGTTCTGATTTTGCTTCCGTGCCAATTTTAGCGACAGAATGATTTACGTAAGTTTTGAATTTTTCCCCGGAAGATCTGTTCCGGAAAAATCAGGGGAGGATAATACCTGTCTTTCCCATTGCAAGTAGAGTTACTTTTTCTCAGTCTATGGGTTTTAAGAAAATAGCCCAGACCCAAAGAGTGTCAAATATTTTTCATTTGAAGGTGTCGTTTGCAGTGGAAAGACATGCGTCATCATCCCCAGGTTGTTTTCCGGAACAGATCTATCGGTCAGCTTAACCTTGAATCAAAGAAGAAAATAAAGACAAAACATGGGTACAAAATGGTGCAGCCGTAACGCAGACATGATACAATACTGCGATTTCTTTCATCGTTATTATCTTCGACCGCGCCAGTTTTCACATGTTGGTGTATGATATGACGATTCCTTTCCAGAATTACGCATGAACACACTGCGTAATTTATCTCGACACATAAAATGAAAACAGGGAACTCTATTTGCAATGGAAAAACGGGAGGGATTTGTTTTCCCCCATTTTTCTTTATCCCACGGTAGGTGGTCTTCTTCTTCTTCGTCGTCGTCGTTCGCTCAGACAGGAACCCCCGATGCACTGACGAATATCATCTGGCGATACTGAACTGAAGTGAACTGAACTGAGCACTGACGAAGGCTGCCGTCCGGCGGAGGCCCTCCAGAGATCCGTAGAGTTTCTCCCTCATCGGTTGGTCAGCAGGCCAGGTCTCTGCTCTCAGGTTGTGTATGGTGTGTTGGACAGTCCTGTAGGAAGTGTTCCACTGTCACTGGGGCTGTACCGCAGGGGCACACTGCAGACTCGCCAATGCGGAACCTTGGAAAGCACCATTCTCAAGCCACCAACGTTTCCCGAGTTTGCCGGAACATTGTCAGCACATTCACAAATTTGCGAAATTCGCAAAATCATCCGGTGATCCGGCTGCCGTGGTACAGAAGTCAACCTAGCGGGCTGGAAAGGTTGTGGGTTCAATTCACATCAGGGACATTCACTGGTGGGATTTTTTTTTTTCCTTTTTTTTCTTTTTTTTTTTTCTTTGGTTGCTCCGGCCAGCTTCTGACAAAGGGGATGATTAGAACCCACCTAGTTGAGTTTCATGCAATTAATGGGTGTGTCTCTAGGAATTTTGCTCAAACAGCTTCTTCTGCAGGTGCCTGTGTATCACTGGGGCCCGTTCAGGCACGGAAAATGAAGCAGCGAGGGGAAAAAAAAAAGAAGAAAAAGAAAAGAAAGTCGAAGGCACTTGGGTAAGCGCAAACATCCAATAATACCTTCCACCCTACCCCCACCCCACTCCCCACCCCAGGTCCTCACACACACACACACACACACACACACACAC
Organism: Conus ventricosus; assembly: GCA_018398815.1. Taxonomy (NCBI): domain Eukaryota; kingdom Metazoa; phylum Mollusca; class Gastropoda; order Neogastropoda; family Conidae; genus Conus; species Conus ventricosus. Next base: position 97,830,051 of record CM031598.1, on the reverse strand, counting down.
CACACACACACACACACACACCAGAGAGAGAGAGAGAGAGAGAGAGAGAGAGAGACTTTTTTGTTCCCCTCTCTTGTTTTCGGGTTTGTTTGTTTGTTGATGTTGTTGTCGTTGTTGTTGTTTGTTTTTCAGAAATAATAAAATACTGGTAGAGAAAATAATAATAACAGCAGTTCTCAAGCAAATTTAAAAAAAAAAAAGGCGTTTCAGTGAGCGAATACGATTTTCATTTATGAAGGTACTCGAAAAAAAAAAAAAAAGAAGAAAACGAAAAAAAAAAAAAGCGTGCAGGGAGTGTGTTCCAGTTTGTGACAGCAGTTTTATTTTGGGGTGTACTGACGCTTGTACAGCCTGTATGTCCCTTCATGATGTCTGTTCTGTAATCATATGTGAGAACACTTTTGATGACATCTCATTTGATTTGGTTTGCTGAGTTTTGTTTGTTTGTTTATTTGGAAGGGGGAAGAGGGAGCGTCAGTGTGTGTGTGTTTGGTGTGTGTGTTTTGTGTGTGTGTGTGTGTGTGTGTGTGTGTGTGTGTGTGGTGTGTATGCGTGCGTGCGTGCGTGCGTGCGTCCCTGTGAGTGTGTGTGTGTGTGTGTGTGTGTGGTGTGTGTGTGGTGTGTGTTGTGTGGTGTGTGTGGTGGGTGAAATTTTGTGGGTTGTTGTTGTTTGTTATATTTTGTTATATTTTCATTTTGTTGTCTTCTTTCGATATTGCGCGGTAATGCCAGGTTTTTCCAAATTTGCTGTGTTTATGAATGTTCCCTTTTTTTTTTTATTTACCGAAATAAATTTAACTGGCATTGGTTTTTAACATTTAATACCCACCTCATCCCTTCTCCCCCTTTTTTTCCCACCCCTTCCTTCATTCCAACACTTCGTTCTCTCCCCCCCCCCCCCCAACCCTCCCCATCCACTTTTTTTTAAATGTATTTCCAGTGCGCGAGGGAGGTAGGGTGAGGATGGGATGTACGATATCACACGGGTAAATACAGCGGGCCGTCATCTTGTTTAGTTTTCTTGTTTGTTTTTGCTCGTTTTCGTTTAATCAAAGTTTTTAGTTTTGTTGTTTGTTTGCTTGTTTTTTTTTGTATTTCTTTTTAGCAGTAGAAAGCTGTCGCAAAAAGGGTTTCAGCGTAAATTTGCTTCAGTGAAAAAATCCTTAGGCAGGCTGAAACCCTTGGAACCGTTACACTTCGGATGTGAGAAAACAGCACGTGCTCCAACGTTACACGCCCCCTCTCTCTCTCTCTCTCTCTCTCTCTCTCTCTCTCTCTCTCTCTCTCTCTCTCCCCCCCCTCTCTCTCTCTCTCTCTCTCCTCTCTCTCTCTCTCTGGCGTGAACCGACATCAAACCGTGCGCTGCGTTTACTACTTATCAATAGTACGAGCTGCACAAGTGTCCTGACCTTAGATTTGGCAGGTATGGTACGGTACCATGCCTTCCGTACCGCGCGTTTTCAGACCGTCGTGTGGATGTTTTCTAGCGTTTTTCGAAACTACATGTTGAAGAAAACAATCGAAAAATCGACCTTGGAATTCCTATGCTGAAGAAAGCCAATGAAAACTCAGCGTTGAGAATTGCTACGCTGGAAAAAAAAAAAAAAAGAAGAAACCAGCGTTAACAATTGCTATGCTGAAGAAAGCTCATGTAAAATCAGCGTCGACAATTGCTATGCTGAAGAAAGCCAATGAAAAATCCAGCGTCGACATTGATATGCTGAAGAAAGCCAATGAAAAATCAGCCGTTGAGAATTGCTATCCTGAAGAGGGCAAATGAATAATCAGCGTTGAGAATCGCCATGCTGAAGAAAGCCAATGAAAAATCAGCAGTTGAGAATTGCTATCCTGAAGAAAATCAATCAAAAATCAGCGTTGAGAATTGCTATGCTGAAGAAAATCAATCAAAAATCAGCGTTGAGAATTGCTATGCTGAAGAAAATCAATCAAAATCACGCGTTGAGATTGCTATACTGAAGAAAGTCAATGAAAAATCAGCGTTGAGAATTGCTATACTGAAGAAAGCCAATGAAAAATCAGCAGTTGAGAATCGCCATGCTGAAGAAAACCAATGAAAAATCAGCGTTGAGAATCGCGATGATGTCACACGATGCAGAGCAGACGGTGTTAGTCCATGATATTATTAAGTCTGCTCCTCACTCTCATGTTACTGAGCTGCATTTCTCCTGCAATGTGGTGATGTGGGGCAGAACCCCCGGACCAAGGGCGGACAACCTCCGACAGTCCAGACTGGCCAATGTATATATATGTATGTATGTGTATATGTATATATGTGTATGTGTATATTGTATGTGTGTGTTTATATGTATGTATTGTATAATATATATAATATATATATATATATATATATACATGTGTGTGTGAAGGAACCCCCCCCCCCCCCCCCATCCAAGCCATTTTACTACAAATATCTTTATTTGATTGTATTATTTTTACTGTTTATACAATCATACTTTTTGTGATATAATTTCCTGGCATTGAAATTTTGTGCTCTTTTATTCCATACTTGGTTTAATAGAGAATGATATGTTTTTTTATAGTTAAAGTTTCATACAAGTCTGTTTTTCAGTTTTCACACCCCTATGAATTATCTCCCTTCGGTCTCTCTCTCTCTCTCTCTCTCTCTCTCTTCTCTCTCTCTCTCTCTCTCTCTCACTCTCTCTCTCTCTCTCTCTCTCTCTCTCTCACCCAACTTCAAACATCTTACTTAGCAGTAAATCTTTTATTCCTGATTTGTATTTAACTCTGCAGGTTACTTTTACGTTTACGTATTATACATTTTGCAATATTATTGATCTTTTGAATGTGCTATTGTTTTGTTTTCTTTCTTTTTTCTTTTTTATACTTCACTTTGAGCTTATCTTGGAGCATTCTGTTTTACAGTTGGAGTGTTTATTTAAGTGTTGTTATAATATTGCATATGTGATGGTGGTTTGTGGTGGTGATGTGTGCACCTCTGTGTGTGTGTGTGTGTGTGTGTGTGTGTGTGTGTGTGTGTGTGTGTGGTGTGTTGTGTGTGTAAATGACACTGTTTTGGCGGGGGGGGGGGTGATTCTGTATTGGTGGTGTGTGTGTGTGTGTAACTGGGGGGTGGGGGTGGGGAGAGGGTGGTAGGATGTGTGTGTGCATGTGTTAATATTTATATAGAGAGAGTGACACAAGATGGATAAATGAATTGACAAGGAATGACTGAGCACAGTGCAAAGAGTGGAATATATTTTTTAATGATATGCTAGTTTATAAGTTTTTGCAATAGTGAATTTTGATAATGGCACCACAAACAAATTTTCCTTGTGTTCTATTAGGACAAATAAAATATCGTGTATCGTGGGACCAGCTTGGACAGAGGCAGTGGACGGGACAGCAGGCAGATGACCTCCCCCGCCTCCTCCTCCTTCACAGCAGACTCCCTGGGCAGACGTCATGGCGAAGCCGGACTCCATGGCGGCAACAATGACCTCAAAGTTTGCTGATGTGTAAAAGCGGATCAGAAAACTGACTGTGCCGTATGTCTTTGAACAAGTAAACAAAACCTTTTGCAGGAAGTGGGGAGGTACTCAGAAAACAGAATCGAGAATTGTCACAGAAAAGCGGTGATCTAGTGCTTATTCTTTTTTCCAGAATGAAAAAAGACTCTCTCTCTCTCTCAAATTGAGTTCAGTCAGTGTATGCGAGCATGGTGTGTATGTGGTGTGGTGTTGTGTGTGTGTGTGTGTGTGTTGTGTGTGTGTGTGTGTGTGTGTGTGTGTGTGGGTGGGTGTGCGTGGGGGGAAATGTTTTGGT
>CM031598.1:97816837-97825247 GCA_018398815.1 Conus ventricosus | reverse complement strand
AGGCAACAATGCCTGTCAGTAAGCAGCTGTGGCGATGCTCTTTGAAAACAAGTAAACAAAACTTTTGAGGAAGTGGGGAGTACCAGAAAACAGAATCGAGAATTGTCACAGAAAAGCGGTGATCTAGTGCTTATTCTTTTTTTCCAGAATGAAAAAAGACTCTCTCTCTCTCTCTCAAATTGAGTTCAGTCAGTGTATGCGAGCATGGTGTGTATGTGGTGTGTGTGTGTGTGTGTGTGTGTGTGTGTGTGTGTGTGTGTGTGTGTGGTGGTGTGGTGGGTGGGTGTGCGTGCGAGTGTGTATGTGTGTGTGTGAAGGATTACAGACATAGAGGGGGGACGGAAAGGATATAAATACATCCGGGCAATACCTTGCCAATGACACCCAACTGTATGCACAAAATCGGTGATACCATTAAAACAACTTCAATGTTTTCGCAATCATCTTCATCTTTTTTTTCTTTCATTTCTTTCAACATCGGAAAGGGTTTTTCCAAAAATTATTTTCTATTTTGGGTATGTTGGGTTTTTCTAAACTTGTTCATGCGTAAAACACTTGGCTTGCCGGTGTTCTTTCTCTGATGCTCAGTCAGCATCTTTTTTTTTCTTCTTTTTTTTTAACATTCAGAAACATTTATGAAAAATTCAATATATATATATATATAAATATATAATATATATATATATATATATATATATATATATATATATTTTTTTTTTTTTTTTTTTTTTTTTTTTTTTTTTTAATCCAAATAAGTCCACACAGTACAACACATTCGAATATAAACTAAAAAAGAAGAAAATCCATACAAACGATAGATAAAGAGGAAATCAACATACTAAACACAGCTACAATACCATTCTACATTTTTAAGGCACGGTAACAGCCTCTTTACGTCAGAGAGAGAGAGAGAGAGAGAAAGAGAGAGAGAGCACATGAGGCAAGCCTAGTGCATTATGAAATTTTACATATTTGTCTTTGTTTCTTTATATATGTATACATATACACACACATGCATATGCACATACATACACATACATACATATACATATACATACTTATATATGTATACACATCTACATACATATATATACATACACATATTGAAGGTTCTGTATTATATCCAAAGGGGCTGTTTTAGGCGGTGTAACAGTTTTAGGGTACTATAATCATACTTGTACTCGTATCATGTACAATGTCATAATCATTCGTAATTCATTCTGAGCCTGCGAACATCGGCGTATATGGGTGCCATTTGGAAAGGAAATCGTTATATACAAAAATTTTTCGAGCAATGTATTCTTCAGTTTTATACCTGTATTTTAGCTTATTAAGAAAAACTTGAAGTCTGGGTGATTTCTGTTCTGTTCTACACTGATATAGATAGTGTTTTGCAAATAATACAATAAAATAAAATACATGGTCTATATGTATATCTTTATCAAATCCAACTATGGCTAATGGTTCAGTTGTTGTTGTTGTTGTTGTTGTTGTCGTACCCTGGCTAAAAGACTCCAGGGATCATCCAAACAGCCGAAGTACTTGAACACTATGGTACAAATGCATCAGCTGGGATGTTCAGTTATCTGCAAATTAAATGCACACATACATTTTTCATTCATCAAAACCACCAGCGTTTCCCAAAAACGTTGTATGACCGTACAATACCAAAACATATGTGTAATACTGTCCTTAACAGAGGTACAGAAAGTACAAACATCGCTGTTCAATACACCATTTTTTTCAGCACAACATTAGTACCAAGACATCTGTGTATTATTCGTAACTGTAACCATTTCATTTTTATGTCAGAAATTTTACTCAGATAAAGAAAACAGTTTTTTCCAGTCATTTTCAACGTTCAGTTTTATATCCCAGTTCGTACAGATTTTCGGTGTGTATGATTTATCTATAAAAATCTCATAATATAATCTTGACCCTTTACAAACTGACGTTAACTTTTTGTAACATACATGCATATTTAAACATTCATTTGTATTTTCAACTTAATTTTTGTTTTTGTATATATTCAGTAATAGCTGCTTTAATACCAGAAAAAGTGACAAAATTAATGTTTACATCATACTTTTGTTTAAATTGTTCGTAAGAATTAAACTGGCCATTGTCCAGCAAAAAAATGAGCAATGCAATGTATGCCCTTGTTGATCCATGCTTTTCCCGAAATAGTCTTTTTCCCAACTTGTATTCTGTTTGTATAAAACTGGTTCCGCAAGGAGTTCATAAGAAGTCTCACAGTTAACTTTGTAGAAAAAATGTTTGTACGCCATAAATACCTCTGTCCAAAATGCATTTGATTTACAGAAGGAAGAAAGTATTTCTGGTCCATATTTCTCAATATCGCTTAAAAGTGGAAAGTTAGATATTGTAATAGTTTTCCATTGTGGTGTGTAGTCTGAACTTTTTGCAGCCATGTCAATTTTAGGGAAGAAGCAAACGTTTTTAATTCTGGTAGTCCAAGACCACCGTTTTGGATACTTTTGTGAGCAGTTTTTCTATTTATTTTGTCTGGCTTTTTATTCCACACAAATTTGTAACAGTAATTTTGTAAAGTCTGAAAGAAAGTGTCAGGTGGGTTAGGTAGTAATATCCACAAACGGTGAGTTTTGATAAAATAAGCGATTTTAAAACTGCCACTCTGCCCAAAGGAGTTAGTTGTCTTCTCACCCAAATCTTGAACAAATGTTTCACGTCCGCTAACTTTTCAGAATAATTAATATCTGCACAATTTTGCAAATCGTTGGTAAACCAGATTCCAAGAATTTTGAATTTTTGTGGGTTCCACTCCATACCTATATGGTCCATGTAACGAACAGCAGAATTTTTACAGCTCCCCAACCAAACAGCGCTTGTTTTTCCAGGATTCATATATAACCCCGATATTCGACCAAACATTTCCAGTACGTTTATACATGTTTCAAATGATTTTAGGTCGCCTGCTAAAAGAAATTCCGTGTCATCTGCATACTGAGAAAGCTTATGTTCGACTGTATCTATAACATATTCCACGTATGTTTACATTTTCCCGAATCATTAATGCTAGAATTTCAACACATAATAGGAATAAATATGGCGATAGTGGATCACCTTGTCTGCATCCGTGGTCTATCTCAAACCAGCCAGAAACTTGACCATTAACAAGGACACATGAGTTGATATTTTTATAGAATGTTTCAATCCATTTGCAGAAGCCCTGTTGAAATCCAAACGCTTTCAATACTTTAAACATAAAATCCCAGCTCACTGAATCGAATGCTTTCTCAAAGTCAATGTTTAATAAGAGCCCTGGTAAGTTGTGTTTCTTCTAAATAAGCAATTGTGTCGTAAATGAGCCTAATGTTATCCCCTATGTGTCTGTTCTTAACAAAACCTGTTTGATCCTCATTGATGAGACCAGCTAACACATTTTTTAAACAGTTGGCTATACACGATGACCCTATTTTATATACAACATTTAACAACGAGATTGGTCTCCAGTTCTTCACAAAGTGTCTTGGTTTATCTCCCTTTGGTATACATACAATTGATCCCTGTCTTTGAACACAAGAAAGCTCCCCCCTTCTAAATCCGGCATTTAAAGCTCTGACAACAAAAACCCCTATTCTGCTCCAAAATCACTTAAAAAATTCTGTTGTGAAACCATCAGTGCCAGGACTTTTGTTGTTTTTCATGTTCTTTAATGCTATACAAGTCTCCTCCAGTTGATTTCGCCATCTAATTTAATTGCTTCGTCACGGTCTAAATGTGAATATTTACAATGAGTTCATCCAAATCACAGTCGTCAACTTCACATTTTTTGTACAGTGATTCATAAAATCCTTGAACCTCATGAAGAATCTCTGTTTGGTCATTTAGAATATTGCCATGGTTATCAATTAATCTAGTCATACTCTTACTTATAAAATGTCTTTTTTCTAGGTTACAGAAATCGTTCGTCACTTTTTTCCCCTTCAGCTATCCACCTAGCCCTCGATCTTAAAAGTACCCCTTCTATTCTTTTCTCTCGAATAACCTTTAGCCTTTCCTCTTTAACTCTAAAGCTTTGATCTCTTCGTCTTTTGTCTCTTTTCTTTCGAGCCGTTGTATGTCTTGCTGTATTTTTCGTTCCTCTTCATTCGTGGTTTTCTTCTTCATAGTTGCGTATGAAATAGTTTTGGATCTAAGCTTCATCAGTAAAAAATCTAGAAATAAATCATCAGAAATTGTAAACTGTAATTCGGTCAGAGGAATCGTGTGTACGCTTCTTTTGCATATGGGCTTACAGCATATTCTTGTTTAACATTCTCAATTTCTTTGTTAATTTCGTCGAGATAGTCCTTGTCCTTTAATAATGACGAGTTAAATTTCCAAAAGGTATTACTCTTAATTTTTTTTTTACCAAACCGCAACCTTAACACAATCATGGAGTGGTCTGTTCTATACCCAATTCGATGTCTACATCATCGACAAAGGAAACAACGTGATCTGATATGAGAAAGAAATCCAGCCGTGCTTGCTGGAAAGGATTATTCCTTCTCCAGGTATATCTGTGACAATCCTGATTTAAGTCCCTCCAAATATCATTTAATTCAGCAGCATCTTTATTTGTTTAAGCGTACAGGTACAAATAAAAATGAAAACCGTTAAAAGTATATTTATTTAGAGTATACGGTGCTGGCATGTATGCATTTCGTGCTGGCGTGTACACAGACTCACGCACGCACGCACACAGACACAGACACAGACAGACCCCCCCCCCCCCCCCCCCCCCCCCCCCACCACACACACACCACACACAAGAGCGTGCGCGCTACTGTTCACACACACACACACTTAAAGACACACACACACACACAACACACACGCGCGCGAGCGCACGCACACGCACACACACCCCACACACACACACACACACACACACACACACACACACACACACGCTCGCACGCACGCACACACCACTACATAACAGTACACCACACCACCTGTGTTGGCAACACTCATTCGTGAGATGCGATCAACGGAAATTCTCATCAAAAAGTGACAGACGAATTTTAAAAAAAAAAAAAAAGGATACACACACAAAAAAGGAAAAGTACGCAGTGAAAGAAACAAACAGAAAGACGTCCTTGCACGAACGCCAAAAAAAAAAAAACAAAAAACAAGAGATATTGCTAGAAAAAGTTTTAATCAAGAAGACACAATAATAAAACGAAAGAAGAATAGGAGCGAAGTCATGTATAGATAAACGAATCAATTAATGAATAAATGAACAAATAAATAAAAAGTAAATGAGTAGATAAACAAATTAATAACGAAATATATAAATCATTCTAAAGGAAAGAAACGAGCAAATGAATAAATAAGGAAGGAAAGAAATAGATAAATAAACACATTTAAGATCCAGACGGTAAATTCTTCCGGCTGCTTTTTCTTCCCCAACACATCTTCTTGGTAATCAGTCAATACTTTACCCACAAACAGTTCATAGTATAAAAGTATTTTTTAATTGAAAAGAGCAGGTAGATCAGTAAACATACCATATAGATTTTTTTTCTAAGCTGAGTTTATTCATTGATTTATTGGTCGATCCTTTGATCGGTTTGTGTAGGTCGGCTAATCGGTTGGATTCATTTGTTTACGTGTTTGATTGATTGTTGTTAGTTACTAACTTCTTTATCCACCACTGTACTTCTTGCACAGTGTTGACTCGCAGCTTAGCACATGTGATGTAGCTTGTATGGTTTAGTTCTGAAAGCAGTGACACTTTGATGAAACTGAAACTTTAAGTGCGGGGGGGGGGGGGGGGGGGGGGGATTGTCCTAAAGCGCTTATTTCAATGTAGAAAAGAACGAATTTTAAGTTGCGAAGCCTGTATCGACTAAATTTCAACACACCGTGGCCAGTTAGGTGATATGTCCTCCTTGCTTTGGTCACTTTGCACGGGAGAAGTCTACGCAGTTTGTTACTACAATACACAACAACGAAGGGTAGCAGTCAGTATGAATCCAACTTACTTGCAAAGTGAGGCGACTGCAGGAGGCAAGAAAGTAAAAGATACACCCGAAGGTGCGGGTGGGACCCAGAGAAGTACTGTCCTCAACTGCCGAACAAAGCAGCTGGGAGCAGTCCTGCACCAACCTCGGAAGCCTGCGCTGTGTTCACGCAGGGTACAGGCACGCGCAGGGCTTTCCCTTAATCCCCGCTTCTTCCATCAATTCACCATGAAGTTCCCCTGGCCTGTTGGCCACAGTGGCTGTGAACTGGCAGAGATTCACCGTGTCTAGAGCACAGCATGATAGAAGGCCTAACCCATCCCTGTCCTTCCGACGCCTTTAACTCTCTCTCTCAACTGAGTCACGAACCCGTCTACTTCTAACTCTCTCTCTCAACTGAGTCACGAACCCGTCTACTTCTGGGTGAGCAGAGGGTTTTCAAGCCGTGAATTCCAACTCCGCAAGTGGGTTCGAACTCACGATCCGTAGGCAAACGCTCTTGCTATTTGATCACAGGGTCCTCCTCCACCACTACCCGCTTTTCATCTGTTTAAAAATATAATCGAATCTTTGGTATTCATTACTCGTTGAATACTGAATCATTACCTTACATTCTTTTGAAGAAAACTCGAAGGCGTGTAACAGGAAGAGTTAAAACCTAGAACACGGACTGTAATGAGTAAGAGGAGATAATCTCTCCCAAAACTGAACAAGAAGAAGGAGGAGGAGGACGAGAAGGAAGAGGAGGAGGAGGAGGAGAAGGAGCAAATGATAAAAACAGCATTTCACAATCACAACAAGAACAACAGAAACAAAATGGACACAAGCCGAAAAAGTCAGATGACAGTAAAAGTGAAAACAAAATACTGGCATCGATTTCTTGAAGCTAGACCGAAATCCTAAGTATTCAGTGTTCTAACAAATAAGGCGTCATTTCCACTTTATACATTTACAGAGGTAACTTTGTTTACAGTTTGAAGAAAGCTCCAAGCTATGCAGCTGGAAAAGTCAGAGTAAAAAAGCAACGGAATAAAGAAGGCATAGAGGTTTGTCTAAAAAAAAAAAAAAGGAAAAAGAAAGGAAAAAGTGGACAAGGAAAGGAAAATTGAAGAGGAGGAAATAGAAGATGAGCAACAACATGAAAAAGCAGGGGAGTAAGAATAGAAGAATAAGGAAAAGATTAAGAAAAAGAAGAAGAAACGGCAAATAACAATAATAACAGACACAACTACGAAATTGACAGAAAATCTCCACAATGCAAAGATATCAAATCAAAGTAATCAAAGTAACGTTAAAGACAATGATTTAGAAAAAAATAATAATAATAGGCATGCAAATGTGAATCCGATCGTTCAAGACTGCATCATGAATTTATTGACCTCCTTAATAAACAAACAACAACACATGCCCTGTTAATTCTGTTAATTAAACGAATTTGGCTTCTCAGTTAATTAACGCGGAATTAGATCACCGTTTTGTGAGGGAAATGTGCTTGTTTTTGAGTGTAAGACGCATACGACGTACGAATGAATGCACGCATGTATGCACGCGCATTCATATACACACATATTCACGCTCGCGCACACACACACACACACACACACACACACACACCACACACATCACCACGCACCACACACACACACACACACACACACACACCACACACACACACACACACACACACACACACACACACACACACACACACACACACACACACCACACACACACACACACACACACACACAACACACACACACACACACATACATGTGGCATAGAGTGAAGAAGAGTGGGAGGAGGAAGAAGAAGGAGGAGGTGAGGAGGAGGAGGAGGAGGAGGAGGGGCCGAGGAAGAAGAAGAAGGAAAAGAAGAAGAAGAAGAAAACGAATAAGACGAAGACGTGTGAGAAAAGTCTTTTTTAAAAAGACAAAGAAGAAATAACAAAAACAACAGTCACAATTAAAGAACGAAACAGGCATTAAGAAAATGTCAGATGAGAACAAAACGATTTAAACAAACAAAGCAAGCAAACAACAACAACCACCAACGGCAGGCATGACTTCAACTGTTCCGTTTTAACGAAAAGTTTTAACTGCCCAAATGGTTTAACTCCCAGCGAGTTAAACTGTTCATTTGTTAGCCAAAATACTCACACTGAGTAAAACTTCAAAATGTTCTAAAACCTTCTTTGTACAAGTCTCAACAAATTCTTGAAAATATTAAGGGGGGAGTCATTTTGTACATATATCAGACTTAACTCCCACCCTGTAACAGAATGACCCCCTTGGGAGTTAGTCTGTACTATATCCAGATTAACTCCCAGGAGTTAATCCAGGCGTGTAAAAGTTTAACTCCCTGCCCACTAAGGGGAGTCAGTTTTCCACAGTTTAGAATAACTCCCCTAGGAGTTA
>CM031598.1:97786837-97801837 GCA_018398815.1 Conus ventricosus | reverse complement strand
AGTCCAACAGAGATCCAGAACTCAACGATCTGTCCTCTCTCGCCTCTCTCTGCACAAGTCACACAGTCACCTTGCAGTGGAATCCCTCCCACTGCAACGTGCTTGGCAATGAGACTGCTGACTCCCTGGTAAAGGAAGGCACTACGAAGGAGCAGATGCACAGATCTACCAGCTACGCTGAATCCAGGACCATCATTAAGGCCAAGCTGCAGAACAAGTGGAAGCAGCAGCATCCACGCCACAACAGAGCAGACCCGTACTACCTGCTGACTCGTCAAGAGCAGGTAGCTATTTTCATGCTCAGGACAGGCCACAACCGCCTGAAACACCACCTATTTATTAAACTCCGCATCGGCAACACAGAGCAGTGCCCCTGCAGAACAGGCAGCCAGACAACAGAACATCTGCTGCAGTCCTGCCCGCTCCACCAAGCGCTCCGAGAAAAAACCTGGCCCGACCCAATCCCAGTGGCCCGGAAGCTCTACGGAGGACTGGAGGACCTGCGGCGTACTGCCACCTTTTTCGAGGAGACGGGGGAATCTATCTGACAAATGACGAACGAGACAACAACTAACGGTTAAAAGCCTTTCAATTTTACTGTGCATGGATAGGGCTTGGGAGCGTGTTTCCCTGAGGAAGTCGTTTTCTTGGACTTAGGGGAGTTTTTTTTACCTGAGGAAGTCGTTTTCTCTGGACTTAGGGGAGTTTTTTTACCTGAGGAAGTCGTTTTTTGTGTCTTTCTCTTTATGAGACAGACAAATAGACAGACAGACAGATAGACAGGCGGACAGACAGACAGAGAAACAGACCGACATACAGAGACAGAGAGAGAGAGAGACTGTGTTTGTTGGATTCAAATATCATGTCATTTGTTATTGTTTTTCTCTTTTACTATTTCGTTTTTCGTTTTCCCCTTCCCTTTCCCCTTCCCCCATCCCAACCCTAACCCCATCTTCCACACCCCTCTCCCTTCCCTTCCCCGCCTGTTTTCTGATCAGTTGAATGTCATAACATGTCTACATATACCAATGAACTGTTTCACCACGTCTGGGCTCTTTTTATGCGTTAAGTACTCGCAAGTGCTTGCAGGTGTCTGGGTTTCTCTTTGTTCTGTCTTGTCTGTAAGTTCCAATGACCTAGTGACGATTGATGTATTCACTGTGTTTGGATATATTTGTTTCTTTATTTGGTTGGTTGGTTGGTTGGTTGTTTTGTTTTGTTTGTTTGTTGGCTTGCTTGCTTGCTTGATCACGGGTTCATGGGTTCATGGACATGTTCGAGGTTAATGAAAGTAGAAGGAAGGTGTTTAAATGTGTGTGTGTGTGTGTGTGTGTGTGTGTGTGTGTGTGTGTGTGTGTGTGTGTGGTGTGTGTGTGTGTGTGTGTGGTTTGTGTTTGTATCTGTGTGCCTGTATTTATGTACATATGTATGCATGTATGTATGCATATGTGTGTATGTATATATGTAGGCATGTATGTATGTGGATGTGTGTGTGCACGCGCGCGCGTGTGCGCGCGCACGTTTTTATGTGTGTATATGTGTGTATGTGTGTGCTTGTATGTCTGTGAGTGTGTCATAGAGTTCGAAAGAGAGACAAAGAGGTGGAGGGAGGGAGGATGGAAGGGAGAGGTGTGACGGACCGTTTTTCATCCGGTCACAAAGTTTCATGTGCGACTGTGCTTACCGGAAGGTAGTTGTCCGGAAGCCGGTTGCAAAATTTAGCTGACTGCTACTCACCGCGCATTGCTATAAGCCGGGTGAGTTGCACCGGTTAGGCAGTCTTTGCAGTGATTCCGGCAATACAAGTCACAGAAGGCCGAAGAGGGACTCAGCCGTTTGCTGGTAGCAGTCAGGTGTTTATCATTGAATGTTTATTTATTAACAAGCTGAAACTGTATTCCCGTTTAGGAGCGACTGAAACATTCTCAGCGCTCTTGTGAAGGTTTTATTTTTTTTTTAAAGAAAGTATTGTTGTTCTGTTGTCCTATGACTTGATAGGGTAACAAAACGAAATTGTTTCGGAAAATGTGAATAGATGAAGTGAGTGTTATAAGAAGTGGTCTTCAGAAGAAAAGGTGGTTCTGTTATCCTATGACTTGATAGGGTAACAAAACGAAACTGTTTCGGAAAATGTGAACAGATGAAGTGAGTGTTATAAGAAGTGGTCTTCAGAAAAAAGAAAAAAAGATTTTGTTTATTTTGTGACTTAACTGGTTATGAACTTCATGATGAAGAAAAAGTGTCTATTCTTATATGGTTTGCAAGAAGATGGAGAGTTTTGATGCTATGGATAATATGCTCCCAGAGTGAGCGACATAGACTTTTGTTTTTCATTCTGATGTGTGATGTGTTTACATGAGTATCAATAATGTGTTGTTAAACAAGAGTGTGGTGGAAATCTTTCCCTTACATATATTGACGTTGATGAATCGAAATGAAGTGAACATTCTTGTTTACAAGAAAGCAAATGAACATTGTTGAATTAACGAAAGACATTTAAAGTTTGAAAATAATCAATTAATCAATGTGTGTAATGAATTGTATTCATGGTTTATTGAAGAGGATCCAAATGGAAGTCCTTTTCCCAATTTGGAAAACTAGAGTCTGAAAGGTTTATATGGAAATCCTTTCCTGTGTAGTGTTATGATTCCGGAAAAGGGAATGTTGTAGTATAATGATTCCGGAAAAGGGATGTTGTAGTGTAATGATTCCGGAAAAGGAATGTTGTAGTGTAATGATTCCGGAAAAGGGAATGTTGTAGTATAATGATTCCGGAAAAGGGAATGTTGTAGTATAATGATTCCGGAAAAG
Source organism: Conus ventricosus (assembly GCA_018398815.1). Lineage (NCBI taxonomy): Eukaryota > Metazoa > Mollusca > Gastropoda > Neogastropoda > Conidae > Conus > Conus ventricosus. Next base: position 97,799,026 of record CM031598.1, on the reverse strand, counting down.
GGATGTTGTAGTGTAATGATTCCGGAAAAGGGAATGTTGTAGTGTAATGATTCCAGAAAAGGGAATGTTGTAGTGTAATGATTCCGGAAAAGGGAATGTTGTAGTGTAATGATTCCGGAAAAGGGAATGTTGTAGTGTAATGATTCCGGAAAAGGGAATGTTGTAGTGTAATGATTCCGGAAAAGGGAATGTTGTAGTGTAATGATTCCGGAAAAGGGAATGTTGTAGTGTAATGATTCCGGAAAAGGGAATGTTGTAGTATAATGATTCCGGAAAAAGGGAATGTTGTAGTATAATGATTCCGGAAAAGGGAATGTTGTAGTGTAATGATTCCGGAAAAGGGAATGCTGTAATGTTATGATTTTGGGAAAAAAAGAATATTGTAATGATCAACAAATATGCTGATGTATGGCTCAAGTTCTAGTGAAATATGATGTGGCTAATGAACATGAACGAATATGCTGATATGTGGCTCAAGTTCTAGTGAAATATAATGTGGCTAATGAATATGAAGATAGTTGTGATTGCAATGAATAATCAAGGTAGTTAAATCAGTTGCCCCCAGGTTGATAGTGTTCCCTGGACTGACGGGGACTGGCTGCTACTGAGGCTAGGGCCGGGGCCGTAGCTGGTTGACGCCCCGTTCTCCACCGGCTGTTACTGGTGTGGAGAGGTCGGCCTGAGCGCCGACAATCGCCCTACCTGCCACTGCGCCCGTGACCGACCACTGTTGGGCCAGTGGGTTGGAGACGTCGCTGCTGGTGAGCCAGGACGTCGCTCCTACATTTGTGCCAGCGACCTGCGTTCAAGGCCGTCGCTGTGTGTGTGGTGTGTGTGCCACAGCTCTTGGTTGGTGTTGAGCCACAGCTCTTAGGAGTTTGAGCCACAGCTCGTGGGTGAAACTGTCACCGTGTTGCTAACAGAGACGCCATGAATGTGTTAGTTGTCTTTTCCTTCTTTCTTCATTGTGAGCCACAGCTTTGAAGAGACTGTTGTCAGACTTGACTCGTCGCTGCCGCCGTCGTCATCAGCGTTGGACCCGGCAGTTTTGATAGCTATAATTGTATTGACTTGTGTGTGTACACCTGATGGTGGGTGTACCAACCTACGTTTAATTGTGTGTTTATTTTGTATGGTTTTGCTTGATGGCTCGGGCAGCATGAAAAAGAAGTGTTATTGTGTTGCCTGGCTGTCCATGTTCGGATGAGTGGGGGGGGGGGGGGGGTGTATGTGAATTAGAAAAAGTCGTGCATGCATCCATAATTCTGAGTGAGTCAGACAGTCAGACTTCCACACACACACGCATTTCCATCCGTAACAAGAGGGATGGAGGGAGACGGAGGACAGGAAGAAGAAGGAAGGGAGAAAGGGCGGGGGGGGGGGGGGGGGGAGAGGTGAGTGTCCACATGATTCAATGCATACACTTGCGTGCAAAGGTTTGAACTGTTGGCACTGGATTGCACCCTTATATGAAAACGCCGCTGTGCACGTATCCTGCAGACAGTCAAATGCATCGATTCCTTTATATGGTAATATCACTCCACGCGTGGAAGCTTTATACTGAGTTTTTCCGTATATGAAATTCCCTGCAAGTCGAACCCGTTGCACAGAAGCCTCCCTATATGGAGAGAAAAGAAAAGAAAATGCTGCCCGCTTATCAATCACAGGATTTTAAGGCTTTGAAAGGGATTTTCTGTTCCAGGGAACACCACTGCAGTTTAGCGTTAAACGAGTCAAAACCTTCTTGTTGGACACTCTCTTACACGGAAATGCCACTGCATACTTTTAGCACGCGACGAGTTCAATGATGTGTAATGGATGGTCTCTTTAACGGGAAAAAAAACACTATATATCCAGCGTTCAACGACCTACGATCAATCTCCGCTGAATTAACTACATCATGAATGTTTTTTTTTTATTTCTGGAGGCTGGAGCCAAGAACAGATCAGAAAACTAACAATACCTCACGACTTTTTTCTTTTTTTTTCTTTCTTTTTTCTTCTTTAATTTAATTAATGAACTTGTGAACAACCTCGGCAGCTTTCCCTAAATGATGCCCGCAAAGAGCGATGAACACGAAACGGCGGTATGTCATTCACGATCAATTAATTACGAGCACCGGATGAAGTTAATTTGGAGACAGGACTGCTATGAGATCGTGCCTGCTGCAGACAGTATTTTATCAAGTCGTAGGAAGTCCCAAAATACCAGACCCGCTGTCTGGTTAAAGGTTATCGTGTGACATGGTGGCATTATTCTGGTGATTTGTTGCACAAGAAGAAAAAAAAGAAAGAAAAATCATCTGTTGTGTGGGGGAGTTCATTAGCTTCATATACCAGTAACAGTTGTTTACCTTGTCATTCCCAGAAAAAAAATTGTTTTCAAGAAAATAGTGAATTTTGAAAAGCTGTTAGTATCACTGCTTTTCCCGAAGAAAAGAGTTATCACGCTTAAAATTATTTTTAAAAAAACACACACAAAAAAACGGCGAGAAGAAAGAAATGAGATCCTGTCACTTTTCTCAAAAGTTATCTTTCAAAAACATTGCGATGATGGTACATCACTGATCATCAATGCTTTTACGAGGAAAATAGTCATCCTTTCATAAAACAGCAGGGAAAAGAATATCAACAATTACAACCGCTTTGTGGGGGAAAGAGTTATCTTTCGGGAAATTCATAATGAAGAAGCAAATCAGTTATTGTCGATGTTCTGCCAAGGGAAAAGAACCACAACTCTCTCTCTCTCTCTCTCTCTCTCTCTCTCTCTCTCTCTCTCTCTCATACAAAGGTTCGAGGATATATATATGTTGGTATACAACAGTATTGATTATTAACCTTAGAAATTATTGTCTCGATTAACTAGTATGTTTTGTGAATATCTAGAATATGTTTATTGACGTAAATTCTAGGGATGGTTTTTTGGTATGTTCTTGATTGCAATGAAGTCACTATATCATTCAACCCTACCCTAACTCCATCCTAACCCTAACCCTAATCCTAACTCGAGTTCTGGAAAAAAACACATTTCTGAAAACAAGGCCTTCATTCCGAGAGAATCAGGAATCCCCAATGCTGAGGCTGGCGTCTTCTCACCGCGACTAAACTTATGCAAACTAACGAGAACTATGTTTCATTTTATTTGATACTGTTTTCTTTGGAAAAATCGAAAATTTGACGCTGCGAACTCTTTGTGTACAGACCTTTGGCCTCACAATAAATGGCGCGGCGTTATACGCGCGTCAAGAGTCAAGGGGGGGGGGGGGGGGGGGGGGGGGGGGCAGAGTCAAGAGTCTCTCTCTCCTATAACTAATAGGAAGATCCTTTCTGTGTGTGTGCGTGGGGGAGGGGGGGGGGAGTTTGTTCTTCGTGATCAATTAATTCATTTACTCTTGCTTGTTGTTTCAATGGATTACTTTGTTTCTTTAACTTCATCTATGTTAATGGAGAAACCACTCGTCCACATTTTCACATATTTCCGTAGATGTGTATGTTCGATAAAGGTTTTGTAAGTTTATGTCGCAAGTCATGCTTAGTTAGTCCTTTAGCTGGACAAAGGCCACATGAAAAAAAATTAAAAAGTGTTTGCTCTTGGAAATAAAGTTTATCATCAATCTCTCTCTCTCTCTCTCTCTCTCTCTCTCTCTCTCTCTCTCTCTCTTATATATATATATATATATATATATATATATATATATATATATATATTATATTGTTTTAAAGTTAAAGAATAAAAACGAAGTCTAAAATCATCTACAACGTTGTTTCAAGCTGGGCTCTCGTCAGGATGAATACTTGGGTCACCGTGGCTTGTATATCAAGCCACTGTGACATCAGAATGAAAAAGAAACATATGTAGGGATTACGGAAAACCATTTCAAAACCAGATATGCAAACCACAAACAGTCATTCAATAAAGTAAAATACAAAAAAAACAAACAGAACTGAACAAATACATTTGGAAACTCAAAGATGCAAAAACAAACTATAATATATCCTGGAAAATCATAAAAAGAGCATCACCATACAACAACATTTCAAAAAGATGCAATTTATGTCTAACTGAAAAATGGTTAATACTATGCAAACCGCACTTAGCAACCCTAAACACTAAAACAGAAATAGTAAACAACTGCAGGCACAAGTGGAAATCGTTGTTGGTGAACACACCCCAAGCAATAACCCGAAATTAAAAATAGAAAAAACAAAAACACGTGCAATCTACCTGCACGTGAAAACAACAAAAACTGGGCCCCACACGCTATAAAACACCGGCGGTGGGTGATCCAAGTATTCATCCTGACGAGAGCCCAGCTTGAAACAACGTTGTAGATGATTTTAGACTTCGTTTTTATTCTTTAACTTTAAACAAATGTTGCTCCCCAAGGGGTTGAGCATTTTAAAAACCGTTTTAGGCGTAACAGCTACACTTATATATATCTATATATATATTTTATATATATATATATATATATATATATATATATATTATATAGACATGCTGCATCATATATATATATATATATATATATATATATATATATATATATATATATATATTATATATACATATATATATGATGCAGCATGTCTATATATAATATATATATCTATCTATATATATATATATATATTACTAATTTGAACTGTATGGACAATGTAACTCCTTGCACTGTATTCCGACTTACTTGTTAATGAAATTGGAAAGATATCTAAAATTGATAACGACAAGGTTTAGATTTGGAATATCGAATATTTCAGTTTTTCATTTTCGTTATAGGCAACATTGTAATTGTGATCCTTACTTGCCCATTATGTAAACACGCATGCGAAAATGAAGTTCATTTTGTATTGCAGCGTACTTCCTGCCTTAAGTGATCTTAGAGATGAATTCATTGCTCCTAGATATCATACAGACAACCATGTGTGTTAAGACTCGCCTTACTTCTGACTTGTGCTGGTGAGAATGTTGGTGAAAAGTTTGCCTTGTACTCGCACAAAGCTTTTAAACTCCGGAGCATAGCATGTTCTCGATTATGTGCTGTTTTCATTTTGTTCAATATATTGAGGTTATCATTTTTGTCCATGTTTAATCCACCCCGTTTCTAAGGGGTTAGGACTATAATGAATAATTCATACGTACTTCTCTCTCTGTCTCTCTCTCTCACTCTCTCTGTCTCTGTCTCTCTCTCTCTCTTCTCTCTCTCTCTCTCTCTCTCTCTCTCTCTGTCTTTCTCTCTCTCTCTCTCTCTCTCTCTCTCTCTCTCTCTCTCTCTCTCTCTCTGTCTCTCTCTCAAACTAAATCTCAAATCGCATGAACGCATTTTTTTTACTTCGATGTATGGGTGTTTATTCTAATGTTTCACACTTAGCACGTATTCATATCAGTGTCGTCCATGTTAAAATCCCTGTTATGACGGCGCTGAGCCCTGACATGGCTGCATTTGGTCTGCTGGGCTACCGTCAACATGAGTGTGATGATGCTGCATGTCTAAGTTTGTGATGGACAATGTTCGCATTTTGTCGCCCAGCAAGTTCACTGCGAGTTATGCTGTTGTTTGTGCGATCGTTACGGTGCGTGCATGGGGTTGTGTGGTCTACCTCCTCCTCTCCTTCTCCTCCTCCTCCTCCTTCTCCTCCTCCTCCTCCTCCTCCTCCTCCTCTCCTCTTTTTCCCCTCATCCGCCTGTTCTTCTTTCCTTTTTCTCCTCCGGCCCCCAGGGGGCCCGGGCCTTCTCGTGGCGGGGGTGTTTCTAGACCAACCTGTCCCCACCCCTTTTTCTTGTCTTTCCTAATGTTCTGCCTGCCATGTCTTTTGCTATCTCTTTTCCCCCATAAAGTCTCCCCACATCATCTGCAGCCTCTATGTCGTCTTGTTTCTTCCTTCCCGGTTCTTCAGTCTGTTCTTTCATCTATTTTTCCAGTCTTCCTTTTCAATGCTTCTTTTTCTGAGACCTATCGGAGTGGTGGCCCTAAGTCACTCGCAATCTAAGGTGCTGACACTGGCCCAGAGATGTATGGCTCTGCGTTAGTGAGTCGCTACAGCAGTCCTGTCTGGTTTTGTGGGACGATATCAGGCAGATGGACGCCCTATGAGTTCATCCCCACATGTCCTTCGAAGGGCCATTCATGTCCTTTCCCTAGCACGGCAGCTCTCCTAGGGTGACTGTCAATTTCCTGCCGTCATTGAGCCTACGCCCTATGAGTTATCAAAGTAGTCATTCCAAAAGACAGAGAGAAAGTAGAGATTCAGATTCAGACGAGGAAATAAGAGAGGTGGCAAAGAAAAAAGGGATACAAAACGCATGGCCAAGCTTCCTTTTGGTGGAAGCCAAAGACCCAAATCAATCCATAGCTCGGATTTCTCCCATTGCCATTTCTAAGTGGTTTGAGGGAGTTTCTTCCACAGGGTTTCAAAATGATCAAAAGACTCAGATCCGGTAGTTATCTTGTAAATTTGTGGGGACAAAAGGGGCCCGTTCGATTGTTTTTAAAGAGAAAAATGGATTTAACTTATGCAGTAACAGTGAAGGTTTTTTTCCACCCCTTTCTTAACTTTTGGGAAAGGGGTGATTAGATGTGCTAAATTAGCGGGGCTTGCTAAATCAGAAATTCAGACTGAGATAAAAAGTGGGGTTTGTGTTCAGGTCCTTTGAGTCAAAATCTCAAAAGGGGAAGTAAGGAAATTGAAATAACACGTTATTCTTGCTTTTGCTTGTCATCCCCCCCCGGGGGTTTGTCAAAGTAGGCTATGTTCGTGTAAAAAGTTTCACCTTTTTTTTCCCATCTCCTTTGAGTTTTTCCCAAGTCCCAAACGCTTTGGGGCCCTTTCCCAGCCCGACCCTGTGGGGGGTGGGAGATCTCCCTTGGATTTGTGGTCAAAAGGGAAACATGATGGGGATTGTAAAAAATTTTTTGGCTTTTATCCTGGTAAATTTTGTAAGGGTGATCATCCGGGAAAAAATTTCCAAAATTTGTCCAGTGGGGAAAAAGGGAATGCGAAATTCAAAAGTAAGATTGAGAAGAAATTTTTTCCTTTCCGGAGGCTAGAAGATTAGTGGGGGGGGGGGGGGGGTGGGACTCCTTCAAACAAAATACTTATGCACAGAAGGGGGTTAAATTTGTTTCTGCGAACCGGTCATCGGGCGAAAATTCTAGGAGCAGTCCTTAATACCTCTAGAAAAAAAATTTGACAGAAATGTTGTCATCAGTTTTGGATGGGCCCTTCCCGGGGCTTGAAGGGGTCGGTGGGGGGTTTTGCCCCCCAGAAATGTAATGGGGGAAACACCCGGCAGGTAAAACGGGCTTCGACCCCTTTACGGGTTTGAGGGTGGGGGTTTTTCGGTTGTGCAGGATGCGGGGATCAGAGGTCAGGGGTGAGGGACCGGGGAAGGAGATTTCCCTCGCTCGCGGCCAAGGCAGAAAGTGCGGGACGGGGCACGAGTGAGGAGGCCCCTTTTGGGGACTCCAGCCCTCCTAAGGGAAAATCTCAAAAAGCAGGTTTTTGGCCCCAAGCGGTTTTAGTCCGGTAAGACCCAATTTCCCAAGCATGGCAACAAAAAAACTTAAAAAATTTTCGGGGAGCATCGGCTTTGACCCTTGCCCTGAAAAACCCGTTTTAGTTCTTTGGGGGGACAGGAGGTTTCGGGGAAAAGGGGGGGGAAATGATCCCAAAATTCCCTTTTTTAAACATCCTAACATGGCCCTTTACTCCAGTGGAAAAATAAGGGGGGGTTAAAGCAAATTTCGGGGCCCTTGAGCTTTATTGACAAAAGTATAGATCTTCGGTTTAATTGCTTTTCGGGAAAACCCCTTTTTAAAACTGCAAGAAAAGAAGCTAAAGTTTCCCTGGTTTCTCCTGTTTACTCAAGCCAGTTTTCTGGGGCTTTTCACGGAGAGGGGGTTTCTTTTATATTCATAATTGGGTTTTACTACATACAGAAATTCCTTCAGAGGGTTTAGGGAGGCGGGTGGCAGTCGTATCTCGTTAAAAAAGGACTTTTTTCAAATATGTTGTCTGTATTTATCTCCATCTTCTGTGTTTCGAAAGTCAGTTGGAGGGGTTTAATTTTTTCAGCCCCCTACCCCTTTCTTTTATTGGGTGATTTAAAATGGTTTTCTTCTCCAGTGGGGAAGAAACCCGCACAAATTCTAAAGGGAAAAAATTTCTTGAAGATTTTTATCGGATCTTTGTTTCTCGGGTCTTTTAAATTCGGCTCACCGACCTTTTGTTCTCCTTCTTTTTTCTTTGACTACTTGGACTTGCCCATTTGTGCCCTTTTCCTTATTTTTGGATTAGAAGGGCAGGTTTCATACGGCCCCAAAAGCGGGAGTGACATTTTTCCCGGGTTTTTTATTTCTTTTACGAAGAAAATTTACGGGGGGGGAGCCCCCCCGGGAAACAGGGAAAGTTTTCGCTCTGCAGTTTTGGAAAGTTTTTTTATCGCAGCAGTTTTTAAAGTGGGACTGCCTATAAATCTGTTGCAGAGTTATGATAAACCGGGTTTTACATTTTTCTCTAAAGTGTTTAGAAAGGGAGGCAAAGGGAAAGCTATTCCCAAGTTCGTGATAAACCAAATGATTTTAAGCCCCCTTGGTATGATAAAGAGGGGAAAAAACTTTAAAGGGGTTTAAGAGAAAAGATGTTTCAAAGATTTTTTGTGGGTTTTCCTAGGGGGGGGGAACAAATTTAAAACCTCAGGCGGGTAGGGCTAAGTGTCTTTAATTTTTTAAAACTAAGAAAAAAAGACTTTTTGGAAAACTTTTTGTTAAAATCTGCCCTTTAAGGTCCCTTAAAGGGGAAAAAGGGTCGGGAAAAAAATAATCCTTTTAAGTTTAAAAGGGGGAAATTTCGGCTGCATCATTTTTTAAAAATGTTTGCAAGTAAACGGACGTTTATTACTAATAAAAAGGAGGTTGCTAATTTTTTAGCTGTATATCATCAAAATTTTTTCAGCTAAATCATTATTGAAAGGGAAATTTCCCCAGGTATCAAAAAAATCAGAAAGAGTCAAAATCTTTTTCCCTTCGAGTCAATGGGTTCTGGGATTACAACTGCGTTTTCAGCATGGATGATTTAAAAGGCCCGCCTTTTTTGAAACCCAACAACCAGTTTGGGGCCCCGGGAGACATTAAATATCAATTTATTAAAACATTTCCCAGTGAGGGTTTTAAAAAGTGTTGTTGTTCTGTTTAATATGTTTGGTTTTTTCAGGGTTTTTTCCCCCTTCTTGGGGGGGAGGCGGTTTTTTCCCCTTTTCCCTTTAAACCGGGGAAAGTTCTTCGGATCCTAACAACTTTCGTTCCTTTTGGGCTCTCATATTTGCTTTTTTAAAAACTAGGGAAAGAGAATGGTATTTTTTCGATTGTCATGGCTTTTGAAATGTCTGGGGGCCTTAGATTTTCCCCCGTGTGGTTTTGGGAAAACAACCGCGTAAACTGATCCCCTGGTTCGTTATGAGTCTTTTATCAGGAATGCTTTGATCAAGGGAGATCATGTAGTTTTATTCTTTTTGATTTAGAAAAAGTTATGACAAAACTTGGGGGGCATGGAATCTTCGGACTTGAAGGCACTTGTTTTAAAAGGTAATTTACCAACGTTTATTGCAATTTTTTGCCCAAAACAGGCTTTTCAGTTTTTGGACTTATTCGCCCTTTTCAAAATTTTTTGAGCGGGGAGGGGGGTTTTTGTCCCTCGGGGTTTGTACCCCTTTCTCAAATTCTGTTCAATCGAAGTTTAAAATAAACATCGTCCAGTCAGTAAAGTCTGGAATTGAAAAGGGTCATTATTTTTTGTTGCCCTTCCCCATCTCTCCCAAAGGGGAAAATTTGGCTGCGCGACGCCCAACTTCAATTGTGTTTTAAATTTCGTGTTCAGCAGGGGGTTTACGAAAATGGTTTTTAAGGTTTTCAGCTCCTAGACAGAGTGTATTCTTTTCCCATGGGGAAAAGATTTTCGGTTTAAAACCCAGCTATCAGTCTAAATTGGTCAGGTTTTTAAAAGGGTTTCCCAAAAACCAAGTGAAATTTTTGGGGGTTATTTTTGTTAAAAAGGCTTTCTTTTTTGCCTCACTTTTAAGTACTTTAAAACAATCTTCCCAGTCAGGTTTGAATGTTTTAAAGGTTTATTAGTCAAAATTTTTTGGGGGTGCAGACAAGCGAATTTTGTTGCATTGTTGGGGGTTTTGGGTGAGACCAAAGCTAGTTTATGGGTGTGTGGTTTTTGGTTTCTGCACGAAAGTCTTACCTCAAAGCTTTTGGGATCCAACCCTTTTCATAAAGGATGGGGAATTGTCGGGGAGCACTTGCACATCCCCAAAAAGAAATTTTGTATGCGGAATGGAGTAAAAACCCCCTCTGGAGCTAAGGGGGTTGCGTTTTTCCCTTAAAATTATTCCCTAAAAATGGGGGCCCTTTTAATCCAAAAAAACCCTCCCTTGTTTTGTATGAATCCGCTTTTGACCCAAAATTTATAAATTAAACCCAAATGAGTTTTCCTCCACCCCCCCCCCCGGGTTTCGTTTTTTTCCCCATTTGGGGGGCCAGCTGGCATTGCCCTTGATGCTTTTTGTGTTTGGTCCATTACAGATGTTTTACCCCCTTTGGGGAATAGTCCCCCAATCAGAGTTTTATTTATTTTTAAATCAATTTCAAAAGGAGGTCACCTTAGTGTTGAAAAAAACAATTTTAAATTTTGGGCAATGTGAAACTTTATAAAGATTTTATCAAGTTTTTTACTGATTTTTCTAAAAAAGGTGGAGGGCTGCAGCTGCCATTGTGGGGTTGAAAAACCCGTTTTTTCAGGACCCTACTTTGTTAAGATTGCGGGTTGGGGCCCTCTGTTTTATGCTAAAACTGAAGGTTTTTTAAATTTGGGCCCCTAAGTGCGGTGCCCAGATAAGATCAGAATGATTTCTTTTTTTACGGATTCTTTGTCGGCATTGTCAGCTTTGTGACAAGAGAAGTATCACCCCGTTTTAGGGATTTTCCCTTTGTTCTTCATACCCCCCCGGGTTGTCTCTTGGGGAAAGCATATAGTTTTCTTGGGGGCCCCCCAGTCACAGGGAATCTATGGAAAACTCAGTGGTGGCCCAAGGCAGCCAAAAAAAGGTCCCCGGTGCAAGTTTTTCCCCGGGAAAGGCCTATGCATTTTGTTCCTCACTTGATCTACGTTATAAACCCAGTTTGTATTGTCGTGAACTTGGCAAAAGTGAATGGTTGTAATCAAATTAATAAAAAATTTTTTTTTAAAAAAATTTTGGCCCAGTTTTTAAAACCAACCCTTTCCCCCATCGGTGGGTACGAAAACAAAAGGGGGAATCGATTTTGTCACGGTTACTTTTGGGGGCACGTATTAAGCACGTTGGATATTCGGGAAGGGAAAAAGACCCCCCATGGTGTTTTGGGTGTGACAGCTTTTTTCAGTTTTAATAAATTTTTTGAAAAAAAAGTGCGATTTGATGTGTATTAGGGAGAAGTTCTTTTCCCCCCAGTGTTTTATGGGTTTTTTTTCGTGAGATTTCAGTGGATCTTATTTTTTTTTTTTTGAAGGGGTTTAAACTTATTTTAAAAAATTATGGGGTTTTTTTAAATGTACACGGTTGTCGAAGATTTTGAAAAAGTAATTGCGTTTTGTTCCTCAAAATTTTTTTAAGTGATGTGTTAAACTAGTGGGGTATTTGTATAAAGGGGACTCGATATGATAGCTGAGGCCCTGATTTGGCTCCTAGTAGTCCGTGGACCCTATAAAAAACAACTAATAACAATTTTCTCCTCCTTTCTTCTCCTTTCCTCCCCGGGAAGAAAAAAAGAAAAGAAAAAAACCCCCCAAAAAAAAAAGAAAGGAAAGATGGAAAAAAAAAAGGGAAAAAAGAATTTAAAAAAAGAAAAAAGAAAAAAAAAAACAAAACCCAAAGAGAGAGAGCGCCCCGAGAGGGAGAGAGAGGAGGGAGAGGAAGAAGAGAGAGAGAAAAGAGGGAGGGAGAGGGAGCGAGAGAAAAAAAAGCACAAAAAAAAGGAAAGGAAAAAAAAAAAAAAAAAAAAGAAAAAAAAATTTGAGAGAGAAAAAAAAGGAAAAACTTTACTACTTTGATGACAGAAAGGGGACAGAAAGAAGCCCTAAAAAAAGGGGCCAGACCCGGGTAAAAGTTCATAAAAAAACCCAAAAAGAAAAAAAAAGGCCCCCCAGCCCA
>CM031598.1:97777013-97786737 GCA_018398815.1 Conus ventricosus | reverse complement strand
AATAAAAAAGATGGTTCCATCTCAGTTTTCCATCAGGGCCTTTTTTTTCCTTGTTTTTTTTTTATGCTTTGTGTTCTTTCGGGTTTGGGTGTGTGTGGGGGTGTTGTGTGTGTGTGTGGTGTGTGTGTTAGGTGTGCGTGCGTGTGTGAAGGTGTGGGGTGTGCGTGCTTTGGCGGGGCGTGCGGTGTGTTACTCTCGTATTTTTTTTTTGTTTTTTTTCTGCTTTGGGTTTCATCTGGAAGCGGAAAGAAGGTCAAAGCTTTCCTTCAGACAAGTGTTGATGGGTTTTCCCGGCTTTTAAACCTTGTTCGCAGAATTCTGCAAAATTGCTTCACACAGCTCGACAAAATGCAGGAGTTTTCCCCGCCCAGCTTTGCCAGAATCCTTTCCCTCCCCACCCCCACCGCTTCCCAACCTCCTCATGTTTTTCCAAAAACGCTGTCTAGAAAGCAGAATGTCCCGGAAGGGGGCAGGGGAGGAGAAGGGAAATAGAAAAGAGAAAGGGAAATTTAAAAAAGAAAATAAACAATGACCCAAATAAACACATGATAAGTCAGAGAAGGAGGAGGGGGAAAAAGGGAAAGGGGGGGAAGGGGAAAGGGGGGGGGGAGGGAAAAAAAAGGGAAAGGAAAAACACACAACACACCACACACCCCCGCACGCACGCACGCACGCAGCAACCCCACACACCACCCCCACACACCACACCCCCACACACACCCGCCCGGCGCGCAACACACCAAAACACACCCCACCGGGGCGCGCGCACGCACGCACGCACGCACGCCCCCGCAAGCACGCCGCCGCACGCACACCAAACCACACACACATGATTTTTTTAAAACCCCTTTTAAATTTAAATTTTTATTACCAAAGAGGTCTTTTGACAAGGGGAAAAGAGGGGAAAGAAAAATCCCCCTTTCCCTCTTCCCTTTTTTTTCAAAAAAAAATAGTACAAAAATTTATTCCCCCGTGTGTATCAAATAAAGGTTAACCAAAAACAAAATAAATTCGTAATATTTCCTTATGTCCTCCCCCCACAGGAGTTAAAGTTTTGTAAAGGTTTTTTAAAAAATTTTGCACGATGACTCGACCTCACTCAATCAAATGATGACATTTTTATCGTTTTTGATCTTTCCATAGGGGTTTAATTTATATTATTCATTTGTGTTTCTTTTAATGCATTATCTACATTTTTCCCATCCTTCATCCTTTTTCTGATTTTTTAATGCTTCCGCGATGAATTTGGAACTGATTTTAAATACCGTTCATCATTGATGATAACACACCCGCGACATCTTGTTTTTCGCTTTTAATTTGAACTGGAAAAAAAAAGACCCCCTTTTTCCGCATTTTTTAAATAGTAAGGAAAAGAAAGTGTTTTTCGTCGTCAATAATATTTTTACATACCCCCACAAGGGGAAATTTTGGGGATGGGTTTCCCCCTTTTAAAAACCTTTTTTTGTTCGCATTTTTAAAACCCAAAGTTCTAACCTGAACTTGCGTAATTTTTTTTGTGCCATTTAATTTTTTATGACATTGGAAAAAACTTTTCAGAATGAAAAACATTTTTAAAAGAGAAAAAACCCGCGTTTTTTTTCTTTTTTCCAAAATTGAGTGCCAATTTGTTTTTTAAAGGGAAAAAATAAAGCGTGTCCCTTTTAAAATTCCGAGAGAGGGGAGAGAGGAGAGAGAGAGGGGGGGAGAGCATACACACACCCCACACACCACCCACAACACCCCACACGGGGTAATTAAATTTCATATTGGGATGTTTATAGGGGTTGGTGTATCTGTGGGGGGTGGGGGGGGGGGGGAAAGTATCTGTGGGGGGGGTGGGTGGGGGGGTTTTATCTGTGGGGGGTTTGGGGGGGGATTTAAATTGTGTTCAGGCAGACAGGTTTATGAGTGGGGGTGGGGGTGGGGGGGGTGGGGATGAGATTTTTTTTTTGCCGGAAGGGTTTTTCCTTAAAATGAACGATTTTTACTTTTTTTTTTGTACAGAATGTTTGGGGTGGGACTGTTCCTTGCCAGGGAAAAAAAAACTCTCCCAGAGGGGAAAGGTTTTCCCCCCCGGGGAAAATTAGGAAAACCCCCAGCCTCTTGTTGTTTTGTGTTTTTCCCAAATTGGCCGGGGTTTTATATATATATATAATTTTATATTAATTTTTATATATATATAATTTTTTTTTATTTCAACAAACTTTTTAAATTCCAAGGGTAAATACCCAGCACCGTTCCAAACAAATTTCAGAGCAGCTTGGTGTTGCAATGACTGCAAGAAATATTGAATTATAAACAAAGCTTTGGCCCCTTAAAGTCTTAGATTGAAGAAATTTGGGGGGAGATAAGCATTTATAAACTGCGGGGTTGTTTATTTGCTAAATAACAGGGTGTGCTTGAGTGGGTTAATGGGGGAAAAATTTAAAAAAAAATGCTTTTTCAAATGGGGCCTTAAACAAGCCCTTTTATTCTCCAAGGGGGAAGGGGGACGTCCCCCAAAAGGGAGGGAAAACCCCTAACATATAACTCCTGGTCATATACCCTATTTGAAAATTTGGTTTTTCTCCTCAGTGACCCCGGAAAATTGGTTTAATTTTATCCTTGCCTTTTCAATTTTAAAAAGAATGCAAACCCCGAAAAAGGTGGTGTGCCCAATTTCCCCTAGTTTTGTTTGTTTGAATTTTCAAAAAACCCAACCCCCAAAGGGGCATCAAAAAAGCAAAGAAAATCATTAAAAAGCAAAACAAGTAATTTTTTTATAAAAAAAGTAGAAAAATTAAAAAAAATATCCTCTAAGACACCCGTGCTGAGGGGCCCGTTTTGGGAAAGAAACCCCAAGGGACTAAAATACAACAAACTTTTTAAATTCCCAAAGGGTAAGTACCCCAGCACCCCTTCCAGCAACTTACAGAGCAGCTTTGGGGTTTTCTTTTTTCTACCACTGGATTTTGAAGGGTATTCCCCCTATTTTTCAATCTAAGAAAAAGGCAAGCTTTGTTTTAATTCAATATTTCTTGCAGTCATTGCAACCCAAGCTGCTCTGTAAGTTGCTGGAAAAGGGTGCTCGGGGACTTATCTACAAAATCTACTAAAAAAAATACCTTTCGCCCCCCCCTCAAAGCTAAAATGAAAAAGAATGATTTGAACAGACAGAAAGGTTTATAAAAACATGAGATGGGAAAGGGATTTTTCTTTTTGAATCCTAAAAGCCCAAAAGAGAAGATAAAAAATATGGGTTCAAAAAATGGCGGCTCCACCCGCCCTAGAAAATGAAGGCCCTTTGAGGATAAAAAGAAAAAAAATGATTGCCAATATAATTCAAAAAAAATCAAACAACCCCTTCCCAAACATCGTTGAAAAACGAAATCAAAAAATCCCAAAATTTACAAAAAAATTTGTGAAAACAGACAAAAAACCCGCAACTTCTCCAAAAAGGAAACAAAGAGTACTCACGTTCTCGACAAAAAATCCCAAAAAAAAGACAAAAAAAAAATGAAAAAAACTAATACGGGGTACCTTAGAAAAAAAGAAAAAGGGGCTTGTTTAATAAATGGGGGCCTTTAAAGGGAAAAGTGGAGGGCAACGGGGGCAAGAGAAGCTTTCATAACATCAAAGACCATAAAACCCAATTCCTGAATTTAACCCCAAATGCCGATTGATAAAAACCCTCCCAAAAATTTAATTGGAAAAAAAGCAAAAAAATCTTTTGAAAAAGCCCCCTTTAAAAAACATTTAAAAAGGAAAACTGAATCAACCTCTGGAAAAAAAACCCCTTCGAAGCCATTTCAATGGTTCAAGAAACTCAAAAAAGCAAGATTAAAAAGGGTTTTTTTAAAATTTGATTATAGTAGGGCTTCTACACATCTATAGATGAAGTTGCTTACCCAAAACTATAAAATTTGCCAACAAATCCCCTGAAATATCAGGGGAGAAAAGGAAATTTATTTTTTCCCTACAAAGAAAACTCTAAAACCAGCAAAAAAGAAATCGGACCAAGAGCGCAAACAAGGAAATTTAACCTTTTGGGGCACAAAGGGATCGTATGATGGTTTCCGAAAATTGGAACTTGTTTACCAATTCATTTTATTAACATTAAAAAAATTTTGGGAACCAAATCGGACTTAAAAGGGGTGCGGCCTTGTGCGCCCGAACGACAAACCCTTTGAAACATTTAAAAAAAAAAAAAAAATTTTAAATTGGGAAAAACTTTTCCAAAAAACCAAAATTAAAAATCACTATAGAAACAAATAAAAAGATAGTGAAAATACCTAGATACAACGTTTGAAATTTAACCCCGCACCCTATATAAAACCATACAAAAAAAACCCAAAAGATACACCCGTCTATTTTAAATAAAACAAAAGAAAAACCCTCCCCCTTCCTTTTCTAAAAAAAAATACCCCGAGGCTAAAAAAGAGAAATTTTCTAAACCCGTCATGCAAAGAAAAGCATTCCCAAAAAACCCCCTGCAGCTGAATTTTTAAGAAAGGGGTTTCACAAAAGTGGCTAAATTTCAAACTTCAATAGACCCAAAATAATGGGCATGAGCAGACAAAGAAGAACAGGAAAAGAAAGTTCTTTGGTTTCAACCCCCCCTATGACGGTAAAAGTAAAAACAAATTTAGGGAAAAGGGAAATTTTTAGAATCCTAAAATCAAACATTCCCCAAAAAGCACAAATTTTCCCCAAAATTTTTTAAAAAAAAACAGCTTCAAATTTTTCATACTCGTGTATGCCCCAACCCTTAAAAAAAATCATTGATTTTAAACCAAAAAAATGAAAAGCAGTACAGAGAAAAAAGGGGTGATGGAAAAGGGAAAATTTAAAATGTTCAAGAAAGAACAGTGCCCTCTGGGGCAAAAAATGCCTCTACAACAGCATTGTGTTCCCAAACCCCCTGTAAAATCAGAGAACGAGAAAAAAACATATTTAAAGGGATCCCCCGGGAAAACCCAAATTTAAAAATAGATATGCAAAAAAAAAAAACGTTAAATTTTAAAAAAGAAAAAGATACCCAAAAAACCCAAAAAGTTTAGTAAATAAAATCTGGAAGCTCAAAAAAAAAAAAAAGATTAAAACTTAAAAAAATAAAAAATTGGGAAAAAATAGAAAGGGGCCCGCACCTTTCAAAAACAAATTTTAAAAAGATTAAACCTATGCTCAAAAGAAAAAATAATAATAAATATGCAAACCCAACTGGCAACTTTAAATATAGGGGAAAGAAAAGGGTTAAACTGCCGGCACAAGTGGAAATTTTCCCACAGTTTAACAAGAACCAGAACACACGAAAAAAAAAACGACAGATGGGGGTAAAAACCCAAACAGTTATAAAACCCGGCAGCACAGACCCAAACCCCATCCTGATGTTTTCATCCCCAAAAAACAGCGCTGAAAAATAGTTTTTAAAATTTTCCTTTTTTAAAATTTTTTATATATATATTTTATATTATTTAAAAATATATATATATTTTATATATATATTTATATATAAAATATAGCGGCTCTGGCCAAATTTTCGTTCATTTTTTCCCCGTGCCCCCCAAATGGGCCCAAGCAGGTGGGCCAGGAGTTTTGATCGACCCCCTACTCGGCGGTGAAATCCCGCCCGCGATGAACCCGTTTTCTCTGGCGGAAATTTTCCCATAGGGAAACACTGAGGGCGTCATTTAAAAATTTTCTTTTGGTTCTGCTGTGGATGCCAAAGTTGGGGTAGGGGATAATTGACTGACTGGTCCCGGGTGATGGTTTGGAGTCGGGGAAGAGGGGAAAGGAAATTTGTTCTGTTCCCTTTTGCTGGTTGGGGGGTTTGGAAAATCCCAAAAATCTGTTTCTAACTGCGAATCCCCCGCCGTGTTCTTTTGACCTCGTCTGATGGTTTGCCCCGCCAGAACAGGGTGAAGTCTCTCTCCCCCACAGATTTTGTTTCTGGGAGCTGGGGTTTTTTGAAAGGGGGCAATGTCCCTTGCAGTCTGCCCAAATTTTTGTCGGGTGACGGTGTCTTGCGGCTCGTTTACTTCCTGCAGGTCGTCAGAAAAAACCCGGGGGTTTATTGTCCCTTTCGTTCCACGTACCCAAATTTTAGGGGGGCGTTTTTATTTTTTGTTTCCTATTGCATAGTTATTGATCGCTTGTGTTTTTTCATTACCGGCCTTTCTAGAGCTTGCAGTCATTTTTTGGGTTGTGCGTCAGTAACATTTCTTCAACACGAAGCCTTTAGATCGAGTTCCTGGGACACGCCCCGAATTTAAAAAACTGGCAAGCTCGGGGTCTGATCTCACCAGGCGTGTGAACCTTTCCAAGGGGATAAAATTTACTTGCAGCTACCAGAGCCCCCGATTGTGGGCACTGGCCAAATCTTTGGGGGTGCAGCAAAAATGAAGTCCGGGGCGAAGAGACTGCAAGTCGAGAAAAGGGGGGCCCGGGCCCCGATCGGGCACCAGCCCAAAAAACGCGATTTAAAGAAAAATGGAGGAGTTCGCACGCGTTTTTGGAGGATTCTCTCCCCGGCCCACCCATGCAAATGCCCAAAACGATGGGAACACCCTTTAGAGATGCTGTCTACAACGGCCCCCATGTCCACCTTTGGCAAAAAAGACCCCCCAAAATCAGCTGTTTGGGGTTTGAAAACCCCCCTTTAGAAGAAAAGGGCACCCGTTTCGAGGGCCAAAAAGAAAGGGCCCCGACCATACAAAACCAAAACCCCAGTGAGCAGAACCTCCCGGGTTTCCGTGCTGCCCCGCAGCAAAGTCCCGCAGGTTTTGCCAGGCAATGCGCTAAAGATTATTGGCTTTAGCTCTGCTCCCAGAATTTAGTTGCAGGACACAGGGGAAAAATTAAGGGGGGATGTATGGACGGCATCAAACAAGCAATTGGGGCCCCCCCCAAAAAAAAAACTGCCCTTTGAAATCAGTACAGGGGAGGTGATTCAGGCAGGGGGGGGGGAACAAAAAGATTTGGGGCGCTGGGTAGAACACTACACTGAGCTATATGCAAGGGAAAATTAGTGACGGGAAAATGCCCCGAATGCCCTAGAGGGCCTACAAAACTGGAAGAGCTTGGGGAGAAAACCAAAACCCTAGAGGAACTCAACGAAGCCCTGGGCGCTCTTTCCTCTGGCCAAAGGGACCCCGGGGAAAAATGGTTCCCCCCCGAAATACTGAAGTGCTGTTTAAAAAGCCTTATCACCCAGTTGTAAGAAACCCCGGGCCCCGTTGGATGGAGGGCGAAGTACCACAAGATGAGGGATGCTAAAATTGTCCCACGTACCCCCCAAAGGTGACAGAAGTGAAATTTCAATTAAATTTTCGTGGCATTTTCCCCCCTTGTTTTCGTTAGGAAAGTCTTTTTCCCGGGGTAGTTTTGAAAAAGGCTCCCCGTACTTGCAGAGCGTTTATCCTGAATTCCCCGTGCGGTTTTTCCCTTGCCAACAGAAACCCCCTATGATATGATTTCTCCCCTTTAAACCCAAATTCAGGGAAAAGTAGGAGCAAAGGCAGGCCCCTCTTTTATTGGGCCCTTTATAGATCTCCAAGGCTTTCGATCTAGGGGGGCAGAGATGGCTCTTCAAGATTCCCCCCAAAATTGGATTTCCCCCCAAACTTTTTCAAACATCATCGATTTTCCACGAAGACATTGGAAAAAGGGAAAAGGGGTCTTTTCGGCTTTTAAAATTAATCTGCCTTCAAAATACGGAGCGGAGGGAAAACAAAGGGGTTTGGTTTCCCGGCTCCCACCCCGTTTGGGGAAAGTCTTTGCTGTGATGCTGAAAAACGCTTTTTGGGTTTTAGCTGAAAGGGATCTACCTCCCGGGAACCCCCAAAAGGGCAGGGCGGAAAGCTCTTCAACCTCTCCCGACTAAAAAGCCAAGACAAAAAAACAAACGGGTGCCCGGGGTGATTCCTCTTTGCGAAAAAAAGCAGGTAACCCCCCCACCCCAGCCAAGGACCTACAGCAGCTCTGACTTTTTTTTCCGCAATTTCCTGCCCCAAAACTTTGGGCTTACCCTTAGCTTGAAGGGAAAAAAAAAGGTCTGGGGAAAGGGTGTTGACCTTTTCCCCAAATTTTTCAGCATGAATGGGCCATGAAACTGGATGTCGTTGTTTACTGGGGGTCAGTACTCAGACACCCCCTCACTTGACGCGGGGTCAAAAAGGCGCTCCGGGGAAGGCAGCTTCCCATGAAACCCCCCGGGCAAAGGAACGGAAAGGAACAACAGCAAGCTGAACCCAAACACCCCAAAAATTTTTGATTTACAGAGCC
This sequence comes from Conus ventricosus, assembly GCA_018398815.1. NCBI lineage: Eukaryota > Metazoa > Mollusca > Gastropoda > Neogastropoda > Conidae > Conus > Conus ventricosus. The sequence continues at coordinate 97,778,475 of CM031598.1, read as the reverse complement.
TGCGGTGGCACCCTCCCCGTATGGGAGTGAGTCTTGGGCTTTTTCGTGCCCCCACAAAAGCGGGAAAGCTTAATGCTTTTATTGCGTTTGCCTCCCACGCATTCTGAACCTCATCTTTCCCGGGCAAGGTCCCAAACACGCTGTTGGAAAGAGGGGCCCGGGTTTCACCAGCATGTACCCGCTGCTGAAACAGAACGTATGCGCTTTGGGCCCGGGCCCTGTCGTGGATGGATGACGGGGGGATCCCTAAAGACCTCCCCATGGAGAACTTGTGCAGGGAAAAAGTTTTCACAGGCAGGAAAAGCTTTCGATTTAAAAAATGTGTGCAAAAAAAGGGGCCTAAAGCCCTGAATTCGCCGAACAAATTTGGGAAACAAAAAGCCCCCGAACGGTCAGCCTTTGGGGACAGACTGTGCAGAAAAGTCTTTTCCAAGCCCCCGAAGAGAACCCCCCGTCAGCGCACGGGGGAAAGAGAAAAGAGAAGAAAGGCTGCAGCCCAGGCAGACAGACCGCGTCAGGGCTTTTACTGTGCCCCCTCCAAGGGGGGTTGGGCATTCCCCCGTCGGGCTGGCCAGCCACACCCGTGTTTTTACCGAATAGGGGCACCCCCCCAGGCGCTAAATTTCCTTTGTCTTTTTAGACTGAAAGGGTGCCCCCACTATATATATATATATATTTTATATATATATTTATATATATATATAGTATTGTGTGTGTGTTTTTATTTATTTATAAAAATTTTACTGAAATTTCATAAAAAAAAGCGAAAGCCCCAAAAAAAGCTTGGGGGGGAAAGGGTTTGGGGGGAAATTTTAAATTTGGGCACAATTGTAAAGAGTGGAAACGAGGGGGAAATTTAAAATTGATTTGATTTATTCACCGGTAATGTGTAAAAAATCATCAGCAATATGTCTTTGTGTGGAAAATCCAAGGGCACGTGACAAACCAGCTTGAAGTCCTAATACCGTGTGTGGCCACCATTTGCATGGACAACTGCTTGACACCTGCGGCTCATTGAGTGGACCAGGTGGTTGATGAGTCCCCTTAGCACACCAGCCCACACATGGACGATGGCCTGGTGAAGTTGAGCCGCTGTTGCTGGTCGTGGACGCAGGAGGTCCAACCGTCTGCCAAGTTCATCCCAAAAATGTTCTATTGGGTTTAAATCGGGACTGAGGGCTGGCCAGGGCAGCACATTGACGTTGTTATGCTGAAGAAATTGCTGGGTGGCCCTGGCTGTGTGTGGTCTTGCATTGTCCTGTTGGAATGTACAGTTTGGGTGTTGCGCAAAAAAAGGAACGACATGGGGTCTGAGCACCTGGTGGATGTAGCGCTGTGCATTGACACCCTGTCCGCGACCAGGACCAATGTTCTGAAAGATGACTGGTCCTATGGCGTGGTTAATGCCAATTGCACCCCATATCATAACGTTCGGGCCTCCCCAGGGGTTCCGCTCTACCAC
>CM031598.1:97757013-97759513 GCA_018398815.1 Conus ventricosus | reverse complement strand
TTAATGAAGATTCAAAGGGTTATGCTATTTGTAAGAGAGAGGAAGGGGTAAATAGACAGACAGACAGACAGACAGACAGACAGAGATAGAGACACAGAGACAGAGACACAGAGACAGACAGACAGACAGACTGACAGCGATACAGACACAAAAATAGACAGAGATAGACAGAACGACATAGAGAGAGAGAGAGAGAGAGAGAGAGAGAGAGAGAGAGAGAGAGAGAGAGAGACAGAGACAGAGGCAGACAGGCAAACAGAGTTACAGACACAGAGACAGACAGACAGAGAGACAAACAGACAGGAAGATAGAGAGACAGAGGCAGAGACAGAACGACAGAGAGATAGACAGACAGACGGACAGGCAGATAGACGGACAGACAGACAGACCAACGTATCTACAGAGACAACCAACAGACAGACAAACTGACAGATAGACTGACTCACAGAGAGACAAACAGGCAGAGAGAGAGAGAGAGAGAGAGAGAGAGAGAGAGAGAGAGAGAGAGAGAGAGAGAGAGAGGAGAGAGAGAGAGAGAGAGAGAGAGATCCAGTCTCTTTCCAAGTTCCTGTCTTGACACAGACAGACACATGTACAGGTGTCAGGGGAAAGAACTGAGCCCTAATTGATGGGGCTGACGTTGTGAACGTCTGTAGGAAAAGACATGATAGGCAAGGGCAGCGAGTCAATGTCAAGAGAAGAGGAAGTGTTTAAGGAGAACGTGCACCAAGACCATTAGAGGGTGATGACAAACTCCATTATGTGGACAGACGGGAATGGTTTAAGTCGTCAATGTGGGAGGATCATTTCTCTTCAGTATGACCGCCTTTTCCCCTTTTTAGTGATATTTACGTAGTGTGCTAAGAATAATTTCAATTTTTTTTTTATACACATTTGTTGCATGCTTCTTCATCCCCCCCCCCCCCCCCCCTCACTCTGCTTCCTCCCTCTCTAAACTTTACCCGAATGTGAAAAGAGCACACCACATACAGCCTCTCTTCAATTCAGAACTGGAAAAGGACGTCACCCGAATAAGAACAGAAATATTCCCTCTTTTTCTCCAGTTTGCATTAATATCAAGCTTTTACCACATATTCTGTTTCTGTGTTATTTTCTTCTTGTTTTGCTCTTTCCCTTTCCTTCCAAGTATGGAAGGTGTGTGTGTGTGTGTGTGTGTGTGTGTGTGTGTGTGTGTGTGTGTGTGTGTGTGTGTGTGTGTGTGTGTGTGTGTGTGTGTGTGCGCGCGCGCGCGCGCGCGCGCGTGCGTATGTGTGGAAAGAAGAGACAAACAGACAGACAGAGACTGAGGCAGAGAGAAAGACAAAGAGACAGTGAGACAGAGACAGAGGCTGAAAAACAGAGAGAGAGAGAGAGAGGGGGGGGGAGGTAGACAGACAGACTAACCGACATTCTGACTGAACAACCGACCTACCGACCAACCAACAGACAGACATACAGGATTCTCCAGTCTTTTTTTTTTTTTTTCAAAATGTCCATATTAGCAAAGCTAGTCACATATACAGGTATCATGGACAAAGCGCTGAGCACTAATTGCTGGGCTGAGGTTCTGCAGGTCTGTGGGAGGCAGGACAGGCAAGGCCGCCAGTGAATGTCAAGAGCAGAGGAAGTGTTCAGAGAGGAAGTGTACCTGAACCTTCAAAGGGTGAGGAAACACACTCCACCATGTTGGCAGAGGCATGACGGGAATGGCTTAAGTGGCGAATGTGGGAGGGCATTCTGCTTTCAGCATCTGTACCCTTTTCCCTGTTTGTTTGTTTTTATGGTAATATTTACGCAATGTGCTAAAAATAGTTTCAAACTTTTTTTGTGAAACTTTTTTCGTAATTGCATATTTCTTCCCCTATCACCCTGCTCCCTCCATCTCTCCGGTTTCCTCATAATGTTTAAAAAGAGCACACAGGCAGTTTTTCTTCCATTCAGAATTGGGAAAGGACGCCACCCTAATAAGATAACAAATATTCCCTCTTTTTCTCCGGTTTGCAATGATAGCAAGTCTTCAGTACATAGTCTGGTTCTGTGTTATTTTCTTCTTGCTTTGCTCTTTTTCTTTCCTTCCAAACGTGGAAGAGGTTTGTGTAGTAGTAGTAGTAGTAGTAGTAGTAGTAGTAGTAGTAGTATAGTACTTTCATTTTTACGTCTTTTCACAAAATTGTGTGATATTAGACGAGAGAGAGAGAGAGAGAGAGAGAGGAGAGAGAGAGAGAGAGAGAGTGTGTGTGTGTGTAAGAGTATGTGTGTGAAGCATAGGTGTGTGGAAGTGTACGCAAAATATGGAATAATTACTACTTATAACATTATAGTAAATATCTAACAGGACTACATATCAAACAAAAGGTACCTTTGAAAGCAAAATCAATATCAGAAAAAAACATCAGTCACTGTCATGCCTGATAAACATGGTAAGTATGCCTTAAGAGTCACACAATCAAATAAAACGTGGGCTCTCGACACGTTTGCCTTACCACATATGCACTTTGTT
>CM031598.1:97719513-97749513 GCA_018398815.1 Conus ventricosus | reverse complement strand
GTCAGCCTCCTGTTTCAGATCCATGACTGACGTCCTCACCTCTAAGTTGTCTGCTTAACATCTGTGGGTGCGAAGTCACCATACCGTCCGTTAAATGATCATAACTTCCTCAGTTTTAAGTAACTTGCACCAACCTTGATGCGCTCCTTAATCATCGCCGTATTTCTCTATGCCCGTGAGACGTGGACTTTGGCAGGTGTACCTGAGAGAAGGATTTAGGCATTAAAGATAAGATGCTTCCGCAAGATCCTTGGCATCTCATACAAAGACCATATTACCAACTTGGAGGTCCATACCAGAGTAAGGCAAGTCATTGGACCATACGAAGACTGTTGTCCACAGTGAAACGAAGGAAAATGAGATGGTATGGTCGTGTATCAAAATCAACAGGACTTGCCAAAACCATTCTACATGGAACAGTGCGAGGAGCCAGAAGCAGAGGAAGACAGAGAAAGAGATGACAGGACAACATCTGCGAATGAACTGGCCTCACACTCAAGCAACTTCCTAAGAGCGTCCGAGAACTGGGGTGAGTGGAGGCAGCTGGTTGCGAAGTCTTCTGTGGCTTCCGAACGGTCTTCAAGACTCCGGGATAGGTAATAGGTGACACCAGCATTTATGTCTCTGTCAGAAAATGATTCGTTCACATGCTGTCCTAATTTTTTTAATAAATTTTGATCATAAATAAAGGAAAAACAAACAAATAACAAAGCCGTCCGTTCATGCAAATATATCCCATTGCAGTTCAAATATATCCCATTGCAGTTCAAATATATCCCATTGCAGTTCAAATATATCCCATTGCAGTTCAAATATATCCCATTGCAGTTCAAATATATCCCATTGCAGTTCAAATATATCCCATTGCAGTTCGATATGGTAGTCGTGCGTGTGTGTGTATGCGTGTGTGTGGGAGGGGAGGGGGAACGTTGTTTGGAAGGAGATCGGTACCGGGTGAGGTGGTGGGGGAGGGGAAGGGGGTGGGGTGGGAGGGGGGGGGGGCTTTTTACTTACTGAAGTTGTGTTAGGAGTCGTTTATGAACAACCTCAAACCAAACCTGTGCATGTACAGCACAATAAAGAGGAACTTTCCCGTGGCTTCAGATTTACAGCTTGTTTTTTTTTTTCTGCTTTCAGCTAGCTCCTCCCATGTATAGAGATTCTTTTCCGGTTCTGGGTGACAGGATCTAATACCTTCACCGAAGTGGCAAACCCCTTCCCTCCCCATTCACCCCCACTCATACACCCTCACCTTCACCCCCACTCATACACCCTCACCTTCATCCCTTCCCTTCATTGGCCTAGTCCTGTGGACAAAAAAAAATCAAAGTGTTGATTGTGGCCAGGCTCCGCAAATCAAATCAAAGTGTTGATTGTGGCCAGGCTCCGCAAATCAAATCAAAGTGTTGATTGTGGCCAGGCTCCGCAAATCAAATCAAAGTGTTGATTGTGGCCAGGCTCCGCAAATCAAATCAAAGTGTTGATTGTGGCCAGGCTCCGCAAATAAAGAAGGAAGGAAGGAGGGAGAGAAGGAAACGAACGTCTCTGAACATTGTGTAAGAATCAATGTGTGTGTGTGTGTTGTGTTGTGGTGTGGTGTGGTGTGGTGTGGTGTGGGTGTGTGTGTATGTGTGTGTCTCTCTGTGTGTGTGTGTGTGTGTGTGTGTGTGTGTGTGTGTGTGTGTGTGTGTGTGTGTGTGTGTGTGTGTGTGGTGTGTGTGTTGGTCAGTGAAAGTAATTCGTACAAAAGAGGCCTGGTGATAGTAGTTGTAAACACATCGATTGAAAATCTTTTATAATCATTTTTCAAAAGTTACTCATTTTAGTTTCATTCTATTGTGAAATAAACCACTTCGAAATATTTGACACGTTAATGACATGACTGGCCTAAATTAGAACAAATAACGTCATAACACTTGGGAAGTTTTGAGACAGGGGAAAGAATCTATTCTGTGAAGACCTCTTTTAAAGCAATAAATAAAAACAAGATTTTTTTTTTTTAAGTGCTTCGCCTTCCATCTAGACTAATATCATTAATGAGGATATAGACTGTATGTGGGAGCGAAGGTACAAGAGGAGGAGGAGGGGGAGGGGGGGGGGGATGCTGGGGAGGGAGGAAAGGAGCAAACTTTCGTTTTAAAGATCTTGTCAAGTTTTCTGCAGAAAGGAATCGATTACGTGTGCAGATCAACTTGGTTTTATCGCCCGGCCGATCACGAAGGCCCTATCAGTGCTGACGTAAGCAGGTCTTTCCATTCCTGCTACTCAAGCTATTATTAGCGCCCGTCTCGCGTCAACCTCAGTCTGGAAATGGAGGAGTATGGGTGGAAAGAGGTGGGGACAGAAGCGGGCGTGGGGGAGGAGGGGAGGGGGAGAGAGAAGGGGGGGGGGAGACGGTTGCAGTCAGTTTCAAGAGGGTTAGAGGAATTTTGGTGGAGGGCGACAGGGTGCTTCGTTTTAGCACTGTTCTTTTACCTCACCCCTATCTCCCCTGTTTGCGTCACAGGCATGCGAGTATGAATACATGCGTTTAGGAGTGGACGAGCATCACGTGCGCAAGTTCTGTGAAACCCGGATGGATATGCGAACGTAGGAGCCTAAAATACTACAGGCAGCATCATGAGTTTTTAAAAAAAAAGAAAAAAAAAAGAAAGAAAGAAAAAGAAAAAAAAAGCCGTAGTCGGAGAAAGCGAGCGAAAAAGGAGGAAAGTTAGCAATACATAAAACAAAGTCGTATGTCGTGAGTGTTCCCGAAACTTCTGTGTGTTTCATCATCTCCTGGGGAGTAAGCACGTATTGATGACGTATGTCTTGAGCGTGAAATGATTTTGTATTTTTGATCGTTACTTGAATAATGAGGGGGCATGTTGACAGATCAGCTGGGTTTCAAGCAGTGTTCTTTCGAACTGCAACTTCAGCAAGAAGGAACATTCCAAGCTGCACAATTTCAACCTGTCACTGCGTTGTATCTGGTGTAGAAAGACGCTTCTACCAGAGACGACATCAGAGGAAGGACTCTGGGTACCCTGTGCCAGGCTGAACAAGAACAAGATGGGACAGAAAAAGAATGACGTGAATCGGCAGCAGCATTGGTTGTAGTAGTAGTAGCAGCAGTGGTAGTAGTAGTAGTAAAAAGTTGTTGTAGTGGCAGTAGCAGTTGTAGTAATAGTAGTGCTGCTGCTACTGCTGCTGCTGTTCTTGTTGTCGTTATTATTATATAAGTAGTAGTAGTAGTAGTGGTGGTGGTGGTGGTGGTGGTGGTGGTAGCAGTTGTAGTAGTAGTAGTGCTGCTGCTACTGCTGCTGCTGTTCTTGTTGTCGTTGTTGTGTGTACAACACCCTCATTGTTCAGTCGCATGACCAGGGTTCGACCCGTGGTCGTGTGCACTGAACTCCAGTTCACCCAGTAGCCACACCACCGCTGAAGAAGACGGACGGAGGTCTGTCCAAAGCTCCAAGTAAGCGCTATCCCCAGCTGAGTGACCTGTCAAAATCCGGTAGTCGTTGTTATCATTATTGTCAATAATATCATTACTATGGTTAGTTTCATATTGTCGTTCTTATCGTTGTTGTTGTTGTTGCTGATGTTGTTGTTGTTGTTGACGACGATGATGATGATGCTTTATCATTATATATATATATATATATATATATATATATATATATATATATATATATATATATATATATATATATATATATATATATATATATACGAAGTCTTTCTCACTCTGTGATGAGCAATGAAGTTTGCAGCGTAAAATTACAAACCGATGAAAGCCAATTTGACTGTAAGAGAACCAGAAAAGAAGATGGCTTGAACAGCACCCAGACTTCAACAAAAAGGATCGTACTACCAGCTGCCCAGACCAGACCACGTGAGCAATGTGAGACTTGAGGACAGGGCACCCAAGCCTCAAACACCACATGTTCACAAAGTTCCTCATTGGCGAGTCTTTTTGCTAAACAGCCCCAATGACTGTGGAACACTTTCTGCAGGACTGTCCCACACATAAACAGCTAAGAGCAGAGACCTGGACTACCGACACATCGACGAGGGAGAAGCTCTATGGATCTCTGGAGGGCCTCCGCCGAACAGCTCAGCCTTCGTCAGTGCCTCTGGGGTTCCTGTCTGAGTGCACGAAGAAATGTGACTGTACAGCAGCAAGCAACCACCTAAACTCCTATGCTGCCACCGTCTGCTTGATGTTCTGCTTGATGCGTCTTCTTCTTCTGGGTTCAGATCAGCAATACGTATTGTCACTCGGTGCTGACAGATTACCCGATCTTGTTCATTTATGACTTGCCGAAGGTTTCCTCCTTTAACCTTGTTAGGTCTTCAATTTAACGTCAATACACATTATGTGATATTAGACGAACCTAATCTATAAGAATAACATTAACAGCAACAGCAAATAAATGGATAACTAACAATAAAACATCGAAGAATAACCGGTCATAACAAGGACATTACTAAAACACTAGTTTCCATTTTACAAAACAGAAAAAATAGGACTTTGATGCAATGAAACAGCAATTTTACACATTAGTGATAAATCGGTTACAACTGTATCCAGGAACAATTAGGTAGAGGTGGTAGATGAGGTTTTAGCTGCTTGCAGTGGAAAAGTATGTTGGAATTTGTTATCATTTCACCACAAAGGCATGTTATATTTTTGCAAAACTTTGTCTTAAAAGCGTTTAGTTTGATCTTATATATTAGCGAAATTATGATCCGAGAAAACGGCAAACTACATTGATAAAAAGAATGAAGTGTGTCAAAGTTTAATAGCTGATTTATGCGTGTATCAAGAGAACATCCTGGATTTTGTTGTTTTGTCCTAAAATGTTTTCAGCATGCATTTTCTAGAAGACTGTATCCCTCATGGATAGACAATGGGATACTGATAACCTCTGATCCGCTAGTATTTTTCGCTCCCCGTTTTGCTGCTCTGTCTACTCTTTCATTAAACTGAATCCCACAATGAGAAGGAGCCCAACAGAAACTAATTCTTGTACCCCTAATAATCAAGAAATGTATTAGGTGATGAATATCTGTAATCAGATCTTGTCTTACTTTAGGGTTTGTTTTACTTAGGGCGAGTAAAACTGATTTTGAATCGACACAAAAGAGGACTTGGAATATTGGATTTGAAAAGTCAAGTAGAAAATACAAAGCCATTAGAATAGCAGTTAGTTCTGCTGTAAAAAATAGATCTGTTTTTTCCAAGATGATAAGATTTTTCAATTTTCAATGAAGGAATTGTAAATGCTGCACCTGCTTCTTTGGTGTCCAAAAGAGACCCATCTGTATAAATTTTCAAATGAAAGGGATACGAATTTTGAATATACTCATTTACTATCTGGCCTATCAGATTTTCATTGTCATTTTTTTTCATCGACGTATGGCTGATATCAAATAATGCTCTTCGAAGTTCCCATGGCGGGCTGGGAGATGCGGGAAGTTTAGGTCGATTTATATCGTTGAAGTTAACTTTTGACTCACTGAATAGATCTGAAGTGAAAGTTCCAATAGTTGTGAGTGAAGAAATTGATTTTGCCCTTTTTGGGAAGCTAATGTCAGATCTCAAACTGATTTCATTCTCAACGTTGCTATCACGTGCTGAAATTCGTGTGTGTGTGTGTGTGTGCTTCAGGCTGCCAGAGCTGAAACGAATGGTTCCACGACACTGGATGCCAAACTACCAGCTGCGTCATTGTTGACGTCATCTTTATTTGACGCCATAATGGTAATGCTTTTTTTTTCCCCCTTCGCTTTATTTGTTTATAGCACCCTTTGCCTGACTGCAGTTGTTCCGGCCTTCGACGAGCATGCACTCTTTGATGTGGACATCCTTGGAATTGATACAATGAACGGTCTTGGTGAGGAGACTTCTGGATCCAGGAACCGCCGCTGTCAAGGCAAGTCTTTCAAAATACAAAAGTTGATAAATCGTGAGAGGGGGGTTGGGTGGGCAGCTGCATATGTCACCGTGTCCACACCTCGTGCTGTCTCTCTATCACCATGCCACTATTTCGCCGTGTAAAAGAGGGTTCTGTTTGTCACCGTGTCTGAAGTCACTGTATGTACAAGTCACCTTCTCTGTGTGTCCCCGGCATGGGTGTTAGAGTTGGGGTTAATGTTGTGACTGGAATGAAGTTAGAGAAAGAGGGTTTGGTTAGGGTTAGGAGTAACGATTTCATGAAGATTGGGGTTAGACTTATTTACACACTGACATATTGACTTTGGGATATACAGACCTTGTGAGATACACCTGGTGACATACAGAGATGTGACATACATAAAGCCACTGATACAAGTTCCCACTCAGTAAACAGGCCTATGCTGCATAGTAGGCCTACACCGAATTACGGATGCGCACACACACACACACACACACACACACAACACACAACACACACACACACACATGAAGACGTACACGCCCACGAGCGCGCACGCACGAACACACACACACACACACACACACACACACACACACACACACACACACACACACACACACACGAAGACGTACACGCTCGCGCACACGCTCAAACACACACCACACACACACACACACACACACACACACACACACATTTCCTTCAAGCTTTGAACTCTCTCTCTCTCTCTCTCTCTCTCTCTCTCTCTCTCTCTCTCTCTCTCTCTCTCTCTCTCTCTCTCGTCATACCCCCCCCCCCCCACTCCCCTATTTTGTCTTTCTACCCATCACCATCCAGCCCTCATGAATCTTTGATAGCCAGCTCCTTCCCTGGGCTGGCACCGTGTCCGTTCCGGGCCATGACACCTCAAAAGGACAAACTGTCACGCCGTGTCTCCGGGGTGTGATTGGCCCCAACTCCCCGCAGGGCCACGCTGACCAGCGTGACCACAGTGACCACGTGAGGTCTGCTCTGAACTGGCATCACTCACACACTCCCTAGGGGGACGATCGCCAGCTCTTGACGTTTTGCACGTGCTCAATCTGAACATCGCTTGACTGTGAACATCTTTTGGGGGTAGTTGTGATTTTGTGTGTGTGTGTGTGTGTGTGTGTGTCTGGTAATGTATTTAGAGGGTCAACGGCAGCATCGTTTCGATGGTTGTAGGTGGTTAGGGTGTGGTGGTGTTGGATGCTGGGGTGGGCAGGGATCTTTACAACCGTACGCAGCCGGATCCTTACAGTCATGCACATCAGGATCTTTACACCAATGCACAGTTGGATTACACCCATGCACAGCAGGATCTTTACAGCCAAGCACGGCAGGATCTTTACAGCCATACACAGCGAGGTCTTTACAGTCATGTATAGTAAAATCTATACACCTATACATGTCAGGATCTTCGCACCCATGTATAGCAATATCTGCTTAACCATGCATGTTTACATCCATGTACAGTGGAATTTTTACTGCCATGCACAGAGGATCTTTACACACATGCACAGCGGGATCTGTACAGCCATGCGCAGCAGAATCCTGACAGCCATGCACAGCAGGATCTTTACAGCCATGCACAGCAGGATCTTTATGGTCATGTACACCAGGACCTGTATAGCCATGCAAAGCAGGATCCTTACAGCCTTGTACAGCAGGATTATTATACCCATGTACAGCAGGATCTTCAAAGCCATGCACAGCAGGATCTTTAGAGCCATGCACAGCAGGATCTTTAGAGCCACGCACAGCAGGATCTTTAGAGCCACGCACAGCAGGATCTTTAGAGCCATGCACAGCAGGATCTTTAGAGCCACGCACAGCAGGATCTTTAGAGCCATGCACAGCAGGATCTTTAGAGCCATGCACAGCAGGATCTGTAGAGCCACGCACAGCAGGATCTGTAGAGCCATGCACAGCAGGATCTTTTGAGCCATGCACAGCAGGATCTTTAGAGCCATGCACAGCAGGATCTTTAGAGCCATGCACAGCAGGATCTGTAGAGCCATGCACAGCAGGATCTGTAGAGCCATGCACAGCAGGATCTGTAGAGCCATGCACAGCAGGATCTTTAGAGCCATGCACAGCAGGATCTGTAGAGCCATGCACAGCAGGATCTGTAGAGCCATGCACAGCAGGATCTGTAGAGCCATGCACAGCAGGATTATCACAGCCGTACACAGCAGGATGTTAAAGCCATGCACAGCGGGATCTTTACGGCCATGCAAAGCAGGATCTTTACAGCCATGAAAAGCAGGATCTTTTATGGCAATGTACAGCAGGATCTGCACATCAGTCTTTGACGTTACAGCGTGCGTAAAAAGCTACTTTATAGGTTCTGTTGCAAACAAGAATTGTTCTGCTCTTCCTGACCGATGCCAGCACAACGTGACACGGTCCACTGTGCTTCTTGATCGTTTGGGGGCACGTGTTATCTGATGATCTGCTTAGTGTACCAAATGTTCAGTATTTTGCGAGAACACGTCATGTCCCTGTGTGGGTCTTCTCCTTCTAGATCTGCTGTATACAAGACACCACCTGTAAAACCACTCTCGAAAACCGCCTGTGACCAACACATCAAGTGTGAACCTCCGCTGACCACTGCACTGGGGTCGGTCTGTAACTGTCCAGATGTCCTGTGTTTCTGCTTCATCTTTTGTCGAGGTTATCCAGAAGAAATCATACCAACTATTTTTTTTTCAAACAGAATGTTGGAGTAGTAGTAGTTGTTGTTTGTTTGTTGTGTTTATGTTAGGAGTAGTAGTAGTTGTTGCTGTTGTTGTTTGTTTTGTAAGGGTTAATTTTTTTTAAAGTGTGGAAAACAAAAACTGTAGAAATAATCTGTGAGAAGCTCAGTTTCTTTCTTTCTTTCTTTTAATGTGTGTGTGTGTGTGTGTGTGTGTGTGGTGTCAAATCTTGTGAAAGAAATTGCAACCCCTGCTTTACAGAAGAGGGCAATGCTCTCTCTCTCTCTCCTCTCTCTCTCTCCTTCTCTCTCCTCTCTCTCTCTCTCTCTCTCTCTCTCTCTCTCTCGCCCCCCCCCCCCCCAGCTTATGGTTTTCATTTCCGCTAATGTTTTAGTGTATTCATGTACCTCTTCATAAGAGGCCCAGGCCTATATATGAATAAAATCTCTCTCTCTCTCTCTCTCTCTCTCTCTCTCTCTCTCTCTCTCTCTCTCTCTCTCTCTCTCTCCATCCACCCATGAGTGACTTTCACAAGGACAAAAACAAAGAAACAAAAACAAAACAAAAAATGCCACGTCATCACTGGAAATAACATTAAGTCTGCACAATGACATCGGCTGTTTATTTCCATACAGCACTGATGCCCCAAGAAAAGTTCCCTGCAACCTGATTCTGTGCCGAAGTTCAACGGGAGATACACAGACCTGGCACATATAATGCTACTGCTGCGATCGTTGGTCCTGTTTACCAGTTACATATTCTTTAGTCCATTCTCTTCTCTTTTCTCTCTCTCTCTCTCTCTCTCTCTCTCTCTTCTCTCTCTCTCTCTCTCTCTCTCTCTCTCTCTCTCCAAGCATTCCTTTGTGCATGCGTGTGTGTGTCTGTGTGTGTGTGTGTGCGCGTGCGCGCGCGCGTGTGCGTGCGTGTGTGTGTGTGTGTGTGTGTGTGGGGGGGGGGGGGGTGTGCGCGTGTGTGTAGAGGGAAGTAACTCTTTTAGTCCGTGTCCAATATTATTTCCCCTGGCATAAAAAATTCGTCTTGTTTTGGACTGACTCGCAGGGCGAATCCATGATTCATTCGATTTTAGCGGAGGTCTGCATTTTCCAAAGCGCCCCTGTAGTTCTTCACTTCATTTTCAAGCCTCATTGAAGATTTCGTTGCTAACCAACCGCAGTGAAGTGCATACTCGCTCCGACTTTTATTTTCAAACTTCTTTGAGGAACTGACGTGACCTCCGTAGTCTGCTGGGTTATAGGTCATGTGACTGGCCTTCACATGAAGTGCAACCAACGTTCAAGATCCAAGGATTTGTCTAGACTGGAATGTAATGTTAGCGCGTGTGTGTGTGCGTGCGTGTGGGGAGGGGGGGGGGGATGCGTGCGTGCGTGCGTGGCTTTTCTTGGCAATAACAAGCACTAACAGAAGAAAACTTGACAAAATGATCAATATTGCTTTCCAGTCGACCCTAACATGAATATATATATATATATCACTAAACTGCAATGTCCGTGGATCTGTAATGTATGCTTTCAGCAAAATTTTAACTGATCTGAAATTGACATTGTCTTTCAAATTCTGATGGATTACAATTACTGCTGCATATCGTTGTAAAAGACATGTTAAATAATCACGGATACAAATATTGTAACCAGTAATTATACATATTTTATCCAGATCGGGGCACTTAATACGTGTTCTACCACGCAGAGAAAAAAAAAGACATGAACAACCTCCTAAGTAATCGTAAAGCAAAGACTGGCCAGGCCTGCATCTTGCCAATTATAGCGAAGTAAGGGTGTATCAGTATATGAAAAAAATCAAGCAAAAGAAGCGATATGAAAGACGTATGTTAAACAGCCTCAACTGTTTTCACATTAACCTTTACCACAAATACCAACACGCCATAAATTTGCTTTTTGTGTCTGGGCCAAAGGCAAGTCGGAAAATCCGAAACGAAAGCGCCATCAAATGGACTTCCAGGACTCGCAGATCCCGGATGACGCTGTGCGCCCCTGACGCTGACAGCTGGCTGCAAGTTGAACAGCAGTGCGCACTCCCTTGCAGATGTAGTCCACTCATTCTTTCCCACAGCCGCGCGTGCATGGCACGTGTTGTTTATCACACCAGTTAGTGCCCGCCCTCAGTAATATTCTCACACACTGGAAGATGCCGTTTATTACTGGCAAGCGGGCTCTCTCTCCTCTCTCTCTCTCTCTCTCTCCTCTCTCTCTCTCTCTCTCTCTCTCTCTCTCTCTCTCTCTCATAGTGACCAGAGGCACTGGCCTGGTTCTCTCTGATCGCGCGTAAAGCAGACAATATCATGGTGTGCATTCGTTCATGAGGTGAGGGAGGGCGCATTACTGTACTTCATTAAAGAAATCGTATGTTCTTCTAAAACACCCTTTCTTAGCGGTGGATTCCGTGCTCAGTGCATTAATTACAATACATATATCTATGATTGATGGCCAAGAGTGTCGAAAATCAATGCCAAATGCTCTGCTGTGGTTCCTCGGGTGGGAATGAAGACGAGACACGTCGCCGTCCACAGACGCTGCATAAAATGGAGTCCTGCAAGGTTGGTGGCTGCTCCGTTGCGCTCTGGTGTCTTTGTGCCCTGTCATATAGAGAGAGAGAGAGAGAGAGAGAGAGAGAGAGAGAGGGTAGATAGATAGATAACTGGATAGACAGAAAGAGAGAAATGTATATAACACGTTTAATGTGTTAGGACATTAAGACAACAGAGATATTCCTATCATCTGTTAGATCGGTACATTCACCACAGCGAGACATGTGGAAGAAGCGAGATAAATGAAGTGAAATTCAATGGCACATGTATCTAAAATAGGGCCATGAGCAGATTTTAAAGGCTAGGATTAGGTATAAAAACATGACCATTTATTTAACAACAAAAATATATTGAGCAGAGGGGAGAGAAAAGGCACATGCATAAATGCATAGCAGGGAACGTATTCTGACGGCGGAAACAGATCCATTCGTATCAAATTTAATTACATCGATAACATGTTCATTTGTATCAGTGTAAAACTTGAACGATCTTTCGATGACAGTTCATATTGCGATCACAGTTACTGCTTCTTTTTTTCACGTCTTGTGAAGGGTCTTAATCAGATACATACAGAAAGTTTTTTTGTCTTACTCGGGGTTCTTTTTTTAACCTTTTTTTTTATTATAATAAAAAGAATGTTACAGAGAAGGACGGCACAGGACAAAGAGAGGCAAAGCAGACACTGGAGAAGGTAACGCCACAGCGAGTGAAACAAGAGCCACAGTGTGGGGGGGGGGGGGGGGATGCGGACAGCAGCTAGCATGTACCGCTCAACAAGCCAGACACTCATTAGGCCATGACTATCGCTGTCTGGCAAGACAATCAGCCTCCAATCAATCAGTTATGCCTTCTGCTCCTCGCCCCACTAACAATTGCCCTACTGTTGGCGCGTCTGGAATTTCCTTCGTCATATCTTCTTTTATACTGTCTTTGTCCCTTATGGGTTTTTTTTCTCCTTTTCTTTCTTCTTCTTCTTGTTTCGTTTTGTTTTGTATTTTTTGCTGCCGGTGAATGCAATACTGCATCAGTTTTTTTGTGTTTTTTTTTTCTCAGGACAATAGCCGTCGCAACGAAGCTGCTTTTGAATCCTTACTGTGGTGTACGAGTTATGATACCGCTTGTCTGATACAGACGGACTTCTTTAAGATTTGTGATTCTTGTTTCTAACAACAACTAAATAATCAGACGAGATGATACCCTCTCTCTCTCTCTCTCTCTCTCTCTCTCTCTCTCTCTCTCTCTCTCTCTCCCCTTTTCTACCTATCTATCTATCTCTCACTCTCTCTCTCTCTCTTATCTGTCTATCTATCTAGTTGTCTATTTATCTGTCTATTTATCTGTCTATTTATTCATCTACCCCTCTATCTATCTGTCTACCTACCTGTCTATCCCCTCTATCTATCTACCTACCTACATATCTATCCATCTAATCGTCTGAACAAAACATGAACCAAACGCGCGCACGCGCGCCTGCTTGTGCATGCCTAGTTAAACTCAGATCCTCAGACCATCACTGGCTACCGTTCAGGTCACATGACATCGTTTACTTGTTCCTGCTGCCGGGTGGAAACGTGGCGACAAATCTGCTTACCTTTGCACATCTGTACGCTGCCTTGGTAGGTCTGGGAGTCAGTCATAACATTGATAGCTGTTTGGCTAGCGATGCCTCTCGCTTTTTTTTTTTTTTTTAAATCTAGATATATGCGGACGCTGCTTCTCTCGATGCTTTGTTCTTCGAGGTGATCAATGGCGTGGATGATATAATCCCGCTGGTTTTAGCTGCCTTGCCCGTTCTTTCCATTTTCCTCGACACATGAATGTCCATGAACAGTACACTGGTTCATGTGCCTATTTTCTTCTCCCGTTACTCTAAATAACTGCAGCAGAAAGGTTGGGGCGACTGTAACCTCCACGTGTTTAACGTGATGGAATAGGTTTGAAGAAACACGTACAAAAGTCAAGACTTTGCGACACAATCTGACGTAAAATGGTCCTCGGGCGTTGAAAATATCACACGATCCGCATCAGAACGCCGTTGAATGCAACGTGATGCTATGATTCAAGACGAGAAACTCTTTATCACCTGTCTAAATATGTCTTGCAAATTGGGAGCAAACATTTTAACGGAGAAAGCATCAACCAAGATACAGAAAATACCAGAGAAAACAGACTTTTCTACAGAAACTTATCTAACATAAGATTCTAGGACGTGATTCGCCCTGATGGGAATCGGAAAAACAAATAATACCTTACGTGTTTACGTCTACAGAAATAAAATAAAAAAAGAGCACTCGACGTTACGGGATACAATAATTTGAAACTTTTCTGGCAAAGTTGCAAAGTGAGACGACTGCAGGTGGAAATCTAAACAAATCTTATACAATGTTAGCGAACCGCCAAGAGGTCGAAACGCGTCGTGTTTTGTCTGTGATCCATTTGTTCACTTTTTGTTTTGTTTTGTTTTGTTTTGTTTTGTTTTGTTTTTGTCTTTCTTTTGGCGGTTCGCTAACATTTTATTTAAGATTTTTTTCTGGCCAAGCTTCGAGGTACCAGTTTCGAGGAATTCATTAAAGCCAAACGTGTTGCACATACCAGCTGCAGATAAACGAACATTGTGTGTGGTTTGGTATTGCTGAAAATGTAAATATAGATTCATTCTTCAAAAAATGTAACCATGATCACTCCTATGCAATGCATATGTTTTTAAAAGTAAACCTGAAAACGCATGCTAATCACGCCCGTCTTTGACGGATCATTTTCTTCGGTCTATGAAATTCAATAACAGCGGAACATTTGCTTGGAAAAGAAACGACTTTAAAACAAATTGGTTAAATTATCGAATCCCAGTCTCAAAAATCTTTTTAAAACATTGAACAACTTTTCATCTCAAAAAGCGTAATTGAGGCCGTCCATTTTCCGAGAGAAAAAAAAATGAAACTCAAATGAAATTTATAATAAAAGTTTAATGAAAGTGGTGTTTCTATGCAAATGTAATCTATACATTAACTGCCAGGGTTTTTGCGTTTTGTTTTGCGTTGCTTTGTTTCTCTGTAAAGTGAACTTCGTCGAAATTTGAAGGTAATTGCTGTTATAATTGTAATTGCCGCTGCGGTTCTTGCCTCCCTTTCTGATGGTGATTTTTTTTCGGGGGTTGTAAAATAATCCTCTCTCTCTCTCTCTCTCTCTCTCCTCTCTCTCTCTCTCTCTGTGTGTGTGTGTGTCAATGTGGGCTAATATCAGTAGGATTTGTTTTTTTTTTTAATCTTTTTGGCATTTCATGTACTGCTAATCTATATTTGAATGTCATGACCATTATCTGTTATAATCATGATTATGATTTATTGCTCTTCTTTTTCTTCTCCTTCTGATTGTTACTAATTTTTTTTTTTTTTTTAACAATCATTATATCATTCTTATCATTATCATCATTGTCGCCGTCGCCATTAAAAATCAGTCTGCCACGACTACAGCTGCTTCACTGCAGCAGGAGCCGGTCAAGGTACGGATGACAAAACATTCGACCAGTACCTGAGCCATTGGGTTTCGGGTTCAGGGAATCGTCTGACTGGTGGGCGGAAGAAAAAGCAGATAAAGCATCCGCAAGAGGAAGAAGATGAAGAAGAGTAGCGGTCAATGGAGAAGATGCAAGAGAATGTGATGGACGAAGGTTGAGGACTGCATGGACGTCAGTGGCGATTTGGGGAGGAGGGCAGAGGTGCAGTCTGAAAATAGAGACTTCACGGTTTTTGTGGTAGTTATTTTGATGCGTGCCAAAGTACTTGTCTAGTCGTTCACAGTGTTATTTAGTTGATGACTTGCCGAAAACACTTTTCATTTCTTTTCCAGTGCTGATAATTTTGATACAATGTGTAATACTGATTGGTGAATCAGGATGCGCATGATGGGACAATGTGCTCAATGATTTATCGCAGCAGTTGCCATGGAAATCCACAACTGTAATAAATGGACTTGTGGAATGTATTTTGTACACTGTTTTAAATGAAGGTCTGATTCACATATCTTTCAGATAGAGTGTTGCTTTAACCTTATTACATTTTTAGTGATGATAATTTTTTGCTCATGCGTTTATTGAGTGTATATCCAATGGGACAGTTGATCAATGAGAATATATTCTTCCTTGAAACACCCTCCTCTGAACTTTGTCTGTCAATGATTTTTAATCAGCTACTTTCTCTTGTCACGTATATAACCTTTTTAACTTTTTTTCTCTCCGTTCTTAAGCCTTGTTTCTGCTGCCTTCGTCAAGTACGGTGATCAGTGAAAAGTTGTGTTGATGTTCAGTGTGTTTACAGCGACATTAATCTATTAAGATAACAGTAAAGAAAATGATGTGTTTAGAATTAGATGAACAAATTAAACGTATGATAAGAGCCAATATGCGGGACTTCTTTTCTTTTCTTTTTTTTTTTTCTTTTTCTTTTTTTTTTTTTTTTGGGTGTGGGGGGGGGGGGGGCTGGCTGCGGTTATTATGAAGCGTTTTGCTTTTTTCTTTGCTTGTTCATTCTTTATTATGAATAAATGTAAGTGTGCATTTTTGTTCTGGGTGTGAAAATAAATGTTCCAGCATTGTAGGAAATAAAGTGAGATTGCTCGGGGAGGCTTGAACACATGTCTGTCTGTCTGTTTCTTTGAGTGTGTGTGTGTGTGTGTGTGTGTGTGTGTTGTGTGTGTGTGTGTGTGTGTGTGTGTGTGTGTGTGTGTGTGTGTGTGCGTGTGTGTGTGTGCGCGCGCGTGTGTGTTTGATGGTGGAGGTGGTGGTAATGGTGGTGGTGTTTCTTTTTTTTTTTTTTACTATCGTTTTGGCTATCTAACCGGATTTTAGGCAGCCATCCCACAATGACCGGCTACATATCGTGCGACTGACGAGCAACAAGGTGACCGGCTACATTCGTGCCCTATTTTGCCCAATAGGCCCACTATGTCATGCCCTTCATTCGTGCCCTATTTTGCCCAATAGGCCCACTATGTCATGCCCTTCATTCGTGCCCTATTTTGCCCAATAGGCCCACTATGTCATGCCCTTCATTCGTGCCCTATTTTGTCCTATAGGTCCGCTATGTCATGCCCTTCATTCGTGCCCTATTTTGCCCAATAGGCCCACTATGTCATGCCCTTCATTCGTGCCCTATTTTGTCCTATAGGTCCACTATGTCATGCCCTTCATTCGTGCCCTATTTTGCCCAATAGGCCCACTATGTCATGCCCTTCATTCGTGCCCTATTTTGCCCAATAGGCCCACTATGTCATGCCCTTCATTCGTGCCCTATTTTGTCCTATAGGTCCGCTATGTCATGCCCTTCATTCGTGCCCTATTTTGCCCAATAGGCCCACTATGTCATGCCCTTCATTCGTGCCCTATTTTGTCCTATAGGTCCACTATGTCATGCCCTTCATTCGTGCCCTATTTTGTCCTATAGGTCCACTATGTCATGCCCTTCATTCGTGCCCTATTTTGTCCTATAGGTCCACTATGTCATGCCCTTCATTCGTGCCCTATTTTGTCCTATAGGTCCACTATGTCATGCCCTTCATTCGTGCCCTATTTTGCCCAGTAGGCCCACTATGTCATGCCCTTCATCCACCCGCTCTTTCCTCATACACCCATCCACGTCACGTCCTTCATCCGCGCCCCCTCTGCCCCATACGCCCTCCTTCTCATGCCCTTTATCCACACCCCCTTCTGCCCCAGTGCGTCCACATGTGTCACGCACACTTTGCATCCATGCCCCATCTTATCCAATACGCCCACCCACGTCGCGCCCTTCATCCGCGCCCCCTCAACCCCCAACACGCCCCTCACATCACACCCTGCGTCCATGCCCCCTCTGCACAATACACCCACCCACGTAACGCCCTTCATCCACCCCTCTGTTAATGCACTCACCCACGTCATGCCCTTCATCTGCCCAAAAATGTCCACCCACCAAGACACGCCCTTTATCGGCGCCCCCCTCTCTCCAAGTACGCCCACTCGTATCACACCGTGCGTCGATGCCCCGTATATGCCCACGTATGTCAGGCCCTGAAATCACGACTTACTCTTCCCCCACTCATGTCTTTCTTCTGTCTTTCTTTGGTGTTCAACAGCTACGCTGTCAAGGTCTAAGTCCGAGGGATGCCACAAAAATGGACGTCCGGCGAAGATCGGCTGCTGTCCCCCACAGCTTGGTGTTGAGGTCTCCACCCCGTGCGAGGACTGATGCCGCGTCTCCTCGTACAGGGGGCAGTCTTGGAGAATATGGAATGGGGTCAGGTCAGCCTGGCTGCAACTGCACAGGGATGTGGCTGCCACTCCAATCCTCTTCAGGTGTGCTCGGAGGCCGCAGTGTCCTGTGCGTAGGCGGTAGATTGTAGTCTGGTGTCTCCTCTCCACTGTCCTGACAAGATCCTGGTGCGCCTGGTAGCCTCCGTTCAGGGTGACCTAGCCTCTTCGGAATCTGCTGTAGAGGAGAGTTTTGGCTTCCTCATACGTGGCAGGAACAGTCGGCTTTGTGAGCTGGCTTCCTTCCTTAGCAAGGTCCCCACTCATGTCATGTCCTATACCCTCACCCATGTCACGCCCTGAAATCTGTGCATCCCGATCGCCCACCCATGTCACGCACTATGTTCTCCATATCCTACCCCAATCTACGTCATGCTCAAAAATCTGCGCCGCCCCATACCCAAATCCATGTCATGCCCTTAATCATCCTTCCCCCACCCTTCCGCTACTCCAACCCTGACCACCACCACCTCTAGTCCCGTCCGTCCCACCTATGTCACACCCAAAAATGGACGCACCTGTAAAACTGATGCACATGTGAAGCCCCAAAGTCTGCATTCCCTATATTCCACCAATATTACCCTGCATCCGCACTTCCTGCAACCCCATCCAAGTTACACCCTGCATCCTTGCTCCCCCTCCCCCCCATCACCCCACCCATTTCATGCCCTAGATATGCACCTCCCCTTCCCCCACCATGGCACATCCTTCATCCGCTCCCTCTGCCTCGACAAGACACTCACGTCACGCCCTTCATCCACACCCCCTTGGTTCCAATACGCCCCCCTCTGCTCCAATATGCCCACCCGTATCGCGTCCAGTATCCGCGCTACTTCTGCCCCAATACGCCCACCCGTCACACCCCACATCGACGCCCCCCGGTACGCCCACCCTGTCATACCCTGAAATCTTCACTCCGTTGCCCCACTCATGTCACGCCTTGAAATCAGTGCTCCCTGTACCTTGACCCATGTCAAGCCCTGAAAACTGTGCACCCTGTACGCCTACCCATACCACACGTTCCTTACCTTAACACCACCTATATCATGCTCTAAAATCCCCACCCCCACCCCCATTGCTTTACCCCACTCAGGTCAGGCTCGGAAATCCGCCATCCCCTCCTCTCCCCCCCCCCCCCCCCCCCCCCCCCCACCCCATCACTCCTGTCACGCCATGAATTCTATACGCCCCTCCCCCCACCCCACCCTCCCCCGACCCATGTCATGACCTGAAATCCGCGCCCCCTACCACCATCCGTGTCAAGCTCTGAAATCTGCGCCCCTGTACTCCCACCTGTTACACCCTGCATTCGCACCACTTGTACCCCCACTCATGTTAGCCTAACATCTTTACACACACACACACACACACCATGCCCCCACCCATGTCAAGCCCTGAAATCAGAGCTTCTTGTACCCCCACCCATGCTACGCCCCGCATCTGTACCTCCTCCCCGTCACCCCCCCCCCCCCCTCCATGTTACGCCCCGCATCTGCACCTCCTTCCCGTCACCCCACCCATGTCACGCCCCGCATCTGTACCTCCTTCCCGTCACCCCACCCATGTCACGCCCCGCATCTGTACCTCCTTCCCGTCACCCCACCCATGTCACGCCCCGCATCTGTACCTCCTTCCCGTCACCCCACCCATGTCACGCCCCGCATCTGTACCTCCTTCCCGTCACCCCACCCATGTCACGCCTCGCATCTGTACCTCCTTCCCGTCACCCCACCCATATCACGCCCCGCATCTGCACCTCCTTCCCGTCATCCCACCCATGTCCACGCCCCGCATCTGTACCTCCTTCCCGTCACCCCACCCATATCACGCCCCGCATCTGCACCTCTTCCCCGTCACCCCACCCATGTCACGCCCCGCATCTGCACCTCCTCCCCGTCACCCCCCCCCCCTCCCCCACCCATGTTACGCCCCGCATCTGCACCTCCTTCCCGTCACCCCACCCATGTCACGCCCCGCATCTGCACCTTCTCCCCGTCACCCCACCCATGTCACGCCCCGCATCTGCACCTCCTCCCCGCCACCCCACCCCCCGTCACGCCCCGCATCTGCACCTCCTCCCCGTCACCCCACCCTGTCACGCCCCGCATCTGTACCTCCTTCCCGTCACCCCATCCGTGTCACGCCCCGCATCTGCACCTCCTCCCCGTCACCCCACCCATGTCACGCCCGCATCTGCACCTCCTCCCCGTCACCCCACCCATGTCACGCCTAGCAACCGCGACCGCTGTACCCCACCCATGTCATACGCTGTATCCCCGTTCTTTATACCCACAAGAATGTTGTACGCTGAATACGCGACCCCGCCCGCCCGCCGACTGAACGAATGAAAAACCCAACTGAACGGATGAATGACTGAAGGACCAATTAACCGACAGAATGAATGAATGACTGAACGACCGACTGAACGAATGAATGACTGGACGACCAACTGACCGACTTACGAATGAATGACTGAATGACCGACTGATTGAAGGAATAAGTGAAGGACCAATTGACTGACTGAACGAATTAATGGCCGAAAGACCGACTCAACGACTGAACGAATAAATGATCGAACGATCGACGGACCAAATGAACGAATGACTGACTGACTGATTCAACGAACGAATGATTGAACGAACGATTGACCGACTGAACGAATGAATGACTGAACGATCGACTGAACGAATGAATGTCTGTGCAACTGAAAGAACGAATCACTAAACGACTGACCGAATAAACGACTAAATGAGCGATGGACCGAACAAAACCACGGACGAATGACTGAACGACCGACTGAGCGAACGAATGTCTGAACGACCCTTGACCGATTCAACAAATGAATGAATAACCGAATGACGGATTGATCAATTCAACAAATGATTTACTGAACGACCGTTGACCGACTGACTGAATGAATGACTGAACGACCAACTGAACGGATGAATGACTGAACGATTGACTGACCGACTGAACGAATGAATAACCGTCTGACTGGGAAAAAAAGAATGACTAAACGACCGACTGAACGAATAAATGAATGACCGACTGCACGACTGAACGACCGACTGAATGACTAAACGATCGACTGACCGACTTGCACGAACGAAGGACTGAACGACCGACTGACCGATTGGACGAACGAATGACCGGCCAACCGACCGACTGAACGAATGAATCAATGAGCGATCGACTGACCGACTAAACGAACGATGAACAGAACAAATCTATGGACGAACGATTAAACAACAGACTGAACGACGAAATGTCTGAACGACCAACTGACCGACTGAAGGAATGAACGAATGAACAACCGACTGCGCGAACGAATGGCTGAACGACCGTCTGACCGAATAAAGGAATGACCGACTGAACGCATACATGAATGACCGACCGAACGAATGACTGACTGGACGACCAATTGACCGACTGTACGAGTAAATGACTGGACGATCGACTGACCGGCTGAAGTAATGAATGAATGGACGACCGACTGAACGAACGAATGACTGAACGACCGATTGACCAACTGAACTAACGAATGAATGGACGATCGACGACTGAACGACTGAACGAACGAATAACTGAACGATCGACTGACCGACTGAACTAATAAATGACTGACTGACTGACTGAACGAATGAATGACTGAACGACTAATTGGATGACTGAACGAATGAATGACTCAACAACCGACTGCACGAACGAATGACCGTCTGATCAGCTAAAGAAATGAATTAATGAACAATTGACTGACTGACTGAAAGAATGACTGACTGACCAACTGAACAAATAAACAACTGAATGATTGACCGACCGACTGAACGAATGTGTGACTAAGCGACCGACTGACCGAATAAACGACTGAATGAGCGATCGACCGAACAAATCTACGAACAAATGACTAAACGATCGACTGAACGAACGAACGTCTGAACAACCGATTGACCGATTGAACGAATGAATGAATGAACGACCGACTGATCAACTCGACGAATAAATTACTAAACGACCGATGACCGACTGAATAAATGAATGACTGAGCAACCGACTGACCGATTGCACGAATGAATGACTGAACGACTGACTGAACGAATGAATGACTGAACGATGGACTGACCGACACATCGAATAAGTGATTGATCGACTGAACGAATGAATGACTAAACGACCGATTGATCAAATGAACGAATGAAAGAACGATCGACTGACTGTGAACGAATGAATGAATGAACGAATGAATGACTGAACGACCGATTGATCGACTGAACGAATGAATGGCTGACCGTCCGACTGACCGACTTGCACGAATGAATGACTGCATGAACGAATGACCGGAGGACCGACTGCACGAATGACTGATTAAACGATCGACCGAATGAATGAATGACCGAATAAATAATTGACCGACTGAACGAATGAATGACTGAGCGACCGACTGCACGAACGAACGACCAAACGACTGACTAAATGAATGAATGAAGGATCGGCCGACTGACAGAATAAACGACTGAACGATTGACTGACCGACTGAACAAATGCATGACTAAGCGACCGACTGAACAAATAAACGACTAAATGAGCGATCGACTTAACAAATCTACGAACGAATGACTGAACGAGCGACTGAACGAATGAATATCTGAACGACCGATTGACCAAATGAACGAACGAATGACTGAATGAGCGATCGACCGGACAAATGTATGAACGAATGCCTGAACGACCGACTGACCGACTGACCAAATGAATGACTGAACGAGTGACCGATCGACCGACCGAACAAACACAACACAAAACAGCCTGTGAAAACTTGACTAACTCAAATTAAAGTCAGCACCACTCAGGACAAAGACATTTACTGTCTCATATAGAAAGAATACATCATTAGAAGATTGAGGAACTTTGCGTTGAGCTCTACAATAAACAGAGCAAAACAGATCCAAGCATGCTAACAGTACAAGATTCATCAAATGGAGATGACTTTCCAGCACTGTCGAAATCGTACTAGCAGTGACGTCGCTGAAACACGGCAAGGCTGCAAGCTTTGACAATAACCCTGCAGAACACTTAAATAAGGAAAGGCAGTAACGGAATTATTAACTGCCATCTGCAACAAAATCTGACACACTAGCGAGTGGTTATCGCCGAAGATATTCGATCTCTAATCGTCACATTTCCAAAGAGAGGAAATCCTCAACACTGCCAGAACAACCGAAAGATCAGTTAGATCAGCAATGCAAGTAACGTAATGTTTAAAATCCCTCTGAATAGATTACAGTTGCAGACAGTTGAAAGGATGCAGTATCGTCGAACAAATCTTTAACCCGTCACCAAGAACACTTGCAACATCAGAAGATGTATGATGTCTTCACAGACTTCAAAGAGGCATTTGACAGAGTCTGTCGAGATGCGCTATAGGCCGTTATTAAGAAATCTGATCCCGGGACAAAGTTAACAACATCCAGCAAGTGCACGCCAAAAACGACGCAACTGGAAAGTGGTCCCACATATCAGTTAGGATTCGTCAGGGCCCCTTTACTCTCCAATGCTTCAACAGTCCTAAAATGCATCACGAATGATCATCTTGATGAAGATCATGGCGACAGAATCCGCACTGCAAGAACTATCACAAACCTTCACTTTGCAGATAACTTCGGTGGCCTGGCGGGCACTAAACAAGATCTCATCAAGCTTGTTAAAACTTTGGATGAAACATCTACGAGACTTAGTATGGATATCAACACCGAGATGACCAAGCTAAAGCCCAGCCACTACGCCACCTCCAGTACTGTTATAACCACGGATAGAAGCTAGGAACTGCTAACAGTTCATGTATCTGGACTTCATTTCAGTTAGGAATTGTTAAACAGTTCATATATTTGAGATTTATTGTAAGAGATGGGGGGATTCAAATCAGGTATCCACTAAAGAGCAGCAGAGACCTCGGTTCTGTGCTGACTGAACCCTGTATGGAAAGAACAATAACATCTTAGTGAAATGCAAATCTGGCTCCTGCTTGCACGGGTGTGTTTCATTTTCCTGTATACAGATGCGATATGGACCTGGAAAAAAGAACCCAATCATAGAAATGAGATACCACTGCAAGATACTATACATCAGATATACTGATCACATCACCATTGAACAAATGCGCCAGAGCATCGAGCAGCACACAGGGTCATGTAAACATTTGCAGACACCAGCAAAGCAAAAAAAACTAAGTTGGCATTGTCGTGAAGATCCAATGGCCCCCCTGACAAAATCATCCAGGAAAGTGTTGAAGAACCGAGACCCAGGAGAAGACAGAAAAAAATGGACCGACAACATTGCAGAATGGACAGGGAAACAGACTATAGAGCTAAGGCCTCGGAGCACAACCGTCAAAATTGGAGGAATCTGGTGAACAGTTCTTCAGTGCGATGCCCCAATGAGTTCACATGGACCTAGGAAAAAGAAGTCCATATTAGTAATACCAAGCCAAAATTATTCTTGAATGTTCAATTGTTTTTAATCTAGAACGTGTGCATGATCATGGCATTAAGCCATCTGTCAACATTTTAAAAGTAATTTAGATGCACGGCTTTAATATGTCTTTAGGTTTCAGAAAATAAAATGTTTACGTTATCATCTCCTCAAATGATAAAATGCTAATGTTTTGACCTGTCGTCAGTACAGTATAATCATGATCAAATTTGACCTGTATGTTCTCTCAGTCAGGCATGACAGGCACTGTTGGACTTGATGAAATAGATGAAAGAACAAAATTGCCTATTTTTATAAAGTTCATTTGTATGATTTCTAACTGGCTGGAGAGAGACACCGTGTATCTGGCTCTTTTCAGATACTCGTTGCCAGAGTCTAAGAATACTTTGTTTCTGAATTCAAGACAAAAAGACTTCGATAAAAACGATCAGCTTTCGACAACTTATCTTATTCTGATAAAGACAGTAAGCCAGCTTCATGGCATGAGTTCAATGTTTGAATGCACCGGATTGGCTTGGCAAGTGCTAATTCAATAGCTCTACTGTCTGCAGATTGTATTTTATTCAACAAGCTGTGCAAGGTTGATAAATAAAGTTCTTATTCATAAATCAGCTTTGATCGGACGAAGCTGGTGACTGTGGTAACGGAAGTTTATAGTTGTTGCTGTCGTTGTTGTTGTTGTATCTTGATCTAATGCTTAAGCATCAATTGCTGTCAATTTTTTTTAACTATTTCATTGCTGTCATTATCAAATTCTCAGCATGAAATTGCCAATGTAATTACTAGAAAATGAGTCCGCAAAAACTTTGTCTTGTAAATGTTGAAACGTTTTGTCATCTAATACTTGATATTGTAGCAATGATGTCGGATTCTCTCCATTAATTTTTTTTTATCAGTGCTTTCTCTCCCGAATGTGAAGGCCTATTTCCTTCCGTGTACATGTTCAATGTATCTATCTCTAATAGATGAATATATTTTGTGCATGATTTATTACCCTTATCTTCTTCAATATGCATTTGTGTAGATGGAAATAACGTCTGAATATACTAGTCACAACAAGTTAAGGGCCATCTCACAACAGCACCACCAAAGACAGAAAAGGCACAGACGAGGCAATGTAAAATATGAAATTGTTAATTTCATCATTAACCAACGATTTCATAGAGGTTGCGATCAAATTCATTCAAAAACTGAGCAACAGTACAAGTTCAAATCACCACAACCTTTTTTCAAAAGTCAGGAATAAGGTAAGCACATTTCAACAAAGTCAGTATCGGGTGTGACCCCCGTTAGCCGCCAGACATTCAAGGCAGCGCCGGCGCATGGAATGCACAAGATTCCTGAGAGTGTTCTGGGGGATGTTCTGCCACTCCTGTTGCAGAAATTGTGCCAGCTGATTGACATCTGTAGGAGGGGGGGGGGGTGATTGTTGGCCACTCTTCGTCCCAGAACGTCCCACAGGTGTTCAATTGGAGCCAAGTCAGGTGAACGAGCAAGCCAGTCCATCCTTTGGATCCTACGCTGATGCTTGAAGTCAATGACGACTCGTGCTCGATGAGGAGGAGCTTTATTGTCCTGTAAGGCTGCCCTCGGTCCCATGGCTTGCAGAGCTGGCTGGATGACAGGCTGAACAATCTCATTCCTGTAGCGCAGTCCGGTCATAGAACTCTGGATAACGTACAAAGGTGTTCTGCCGTTGACATGAAAGCCACCCCACACCATCACTGAGCCTCTTCCATAGCGGTCAACCTCATGAACAACGAACGCAGTCTAGAAACCGCTCTCCTTGCCTACGCCAGACCCGTCTTCTGCCGTCATTGAAGGCAACAGTGAAGCGGGACTCGTCGGTGAACAAGACCTGAGACCATTGCTGCCTGGTCCAGTGCTGATGTTGCTGACACCAGGCCACACGGGCCTGACGATGAGCCAGTGTCAGGAGGATCCTGATGGCTGCATGTCTTGAGTGGAGGACAAACTCGTGACGCTGGTTGCGGATGGTGCTGGTGCTGACGTTCCTGTTGACAGCTGTCTTCAGTTCATGTCTCAGAGTGCTCGCAGTAACAGTGTGATTGTGCAGCGTGGACAGGCGGAGGAAACGATCGTCCTGTCTGTTGGTGCTGCGTGGACGTCTGGAGTGAGGGCGTTCTACTGTTGTGTCTGTGGCCTGGAAACGTTCCTGAACCTCTGGATTACAGAGTGGCTCACTTTTAGTCGTCTTCCAACTTCTCGCATTGATAGGCCTTCGTTCGGCCATTCCAGGGCGCGTCCCCGGTCCAGGGTGCAAAGTTTTGTACTCGGAGGCATGCTCGTAGGAGCTCAGATTTTCGTGACTTTTATACCCATCCCTGGCTAGCTAATGCTGACAAGTGTTAACGTTAAACTGAACGTTCATGTGCGTCATGCAGTTTTTGTCCTCTAATCCTGCTTTCGCAGCTAAAGCAGCCGAAAGTTGACACAAAAATTCACGAATATCACTGATGTTCACAAGGCTTTCACTCAATGCATAAAGTGACTGCGAGTGAAAGCGTGATGCACGTGCTTTCATAGGTGGATAGGCTACACTTGTAACCTGGTCTATCGGTCCATTTGTCATAACATTTTTATACACTATCTTTCTTGCAGTGGTCGAAATCGACCTGTGGTCCTTAACTTGTTGTGACTAGTATATCATACCATATGCATATCTTTTGACGGTACCTTAGGTAGGTCATACGCAGGAGCAGCACACACAACAGAAGTAATAATGACACACTGAAGGGTATAGATACTCTGAAAAGATGACTTGACTTTGCTGATTCTTACACATTCAGATTCTCCAGATTTTAAAAAAAAATAACCAACACAAAACTTCGCTTATTCTACTAATGTTTACATTTTAGTGCAGCTTTGAAAGTTATTTGTTGTTGAAAGCTTTTAATGATAAATACGACAATGTATACTTATAACACAATAGAAAACAGTGAAAGCAAGCTATATGACCTTCCAAGTCGCTTCTCTACGAACACATCGTTTTACATGGTTGCGCGAAAATGCCGACTCATGCGTTCCCCTCCTTCCCCCCCCCCCCCCCTCCCCCTCCCCCGCACACGCACACACACACACACACACACTCAAGCAAGCCAGTGCACACACACTCGCGAACACACACACACACACACACACACACACACCCAACGCGCGCGGATGCACATACACAGACGCACGCACGCGCACACATATGCACATAAGCGCAAGCGCGCGCTCGCGCACGCACACATAGATATACATAACTATGCGTGCGCAAACGCACTAATACATACATATACTACCACGTACGCGCGCACGTAAAACGACATATCACACACACACACACACACACATACACACACACACACACACACACACACACACACACACACACACACACACACACACACACACACACGCACACACAACGCGCGCATACAAACACACACATGCACGCACGACATACGTATCCCTCCCCCCCCCCCCCACACGCACACATGCGCACACACACACACACACACACACACACAGGTAGGCACGCACGCACGCACGCACACACACACACACACACACACACACACACACACACACACACACACACACACACACGCCGCACTGTAAACCGGAACAGAGTTTTAATCAGTTCACTGGCACATCACCGCTTGCTCTTCGCTCGAATCTTGCAGCATGATTTTGAATTAACTGGACATCATGAAGTAAGAAGAATATTGCTAACCGATCTTTTTGCTTCAAGCTTATCATTTTATATGCGTCAACCTTTTTTTTTTACCCGCCTGATGTACTAGGACTTCCTGATGCTTTTCTGAACTTTTTTTTTTTTTTCAATTTTTTTTTACCAACAAATAAAATACCAACAATACTTTCACGCGAAAAGAAAGACGTCAAATATTCTTTAAATTCCTTGTGTGTAATAATTATAGGAATTGAGTCTTTGATGAACTGATACAGTCTCATATTCATCTCTTCGACTTTTGATATCGTAAAGGCGGCTCGACGAGAATGCCTTACAAAGGCCTGTGCTTTACCAAAAGATCTCATGACAACAATGCTTCCTAATATAACAGGATGCAACGGGGGTTTATGAAAATTTTTCATTTCATTTATTTTTCCACACCTTGTGCACATTTTTTGGATTCAGATATTTCAAAATGACGAAAAGAAGAAAACGATACAATTTTGGCTTTAACTACAACTCTGTTGCTATGATTTCACGTGAAAATGATGAAAGACAAAAGGGAGAAGAAAGTGAAAATGATGAACAACTGACGGGAAATGAGTGTGAATATGAAGAATGACTGATTATAGAAGAACGTGAAAATGATGAATGACTGGCGGGAGAAGAATGAGGCAACGATGAATGGAGAAGAACGTGAAAAGGATAAATAAATGAACGTGAAAAGGATGAATGATCTACTGGAGAAGAATGTGAAATAAAGGAATGACTGACTGGAGATGATGAACGTGAAAGCGTTGAATGACTAAAGTCAGAGGAACGTGAAAATGACTGAATGACTGGAGAAGAATGTGAACACAATGAACAAATGACGGGACTAGAGCTTGATGAACAGGACGTGAAGATTAGTTGAGAATGATACGAAAAGGGAAAATGATGAAGGAGTGACGGGGAAAGAAGAGAAAGATGAAAGTGGGATGGGAGAAGAACGAGAGCACGACGAAAGAAAAAAAAAAGTTCGGGCGATAATAAGAACGTAAGAGGAACGTACAATGCACGGGATAAAAAATGGAACGTAAGAATAGTGAAGGAAGTATGAAAGGAGAAAACGTGAGCGATGAATAACAGACAATCATAAATGAGAGGTGGGATGAGATGACATAATAGCCATGAAGGAGAAGCGAAGAGTTGAATGTGAAAATGATGTACGGTGGGCAGGACAGTAGCATGTGATTGACAAAAGAAAGGTTCAGGAGAGGGGAAAGGCGAGAGCAGCATGAAAATGATAGATTACATGAAAGTAAAACAGCGTGAGAACGATCCAGTGATTGACAAACTGGAGAAAAATGAAACGAGAGAACAATACATTCTTCACGAAGCGAAAACAAGAAAATGTGAACATGATGAACAGAAGACGGGACAAGAAAAGACGAAAAGCGAAAAGAGCGGCAGGACGATGGACTACATAACAGAAGGATATTGTCAGAATAATTCCATAAAGGAAGAAACAGATGAAGTGATGACTAGAACGATGAATGATGGATGAAGTGATGACTAGAACGATGAATGATGGATGAAGTGATGACCAGAACGATGAATGATGGATGACGTGATGACTAGAACGATGAATGATGGATGAAGTGATGACCAGAACGATCAATGATGGATGAAGTGATGACCAGAACGATGAATGATGGATGAAGTGATGACCAGAACGATGAATGATGGATGAAGTGATGACCAGAACGATGAACGATGGACGCAGAGAGGAGAGGAAAAACCCCAAACGGACGAGATGAATAGAGAGAAACGTGAAAATAATAAATAATGAACGGGGGTAGAAGGTGAGACATTGCAGTGATGGATAGGACTAGAAGTAGCGAATGACAGACGGGATAAGAAGAATGAAAAGACGTTAACGGATGGAATGATTTATGAAGAACAAGAACAGGAGATTGTTAAGTGCACCAACCACTCTGATCATTCCGCTCAGATTTTTCTTTAAAAACCAAAAACAAATCCTTTTGAAAAAAAATTCCAGTGCAACCAAGATACATCAAAATGCCTAATCAATGAACAGCACCAAAGAATGGACAGCAAGTGCCTGTTCCAGTGGTTAAAGTTTCTCCACCTTTTCACCACATTACAAGGAAGAACTTGCATCTCACAAAGTTTATCAAGGAAATAAAGCAAAATGCTTTCCAGACCACAGGAAGATGAACAGACCGCAAATGCAGAAGAGCGGTTGGCAAAAGCACAGAGAGAAAGAAAGAAGATTTAAAAAGAAAGCAAAGTTAAAGAGAATGACACAACAGAAGAAATTACTAGCACCAGATTTC
>CM031598.1:97704513-97714513 GCA_018398815.1 Conus ventricosus | reverse complement strand
GACTATATTTCGTGTTATGCAGTTCCCAACGATTCACCACAAAACCGAACCTACAGTTTACCTTAATGTATGCGACCTTCAGGTATCACCATTGTGAAAATACATTAGCTTATACCTTTAATCCTTTTTAACTGGTCAATACTTATTCACCTATGCACACGTAAGCCTACAACTTTACTTTTGTATATGAAATCACAAATAATTCAGCGTTGCAATACATAGGCCTGCGGCTCTTCTACTGTACGCAGTCCTCTGCGATTTACCAGTCCTCATTAATCAACTGACGCAATATAAGGGCTGAAAGTTTTACTGTTATGCAGTTGTGGAGTGTGGGTTTTTATGAACCCCAACCCCCACCCCTCTCTTCCCTCTCTTGCTAAGATTCAAAATACAGATTCTACTGACGCGGTTTGGAAAAATTAACAGTATACCGAATAGTGAGAGAGAGAGAGAGTGAGTGTGAGTGTGTGTGTGTGTGTGTGTGTGTGCGTGCGTGCGTGCGTGCGTGCGTGCGTGCGTGCGTGCGTGCGTGCGTGCGTGCGTGCGTGCGTGTGTGTGTGTGTGTGTGTACCTACGTACATACACTCACAGATTCTATTTCAGACTTTCTCCCCAGTTCAACAAATTTGAAAGCTTATTGCTTTCTCCCCAGTTATTCTCTGATCCACCATCAACACCCTCATCCTCCCTTTGAAAAAGATTCCAACAAAACAACCCCCCTGGACAGACGACCCCCGAACTCCGGCACCAAAGAGGATCGCCCCACCGGCCGAATCAAACGGCGGTTCCGCCGACCCACCCTCTCCGGGCCCTTTGGCTCCCCGCTCCTCTCTTGGATCAACACAGGGATCCAGCTCTCCAAGGTTCTACAAGTCCGTGACCCGACCTGAGCTTCGATGGTCATCTGATCCACACTCGTGTTTCCAGCAGTCACATGGTGCTTTTTTTGTGTTATTATACGATAACTTTAGCCTTGTCCAAGTAAGAGGGCATCCACGAGTCATTAGGCGTATCTAATACCATCTGACTGCGCCATTGACCCTGTTACCAGTTTTTATTTTACTCAATTGAATGAAAACATTAACCTTGTCCAAGTCCAAGTAACGGGGCATCCACGAGTCATTAGGCGTATTTAATACCATCTGACTGCGCCATTGGCCCTGTTAGCAAGTTTTGTTTTAACTCTTCAATTGAATGAAAACATTAACCTTGTCCAAGTCCAAGTAACAGGACATTCATGAGTCATTAGGCGTATCTAATACCATCTGACTGCGCCATTGCCCTTGTTAACTTGGAGGTTGTTGTTGTTTTTTCCTCTTGATTTGATTACTACATTAACTTTTTATCCATATAATAGGGCATTCACTAGTCATTAGGCGTATTTAATACCATCTGACTGCGCCATCGGCCCTGCTAGCTAAGTAGTCCCCCCACCCCACCCCCCCACCCCCCTTCTTTTTCTATTCGATTGTAGTATAAACTTTTTTTAGGCTAACAGAGCATTCACGAGTCATCAGGCGTATTTAATACCATCTGACTGCGCCATTGGCCCTGCTAGCTGTGAAGCCTCCCCCCGCCTTTTATTAATTTTTTTATCAGATGATAACATCAACTCTTTTAGTCCATCTAACACAGCATTCACGAGTCATCAGGCGTATTTGACACTATCTGACTGCGCCATTGGCCTCGTTTAGTCCACCCAACACAGCATTCACGAGTCATCAGGCGTATTTAATACCATCTGACTGCGCCATTGGCCATGATAGCTGTGGAGTTTTTTCTCCCTTTACTCGATGATCACAAAAACCTGTTTATAGTCCACGCAACAGGGCAATCACGAGTCATTAGGCGTGTTTAATACCATCTGACCGCGCTATTGGCCTTGTTAGCTGTGGAGACCCCCCTCCCCCGCCCGCCCCCTTAATTCCATAATCAATTTTTTTTTTAGCCCACTAACTGAAAATTAGGCGTATTTCATACCATCTGACTGCGCCATTGGCCCCGTTAGGATGAAGTCTTATAACTTCATTTGTGTTCTTCCAGAGGTTGTATTCAGAGTTTGATTTTACGTTCTTTATTGTTTTTTCTAGCCAAGCCACTGTGACATCAGAAAATGAAAAAGAAACATACATAGGGATCACTGAAAACCACTTCAAAACCAGACATGCAAACCACAAACAGTCATTTAATAAAGATAAATATAAAAACCAAACAGAACTGAGCAAATATATCTGGAAACTTAAAGACGCAAAAACAAGCTACAATATATCCTGGAAAATCATAAAAAGAGCATCACCATACAGCAATGTTTCAAAAAGGTGCAACCTATGTTTAACTGAAAAATGGTTAATACTATGTAAACCACACTTAGCAACTTTAAACACCAAAACAGAAATAGTAAACAACTGCAGGCATAAATGGAAATCGTTGTTAGTGAACACACCCAAAACAAAAACCTGAAAGCCCCAAAAAACACGTGCAGCCAACCCGCACGTGCAAACAACCGCAAACCGGAGCCCACACGCTATATAACATCGGCGGTGGGCAAACCAAAAACCATCCTGATGACAGCGCAACGCGCTCGAAACAAATTTGTAGATTCTGTTTTTAAAAACCTATTTTAACAAATGTTGCTCCCCAAGGGGTCGAGCACTATCAAAATCATTTTGGGTATTTTAACTATATAATATATATATATATATATATGTGTGCGTGTGTGTGTGTGTGTGTGTGTGTGTGTGTGTGTGTCCAGAAGACATGTCCACTATTGTTCTTTACACTCTCGCTAAACGTACGTCTGTTATACCGTTTGAAAACTATGCACACCAGCACTACATTTTTTTTTGGTGGTGGGGTGGGGGTGGGGGGGTGGGGGCGGAAGGATTCTGTGTATTAATCTAACCTGAACAATTATGGGTGTACGGCCACTGTGTGTGCGGCTCGTATATTAATTACAGAAACAGCAGGCAGCCCGTGCGTTCACCGTCTGCTCTTCGTTCAAGGTGGACTGCCCCTTTACCTGTGCGTCTGGTCTCTCACCTGTTTCTCATCACTTTGTCTCTGGGCTGGCGAGAGCGATGCTTGAGGAGGTCTGGGGGTTCGAACAATGGGAAAATGATTGCTGATTCCTGCCAGACTAACTGAGCGACTCAACTGCTGCCACTAATTTCTCTCTGCCGCTCTAGTCTTCTGCCTGTCTGTCTGTCTGTCTGCTTCTCTCTCTCTCTCTCTCTCTCTCTCTCTCTCTCTCTCTCTCTCTCTCTCTCTCTCTCTCTCTCTCTCTCCCGTCTGCCGCAGTGTGAAAGTTAAAATTAGATGAGCTGGAAATATTTCAGATTGTATTCACTGTACTAGTTGGCGTGGAACAAGGCGATGTGTGCAGCCCTATCCTTTTTCTCTGTTTATTAACCTCTGAAGTTGTTTCTAACGGGAGACATGATGCACACTTCACTACAGACATGTTACCAGTTATTTATCTTATTATGATGCACACTTCACTACAGACATGTTACCAGTATTTATCTTATTATGATGCACACTTCACTACAGACATGTTACCAGTATTTATCTTATTATGATGCACACTTCACTACAGACATGTTACCAGTATTTATCTTATTATGATGCACACTTCACTACAGACATGTTACCAGTATTTATCTTATTATGATGCACACTTTACTACAGACATGTTACCAGTATTTATCTTATTATGATGCACACTTCACTACAGACATGTTACCAGTATTTATCTTATTATGATGCACACTTCACTACAGACATGTTACCAGTATTTATCTTATTATGATGCACACTTCACTACAGACATGTTACCAGTATTTATCTTATTATGATGCACACTTTACTACAGACATGTTACCAGTATTTATCTTATTATGATGCACACTTTACCACAGACATGTTACCAGTATTTATCTTATTATGATGCACACTTCACTACAGACATGTTACCAGTATTTATCTTATTATGATGCACACTTCACTACAAACATGTTACCAGTATTTATCTTATTATTGCCACATGAAGTTGCCCTCTTATCAGAAACAGTTGATGGTCTTCAAATCCAGCGGAATCTTTATCGAGCTGCTAGTTCACTTCCATTTTTTTTAAAGTGAATGTGGCCAAAAGCAACGTTATTGTCTGTACGTTCGAATTAGAATGTCCAGTCATGGTGCGTCAACAGAGAAGGAAAGAGGAATGGAGGGGGGGGGGGGGGGGGGGGGGGGGGGGGGGGGGGGGGGGGGGGGGGGGGGGGGGGGGGGAGGGGAGAGAAAAGTCGGGGAAGAAATGGGAGGATGAAGGCCCCACCTTAAAAAAAAAAAAAAAGGAAACAATGAAATAGTTGTAATGAGGTTGGAGGGAAAAAACCCATCACTGTCTTTAGAAAAGGTGGTTATCTAGGAGTTAGGTAGCACTGGGTATATGATGAAGTAGGTAACGCCCCTTGTCAATGCATATAAATATCTAGGCGTCTATCTCTCAACACGACTAAGCTTTGCTCTTGCTTGTAAAGATCTTTCCAGCAGGGCAAAGCGTGCTGTGTGTAGTATTTACAATGCAGCATTTATCTAAACAGGGAAATCCGTCTCTTCAGTCTTTTTTGCAAATTGTTTGATTCGCAGGTGCAGCCCATTGTACGATATGGTGCTGAAGTGTGGGGGCTTGATAGTGCGGTATTAAACAGGGAAACGGTCCATTTGTTTGCCCTGAAGAAATTCAT
This sequence comes from Conus ventricosus, assembly GCA_018398815.1. Lineage (NCBI taxonomy): Eukaryota > Metazoa > Mollusca > Gastropoda > Neogastropoda > Conidae > Conus > Conus ventricosus. Next base: position 97,709,771 of record CM031598.1, on the reverse strand, counting down.
TGGTGTGTCATTACAAACGTCGAATGATTTAATATATAGCGAGACAAACAAGTTTCCGATTTGTTTGATATCGATGATTAGAAGTGTTCTTTACTAGCTGAAACTTACGCGGATGCAAAAGTCAAGACTACCGAGAAAAAAAATCTTGCATTTTGTATGATTTAGACGAAAGGGACAAAATAAACTGGGTAACAAAGATAAAAGCAAAACTGCATGAACTTGGACTGGATTATGTATGGTTCAGTCAGGGTGCAGGTGATGCAACCGTTTTTATACGCATGCTTCGCAAAAGATTGATAGACTGCAGGTGACAAGTGTGTAACACTCATATGCAGGATAACATAAGGTTAGACTTGTACTGGCAATTGAATCGCTTCATTGTGTTCCAACTTACGTACAAATGAACACGGATAGACACTTCAACACATTATGACTAGATTTCGATTTGCAGTCTCTGATCTATCTGCTCATCGTTTTCGGTTTACCATCAGCATACTGAACGTGATCGTCTTTGTCCATTATGTAAAAGTGCACGGGAAGATGAAGCCAATTTTGTATTTTGTTGTCCTGCTTTGAATGGCGAGGTCCAATAGCTTTCCTAAAACCAATCTCCACGGAACTGTTGAAGAAGAGAGGCGGCCGGAAGACAGAAAAAAAAAGAAAGAAAAAAGATGGACTGACAAACGGCACACAACCGAGAAAACTGGAGGAACCTGGTGAGCTGGTCTTCAGTGTGATGCCCCAACACCTCCCCGTGGATTGAAGGGACAGAGAAGAAGAAGAAGAAGAAGAAGAAGAAAAATGAAGAAGAAGAAGACAACGACGAAGAAGAATAAGAAGAAAAGGTAGAAGAAGAAGACGTCAACGACTCCGACGATGACGACAACTCCGACGACGACGACAACGACAACGACAACGACGACGACGACAAAGAAGAAGAAGAAATAAACACAAACAAGACAAATAACCGCACACCGCATCTATTCTCTCACCCTACGAAACACCACATGACCTCGCAGCTGCTTGTGAGGGGAAAGCCCAAACAAACAAACAAACAAACAAACAAAACAAACAAGCAGGAGAGGAATAGTAACGGTGGGAATACGGAAACTAACAAATGGTAACAAAACATCAGGAAAGGCTGGAACAGAGAGATCTTTCACTGGCCACCAGAGGTTGATGAGGAGCGAAGGGTAACCGTAGAAGAGACGTGAGAGACTGGGCATTCGGACTGCCAGTAAGAACGTGGTGATGGAAGAGGCTGCACACCAAAAGTTAATGCGCCAAGGCCTTGCTTAAGAAGTCAGGTATTTATAGACTGGCGCAATGAGATTGTTTTGAGAATTCTTATTGTGACTGAGAGTTCATTCTCATTGTTTTCTTTCGTGTGGCCATCCAGGTACCAGCCCGGTGGTTCCAAGCAGACAGATTAAAATCAAAGGAATGGGACTATTTGGGGCTACCGCCTGGCACAAAGATAGGGTCACAGGTCAGTGCCAAGGCCTGAAATGTGACGTCAACTGAGGGAAAGCTCGTGTATTTAAAGATTGTAAGTGATGTCATTACTGGACCCACCCCCACCCCCCCACCCCCCCAAAAAAGGGGGGGGGGGAATAATTGGTGGTGAGTTGTCGTTTTGATCAATTATCAGTTTAACGATAAGATCTGACTCCAACTTACCGTAGGCCTCAAAACGCTGACATGGATTACATCATGATTTAGTGCAAAATCCTAATTGTGGCGTGTGGCCAGAAGAGCGTATGTGATCTATGGAATGGGTGGGAGGGTGAAAGGGAAGACGGCGTGCGGAGGGGAGGAGGGGCAGGACGGGTCTAGGGGAAAGGGCGAGGAGAGGGGATGGGGGTGTTAATAAGGAATCGGGTATGTCAATATTTAGCCAGATGGAAGGAGAGGGCCGGGGGCAGTGACGGAAATTAACCCCGGTCATCTAAGAGAGTGTGCGTATAGGTTCAGGAGTGGTCATCTAAGAGAGTGTGCGTATAGGTTCAGGAGTGGTCATCTAAGAGAGTGTGCGTATAGGTTCAGGAGTGGTCATCTAAGAGAGTGTGCGTATAGGTTCAGGGGTGGATGAGGCCGACAAGACATAGGACAGGGGAGGGGGGGGGAGAGAGGAAGGGGCATGGCGGGGGAAGGATGTAAGGAGTGGAGTTGGGGGTAAGGGGTGGCGCAGAGGTCCATGCTCTCTATTGATGCTAACCGACCTGAGCACTATAAAGGATTTGGCCCTTCCCTGCAGGAAAATGAGTGGGTCTGGGCTTGACTGCGCATTTGGATGTCGTCACAAGGACGGGAAACGGACAGTGAGAAAGAATGGTGACGTTGGGATGGACTGGGCGGTGAGGGCATAAAGAGGAGGGGAGGTCAGAAGTCGGAAGAAGCGGGGACGGTGATTTGTAATTAACATTGAGCAAATACTATTTACGGTGCGCTAATTACGGTGCACCCGAAAAGCAGAGAAAACACATGGACACAGAAAATATTCCTTTTTTTTTTTTTGGACAAAAGCTCTTTTTGAAAATAAATAGAAAAATGTACCTTGTTTCCGTCGACGATGAAATGGATTATACTGTTTATTGTTCCCTTCCCCATGTAAAACTTCTTTCCATATCAATCAAGTCGAGGTTATCCGTATGTTACTGCTCGTCCGTGTGTTTCTTTGACTCTTATGTCACAAGGGAAAAGCTGTGTCAGTCTCGAATCAACGTTGATTTTGTGTTTCTTCATTTCTCCAGTAGGTGTCGCTGTGTAGATGTGCCAGGTTAGGGTATATGGGCAAGCTTGGAACATCCTTTGTGGGGGGAGGGGGGAGGGGGGGTTCCTTGTTTGGTCTGTGTGAACTGTGCTGTCATTTCTGCTGGGCGATTCGGTGGTATAAGCAGTATTATTTTAGAGTTATGGGCGTGTATTAATTTCACCATGGAGCGAGAGTTATCCTACTTGTTCGTCGTATGGGTTATGAACAGTAAAAGCTGATTTGGAGGTTATGTTGTTTAAACTTTCTTTCTTTTCCACCTTTGTCTCTTTTCTTTAACAAAAACTGAGCTGAGGAACTAATCTGAAAAAGAGACTGTGGGGGTACAAATTCATTATGTGGAAGTTAAAACAATGTCAGGATTTGAAAGACTGGTTAAAAAGAAAAAGTCCGGAAATACAAGATCAAGTTGTAAGAGATTAGCACATAAATGATAAGAATTTAAACGTCAAGATGTATTTATATCAGGACTTGAAAGATCATAACGTAAAAGCCAGGATATGAAAGTTCAAGACGTAAGGCCCAGACATAAGAGGTCAGGCATAAAGTTCATGGCGTTAAACGTCACAATATAAAGGTCAGGATATAACGTTTATGTCGTTAACTTTATGGCATAAAACTCCAGACATGCCGTTCAGAATTGCAAATGTCATGGTGTAAATCTCGGGAAATGAACCCCAGGCGTAAAAGTCGTAGCATAATGGTCAGGACGTAAATTTCAGTGAGTGGATATCATGGCTAAAAACAAAAGGTCAGGATGTGAGTTCAACACCTAAAAATAACTGTAAAAACGTCAGGACATAAAGTCTACGACATAAATGTCACGTTATTAAAGTTGGGATGTTACGACATAAATGTCACGTTATTAAAGTTGCGATGTTAAACTTATGACGACATAATCATCACGGTAAGAAGACCAGGGTGTAAAGTTCATGATGTTAGTGTCACGGTATTAAAATTGCGATATAGAATTTATGACGAAATCATCATGGTAAAAAGGTCAGGACGTGGTGCCATGACGTACATGTCACGGAATAAAGGTCAGCGCATAAAGTTTTAGCGCGTAAAGGTTCATGGTAAAAAGACCAGGAGAGACATTGTTGGAAAGACATTGTCGGAACATGAAACAATGGCCGGGATTTCTGCGGAACCTACAGATGACTTTAAAAATGACTTCTTAACTTAAGGTGACACCATGGGCCAATTCGCTGAAGGCTTTTAGTCCCCTTTCGGATCCAAATGAGTCCTGGCCTCGGAAATAAGCTAGAATAGAATGTCAGGACACACAAGATCAGACTGGCGGAGGTCAGGAAGGAAAAGGTCAGGATATAGAGGTCAAAACGTGAAAGGTCATGAGGTCATAAGGTAAATCAGTGATCCTCGGTTCAACGGGATTCGAACTCATCACCATCAGGGCAATGAGAGTTCAGTTCTCTGTCAAACTTGCCGTGTGGTGAATTGAAAGCTTGCTGGAAGCGACTTGGACCGGGACTGCGGAACAATCCAAAGCACAGCGCTTGCGCTAAGCCGAGGAGAACGATTTCAAGCGAGACTATCGGCGCTCAATCACAAAAGCAAAATGGCGGCTGCTGTTGATGGGGATTGTTCCATGTGGTTCATTGCTCGACACCGAGGTCGACGCTCGTGGAAAGAGTGAAATGAATGATTATAAGTATAGCAGAAACGTTACCATTTGGATTTTGACTCCTAGCTTGGTATGCAGGTGAGATTATTCACATACAACACACACACACACACACACACACACACACACAACACACACCACACACACACACACACACAGAGAGAGAGAGAGAGAGAGAGAGAGAGAGAGAGAGAGAGAGAGAGAGAGAGAAAAGAGAGAGAGAGAGAGAGAGAGAGAGAGAGAGAGAGAGAGAGAGAGAGAGAGAGAGAGAGAGAGAGAAGATGCAACGGAAATAATATGCAGTCTTTGTTCATACCGCGTCTAATTTTGAAAACAAGCTTTTCTTTCTATCTTCGCTTTGAAAACAAGCTTTTATTTTTATCTTCGCTCACTTATTTTCGCTTACATTTACATTTACCTGGTTGCAAAAAAAAAGAAATTGCAAAGCATATAAACTTACTCCCAGTTTATCTTGAATACAAGTACCTTCTGAGATATTCCATAAAAAGAAAACCCGTTTTGGGCCGTTATAGCCGTTAGTAAAGGCTATTCTGGTTAAAAATAAATAAATAAATAAAACATCGGCCATCATCCGTGACCCATAATGAGCATACGTACAAATTTTCAGAAAGATCGACCCAGAAGTTTTGTCTGAAGCGAGTGGAACACATTTTCAACACGGACAGACACACAGACAGACACACAGACAGCATTTCTTTGTTCCCAATATAACGTACTCCCTGTTCTATAAGAATTGGGACTACAAAAAATGATGTGACGAATTTTTCATCATCACCATATCTAACGTCATGCAGAGGCCGTTGTTGTCAAGGGTTATTT
>CM031598.1:97679513-97697013 GCA_018398815.1 Conus ventricosus | reverse complement strand
CTCCCATGAGGAACTGTGGGCATAGTTGGAGGTTTTGAAATGGATGCAATATCGATGTCACATTTTTTTAAATAAATCATCAGTATAATTTCGAATGGGCTGCAGTAAGAATATTCTGTGCCCTTTTAGGAAAATCCGATTTGGAATCAGAAAGATTTCATTTGTTACAGAATTTGATATCGAAAGACTTCTGGTTACATATTTGGCGTTGCTAGTTTGCGTTGATCATCAGTGACAAGAGATTAGCTCTTTATACGTTTTAAAAGTATTGGAATGTACTGGAACACCAAGGGCTATTTTAATAGCTTTACTGTCTAAACTTTAACCGCTTAAGTATGTTGAGAAGCTGAAAAATATACTTCCTGTCCGTAAGTCAATTTGAACGAACCAGACTAATAGAAAGATGTACAAGAGTTTGGGAATCTTGACCCCACGATTGTGCATTGATTATTTTTAGTAAAGATAGCCTTTGTCTGGCATTGTTTATAAGATATTCAATTGGAATCTCCAGTTTAATTTAGGAGTGAATGAACACCTAAAATTTAACATTATTGAATATTGAAGAGTTTTATTTTCTAGCAACAAGTTGAGGCAAAACTTTTGGATTTTTACCATTGTTGAATAACATAATGTGTCTTTTCTCCTGATAGTTCTAGCCATTTCGTTCATAATATTATTCAGTTGTCAATTTCAATTTGATATAGTTTTGTATATATAATGTTCTCTATTTGGTCTTTTTTTTATGTTTGTATTCATCACATTGCAATATCATCGCATATTGCACACATCATACTTTTAGACAGTATTTTAGGAAGATCGTGAATGAGAATTGTAAATAGAATAGGTGCAATAATGGAGCCTTGAGGATGCCAATGTCAATATCTTAAACGAAGAGTAACATTTACCAACCCTAGTACAAACTGATCTCTCAGATAAGAAAGATTTTATGAACTGATACATTGCGCCATTAATCCCAATATTTTTCAACTTATAAAGTAAACGAGAATGCCAGACACTATCGTATGCTTTTCTAATGTCAAAGAAAGTAGCAAGAGTACTTTTTCTACGAGCAAATTGTTTTTTAACATGACTTGCAAGTTTTACAAGGTGATCGATGTACTTCTACCTTTCTGAACCTGCTTGATTGTTGGGAATTATGTCGTTCTTTTCACAATAATGTAAAATGCGTTTTTCAACTATTTTTCTAGTATTTTTCCAACTTGAGATGTTAATGCTATTGGTCGATAACTATCAATTGCAGACCTAGGTTTACCTTGTTTTGGAACTGGTATTACCACTATCCTCTTCCAGAAAGTAGGAAGAGTTCCATTTAACCAACATTTTTGGTAAACGAGTGAAGTAATTGCTTCCAGCACAAAGGTAAGTGGCAAACAATTGATACGAAATTCCATCTAATCCAACAGCTGTCTTATTCGAGAGAATGAAATTAGTGCTTCTTTAAATTCTTCAAATGTTATAGATGCATTTAAGTAATGGTTTGGATCCGGTGTGGGATCACAATAAGGATCCTTTTTCTCCTCTAGTTCTCTGTAATTTTTGGTATCTGTATGTAGTCTAGTTGAGACTATTTTTTGAAAAAGCTTGTACAAATGCTTCAGCTTTCTCTGATGATGTTGGAATATTATTTTTTTCTAATTTAATAGGATATGAAGGTAGATAATACTTGTTTTTTAATTCCTTTACCCTTTTCCATACTCTGTGCATGTCCTTTGATGAAGATATTTCTGAATGACAAAAATAATTGAAATAGAGACGTTTGCTTTTGCGACAATCCTGTTACTGTAGCTTTTTGCACGTTTCATTTCAATAAAGTTTTCATCAGTTCTGTCTTTGAGCCACGTTTTGTATGTTTTTCTTTTTATTAGATACGGCTTCTGCACATTCTTCATTCCACCAACTATTTCCTCGATATTTTTTATCTATAGAAGATTTGCACTTCGGCATTGATTTCTCAGCTGCAGATATAATAGCTTTCTAAAGTTGTTATAAAACACTTCAATATCTTCGTGTTCAATAATGCTGCGATCATATATAAGAAGGGTTGACTCATATAAACTCCAGTCTGCATTTTTAATATAAAAATTTTGGTATTTTATCTTCAGCTTCTGCTTCTTCATCAACTATTGCTCATTTATTTTCACAACAATAGGGAAAGATCACTCCCTAATGAATCATCTTCTGTTGTCCAAGTAGCATGATGGCCAAATCAGGAGAAATTAATGTCAAATCGATGGAGGTTGGTCTATGCGTTGATATATCAGGCACTCTTGTTATGCTACCGTCATTCATAATACTAAATTAGAATCAACAATATTTTCTACAAATCGATTGCAAGATATAACAAAGCAATCAGGTTCCCAGAATGGAGAATGCGCATTGAAATCACCCAAAAATTATCCATTTCTTATTTACATTAGGAAGATGTTTTATCCAATCGGTGTTGTCAGCATTTGGTCCATTTGGATAGTAAACAGAAAGTATGTTTATACTGAAATCTTTGTTCACCTTTAACGATATGGAAGTAACAAAAAGTTTTCAATGACATTAGTTGAATGATTGAATAACTTTAGAGGACTGTAATTCAAGTCTGATCTGACATAAATTGCAGTTTGAACACGTTTAGTTGACACACTGCAGTCATATAAAGGTGGATAATAAAAACCACGAAATTTAGGTAACTTAAAAGGTTCAGCATTTAAGATTGTAAGGCCAGAATGCAATAGTTATTAGAATAGATGTGATTTTCTAATGAAGTAAGTTTTTCACTATTGATCTGCAGTTCCATTGTAAAATGTTCAAAGAATTGTTAGCTAAGTTCATTAAGCGCTATTTAAATATATATGCTTTTCAAAGCAATTTGTTATGACTTTGAAAGAAAGAAATTGAACAGGTAGCATTGTTGCTTCATAATCTTCAAGTTCAAGTTCAATCTTCAAAGAAATCAAGTTCTCACAACCCAAGGGGGGAGCCATCGAACACCAGGAGGAGGCGGAAGTCACGGGCGCGACCATCCTCTGCCAAAGACTTTCCCCACGTCTGTCTGCGTTTTGGCCGTTCCCAGAAGAGATTATGGAGATGTCGCCCAAGGAAGCCTGCCATCAACCGCGCCCCTTCGTGACTGGGGTGAAGGAGATCCCGATAATGTCTCACCTGACTGACAGCGTCATACCCCACGAAAGATACGTTTTTTATTTGTTTTCAATGCATACGGAGTGCACATGAGTATTGTATACCATGCGCTTTGCCTCCAGTCTCTCTAGTCTAACCGGAAGAGCCTTACTGAAAACTATTTTGGCTTGGGGAACGTATCCTTAACAGTCTCTATGGCAGACACCATTTTTCTTCCGCTTTCAACTGCTTCTTTTCCTTTAAGGTCGTTCATCCCCACGTGCAAAACTACGCACTCTGGATCAGGAGACAGATCTTCCTAGCCTGCTCAGCTACTGTTTGGATGTCATCAATGACAAACGCCTTTCGGTTGCAACTTGAAGACCCATAAGCCATCCCCAGTCGGACTGAATCGATCTTATTGAAGGTAGAATCACTAATAATCAAAGCGCTTGGGGAGTCAGAATGTTCCTTATGTTCTGGGTTCTTTGTCCTGATTTCTCCACGCCCTATTTCGCGTCATCTTTCCAGCGTCATTGGACTTGACGTCATTTTCCTTTGCTTCATTAGAACATTCTTCTTGGCTGGTGTGTTCTTTTTCACCCTTTCCTCTCCATCTATCCTAACATGCACGTTAGGCCTACCCTGAGATGCAGCACAGACAGGTGTCTTTGAAGACCCTTGTTGCGGTGACCCACATCGAGCAGCATCAGCATAAGATGGGTAAGGCTGATCCTCTGTTTGCGTTCCAGAACTTTTATGATCACTACTTCTCATTGATTTGATCAAAACATTTTGCTTCTGAACGACTGACTCAAGCGTAGAAATCTTTTTACACAATGTAACGATCACCTCTTCTGTCTGTTGATCTTTTCAAGTGTAGGTCCTTCGCGAAGTCGTAATCTTGTCCACTGTCGTTCTTGTCACCAATTGAAGCTTTCAAACGGTCGTCAGTCGTCTCAAAAGATTTTCTTCCCAATTAACAGTTTGAATAGCTATCGATTTTGATTTTAGATTCGCAAACATCGAACAGGACTTACGTTCACCAGTTTTCAATCTTAGAGATGACCTGGTCATCATCAGAACATAATTTTCCAGAATTTGATGTCGAGCCAAAAAAACTGGACTTACAACAAATCCGCCATCTTGCCGTGCCGTTTCGTTTTAAGATACGGAGCATGTTATCATTTCATCATCAAGTGGCCTGCTTGTTCGTTATCTACTGCATACGGTTCCTTGTCTCATTTAAGACCGCATTTTATCATGTAGCCCAACGGACACACAAGGCCTTTTTCAGGACTTAGAAGCAAAAAGGATAGTATCGAGTTGCTAAGGTAGGAACAAGTTACAACACATACACTACATGTTTCGACTTGTTGAGTTTTGTTGTTGTTGTTGTTGTTGTTGTTGTTGTTGTTGTTGTTGCTGCTGGTGTTGTTTTAAGGCAGGGCAACAACGTCAAAACATTGCGGGGGAAAAAAAGGGACGAACAACCATTTATCTTATTATAGTTTACACCAAGATCGAAGTCATAAGTGACTGTTTGTTACATCGTTTGTATCCATCGTCGTTTGGAACGTTGTTTGTTCTGCCTGAAGAAAAGCAAGGTCGAAACGCGTAGTGTCTGTTTTGTTATTTGTTTGTTCCTTCGTTTGGCCGGAAAGAAGAAACACTTCTGTGCCGTCTGCATACAGGCCACTCGTTTAAAACCCATTCTTATCTTTAAAAGGTGAAGAAGATCCGTGGTGCGTTCCGTGTCATGTACCACTCAAAGTGAAACGTATCCTTTATTAGAGTGTTGGGACTTGCATGGTGTGAGACATAAGCACTTTACAGCAGACTCCATGAAAACCTTGTTCAGAGATGTCCCACCTGATGTGATCTTTGAATTTCTGAGGGAGATTAACCTTTTCAGTTGATCTAAGATTTTATGGAGGAAACATTCATAAAAAATTTCCGGTGTGTTTTTGGAAGGTGTGTTTTGAAGAGTTGTGTGAATGAGGCGGTTTGTTGTTGTTGTGTTGTTGTTTTTAATGACTTGTGAGTTACCTTCAACGCCGTGTCAGCCCTGATAAGGCCCTTTGCGGTCGGCGCAGCTGTAAGCAACATTACCATTACCATCACCTTCGTTTGGCGGCTCAGTCATTCCATGTTTGCTTTTATGTTTCGACTTTCGTCTGCAGTCACCTCACTTTCACCTTCTCAGGACTTCAAAACTCATTCGGGGGGAAAAAGATCACATCCTGGAATGTCACAGTATGAAAGAACAACGAACAAAAAACGACTAGTCACATGGTGCTGAACCATTCACATTGGCGGAGAGTGCCAGGCTGCACTGGGGGGTGCCAGTCACTCCGCTTCTCGGTCCTGATTTTTTTTTTTTTTTAATGAGTGAAAAACGTGCAAATGTTGAAAAGATAATGATGATTATCAAAAATAAGTAAAAGGGCCATGCGGAGATGTACTGGTGAATGTGCAGCTGATGTCCTCTCTGGGATACGCTGAGATAAGGGTGGGAGTGGGGATGGGGGAGGGGGAGGGAGAAAGGAGGTAGAGTAACAGGATCAAAATGAAGAAAAGAAAGGAAGGAAGGAAGGAAGGAAGAAAGGAAGGAAGAAAAAAAGACAGAAAGTGAGAAAATTCGTGTTGGACATCTTGTGGCGACAGACAGCGTGCTTCACACATACACATGACACATGAAGACTTTAACACAGACATTCTGGTCATGAAGACTGTCCCTGGGTTGGTTGTGAATCTATGCCACTGTGAGATGACCTTGCGCCCGACTTCACAACATTAAGCACCGCCATGTCCCCATGGAGACGTCGGCAGGGGATCTCCTGTTGTCTGGAAGTTTTTGTAGGGTAGCTCCCCTTTTATTATCACGCTCTTCGACTGGCTTTGTGGACCATTCTCCTATTTCCTCCCCCCCCCCCCCCCCCCCCCCCCCCCCCCCCCCGATCACATTTTATGATATGTCAGCGTCTTTGCTGTAATCTGGCGACTACGTAATGAACATCGTACACTGTCCAGAGAGGACATAAGCTGCCCATTGTGAAGTATCCATTTGTCTGTAAGTATGATCTTTTCGTGTGTTTTCTTTATTAACACAGTAAAGTTTAGCATTGATTCCTCTCGGGATTTTTTTCTTCAAACGTGAAGTCGGTTCCGCTCTACGGCAGCAAGACTTGGAGATTGACCAAGGCAATACAGAAACACACACAAAAAAAATCAGACCTTCATCAACACCTGTCTGAGGCGCACCTTCAAAATCAGACGGCCAGAGAAGATCAACAATGAAGATGTATGGAAGCAAGCAGGACAGAAACCAATGGCCAAGCAGATCTGGATTGGACACACTCCCAGGAAGCCAGCATCCAGCACCACACGCCAAGCCCTGACATGGAACCCGCAAGGGAAAAGAAAGAGAGGCCGACCTCGCAGCAGCTGGAGGCGAGACACTGAGGCAGAGATAAAGAGGCAGGGGACCAACTGGGCAGGCATTCAGCGAGCAGCCCAGAACCGAGTGCGATGGCGGAGTGTTGTCGATGGCCTATGCTCACCCTTGAGCTATGGGCCTAAGTAAGGAAGTAAGCATTTTCTTTTCACTTTGGACTGGGAGCCATGACCCAAATGCGGCGAGGCTCCCTTAGAGTGTACGGAGTTCAGGGCCGAAACACTTGTCTGAGGGGGTTTCTTCTCTGAAGACCTTCTGCTGTCAAGCTCTCCCTAGAGTTTCTGCCCACTTGGGACTGAAAGATGAAGGGAAACGCATGGCGCTTTCAACCCAGCGTAGTTTTTGTCCGTTTGTTGATCACATTTGGCTTGGTTGTTCGTTACGTTTTCAAAGTAAAGCGTAACCTTTTCCATCCTCAAGCATTGAGAGTGAGGTCTGTGGTCAAATGGTGAGAGCGTTTGCCAGCGGAGCCGACGGTTGTATGTACGAATCACTCGAGCTTTTTTTTTTCCAACTTTTTATTTATTTATTCATTTATCTATTTTATTTATTTATTTATTCATTCATTTGCTTGGAAATCCTGTCTGTCCGCAGAGGAGTAAATGGGTACTGGATTCAGTTCAGAGATTTTTTTTTCTTTTAATTGCGGAGGAAAGAAGGGGATGGGCTCCGCCTTCCATCATGTTGTGCCCGAGACACTGAAGTTCTGATAGTTCACTGCCCCTACGGCTTCAGGCTACGGAAATTTAACCTTTTGTTTGTTTGTTTTTGATTGACAGCCATGGAGACTGTTTGGGTGGCCAGTGGTCAGTGCAAAAAAAAAAAAAAAAACATAAATGAAGAAATAAAGAACACGACCAAAAAAACAAAAAAAATCTGGCAGTTATGTTCTCTGGTGTGCCGTGCCCACCTTCGATAAAATTAAAAAGAAATAAAAGAATATGAAAAAAAACAACAACAAAAGAAAAAGCTACCCTAGCCAGGTAGAATGTGCACTGAAACCCGATCTACCCTAGCCAGGTAGAATGTATACTGAAACCTGAACTACCCTAGCCAGGTAGAATGTATACTGAAATCCGAACTACCCTAGCCAGGTAGAATGTATACTGAAACCCGATCTACCCTAGCCAGGTAGAATGTATACTGAAACCCGAACTACCCTAGCCAGGTAGAATGTATACTGAAACCTGATCTACCCTAGCCAGGTAGAATGTATACTGAAACCCGATCTACCCTAGCCAGGTAGAATGTATACTGAAACCCGATCTGGCCTAGCCAGGTAGAATGTATACTGAAACCCGATCTGGCATACTTAACATTGCGTTGCATGGAGTGCACATTACTGGTCTTACTTGGTTACGGTTTGTTTGTTTATGTCATTTGATCGACTGGTTGTTGCGGGTTAGCTATTAGTATAAAACGATTTGGTTTCTCTTGTGGGAGTTACAAGCCAAGTTATGACGTTAATGCTGTACTTTTCCTGTTTTTAATTGATCACTGGCTGCTTTGCTGTATGATAATGCTACGTTTACACGGACGTGCAACTAGCCGTGCAACCCCCTTTGCGTTCGCACGGCAACTAATACCTAAGCATGAATAATAGCAGACCAACAGTTGCAGCAAGTCCTCAAATAGCTCAAAATAATCGGCAATACCCGATTAGGACTTGCACGAGTAGTCGCAAAATATCGGTCCAGAGCAATATTTTTTCGGCAGTTGCAGTAGTTGCAGTGAATTGCATCAGTGTTTATGCTACGTTTACACGGACGTGCAACTGCTCGTGCAAGTCCCCTCTGTGCAACTATGTGCAACTACTTAATTGCACCAAAGAGCCCCCGTGTAAACGCGAACGGTGCAAGTACCGTGCTGCAAGTGAGAGCCACCGACAGAATTAAGCCCCGCCCACGCTGCTTTTTTTCCAGGAACTTTCCGCGATTTTCCACGAACTGCACGGACTTTTTCGGCTTGGCGCGAAAGTAACATCCGGTTGTACGGCGGTGCAACTGTGTAAACACTGATGCAATTCACTGCAACTACTGCAACTGCTGCAACTGCCGAAAAAATATCGCTCTGGACCGATATTTTGCGACTACTCGTGCAAGTCCTAATCGGGTATTGCCGATTATTTTGAGCTATTTTGAGGACTTGCTGCAACTGTTGGTCTGCTATTATTCATGCTTAGGTATTAGTTGCCGTGCGAACGCAAAGGGGTTGCACGACTAGTTGCACGTCCGTGTAAACGTAGCATTACACAGTTGCACCGCCGTACAACCGGATGTTACTTTCGCGCCAAGCCGAAAAAGTCCGTGCAGTTCGTGGAAAATCGCGGAAAGTTCCTGGAAAAAAAGCAGCGTGGGCGGGGCTTAATTCTGTCGGTGGCTCTCACTTGCAGCACGGTACTTGCACCGTTCGCGTTTACACGGGGGCTCTTTCGTGCAATTAAGTAGTTGCACGTAGTTGCACAGAGGGGACTTGCACGAGCAGTTGCACGTCCGTGTAAACGTAGCATAAGCAATTGATGTAGAATTCGAAATGTGTGGTTTATGACGGTCAACAGATGAACGAGCACAAGCTCTTTTTTGTGTGTGAAAATGAAGCGTTAGCAAATATATGAGTGAATGAGAGTAGAGGACTGTGTGGTGGAGGGCATAGGAACAGTAAGGTGTTAAGATTTTTGTCACAAAGGACGATTGCTTCTTGATACTTTTTTTTTTTTTCCAGAGACAAAGTGGGAGTGAGAAGCAGTGTGTGTGTGTGTGTGTGTGTGTGTGTGTGTGTGTGTGTGTGTGTGTGTGTGTTTCTTTCAAAACGTTTTCCATATGAGGTGTTAAAAAAAATAGGTCGGAAACTAGAGGGAAGAGTTTTAGATTTTCCTTGTTTAAGGATTGGGATAAGAGTAGCTTTTTTTCCAGTCTGTAGGGAGCATTCCAGCATTCCAACAAATCTGAAAGAACTCCAACAACTTTGATAACAGACTCTCAGGAAAATGCTTAATCATGTTATAGGAAATAGGATCTGAACCAGTGGATATCTTGCATGGCTTTATGCGTTTAAGTGCGAAACAGACTTCTTGCATTGTTAATTTTGTGTTAATATATAAAGTGTTACTTTCTATGTTAAGCTGCTCAATGTTTTGGTATTTATCCTCAAACTCCTTTCTACGAATTTGTTCAGTCTGGGATAAACACTCAGTCTGACTCATTGAAGCAAAAGTTTCTGCTAATAATTTAGCCTTTTCTTTGTTAGTTCTATAAATTTTATCATTAACATGCAGAGCAGGCTGAGGGAGATGGAATGTACCCTTGATTTTTTTAGTTTCTTTCCATAATTTAGAAACGTCATGTGGATGTTTAGAACAAGTCATGATCAAATTACCATAATACTGTTTTTTGGCAAGAGCTACTGCTCTGTTACTATAGTTATTAGCAATTTTATATTTACTGTGGAGTTCATTTATTACTTGGGGTGGCTGTGAATGACGACTATTCATCCAGTTTTGAAATGCCTCTGTTTTCATTTTTACGGCTAATTCACATGAGGAGTTCCACCAAGGGTTTGAGGCTCTCTTTGGATGGTCTTTAAACTTAATCTTTAGAATGGCACTGTCAAGGAGCGTGAAACCTCTCACAAAAAGCATTAGACGCTTGGAGACAAAGGGACATTGTACGTGGTATACAAATAGGTAATTGACCAATTAACCAGGTACCTTACCCACCGCACACGGCCGAACTGTGTGAAGGAGGCCGGAGTGGTCAGATGACAAACAACACCTGGGAGAGAGTTGGGACCTGCGGTGGCGAAAGGGGGAAGGAATGTAACCACTACGACCTCGGCACCCCAAGTGAGCGCTAAATGCTCAGTCACTGAGGTTCTTGTGTAAACAGTCAGTGAAGAGCAGGAGTCTTGGATTTGTTTGGACGGTATTTGCCGTGGGTCACTGTGTTGGTTCTATTGTCAGGCTGGTTGAATGCGTGTGGAGGTTGTAGCAGCCCTCCTTAAGATAATTACTGTGTTAAGTAACCACCCAAGTCGGCGGGAATGTTCGATGTCCATCTGGGGCTAAGAGTGTGTTTGCTAGTCAATTAGGTAGGGGTGTGTGTAAATGCTGATGTGTGTGGAATGTCGCGAGTGGAGAATTCAGGGTACTTGTGAACTAGGGGTTTGAGAAGCAGCGTGGACAAAGGCATGGCCCGAAGGGGAATCCTTTGTTTCCCTCCCTATATAAACTGAGGGAGAACAACGTGTCGGAGAACAACACCAGGAGAGAGAGAGAGAGAAGGCTGAGGAGAGAGAGAGAGAGAGAGGAGAGGAGTGAGCAGGACAGAGAAAGGGGCGAGAGAAACGTGGTCTGGGAGATAGAAGAGACAGCTAAGTCTTAGGGTTGAAGACAAGCTGGAAGAGAAGGAAACTAAGTTTGAAGCCCAGAGGTGGGTGAAGACAGACAAACTGAATTTGAACCCAGAGGTGGGTGAAGAAACGAAGAAGAAGAGTTCGACGTCGAGATCCCAGAGACGACCACGAAGACCCAGTCCTGAAGCCTGGAGCTAGTCAACCAAGGCATCACCATCAAGCAGTGCTGAAGAAGACGTGAAGAGACTTTTTTCAAGAACTGTGGTGTGGTGTGAAAGCGTGGTTGTGTGTGTGAAAACCGGGCCAGGTAAGAAGTCATTTTTATTATAACCCGGGATTAGGAAGTATTGATGTTTATGTTTTGATATTTCATTGTGTGTGATTGATTGTTCATGATTAATTATAAGTAGCATAGAAATTGTATTTCTTGTGCTCAGTCGTGTTGGGAGAGAAACGAATGCGTGACACCCATTCCCAGAAGAGGCAAATGTTTGATGGGCGCATGAGTGTGCATATGCGTGTATGAGTGCAAAGATAACCTTGTGTGTTTAGCCTGACTAATAAAACATCAACTTAGTGCACTTAAGCAATACCATCACGATTTCCCCCGTCCTGGACAAAGTGGCGAGCCTGCCGGGATTGCATGCCCAAATTAGTTTCAGGAGGGAAACAAAGTGAGTACTAGAGTAGTACTGGGGCGAAGCGTCCACTAAAGGCAATTTAATTAGCTCTTCTAATTATTTCCATTAGTTCTTTGAGTGTTGAGTATTGACTTGTGTGTAGGGTTGTTGTATTAATCAAAGGTCGTTCAGAGAAACAAAGAACGAGGTTCTAGTCTTAACTCTCACAGAAGCTGGGGTTTCAGATTAAGGCTCCTTGTGTAGAACATCACCACGGGTTGGTGTACTCGTACCGTTTAGTAGATAAACTGTGTACCAACTTTTTTCCGGTCTATAAGAGTAACTGTTTTAGGGGTGCTAAAACATATCAGAAAAAGAAATGGCTGAAGAAAGTTTTACCCCCATAGAGAAACTAGCAAGTTTGGGGAAAAAAAATGGATATGCAGGGATGACTGCGTAGATTCATTGAAACTCAGCAGAAGACTGAGAGAGATGAAAGGCTGAAAGAAGAAGTTTGAAAAGGAACAGCTCGCAGCTGTCAAAAGTAATCTAAGGCAAAGCTGCTGCATCGAAGGCTAAAGCAAATGCAGCAGACGCAAGAGTGCAGCTGCTAAAACGAGAGCAGATGCAGAGAGTGCGGCTGCCAGAGCAAGAGCAGATGCATGAGTGCAGCTGCCAGAGCAAGAGCAGATGCAGAGAGTGCAGCTGCCAGAGCAAGAGCAGATGCAGAGAGTGCAGCTGAAAGGGGCAAAAGCAAAGCGGAATCAGAGATTCTAGCCAAACAAATTGAGTTGGAAAGAATAAAGTCTGAAAATCGTAGTGAAATTGACACCAGTTCTGAGTCAGTAGGCCGCAGACTAATTTGCGCACCTAGACCTAAACGCCCACTGTTCAGAGAAGAAACTGATTCGATCGATGCCTATATCAGTCGTTTGAATCATTTGCCGAGCACGAGGGCTGGCCCGAAGATGACTGGGCAATAAACCTGTCTGCCTTGTTGACAGGTCGTGTGTTACACACAGTTTCCACCTTACCCAAAGGTGATCAGAGAGATTTTGACAAGGTGAAACAAGCAGTACTAAAGGCATATGATTGACTGAAGAAGTTTTAGGCGTAAGTTTCGCGAGGCGAGAATCGAACAGGTGAGACATACACACAGTTCGGTGTTAGACTGATCACTATTTCACAAAATGGTAGAACTTAGTGGAGTAACAGTGATTTTGAAGGTCTCAAGACACTGGTGATGAAAGAACAGATACTTGACTGTTGTGGGACGGGCCTCACAATCCACATCAAGGAAAGAGGTGCAACCACAATAGCTGAGGTACTTGAGACAGCAGAGACATACCGGGAAGCGAGGCGTGATTTGCCTGAACAAGAGGAAAGCTTGGAAGCATATTCAGAGGATAGCGGGCCAGCACATGACTCACGCAATGAGTCAGCAGTACACACCCGTAGGCCTACGGCGTCACGTGAGCAAACAAGGTGAAAACCAATAGCCACGTGGCTAGGAATGAGCGTACCTGTTTTCTGTGCAATAAGACAGGCACTTGGCTAGGGATTGTATATTTAAGTCACAGAAAGCTGCAGCAATGAGGATCAGGCCAAGAGAGAGGCGGGTAGAAAAAGATGAAGATGACAGTTTTTATTTTGTCTGGATTGTGCTGTGTGTTCACAGATTCAGGCGATAACATGGATGTGCAAAAAGGGCAGAGTGGGGACAATGTGGTTGATGTCATTAGAACTCGGGGTGCACTGGCGTAATGGTGAAGGAGTCCCTGGTTAAGAAGGACAATTCACAGAAAAACACAGAGGTGTAGACAAATAGATGGAACAGTAGCAGAGTTCAAAACGGCACTGGTGTTCATTGATACACCATTCTATAGTGGAAGTGTACAGGCTTTGGCTGTTCCGAAGCCGCCGTATGATTTGGTAATCGGAAACATCCCAAGACACGTGGGTACGGAGACCCAGACCGCGATTTCTGTGTCGAGTCAGAGAAAAGAAATCACGGGAGAGAAAGGCCCCGAGCGGTCACACACTTCAAACGCAATGGAGCGTGACCGGTGAGACTTACCCCACTCACTTACGAGCAAACAAAGGGCGATTACTCTCTTAGAAAGCTGTTCGGTTTTTGCTCATACAAGGCAGAAGAAACGTGTTAAGGAAGGGACAATAGGTTTTGATATAAAGGATGGGGTATTGTACCGAACTTTCTCTCACTTGAGTTCGGGGGAAAACAAAAAGACAGATCGTTTGTCCAACGAAGCGCAGAAAGGCGGTGATGACAGAAAAACATGTGACTCAGCCTCGGCCATCTCGTAAGAAGGCCTCACAAAAGGCATGACGCGAGAGTACTACTGGCCCGGTATCCCCTTTGGTGATATCAGGCGTTTCTGTGCGCATTGCAACACATGTCGCGCGGTACGACAACGTGGGTTAGTGAGTGAAGGAAAGTGACGGACCGTAAAGGGCCCAAAAAAAAATGGTCGGCGAGAAGTCAGGTAGTGGGGGCGTGTGTCTTTTGCAGTGTCGCGTATGCGTGACGTGGCTAGTTGCGGGCCACGTGTATGAAGAGAAAGGGAGAGAATTTCCGTAGAAACATAATGGTTTTAACGGCCACACGACTTAGCTGGTGGAGATCCAGATCTATGTGGATATTGCTTGGTAGTGTGTATGTATTGATTTTCTCTAATTTTTGTTGCAAGACAAATCTTGCGCGCGTTCACTGGTGTAAGTAGGCTTATGAGAGGCCGATATTAGCATTGGTTTCAATGGAAAATTATGAGAGTTTCATCTCCTTGAATTGTTTTAGCCAATGCAGGCATTATCTTCGAGTGGGGGAATTTGTCAAGGAGCGTGAAACCTCTCACAAAAGGCATTAGACGCTTGGAGACAAAGGGACATTGTAACGTGGTATACAAATAGGTAATTGACCAATTAACCAGGGTACCTTACCCACCGCACACGGGCCCAACTGTGTGAAGGAGGCCGAGTGGTCAGATGACAAACAACACCTAGAGAAGTTCGGACCTGCCGGTGGGGAAAGGGGGAAGGAATGTAACCACTACGACCTCGGCAACCCCCAAGTGAGCGCTAAATGCTCAGTCAGCTGAGTTCTTGTGTAAACATCAGTGAAGAGCAGATCTTGGATTTGTTTGGATGGTATTGCCGTGGGTCACTGTGTTGGTTCTATTGTCAGGCTGGTTGAATGCGTGTGGAGGTTGTAGCAGCCCTCCTTAAGATAAAATTTCTGTGTTAAGTAACCACCGAAGTCGGCGGGAATGTTCGATGTCCATCTGGGCTAAGATGTGTTTGCTAGTCAATTAGGTAGGGTGTGTGTAAATGCTGATGTGTGTGGAATGTCGCAAGTGGAGAATTCAGGGTACTTGTGAAACTAGGGTTGAGAAGCACGTGGACAAAGGCATGGCCCGAAGGGAATCCTTTGTTTCCCTCCCTATATAAACTGAGGAGAACAACGTGTCGGAGAACAACACCAGGAGAAGAGAGAGAGAAGGCTGAGGAGAGAGAGAGAGAGAGGAAGGATGAGCAGGACAGAGAAAGGTCGAGAGAAACGGTCTGGGAGATAGAAGAGACAGCTAAGTCTTAGGGTTGAAGACAAGCTGGAAGAGAAGGGAAAATAAGTTTGAAGCCCAGAGGTGGGTGAAGACAGACAAACGAATTTGAACCCAGAGGTGGTGAAGAAGACGAAGAAGAAGAGTTCGACGTCGAGATCCCAGAGACGACCACGAAGACCCAGTCCTGAAGCCTGGAGCCAGTCAACCAAGGGCATCACCATCAAGCAGTGCTGAAGAAGACTGAAGAGACTTTTTTCAAGAACTGTGGTGTGGTGTGAAAGCGTGGTTGTGTGTGTGAAAACCTGGGCCCGGTAAGAAGTCATTTTTATTATAACCCGGGATTAGGAAGTATTGATGTTTATGTTTTGATATTTCATTGTGTGTGATTGATTGTTCATGATTAATTATAAGTAGCATAGAAATGTATTTCTTGTGCTCATCGTGTTAGGAGAGAAACGAATGCGTGACATCCCATTCCCAGAGAGAGGCAAATGTTTGATGGCGCATGAGTGTGCATATGCGTGAGAGTGCAAAGATAACCTTGGTGTGTTAAGCCTGACTAATAATACATCAACTTAGTGCACTTAAGCAATACCATCACGATTTCCCCCGTCCTGGGCAGGCACAATCTGCTGCTCTCAGTATGAGATTTCCAGAGAGATCCGAACAAACGTATATATGTCCCTAGGTGATTATGTTTCCCAATTATTTCAGAACTGTAACCTGTCTCTGATGGTATTGCCGAGTTCCATGTTTGTTCATACCCTTCGTGTTGTCAGAGCAGGCTGAAATCATTTACACTTACGGGGATCTGAATAAAAAAAATAATCATCTGTTACTATCATCCTATGCCAAAGACTTGATAGATAGGAAATACGATTCCTATCTACACATTTTCACGGATGGTTCTGTTTTAGATTCTTCCGATGTTGGGCTTCCTTTGTAATACCACGCTCAGCATTAGAAAGAAATACCATATTACGAAAGGATGTTCTATATTTACAGCAGAGTTATTTGCCATTTTGAAAGCACTAGATTTTATACTTGACATGCCTGTTATACATAGACAAATACTTATACTATCGGACTCAAAATCAGCGCTTACGGCTCTACATTGTCAATCAAAATCTAGTCGTTCAGACTTGGTGTGCGAGATCTTATTTCTCATTCATCAGCTAATAACCCGGGTATCAATGTAACTTTGTTATGGGTCCCAGGACACTCCAGTTTACGTGGCAATGATTTAGCTGACTTTTATACAAAGGAAGCCGCAAGAAATAAATCTGATGTTTTGAATTGTGATATCCCTCTTTCTTCATCTGAAGCTATCCACATTCTGACAAGTTCAATCTGGAGCATAAGACAGAACCAGTACCTTGAAGATTCAGCTCGGAAGCACAGATGGGATATGACTAAACCAACAAGCAAATGTTGTAATCCTCCAGGGCCAATCCCAAATCGTAACCTTGTACATAGGCTGCGGGTTAATGGTTGGTTATGTAGGTATTTAAAACCGGCACCTGCTTGTGCATGTGGTCAGACTCTCGATATCCCTCATTTTTTTATTTGACTGTACTAGTACAAAAAATCACTTTCAGCCTCTTCATGATAAGATGAAGTCCTTCAAGCTTCCGCTGACTATGTCTAGTGTTTTCAATCCCAGTTATGAGAACGGTTGGAGTCTGGCAATGTTGGCTGTTTATCTTATTAAATCTCATCCACTTGGAAGATATTTTTAACTCTTCCACCGCCCCACCCCCTCGTCACTGCCTCCCTTCCCCCTAACAGGTGTGTGTGTGTGTGTGTGTGTGTGTGTGTGTGTGTGTGTGTGTGTGTGTGTGTGTGTGTTTCTCCAATTTGCAAATTTTTGAAATGTTAAAATCTTATTCTAGGCAAAAACCATATCAGTATGGTTCGGCGTCTAATTTGCACGTAGAGCAAGGCTTTTTCATTCCCCCCACCCACTCTCTTCCTCCCTCTTCTCCCCTTCCCCATACACACTCATAAGCTGTTCGACTCTTACGAGTAATATGTCAGCCAGTTCCATACTTTAATGATCCTTGATTACCATGTATTGGATATACATGTAATCACACAGAATTGGTGTTTCTGAATACCAGTATACCAGTATATATGGGCTCTTAGTGTGTGTGTGTGTGTGTGTGTGTGTGTGGTGTGTGTATGTGTGTGTGTGTGTGTGTGTGTGTGTGTGTGTGTGTGCGTGCATGTAGAAATTATCTCGTCTATAGCCATATTGCTTTGATGTTTGGACGTACGAACGAACGAACGAAGTTTAATGATGTTAGGCTGTAAAACCCATTAAGCAAATCGACGCGATGGACAACAACAAAACGCGACTCAATTTC
>CM031598.1:97672013-97677013 GCA_018398815.1 Conus ventricosus | reverse complement strand
GATCAGGGCGGTCATGTCTTTATGGGAAAGAGAGAGAGAGATGGCGAGGGCGATATCTTGAAGGGAAAGAGAAGAGCGAGGACGATGACGTCTTCTTCGGAATGGGAGAGGTGTGGGCGATCATGGTTCATCAGACAGAGAGAGGCAGGCCAGGGGCGGTGACATCTTGAGAGAGGGAAGAGAGGCTGAGGAGTTGCGGGTTGGGGGGGGGGGGGGGGGGGGGGGGGGGGGGGGGGGGGGGGGGGGGGGGGGGGGGGGGGGGGGGGGGAGGAGGGCCGTGTCTCCGAGGGGGGGGGGGGCGGGGCCCTTCCAATGGGGGGGGGGGGGAGAGCACCAGAGGACATCAGGGGGGGGGGGGGGGGAAAAAGGGGGGGGGTCACACAGCAAGGCCACGAAGGGAGAGAAGGGGGCAGGGGCCGGCCCGAGCCCAGAGGGTCACCCGGAGTGTTTGTGGGGGGGGGCTCTCATCCCTTGAGAAGTGATTTTGGTGCGAGGGCTATCCACTTTTCCGCAAACTACAGATGGTGATCAGACCCCCTGTCAACATGCAGACATCAATTACATCCTTAACAGGAAAAAAAAATTAAACACAAACACCCAACAAACGAACAAGCAGAAGAGAAAGAAAACAGAAAGCACCAAACGCTCCAAAGCATCATTTCCTCTGTGTATGTGTTTTGTGTGGATGTGTGCGCAGGACAAAAAAACGAGCAAGATGAGAAAGAGTAAAGATAAGTTTCACATTTCGGCACCAATGCACGCAGACTTACAAAGGGTCGTCAACCTGTGGCACATGATGTTCATTCATTTACTCCTTAAACATGTTGAGTTAAAAAAAAATTTTAAAAATTAGAAAGTTTCGTCCCCATCTATTATCCATTTTCCTGAACAGTAAACTATTCATACTATCACTATTATGTGGCGCGCGCGCGCGCGCACACACACACACACACACTTCTGTATGTTCGTGTTGGGGGGAGGGGAGAGGCAGGGAAGGGTTGGTGCGCGCGTACGTGTGTGTGTGTGTGTGTGTGTGTGTGTGTGTTGTGTGTGTGCGTGCTTTGCGTGCGTGCGTGCGTGCGGGTGCGTGCGTGCGTCCTGGTCATCACAGATGTCTCTCAGAAAAGGAAAAAAAAAAAAATCGTTGTTTCTTACCATATACATAAGTCTGTCTACGTGTGCACCTGCTTCACAACTATCCAGAGAGGATTCTTCGACAGGACGGTCACAAGCGACTGCTCGTAACTGCCGTGGGTTCTTTTAAGCGTGTCTGCTCTTTAATTTAATCGCTTTACGATCATCCGGAGAAAGAAAAAAAAACAACGACCCTCATGAAACACACACTCACACACACACACACACACACACAACACGCACACACGAAGCAGGGTAACCACTGAAGGTCGATGGTGGGGAATTAGAGGAAGTGGTGGTTCACGTATGACTTGACCAACAGACCTGGGGAGGACAGGGTGTGGGAGGGGGAGGAGGAGGGGAGGGTCTGCTCAATGGGTGGGTCGGTTGTGCGCGATGAGTGCTCGAAGAGTGTGACCCCAACCTCCACGAAGAATTTCTACCTATCAAGCATGTTTTACACATGGTGCACTACTCGGGAGAGGGAGGCGAAGGGGGGGGGGGGGGGGGGGGGGGGGGGGGGGGGGGGGGGGGGGGGGGGAAGTGGTAATGACGAATTTAGAACATAAAAAGAATGCACTCTGTTTCTGACCTTTGGTTTTAATACAAAATAATGTTTCGTTTGCATCAAAAGTTTAAGGCAATTACACGTGGGGAAAGAATTGAATAAAGAAACTGCTCTCTGCGCTTCCCCTTCCCCACTCTCTTTTACTGACTTCTGTTTCACTTTAGTGTCCTTTCTCCCCCCCCCCCCCCCCCCCCCCCCCCCCCCCCCCCCCCCCCCCCCCTTCCCTCTCCATCTCCTTCTCCTTCTCCCTTACGAATTGAAAGGTTAAGTACCTAGCCTGTCGCCGTCTGAACAGTGACTGTCAACGGTTCGCCGTGTCGGGCATGGCATAAATGAAGGCGGAGCCCATCCCTCTCCTTCCGCCGCCTTGACCCTTCCCCTGAACTGATCAGCCACCCATTTACTGCTGGGCAGACAGATAAACGTTTTCAGCCGAAAAAAAAATTGACCTCGCGAGCGAATCGAACTCGTGACTAATCCCCCACCATTACCCCCACTTCCCCCTTACTTCCCACCCATCCCCTTTACTCTCTCCTCTAACCACTGCTGCAAACTAATCCATGACTGGATGACCAACAAAACCCGACCAGGAACAAATCGGACTTAAGGCCTGGGGCCCAACTACTCCTGGCCGAACTAACCCGGGATGGGCCGACAAAACCCGACCAGGAAACAACCAACCAGACGTAGGTCTGGGGCCCAAACTACTCCTGGCCGAACTTTAAACCCGGAATGACCGACAAAAGCCGACCCGGAACAACCAACCAGACGTAGGTCTGGGGCCCAGAACAACACCTGGCCGAACTAAACCAACCCACAAACCACACCAGTCAGCAGCAAGCAGACTGGTGGGGTTCAACCCGCAAAGTCTGCAGGCCACGGTCGTAACGTTGCCCCTTTCACAGCCTTCAGCTCAACAGGGCGTAAATCTCCGCCGTCTGCCCTCTGACCGCTGCCGACAGCGGCGGAACGCGTCGCGTCCTTATCCCTGGCCACCCGGCCCTAAAGGGAAAAGCCGTTTTAAAACGAGGTGACCGAGGACGGAAAATGAAGTAAATTTTGAAAAGAAACAGTATTACTTCCGCCAGACGATACAGATGAACAGATCATAGGACAGAACACAACGCATTTCAACCAGTTGGGTCTTCTTCAGGCAAAATCAAGCAACATTTAGGACAATGAAAACGAACAACCACTTATCTTCTCAAATTCGGCGCAAAGTAGGTGTTGGATGTAAAACGTGCGCCGAATATGAGAAGGTATTACAGTGGTTGCTCGTTCTTCGTTTTCACCGTTTTATATGTTGCTTGTTTTTGCCTGAAGAAGACGCAAGAGGTCGAAATGCATTGTGTTCTGTCCTGAAATCTGTTTGTATCGTCTGGCGGAAAGAACCGTGTTTCGCTTGGCGTGGAAAGCGCCATGCAGCAGCAATCGATGGCCGGCAGCGTTGGCCAGCTGACTCCGATTTAGGGACAGCTTGTCCTGTAAACCTAGGAGAAATCAGACCACTGTAGGCGTAGAGGCGAGTTCCACGTCCTATCGGATATACGCCCTTAAAAAAGGGCACGGTGTCCCCACCACTGTGCTGGCCTGGGCTTCTGAAATTGCTTTTTGTGCGGACCTTCACGTGGTCGGTCAGTTCGTCTTTTAAACTGCGCAGCAGTCTGAACGCAACGTTTTGGATTCCCCGTGCCCCAGTTCTCTCTCGGTGAAGATGCACGAAGTGGGAGACGAGGGGGGGAAGGGGGAGCTAGGGGGAGTGAAGAAGAGGGGTGGGGATGAGTAGGGGAGGGGGGGATGTGGACGCAGGAGTTTAGCTTTAGTTCGTTATCACAACCAAGCCGACCACACAGTCTTTCAGGGCTGTCAATACACTTAAGAAAAACGGTCTTACCTAGGAAAAAAAAAAAAAGAATAAAAATTAAATAAACAAACAAACCAAAACCACAAGATATTTACGTCAGTTAATCCATTGCGGCTAAATTTATTGACATCCTAAAGGCGGATGAGACCGCACCGACGACACCAGCCTATCCGGCTTAATTCGTCCCCTCCCCATCCATCTCCACCCCCTCCCAGTTTACGAACAGAAAAAGAGTAACAAATTGATAGAGAGAAATGAAACTTACAGAATTTCCTAAAAATAAAAAAAATAAAAAACATACGGGCAAGCAGACACTTGCAGAATGGACAGGCAAGTGACCACTCTGGACTGCGTGTTCATCCTCACTGACCAGTCGCCAGATCAAATGAAAAGAGGTCGCTTACTATGTAAACTGTGACCACAACATGAATTAAAAAATAAAAAATAATTTTTTTTTTAAATGGCTGCTTGGAACGTTGACAGACGAACAAACAACAAAAACAGTAGACGAAAGAAAATAACAATAATAATGATAATAATAAACACAATAATAAAAACAATAATAATAATAATAATGATAATAATACACAAATGCAGCTAACAGGAAACAACAGTAAGGAAAAATCAATAACAACAGAACTTCAGAAGGCCGGACGACAATTCGTACTGAAAGAGACACCCCCCACCTCCGCCCCCTCCGACATCCCCTAGGGAGCAGCGGAGGCGCCAAAAGAAGGGGCAGGGGCGGGGAGGAGGAAGCGGGAGTATCGTCACCATGCACGGTGCACTTACAGCCGACGTCTGCACATATGAGCCCCACCATACCCCTCCCACCCCCTCAGTTCAGGACGAGCCACCCACTCAAGGTTTGTGAAAGACGTGCGTTGTGTACATGTCTTACGCTATCCACCTGCCCTAAATGATTGGCACGAGAGGAGCGAGCCACCGTCATTGAACTACGATATAGCACTGTGCTTGCCAGCGCCTCCCAGCACGGAGAGCGCCTTTTAAGGGACAGGGTTATCCCGATAAGACAGCCGACAGACGTGTGTTGCCCAATACTGTTCGGGGGGGGGGGGGGGGGGGGTAAACTGTACACACACCACACACACACCACACCATACACACACACACAAACGCGCGCGAGCGCGCACCAATGGTAAGTAGAATCCAGTGTACAGATCGGATCAACCATGAAAATCACAAGCAAGATCTATTTACAAATCCAAAGAATACGACTGTGCTATATCCGACAGTCGACAACTCTCATTGTCCAACCGAACTGACAATCTAACAAAGCCAGACTGTAAAGGGTTCATGAGAGAGAGAGAGAGAGAGAGAGAGAGAGAGAGAGAGAGAGAATCACAGGGGTGAAAGACAAGAGGAAGTGGTGCGGATGGGGGAGAGGCGGGGGGTGGGGGGCACAGCACAGAG
>CM031598.1:97624974-97671013 GCA_018398815.1 Conus ventricosus | reverse complement strand
TAAAAGCAGCAGAGGTATGCAATTTCAACAATGCTTGCTCACGCCCAGCCAATCAAGAAGGGCCGTATCAGGGCTGGGCTAGAGAGTTGCCCCTATGCAAAGGGGGGTACACCTTAAAAACTGTCACAGTAGCAAGGCAAAAGCCCAGACTACAACCCGATTAAAATATTTTTAAAAAATAAAATAGAAAGAAGAAAACAGTGTCACGTCACTTGTCATGACCCAGTCTGGGAAGAACCAAGAAAGCATGGGAACTGCCCATACTAAAATTGGGAACAACATAAAAGCGGCGATGGTATGGAGTTCTTCCACCGACTGAACTGGTAATAACAAAAGCTGCAGCAGCATTGGACTTGTCCAAACGCCAATTGGGAAAAAACATAAAAAGCTGCAGTTGCAAGTGTGGGGTGCGGGGGTAGGGTGGGATGGGGTGGGGCTCGTCTCGACTTAAACTGGAAGAACATTTAAAGAAGCCGCAGTGGCACGGGACTTGATCCAACTCAAGCTGGCAATGTGTTCTTGTCTGCTCTGTGTGCCCCGTGTCGGCACTTCAGCTGGGCAATTTGGTGTCATTAAGTAGCATTCTCTTGGAGTTATGACCACGTAATGGGAGCAAGAGTTGCCCTACTTGTTGATTAATTTGTTGTCAACTATTCCCCGCCTCATTTAGGATTCCCTTTTAAAACTTGGCAGTTAACAGTTTAAAGAAGCCACAGAAACACAGAACTTGTCCTGACTAAACCTGGCGATAACGTAAACACCGGAGCTGTTCATACCAGGACTGGGGAATAAAGTGGTCTGCAGTGGCAAAGACAGTATCTCCGACTAAACCTGGGTAGAAATTACTTACTGGCGACAAAAACATGGGTGGACATGCAAGAGTTTGGAAATGAGTCACATCCATACACAACTGCTGTTGTGGTCCCACAGGCAGGGGAAAAAAAAAAGATTTCCAAGACCATAACACCCAAGATAAACAGTCCCTATATGTATACATGATCACTGCAATTATGTATGTTTGTATGTAAACATGGTGATCCCATTGTTGAATGTTCTATGTTTCAAGCATCAAAACAATCATAAATAACAATTTACAATTAACAAATCTTTAAAAAAAAAAATATAAAAAGTCAAAAGCAAATGCAGGACACTCAACAATCGATCAGTCATGCTCAAGAAGAGCAAACAGCACATCACACAAGCCATGTCAGGTATAAAAATGATACTGGTATGGACATATAAATGCCGTCAACAAACCACAGAATCAACAAGAGAGAAACAAGCGGAGGAACAGGATCACGTGGCTCTAGTTTGCAGGGCTCCTTGCATTCTGTGGTTCGTCACTGTCAGGGAGGGGACAGGTGTGTTGGGGTGTGTGTGTGGTGTGGGGGGGGGGGGGGGGGGGGGGTGGGGGGGGGGGGTGAAATGAGGAGGGCTGGGGGTGAGGGAAGGGACTGTAGGCGATACAGAGTGGAATGATCACAACAACTTGAAAGCTAGTCCACCGATTCATCCTCCGCAACTCACAGAACATGTCCAGGCATGTACATCCTTCGCACACGCTCCGCACCCACAACCAGGTGTGTTTACATCAGAGTCTGTCTGCTCTCACTCCCCCCCCCCCCCCCCCCCCCCCCCCCCCCC
The DNA here is from genome assembly GCA_018398815.1 of Conus ventricosus. Classification (NCBI taxonomy): domain Eukaryota; kingdom Metazoa; phylum Mollusca; class Gastropoda; order Neogastropoda; family Conidae; genus Conus; species Conus ventricosus. The sequence continues at coordinate 97,669,369 of CM031598.1, read as the reverse complement.
CCCCCCCCCCCCCCCCCCCCCCCCCCCCACCCCCCCCACCCCCCCCCCCCCCCCCTCTCTCTCCGGTCACGCTCACACCTCCAGAAAATAATGAAAGTTTAAGATATGGGATAAAAATCAGCCACAACCATCTGCTTCCCCTTCCAGTCAACGCAGATCACTTGTTTGCAGATCATCCCTCGCACACATACAAAGCTGAAACTGGTGGCAGTCTGGCAAAAATTCAGCATCCGCGGTTTCTGGCATTGTCACATTATACCACTGTGACCTTCAAATTAACCCCCCAGACTGCCCCCTCCCTCTCTCCTGCTCATACAGGGGTAAATCACACAGACAAATGAATTTTGATAAAATGTGTGAGTCCCAGTGACTGACAGCAATATATGCCAAGATTGTTGATATTGAACACTCCCTTTTCAAAAGCTTTTTTACACTTTTAAATTATACACAAAAAAAGAGCGATTTTTTTTAGACCACTACAGTAAATAAACAAAAATTTGTAAGAAATAACTGGAGTTAATCATAACTTGGAACCTGACAACAGCCGGTGCCACACAATGAAATCCACAGCACATACGGCAATGCTGAGATCCTTCCAATGCTCTTTCAATGGTATCACGGACAGTAGAGATCCTACAGCACTTAAGTCAAAAACGTTTTAAAAACCCCTTCCACAGTTTAAAAAAAAAAAAAAAAAACTCTTCTGTTAAAAACCACAAAGGATGACAAGAAAATCAAAATCAACCTGAATGTTCCCTTGTATCTTTTAGAGTATTTTTAACATTTACTATGACTGAACTGACCTTGATTTTTTTTTTTTTTTTTCATGGAAAGCTGCTTTCATAAAACATAGGGGTACAAAAGGTAATATTTTCCATGAACTACCACGATCAGGAATGACTGGAGTCAAACTTCTGATTCCTCCGCTCCACGCCCCTGCCTATTTTATCACAAGCATGTATTCACTTTTCTCATAACCACAGCCTTTTTTTTTTTTTAAGCTATAACAATTTTCTGTGCTTGCACTGTTGGGAGAAGGTGGGGGTGGGAAAGGCAATGGGGAAGGAAGGGAGGGGTGAGAAAGGCAATGGGGAAGGAAGGGAGGGGTGAGAAAGGCAATGGGGAAGGAAGGGAGGGGTGAGAAACACTGGAGGGGATGTATTCAAAAGGTGTACTTCTTCTTCCTCTCAACTGACCGAGATTAGTGAGAAAGCAACCCTCCTATTAAAAAAGAAAAAAAAAAAAATTCAACAAAATTGTTGATTGTGTCTCTTTCCACCAACCTTCACCCCTCTCCAAAATTTCCCTTTTTTGTGGCAGATCTGCTATGACCAAAAAAGAGAGAAAAAAAATCTGTTAAATCACACAAGAATGACATCTAAAAAATCATGAATTAACTGTAGGATAAACACACTCTCTCTCTCTTTCTCTCTCTCTCTCTCACACACACACACACACACACAACACACACACACACACACACAGACACACACGCACACACACACACACACAGACACACACACACACACACACACACACACACACAGACACACACACACACACACACACACACACACACACCCTTCCCTTGCCAGGTGGTGTGACGCCCTGGGGAAAGAAGATGATTTTGAATCACAAACTATCTACCAGACGCAAAAGAAACTAAAAAATAACATGACCATATTTCTGTTTCATCACCATCGTTACTGGGTTCTTTCAGAACTTATACATGCAAACAATTCTAATATAAAGGAATAGAGAAATACAAGCAATTCTAATATAAAGGTATAGAGAAATAAACAAACAATAGAGAAATAAACAAACAAACAGATAATTTCATTTGAGTTTTATAGTATGTCCCCTTGACCACAGCTCAGGACTCCACTTGAGGGAGAGAACATGGCCATCATTCAAACGTCAGAACTCCAAACAATTTCAACACCAAGAAGGCCCCCTTTGTAACACAGATACAGAGCAATTCTCTATCTACAATACTTATAACAACAATATCAATAATAATAATTCTTTTTTTTTTTTTTTAAATTTTAAATCAAACTTAAAACATTTTTTGCTCAAGGATCAGAGTGGGAATGGAACCGAGAGATAGTAGGGGGAAAAAAAGGGATCTATTCTTCTTGAAGAAGTCAATGCTCTCAAAACACAAATTTCTGATTTCTGCCACTACTTATGCCACTTGGGACTTTTCTCAAACAGAATTCAGGAAACAAACCTTCCTGAACCTCACACCATAACCAAAGCGGTGGGCTGGTAAAGAAACAGACAACTCTTGCTACAACGGTCTCAACACTGCCAGGTCCTAGTCTTACTGCCACCCTCCCCTCTCACCAGACCTACCATCCTGTGGACCCAGAGTGAAGTGATGACCAGGGTGTCAGCCTTTCATCTGAGACAACAGAGAGGTCTGGCGCCATGCCTTACACAGGTAAAAGAACTCCGGCAACATTTGGTATGATACTATGAAAGTAGTCCAAGCTGACTTGACCATGAATGCGCACAGGCAGCTGGGAAATTTGGAAAGAAGAAGGAAGTGGGTGTGGGGGGAAGACGGGTAGGTGTAAAACAAGCAGATGGAAGGAGTGAAGGGGTCGGCTCACAAGAAAATTTATGTATTTATATATATATATATATATACCATCGTTATGCCGCCATGGCACAAGCCCCCGTCTAGCAATGAGAACAACTGACATCATACATCTAATTTGGCAGTACTGATTTTGAAAGATATGGATGCTGGGTCTACCCTAAAGGTTACTGTATGTTCAAGACATGGTGTGGTGATGCTTTTCTATCCAAATGATGTACCCAGTGGTTTATGACTTTGAAAGGTACAGGCAATAGCCTTCTGCAGAAGTAACACTGTTTCCTTTCATTTAATTTATCATTTCAATACTTTGATTATTGATGTGTCTTTAAATTTCTATGAGTATACTACTGTAGGTTTGTGTTTGGCTGTTGGTTTTAAAACTCAGAATCAGACGTAATCATTTGTCACATTAAAGATAAACAATTCAAACTGTAAATGAATAACTTCTTTAAATGTTGTTTAATGTAACTTGACAACCAACGGAATAATCATGATCAGTCTTAATTACATATCCAGTCCCAAGATCAGTGAGAAGTCCATTCCTCATCCAGTGTTGCAGATCTCTTCAACCACTGGAACTCGGTCAAACCCAGACCTCGTGAACATTCCAGCCAATTTTTCACACCCTATCCCAACAAAGAAAACTGATTTTCCTACTGCTCATGAAGATAAACAAGGGTTAACCCACAGCAACCTGTTTGACCAAGCTGCTTTGACACGATTCCCCCCCATCCCCCCACCTGCGTGAAAATGGGTAAATGATAGATGGCAGTACTGTATCACCTGCACCAATAAGTCTGAACGAGTGACGGGGACTCAGTGGGACCCAAAACTCAATGGTCATATAGTCTCGCTGAGCAATGCGAGGCAGCAGGTTGACTTAGGCCTCAACAGGAGAAGGAACTATGATGGGCACAACAGGCACATGACCACGTGTGCAACAGCAATAAACTCTACCTTCAGTGAAGTTTGCTTTTATGTAACAAAACTTTTACGCTTTCATACCGTACCCCTGTACTTCTTCTTATTGACATGCTGAGACTCTTGTGTTCTTTCTTTTCAATCTTTCAACGAATGTCACAAGATAAGTGATTGCTCATTCTTCATTTTCATTGTCCCGAGTGCTGTTCCTCTTGCCTGAAGAAGACCTAAGAGGTTGAAACACGTCGTGTTTTGTCTTGCGATTCATTCGTTCATGTTTGGCGGATTTATTACATATACTTTTTAAGGTTCAATCTGTGATCGTGATTAACCATTAAGGCAACATATTTCCACGTCTGACCCTGTAAGAGATGATAATCTACTGGCAGACAGAAGCCTGAATAATTTCTCAAACTTCTTTCCACTGGTCGAATATCTTCTTTTCCTGGGTAAATGTGGATATCACCACTTCTCTTAATCGTAATCTAAGTGATCTGGAACACAATAATATTATGATCACATGACCAAAACAAAAGATTCCCACAACTCAGCTCTTGTACCACATCCATCAATCCTGGCAAAAAGTGTAGGCACAGAATACCTAAAATTATTCACCGCATCACAATCTATCTTTTACTATTTGTTTTCAATCGAAATGATCCACTGAAATTAAATCAAAATTCTATTCATGATGATTTGGTCTTGAAATTACCACACAAAAATGTGTGGACACTGAATGAAATTACACTGAACTGGCTTAAAAACAAACTTAACAACTGGACACTGTTTTTCATACAGTATGAGAGAGAGAGAGAGAGACAAACATCAAAAAGTGAAAGGAAAAAACAAAAAGACAAAAAAAAGGTAATGATGCCCTCTATACAGTGGCTACAGAACATCGGAAAAGAAATATCTCAAGGATTTTTCTGTGTGCCTCATATGTAACTAACAGTAACACACAATGTTAAGGCATCAGCCGGAGTCTTCAGTTGAACATCGCACATACACTGTGTATACGCCAACACAATAATCCTATCCCGTATTTCTAATCCTCTTCCCTCCCCTCTCCACACACAAACACACACACACATTGTCTTTTCTCTCTCTCTCTCTCTCTGTCTCTGTCTCTCTCTCTCACACACACACACACACACACACACACACACACACTGAAAGTGGTAGAGGAGTATAAACAGTCGGCCTCCTTCACTCATAGTTCTTTCATGATTCTAAACACATACAGTGACCAACTCATACACAGCCACTAAATGCAGATTCTCATGATTAGAATGAAACATTTATCAACAAACTGTAATACAAGTAACCCAAAGTGCATTAATTTGTGCACACAATACATAATTTAATCTGCCTAATTTCCCCGCTCATATAAAAAATAAAAAAAACAAGCCAAAAAACTTTCTATAACAAAAATTCAGTCATTAAGAATTCACATGAAAATTTTCAAATCACCCCAACTTGAAACTTCGGAAGCATTCAGAGGTTGATGATTACTTTCAGTATGAAAATAGATTTATGCACAGAGTGTGTAAGTAAACACCGGTGGATCAATCGAGTGTGCATGTAAAGATTGAAAAAATACATGTTCTTGAAAAGAATGCCTACATTAGTACACATACACTATTGCACTTACACCATTACCTGTGAGAACAGCCCACATATTTCACTGGGCAGACAAGCATGTTCTACTACGGCTTTCAAGTTCTAAAAACCTTGAAAATAAAGGTGGCAACTTCAAATAAATTTGAACGTATTTGTCATTGTCTTTACACACACACACACACATACATACAGAAGACACACACACACACACACACACACACACACACACACACACACACAAGATACACACACACACACAGGATACACACACACACAAGCACAAAAGTATAAGGCATATATTTTCAACTTATGAGCACAATGTCACACAAATATAAAGTTTTAGTGATGGGGCAGTTTTCAAAATAATTATCATGTAACGGATTAACTGTGTTTTTACATGATTGCCTCTAGTTACTTCCCTTGCTGTCCTTAAAGTCTTTTGTGGCTGATGAGGCTTCAAGTTCATACGCGCTTCCCCATCACTACACTTCCACCCAGACATAAAGCTGCACAACGGCAGCATCTGTGCCGTCATTTCACTCCCACCTCTTGTCAATCCCACCTACTGTGACCTCCATCCCCCACAGGGCTCGCATACCACAAATCCCACCTACTGTGAATCCCACTTGATACGAATCGCACAGATCTACATTCCACCTACGCATCCCACCAACTGTTCAATTCCCTAGCTGAAACGCCCACTTGCCAGGAATCCACCTACTATATATATTTCACCTACTTGGACTCCTACGTACTGTGAATTCCCTTACTATCAAACCCACCCGATGTGTGGATCTTATCATAATGTATCCCCAGTGAACTCCACCTTCTGTGATAGCCTCGCTTACGTATCAATACTGTCCAAGGGTCCGACCACGGATTTTCCAATTTCGTTCTGCCTCAGTACAGAATAACCTGTACTCAAAAATGAAGTAACGATATAAACTACTGCTGACTAGACTGCATGCAAAATGACTGGTCAGTAATCAACAGGGACTTGGGGGGTAGGGGGGGGGTGGCCCAAAACGAAAATAAGACTCCTTAATAAGATGCCGGGTGGTTGCCTTGAAGCAATGAAAATCAAAAGGATTCCTAAGCTCACTGCACACAGCGAGAAATGCATGCAAAGTGTATGAATGTTTTGTGAACATGTGGTTGGACAAAGTCAAATCCTCTGTCACTTTTGCTGTCATAAAATTAAAATTGTATGATACAACAAACAGAAAATATCTGAAGCGTGAACGTTTGTAAACATTTTTTCGTTTTTAAAAAAATCTCACTGTTTGGCAAGCACATTTTGCTGCAGAAATGTTTGTGCTGCAATCAGACTTAAAACTTTGGAAAATCCGAGGACCTAAATCACATGAATGTGATTGACAGTGAGCCACCAACAGCTGATGACAGACTTCTTGCTGGCGTTTTGTTCCATGCCCAATCCTGAAACAACGGTGTTCTCCAAGGGATCCTGTGGACATCGTTCTACCTCTTACAGCTCCTTCATCAACACTCAAACTAGGACCATGGTCATGAGAGAGAACAAAACTGAACTCCACCACAAGCTCTCTGCGCTAATACCTCAATATCGCTTGATTACTTCATTTCCCCCACCCACCAATTCTAAAACCACACTGCATGAAGGCGCCCCAACTTTCCCCCCCCCCCCCCCCCCCCCCCCCCCCCATTCCAGATCCCCCGCCCAACCCTTTCCATCAAAAGATAATGAAATCATGCAGTGAAGGGGAAGGGTGTTGTGCATAATTCTGTTTAAAACACAAACCAAAGAGAACAAAAAGGGCATGTATGGAGCAGAGCAACACCCCCACACTCTTTCCTTTCAAAGACAAACACATCATGCATCCACACAGAACCAACCAACCATAAGACAAGGGCCATGGAGTGACAAAAAAAAAAAAAAAAAAAAAAAAAAAAAAAAAAAAAAAAAAAAAAGAGAGAAAATAAGTTCCGGCCCAGAGCGCCCGGGGCACTCTACTCGGCCTTGTGTCTCCCTCCACAGAGCCCACAGGCAGTGCCACATCGGTGGCAGGCATATAGAGGCATGTAGCACCATAAGCACGGGATAAAGAAGGACAATATCGTCAGCGCCGTCCACTTTTTACAGTTCGAATCGTCCGTGTAGTCACACTCACACGGGTGCCTGTAGGCACCATCTGCGTCCGCCATGCAGTGGTAGATCAGGCCACTGGTGCAGGCCACGCACGTGGCGTACTCGATGCACTTCACCACCTTGTCCGGCGCCGAGTCACAACTGCCGCGCTGGTTCTCATCGATGTTGAACATGACGCGGCAGTACTCGCACTGAGCGCGCTGCGACACCAAGCGTCGGACTGCCCGCTCTTGTGTTTCGAAGGCTTTGTTTTCTGGGGGAGGGGCAAGGGCGGGTGGGGCTGGTTGACCGACGTCTTCCTCATGGAGGTGGACTCACGCTTGGCGGGGGGCTTATGTATAGGCTCCAGGTTGGGGTAGCTGTATTCGTGGGGGGCTCCCGCCTTGTTCTTGTCGAATATAACATACGGTTCGTCTTTGTAACCACCGTCCCCGTCCAGTAAGGCGGTGCTTGATTTACCACTGGTGCGATCGTCACACCTGACCCACACTTCATCCCCTACACCATGCCAGCTCTCCAAACTGTCCGACTTGCTCTTGTCACTGGTGGGGGACCCTCCACACCCTTCTTTGTCCTTGTCCGTGTCGCGACTCACCGACGCCTGGCTGCTCTTGGGCTTCTGCCGTGCTGACATGTAGTGCACCCGATGGAGATGGTGGTGGTTGGCGTGGGGGTGGGAGAAGAGGAAAGGGTCCTGAGAGCCTGGAGGCAAAGAGGTGGAAGGGGAGTGGGGGGAGGGGCTGCTGGTGGTGGTGGAGGTGGTGGAGGTGGACTGAGATGAGCTGTTCTTCCGCAACGTTAGGTCCACCACCTGGAACCGCAGGCCACACAGTTAACACACGTCAAAACCACATAACGCAGCTGGTGTGTGCGTGTGCGTGTGTGTGTGTGTGTGTGTGTGTGTGCGTGTGTGTGCATGTGTGCGAGTGTGTGCATGTGTATATGCATGCACATGCAACAATTGCAAGAGTCTTGTGTGTGTAAATGAAAAAAGGAAAAAAAAATTACGGGATCACCGACTTCAGACAAAAATGTTTATTACCAGGAGTGGAAAAGATAAGATTGTTGGACTGCCTGTCTGGAGAAGGAAAAAACAAAACAAATAAACACAAAAAAAGCAACACCTATCAATTAAGTTCAAATACAAACAGTGAATACATGCACACACACCAGATCACATACGCACTGGAATGGCCTCACGCCACGCATGCATGAGAGAGAAAACATCAATACGCCCCAGACATCAAGAAAGCAAGCTGAGCTTTCAATATATGGGGAGCTGGGAGAAGGCAGAGGAGTGGAGAGAGGAGGTCCCTGGACAGAGAAGAACAGCTTGCACATTCAACATGAACCGGCTTGACCAGTATTCATTTTACTGCTGTAACAACAACAAAAACAACGCACACACACAAACAAACAAAATGCACGCACAGAAATAGTGGCTGAGGACTGACAAAGCGAACAAGTATTCTCCACCTTCTCAGGGGAAAGCTCCTGTCTGGATCAAAATGGAGTTGAATAGTGCATATGGCGTATGGTATGCATTTTCCTTTTCTTACAGTAATGCAAACTTTCTTTGCAATTAAAAAAATAAATAAATAAATAAATTCTGACCATTCTCCATTTCTATTAGACATGTTACCGGAAGCAACTCCAGCCTCCCGCTCCCCGTTCCCCCAATACTGGCAGCAGATAGGTAGCCATAGGGAAGGCACTGGTGATGATGGGAGCTAATGCATGACCATGCATAAATATACTGTTGTATGCACGTAAAGGGAATGCAATGGCTAGCAAATCTACCCTGTTGAACAGGAGGGTCAGACAAATTTAGATTGTGCTCCACACTTCCACCACCAATTCAAACCCTGAGCTCAAATCCGTCTCCCTTACATTGGAAAGTCAAGTATCTTGCCCACCAAGCTGTCAGATTACAGTCAACGAGTCTTTCTGAACCACAAAGTGTCTCTCACCTGAAAAATGCGTTCACTTTCTGTTCCTGCAAAACACAAAACAATCGTCATTATGTTTCATGACACATGGAATCTATAAGCTATGAACATTTACATTTTTAAGGATTGCAAGTCCCTGTAATTTTCAGTCATTTTCGTAGAGAAAGTGTGGCGAGTTTAACGACCACAGTAGCAATATCAATACTGTTAAAACTGCATAAAAGACAAAGAAATACATTTAATCAGTTAATAAGACGATCTTGAAAACTGTAACAGATGACTCAAAAAACAAGGAGGAAAGGGAGAGAAGGAAGAAAGTAAGAATATAATAGGAATCTCTAAATCCCTTAAAGATTTTCTTTACTAGCTTCTGGAAGCAAATTATTAGGACCTTTTACAGTTTTCAGATAAATGAAAATCATTGTCCTAACAATGTTCAAACTGAACCCAAGTCTTAACAGCAGAAAATATTTTTTATACATCTGACCGTGAGTACTTCATTTTGCATAACTAAATGCTACATCATCAACTGTGTTCTGTTAACAACTGATAAACCTATCTGCTCAATCAATTATGATATCTGAACAGAGACCACACATACTATACTTTCTTACACAACTTTGTCACTTTGCCTCCCCATTTTCTCACCCTCTTTCTGTCCTTTTCAAACTTTTTACTCCTTTTGTCCCCAGTTACTCTCTATTAATCTGACTCTGACTGACTAGAGCTTGTCTTTTCTGAAAGTGATTTATCTGTTTATAGTCTGCAGAAACACAGTATACGACATTCGTCTCTCTGAGGTTGTTCTCTTATACAACCAGCAGAACAACAGGAGGATGGTATGTATAGTGGTTAAAGCTCTGACACATGGTTCCAGGCAAGGCAAAAACAGTGGTATCTTTGTGAAAGGAACTGTTAAAACCACCCCTGAGTGTGGTCCCTTTCTGGGGGAATGCATGGAATTGAAAGAAGTGTCCAGCTTCAATGAAATTTTAATGTTTCCATCAGGTTATCCATGAGAAAAGGCGTGTTTCTTTTTTACCCTATGATTTCCCATTTCAAAGTTTTCTTTCTTGTTGTATCAATACACTTGTTTACAAACAAACAAACAAACAAACAAAAAGAATGAAATGTGTATGTGTGTGTGTGTGTGTGTGTGTGTGTGTGTGTGTGTGTGTGTGTGTGTGTACAGACAGACAGACAAACAGATAGACATAATATGCACATTCAGAATTTTCAAAAAAGTTCCATGCATCAGCAGTGCGCTGTCTTAATTCCAGGGACAGCACCCAAAGTGTTACCTACTACCATAAATCTTGTTGTGAAAACAGTAACAATGCATGTTACCACAGCACCATAGCATGCAGTAAAATGCAATACAATGCACAAGTGTGCCAGTACACCACACATTAGAACATCAACAGACCCAGACACACTGTATCAAACACTAGAACACTAAAATCAGGAAGAATTTGTCCATTTGTGAGAGAACATACAGACGATGCATAGTGTGTAAGAGACTGGTTGTAAAAAATAAAAAAATAGAAAAGAAGAAGAGGAAGGTAAAAAAAACAACAACCCATTCCTAGAGTGGAATTTGTTTTGGTTTTTTGGTCTGCTCTTTGGGGGTTTTTTTGCAGATGAAGAGGACAGTGTGAAGCACCAAAAAATGAAGACGTGGATTTCGACCTTAGGAGGTTAAAGAAAGGAAAAAAAGTCACTGCCTTATGTGCATCACTGATCCACACAACTGATGCAACAACAACAACAACAAAAAGCAATGCATGTCAAATCATCCAGCACATAGCAGACCTGACCAGCCTGTGGGTGTGGTGTTTGTCTCTAATTCCAAGGTCTAGGTTTCGATTCCCCACTCGCGATGGCCATCAGAGGGACTGGGATCTGATTTTCCCTTCAGAAGTAACACCAATGCAGACCCAAATCCTTCTCAAGTCCTTCAAAAGGATGAGACTTCAAGCTATGGTCCTGTGACTGAATAGCAAGCGCGTCCAACCAAGCTTGCATGCATGTTAAACCCCCTGAAACACCTGACACACCGGTGTCATGTTTCGTCATCTTTCCCAAGCACGGAATGGAGTTACTCAAATGCTGGGACTGAAAAAGACTGCTTGAGCAAAAAAGTTCACTGATGGGGATCACTGGAGATCTGGAAAGACAGAGAGAGATACGGATTGCTCCGTATCATCTGGGTCAAGTTCGGTAGCCAGTGAATAGTGAGTGAGGTGTGTGTGCGAGGGGGTATAAAATGTATGGCTTCATGAGAACAAGGGTCCAATACATGCAGCAGCTGATGCTTGCTGAACATCATTTTAGCTTCATTCTACCATATGTCAGCAGCCCCTCCCCCCAATCTGCATCTTTTCATAAAATCTTTAAATTACATAACTTTTTTTTATAACCACATTCACAATAACAGATTTCTGAAAAACATGTGAATCCGGCAGAAATACATCACAGTTTCCTTATCAATGACTTTAAGAACACTGAAACGTTCCATCAATTCCATGCTGTTTGTTGTTCATTAAAAAAAAAACCCACTACTTTTCACTTTGATTCCCCATCTCCATCCCCTTCCCCCAAATTCATTTCTCCTCCTCTTCCTCCTCCTCATTCCCATTCCAGCGGTTCCATACCTTCGCTGAGCTCTGCTACCGCATGTCGAATCCCATGGTCAAAGGCTTTGGCATCGTCTGACCTTTCGAAAGTAAGACCATACCTCTTCTCATCTGTGTTCCAGTGATGGAATTTGGGGTTGGCCCGAGTATATAAAATATCCTTTTTTAACACACAGTTCAGCACCACCTGAAAAAGAAAAGAAAAAAAAAGAACTTCCTGTGAAAGAATCATCAAATTAATCTTACTTCATGCTGGTTCATGAATCCGAGATGTTGGCAACTGCACAAATGATAAAATAACTGGAAAGTTTAAAAGAAAAAAGAAAAAAGAAAGAAAAGGAGAGAGAGAATAACAGAAAATCTTCAAGGGGGAAAAAGAGAATCAAAGAAAATAATATCATGGATGTAGGAATATCAACTCCTTCCCCCATACACGCTGGCATCCATACATTCCTACTCCCCTCCGTTCCCATCCCCATCCAACCCTGCACTCCAATCTCCAATTCCTCCCAACTTCCTTCCCCCACCAACTCCTTCCCCCACCTTACACACACACACACACACACACACACACACACACACACACACACACAATCCTACTCCCCCCACCCATCCACCCCTGCACTCCCACCCCCACCCCACTCCCAACGCACACACAACACACACACACACACACACACACACACACACACACACACACACACACACTATGACTAATAGACAAACCCTCATATATTCACAAATGAACCAGGCTTACAGGACAAAATGGCATAAAAGTGTTAAGAATTTAACAAGTGAACTGATTTAAGAATAAGTGTTTCCTATGCCCTTGATTTAGCCTTCCATGTGCTGAATGACAGCCTGGTGGTAAAACTTCAAAAGTGATTGGCGAAAAAGACATGGCTGTCATCACATGAAATGAGTTTTACCTTTCAAACAACTTGTTTCTTACACAGTTCTTGCACCCACAACTTTACAGCGCATGTTCGCCCACATCACTGAACACACACTTGCTTTGCACACCAAGACTTCCATACCAGCATATGAATGAAAAGTGAGTAAGAATTTAATACAACAGCGATATTAACTTGGTAAAATCTTTGGTTGGATGCCCATATTTCTTGATTTCTGCAGGCCAAAGACTTTATAATGACATTTTCATGTCTCTTACCTACATTTTTAACAAAAACTACATACTTTTTTGTCTAAAATTGTACTTTCAAATTTGTGTTCATCTACCTTTTCAACAGCTTAATCGTCAAACATACCATCTGGTATGGGTGATGGGTTTTTACAGAAATCGGGTACCAATTCTGTTTTCAAATCAAAACAATTTTTCTTTGCGCCATAACTTTTTAATTTCATCAACATAGACAGCGTCAGAGTTGAAAAAGTCTTCAATGGCAGAACTGTCTGAACATATTCATGACAGGAATTTTGTCTGTTCCTCCACAGTTATTGGAAAATAAAGTAAAGAGATCAAGAGAAAGCACTGTACCCTGAGGTGCAGCAATATAAGCAGGGTGTTGAAGGGAAACTGCAGATTGGAAATGGACAGTGGTGGATTCTATTAAAAGGTTGGGCTCTACATAAGGAGTATTACTGTAAGTTTCTCCTTGAAAGGAACTTTTATACTGTCTGTAGTACACACAACTATTTTGCAAAACTTCCCACGACGACCACTTGTAATTATCCTGTAACGATTCTTGAGTATTCCTACAAAGTGCGTCACAATGAATAATAATAAAATACCTGCTTTCTGTTAGCATCTGCTTAAAAATTTCTACCAAAGTGGAATGCAAAATGATTATGACATGTAACAGAAACCTATAAACTTGAGCTAAGTATTTTTCTTCACATGTTGGCAACTCTAAGTTAGACCAAAATCAAACCATTCTACAGATGATCCAAACAGAGGTCAGATACAATACCAGTATCTCCATAAATTAACTCAGCCAGACTATTTTCATTTAATCTGAATAAATCACAAATAAAACCACATGCGAACCATTCTTTTTAGCACAGCTTGTATACTTTTTTTTCCCATTTTCTCTTCACCACTGCATAAGACTATGCATGGTTGGCTGGTTTTGAATTTTTTTTTTTTCATCATTCATTCATTATGCCCATCGCTCCCGGTGGAGCATAGGCCATCGACGACCCTTCGCCATCGCACTCTGTTCTGGGCTGTTCTGGTCATTCCAGTCCAGTTGGTCCCTTGTTTTGTTTTTTTTTCTTTCCTTTTTTTTTCAAATCCTATCGAATTAACAAGCATAGATGTTTTACAAGCTTGTTCTCTGGACCAATACCACAAGCAGACAGTGTGCAGGAAAACTGAGAGTGTGACACTTAAAATACTCCTAGCTTGCTTACTGTTACTATTTATACCGCTTAATGTGATACCTGGATCTCTGAACAAAATTATTTCATCACTTCTCTCATGTTTCAAAGAATAATTTGATAACACTGCAACAAACATGTAAACAGAGATACAAATACCTGCATTTTAAAGGAATTCTGGTTTCTGTATCATTTTCTGAGAAGGGTTCAATGCATTCTCTGTCAATTTCAACCATCAAATTACCTCCTTTTTTCTGATCACCCCTGTCATGATTCATTTATCAATTTTGTGACTTCTTTTACCATCTGCCATGCTGATGATGGTGCTTTTACAAGTCTGAAAAAATGACAAAATCTAGCGGATTTGAGCAGCTAGACTAAGCAGTACGTGCATGCTTTAGCCATCTCTGAATGGTTCAGCTGAGAAAGCAAACTGTGCAGAGTGAGACTATGCTGCTTTCGTACAAGAATACCGATACCTGGTACACAACTGCAACAAGGGCAGTACAAGTTATCTCGTACCAGAATGAGTGTGAACCATCTGAGTAAGACTGTGTCTAAGTCACCTGTGTTTCTGGTTCCATTTTCAGGAAGAATGCAACTTTGGCCATACGATGAAACATCAACACCAAAAATTTTCAAAAAAGGGCGGAGAGGGGAAGGGAAGAACGGGGGGGGGGGGGGGGGGGAACAAGCTTTCTGGAGCCTGGTTCTATACGATTTGTCCAAACGTTCTGATGAAGAGCTACACAATCAGTGAAAAACACAAAAATCACTTTGGAAATCTCTGCTCGCACTGCTGAAGACTGGGGAAAAGCAAACACACACGCACAGTAAACATGCAAACAAAACCAGGCAACCAACCAAAAATCAACCCGTACTTCAAACATACTTCTTTAACTCATTCCAACTGCTCTTATAATATAAGGAACACTACAATTTCTTTTTCTTTTTTTTCAAATCAAGAAACAAGATAACAAGAGATACAAATCAAAAGCAAACAACAAACAAAAACGCATCCTCTAAAGGCACTAAGCCCAGCAGGACGGCAAGTCACTGACCGATTTGTCTGCCAGCCTCTCTCCATGGATGACGTACTCTGGTTTCAGTTCAGCGGAGGCCAGGGAGGAGGGGCTGTGACGGCCGCGGACCAGCTTGCACAACTTCACCGTGCTGAGGCCTCCCCCTCCCATAGGCACCCAGCACTGGGTCGAGTCATCGCGGGTCATCACCTGCGCTTGCACTTCTACCAGGTAGTCCCCACTGAAAGCACACAACAAAGCAGACCTGAGACTCTACCTGGGAGTGTCCCCTCTGATGGTACAGTACACAAAGCAGACAGAAGATTCTACCAGGTAGTCCCCACTGAAAGCACACAACAAAGCAGACCTGAGACTCGACCTGGTGGTGTCCCCTCTGATGGTACAGTACACAAAGCAGACAGAAGATTCTACCAGCGAGTCCCCACTGAAAGCACACAACAAAGCAGACCTGAGACTCAACCTGGTGGTGTCCCCTCTGATGGTACTACTAGTAATTGGTACTGAACACAAAGCAAACCTGAGATTCTACTGGAGGGAGTCCCCTCTGACGGCACAGTACACAAAGCAGACTTTAGATTCTACAAGGCAGTTCCAGTTTTTTTTTAAAATGAAGATGTGAGACTCTAGCAGGGAGTCCCTACTAAAAAGATACAGGGTTGAGACTCTTCTTGGTAGTCCCCAGAGCTTTCAAAAGATTCGATCAGGGAGTCCCCACTGTAAAGATACAGGGTTGAGAGTCTTACTGGTAGTCCCCACAGCTTTCAAGAGACTCTATCAGGGAGTCCCCACTGAAAAGACACAGGGTCAAGACTCTTCCTGGTAGTCCTCACTTGAAAGGCAGCTTTAAAGAGATTCCACCTTGAAATCCCCAGTAAAAAGACACAGCTTTCAAGACATTCTACCCACCTTGGAGTCCCCAGTAAAAAGACACAGCTTTCAAGGGATTCTACCTTGGGAGTTCCCAGTAAAAAGACACAGCTTTCAAGGGATTCTACCTTGGGAGTTCCCAGTAAAAAGACACAGCTTTCAAGGGATTCTACCCACCTTGGAGTTCCCAGTAAAAAGACACAGCTTTCAAGGGATTCTACCTTGGGAGTTCCCAGAAAAAAGACACAGCTTTCAAGGGATTCTACCCACCTTGGAGTTCCCAGTAAAAAGACACAGCTTTCAAGGGATTCTACCTTGGGAGTTCCCAGTAAAAAGACACAGCTTCCAAGACATTCTACCCACCTTGGAGTCCCCAGTAAAAAGACACAGCTTTCAAGAGACTCTACCCTGAAGTACACAGTAAAACGACAGTTCTCAAGAGATACCACCTGGAGTCCCCAGTAAAAAGACACAGCTTTCAAGAGATTCAAACCTGGGTCCCCTGTAAAAAGACACAGTTTTCAAGAGATTCCCCCTTGAAGTCCCCGGCAGAAACACACAGCTTTCAAGAGATTCTATCTTGGAGTTCCCAGTAAAAAGACACAGCTTCCAAGATGTTCTGTCAGGGAGTCCCCACTGAAAATACACAGGGTTTGGGTTCTACCAGCCAGTCTCCCATCCAAACATGTAAAGCATACTTGCATAAATTTGTATTCTAATGTTCTGGTAAACATACTCTAAACATACACAAAGAATGGGCATTTCCACTTCCACTTGGTCAAATCCCCTAGATATACAAAAAGACAGTTGCACTTCAGACATCTACCAGCTGATTCCTTCTAACAACACACAAAGCATACTAAAACACACTTCTACTAGATTTTCCCCTCTGAGAAAAACAAACAAACAAATAAACAAACAAAACCATGCTCACACTTTTAGGCAGCAAATCCCAACTGAAAACAACCATCCCATTCGCACAAACATGCTGATTATCGCCACTGAAAACACAAACACCATTTCCACACTTCTAACCAAATCACCCCCAATGGAAACACACAAAACACACCTGCACAGCCCCTTCCTGCAAATATTTTCTGTTGGAAATATGTGAACCATATTTGCACTTACAGTTCTAGCTGATAATCCGCAATGAAAACATACAATTGTCTCTTCCAGCAGACAATCCCCACTGGAAACACACTGTAAACTATACTTGCACTTCAAGTGGATAATCCTTGCACTTCTAGCAGATAATCTTTGCACTTCGACCAGATAATCTTTGCACTTCGAGCAAATAATCCCACTGAAAACACACAAACCACACTTGCACTTCAGCTGATAATCCCCCACGAAAACACTAAAACTACATTCCACTTCTAGCAGAAGTCTCAAATGAAAACATGCAAGGCATACTTGCACTTCAACAATTCCAGACGAAACACATAAAACATACATAGTTTGCATATCTATGCAGTAAAAAATCCAGAGAAACATAAATCACCAGAACTATTGCACTCTACCTATAACCTCACTGAAGACATAATGTACTAATGCATAGTGTGTGTGGTTTGTTGTGTGGTGTTTGCGTGCTCGTGCGCTGCGTGCTCAGCGTGTGGATACTGCAATTCCACTACAATATTCCAACTGAACAACAAAGGTAACTATTTAGCGCTTCTACCACATAATCCCAATGAAAACACACAAAGCATACAAGTTGTGTGTGTTTTAGTGTGCTCGTTGCTTATTTGTTTTGGTTTTGTCTTTTGTGTCATCTTCTTCTCATCTAGCAGCCCGTTTGTGAAACGAGTGTTGAATTGTAAACCTATAGACATGTCCCTAAGCCGAGATAGGCGCTATATAAGTTTTATTCATGTATATATTCCACTCATAGATCACCAGCTCACACTGTTTTGCTCCTCGCACCCCCAGCCAACTGTCCACAGAAGCGTCATCATATACCATCATTTTGCAACCTATCCAAGATACTCCGCGCAGTAGCCACTCACACTGAGGAATTCCATGGCTCGTTCTTATACCAACACACCACCAAGGCCAACCCATCCTACGCCCTAATGGTGACAGTAAGAAACAGCTTAGTGATGGGACTCGACACATAGGAGCCAGCCTGAGTACACACACACACACACTCTCTTTCTCTCTCTCTCTCTCTCTCTCCCCAGCCTCCAGCAGACAGCGCCACCATATCCATCCACTGACAGTCCCCATGAACTTGCCAATGCCAAAGCCTCTCCTCACTGTGACCAAGAGCATAGATGTGGAGAGGAAATCGTGACTGCAGCCACCCTGAAAACATGGCACGAAGGGCCACAGAATTCGACCTCTTTTTCTTTCTTTTTTATTTCTTCTAATACTGATCAATGAGGAGAAGGATCATCCTCTTACGCTCTCACGTCCTCACCAAATTTCAAAATCTGACAGTAAAACCTTTCTGTTGGCAAAAGGTCTGTTGTGGTACGTCCATTTAAAAAGTATGTACTTTTTTAGAGTGATATCTTTGATTATAAATGTAATTGTATACTTATGCATCTGAGCGCTATTTTGAATGGGTGTCCGTCTTTCCTTTGTGTTCATATAGTGCAGTTTGTCAGGTGTAACGATAAAATTATGTGTAATACTGATGCAATGTGTTGTGTAAAATATTTGTCACATATGTCAGCATTGCATGCAAGTATTATTTGTGGGGGTTTTAAGCACCTACAGCAGTTTTCTGGACTGTGTGCTCTATAAGTATCCTTGATTATGACGATGATGATGATATGATCATCATCATATGATGGTGGAAATGCCCTTCTGAGCCTCTGTTTGAGACTTTGACAGAGCAAACGCTGTGACACCAGCCCAGAGACTAACATTCCACCCCACATGCTGCATAGACAGAAATGAGACGAAAACCAATGCACTTCCAGTATTCCGTCCTCCACATGGTTAGGTGGGTAAACAAAATACTTGCACCACACCCCCACGTCCCCTGAACGCATCAGCCTACTGTCATAAGACTTGGCTCCACATCAAAAACCGTTTGAAACACCCACTTTGAATATTTTAACAGCAATACAAGAGACAGCCACTGGCTCATAGCCAACGTTTGGACAAGGACTGTAAGGTGGGTGGGGGACTCACTCGCCAACAGGATTTCACTGTGCTGCGGTCGAGTCTCAGTGGTCATGCATGAATTAATAGCAACTGATGCAAATTTGTGCATCTGCTGATGACTGAAGTATGTTTTGTTTGGTCCAGTGACTTGGTGACAAAGTTGGTACCATATGAGGTATGTACACAGGAAGAGGACTATGAAAAAAAGTGGCATCCACACCAATACACATGTTAACAAGTAGCCCAGCACTCAAGTGGACGAACGTCGGCTGTACAGTTTGCTTCTTTCCCCTTTTGATTCCACAGAAAACTAAATTCTGGGATGGAGCCAGCACCGACTGAAAAATCCTACAAGTAAATAACTCTGATTGGGATTCGAACAGACCACCTCTGAGCCTGCTGTCTTGAGACACTAACCACTGCTCTGAGGCAGCTAGTGAAAAGTTTCCCCTTCTACCTGATAATCCTAACAGAACACAACCAAGCACAGAGTATGCTTGAAATCTGTCTTTGATTTTCCTCTACTTAACGAACTTACACACGCAAAGTACACAAGCTCATCATTTTCAGGTAGTCCCTAATAAAAACCATGCTATCAAGTCTAAAACTCCAAATGTGTTCATAACTTCAAACTGTTACAGCCAGAATTTCTACATGTTAATCTTTGCAATGCATAGTAATACTTCAGCCTGAAATCTTTTTAGCTATGCCAAGAGTTTGACTAGCACTAGTAGTAAAGTGTAACAGTGGAAAGACGTGCAAGTTGTTGCATCTACCACTACCACCTCCACCCCAAAAGTAAGAAACAGAGATTGTGATTTTGACCACCCTTCCCCTGAAATGGGGTCATTTCATTAATAACAGATAATTTCTCAAATGCAAAATGCCTTACAATGAAAGCATTTTGATTCTGAGAGATCGGAAGCTCTGTGTAATGGCCTTGTGTCTGCTGATATGCAAATACCTAAACCATATATTATTCAACCAAGTCCATACCATCAGAATGCATACCAAAGCTGGAACAAAATGCCAAGCTGGTCTACAACATATTAGTTTTCCTGGTTTAATGTTAATTAAAGACTGAAATTTGATTTCAGTGTTCAAACTCAAAGCACTCACCCAAGTTCATGACCTAACGACAATGTTTCACATGAAATTTCTGCTTCCATTTTATCACTTTCCGTTGACAATATACATACATGTTGACTCTGGTCAAATAAACAAGCACTGGAATGAAATAGTCAAAAGCAATGCGCAGTTCCATAACTCAGGAAATTCTCTGAATTGTTTAGGATATAATACAATGCAAAAAAATAAAGGTTCAACTTCAAGAAAACGTGGCATATATATCTTTTCTGCCATGGCTTACACATTCCATTGTATGATACAAATGAAAGGAAGTGTTCTACTGATAATGGGGATCTCTCGAGCTAAGCCATTCCTTCCAGTGCTTGCCTCTTTCTGTTGTCTTTTATTTGTTTGTCCTGCCTGAAGAAGACCTACTGGTTGGAACACACTGCGTGTGTGTGTGTGTGTGTGTGTGTGTGTGTGTGTGTGTGTGTGTGTGTGTGTGTGTTGCAACTTGTTCATTCAAAAAATTCTTTTGGCAGTCTAGAAACTCAACTTTTTCTCTATTGTAGAACTAGAAGCAGTCCCCCCCCCCCCCCCCCCCCCCCAAAAAAAAAGAAAGATAAAAAAGAAAAAGCACTGCTCACTAAAAATATTAGAATTCCATAAAATAAAATAAAATGAAGATGGAATTGCATACATTGATTCATCACAGTGTTGGATCACCCAATGTTTGTCCACCTTGGTGTCTACAGACATGGCTGATGTGCAGGCCATGAACTATGACATGAATGTGAAAGCAGATGGCGCGATTCTGAAAATATTTCAAAACTTTCCTTGACAAAAATGTTGCTTACCATGGGCTTACCATGGGAACAAGATAATGCATTACAGAAGACAAGTTGCAAAGTGACTTCCTGTGACAATGTCCTAAATTTTGCCAGAGTCATGTGGAAGAAGCATGAATAAAGTATAAACACTTAAAAACAAACCATAAAAAAATATTTAAAAGTTCACTTTTTTCTTTTTTTCCCTTTTTTTCTGTAAAATAGCTTTATTCCATTTCCTCATTAACTGACACAGAAAAGACACACTAGCAAATCATGAATATTATGCAAATCCGTTAGAGAAAGGATATCCCTGACTCGGTCCAGTATAGGAACATCGAATTGGTATGTGAAACTGCACATGCGCAAACTTTTGCGAATGCACTGACTGATTTACAAAATTTTTATCTGGATTTTAAAATGCAGTATTCAGAAGAGAAAAAAGTATCAAACATTAACTTTATTGTTGACTATATTATTCTGATGAAAACATCTGATCTACATTATGTAACTCTATATATGTAACTGTAGTTTTTATTGTCATCTATTCATCTGCTATTCATGTGCTCATACATTCAGTCATAAAATTCCCTTAAAGTTAAACTTGCTGGATACGTACAGGTGCAGTATTTGCCACACGGTGTCACTTTTCTCTGTAACCACACTCATGCCAGAGGAGGACGTAAGGACAGTGTTTACTGTGTGGTTTACAGTTCCGAGGCCTTTCTACTGAATTCTGTCTCAAGGTATTGCAAACCCTCAAAAGTTAAAAGGATGAATCCGCCAAACATGAACAAACAAATCACAAGACAAAACATGACACATTTCGACCTCTTAGGTGTTCCTCCGAGTCAGACAAGATAAACAAAACACTCAGGTCAACGCAAATGAAGAACTAGCAATCACTTATTTCAGAACACACCATTTTCATGTCCACACACACACACACACAAAATCCCTCACAAGTGAAGGAACTTGGTTCATTTCATCATAAATTGTTAGACAACATGGTCCATTTCATCATAATTTGTTATCTTCATCTAGACAACATCTACACATGTGATTTTCTTAACTCAACCCTGCAGGTAAATACCATTCATTTCCACTCACAATGCACACCACTTTATGAAGTTCGTTTGATATGAATGAAGACAGTTCACTAATCTCTGCCATGCACATCACTTCATGCTTTGGGTTACATTCAAATTTGAGTTAGCCTTTACCTGGTGATACTGATTGGAACACACACACACACACGCACACACACACACACACACACACACACACACACACACACACACACCTGGTAGACAAATCATGTGTTAAAACAATTCATGTTTTTTATAGCCCAGCTGACCATAAGGGGCCACACTGCATCTCGGTCAATTCCCAACACAAGATGGTAGAAAACAAACTCCACAACATATTAGATTTTCTAAAAGTACAACAAGCCAATATTGCTTCAGTCTTTTATCTCTTTTTTTTTTTTGTCGTTTTTTTTTTCTTTTTTTTCTTTTTTTTATAATCTAAAATCAGATAAAAAATGTTGAATCTCTTTCAAGACCTCAAAAACGGCTTTATTTTTTAAAGTCTTTCTTCTGTTAAAGTCTTCCTTCAGAAGAAAAAACATCTATCTTTTCACTGTTTCACCAACTGAGAAGAAAAAAAAAGAATCACATGTATCACGTCGGACCTCTCTGATCAAGGTTTTCTCTAAGGTGTTCAAGTTTGACATGATGAAGTGCCAACCCTCTACAAGGGATTTTTTTTTTACAGCATGTGGTACATTTTCATGGAATGGAGCACAGAGCTTTTTTTTCACCTCTTGCAATGGGTGCTCCATTTAAAATCAAGTCAACAGGTGCTCTACTTAAAATCAAGTCAATAGGTGCTCTTCTTAAAATTAAGTCAAACCAACATATAAAGTTCTATAATCAAGTGTTTAAAACAGTGACTTTTCTTCTCATTCTGGCAAATTTCACTGACCTCACAGCTTGATCCATTATTTTCTTCTTTTTCTTTTTTTTTTCTCCCCAACTCCAGCACGTCAAACTTCAAAGCCAAAGACCAGCCCAGCCATCCCACCCAAGGCCCCCCCTCATCACAGACTAATGCCATGCCTTCACCCCACTCACACTCACGGGCAATTAACTGCTGAACTCAGCATTTCACTGGCATGACACTTTATCAAGGGATATAAAGCTGACAGCCCCTCCAGCTTTTTTACAGCACACACCCTGACACAGCTGTTGGGGGGGGATGGGGGACAGTGTTGTGTGTTGTGTGTGGGGGGGGGGGGGGGGGTGAAGGGGGGGTGGAGGCAGGGAGGGGGGGGGGGGGGGCAATGGGTATTAACTCTTCCTCTCCTGTCTGTCACTTGTGTTTCAGGTGTCTGGCCTCTGCGACCACTCCGCTGGGCCCTGTCACGAGACTGACCAATTACCTGTGACCAAAACAGCCCTCGGCTATGGGGCCGCCAGTGCATCCAGGTGGCCCGCTACCCCCACACTGACGAAGGCATTATAAACAGGACCCTGATTGATCTTGAAACGTGTAGGTGGCCGGACTGGTGGTTGCCCTGGACACAGCTAGTTGGGGGTGAAAGGGTCCAGGGTGTCGTGCTTGTGGGTGGGCGGGGGGGGGGTGGAGGGGGGGGGAGGGGGGGGGGGGGGGGGGGGGATGGGTTACTTCCTCTCCTGCTGTCCTTGGTTTCGGGTGCGGCTGCTGGACCGACTCGGCGGGGCCCGGTCGACGAGAGCGCCAATTACCTGGTGACCAAAACGCCGTCGGCTTGGGGCCCCAGTGCCCAGTGGCCCGCTACCCACACTGACGAAGCATTTAAAACAGGCCCTGTTTGAACTTGAAACGGTTGTGGTGGTGGCCTGGATTGGCTGAGGTTGGCCGAGGGAGCGAGGGGGCACTAGATCTGGTCAAAAGGGTCCAGGGTTCAGTCATCATTCAGCGGGTCAGAGTGGGGGGGGGGGGGGGGGGGGGGGAACGCAACCGTAATCAGCGCTGTACAGAACGACTTTACTACTACCCCTCAGGAGAGGCTTTTAAGCTGATGGTGCTCACTGAGGCCAAAGAAATTGTATTCTTCAGCAAAATTTTTAAAAGGAAACGTGCACGCAATCGAACCATTTATGTAGAAGTATCAATGTGTGTCGTGGGATGGATCTTTTACAAAGACACAGGCACACACACACACACACAGTGACACACACACACACACACACACACACACCACACACACCACACACACACACACACACACACACAGGGCGATGCACACTGCTGTCAGGTTGTTTTTTTTAAATGCCATCCCTAAGATGGATGGGTCTGCTGTAATGGTGGGATTTAAAACAGTCACATGTTCTGTAACTCTTAATAATGGTGAACTCTGGGAGAACTTTCTGGTTAGGGGAACAAAGAGGAAGAAGGAAAAAGAAGACCTACGAGTTTGCAACCCTGAATGGGAAAAAACCCAGCTCAAACACTTGTGTTGTTTCACAAGGCCACAGCTCAGGAATGGCATCAAAACTCTTACCTCAGGCTGACTGCAGCCCATCATTCTGTGTTCCAATCATCATTCTGTGTTCCAAAATGCTGCCACTAGTTCAACATCGAAGTGAAATATTAAGACTGCCTTTTGGTGGTTACTGGCAAATAGTGGTGGAATCACAGTGAACTACAACTAGAAGAACACTGTGGCAAGTTTGCAAAGTTTTAGATTAAAGCTTGGTTGTGCCTGAGGCTTATTCATTCCCCCTCTCCCTTCCTAGGACTCCACCTCCTAAGGAAACACACACACACACACACACACACACACACACACACACACACACACACACACACACAAAATGAATAGCACCTGACACAAAGAAAACATAAAATAAAAAGAAATAGATGCAGATGCCACAAAATGGACAGCTAGTGATGACTCTGGGCAGCAGAACTGTACAGTTTCACTACCTAGTCTCCACATTACAAAGAAGCTGGCACATTATCCATACCATACCAGAGGCAGACAGACCGACAAGAGACAGGCAGACAGATTGAGAGACAGACAGACAAACAAATACATGGACAGACAGACAGAGACAGGCAGACAGATGGAGACAGACAGAGACAGACAATCAAACACATTGACAGACAGACAGACGGACAGAGACAGGCAGACAGATGGAGAGACAGACAGAGACAGATAGACAAATACATGGAGAGACAGATAGGCAGCCAAAATAGAAGAAAAAAAAAGTGTGCATCCAAAAGAGAAAAATGTGTACAGATTTTTCTGACAATAAACCTGTGAAAAAGCTGCAAATGCAGAAGAAGAAAAAAAAAATTACCCAACTGCGAAGAAAGCTGATTTTATCTTTCAAGAGGCAACATCGAAATGAGTTACCAAAAATAGGAAACTGCCAGCACAGAATGTCCTAAAGGTGGAAGATCATAGAAGTTTATACAGAAAAAGCCATGATACAGGTTTCCCCCATTGGATCACACAGTTAACAGCTTTTCATTTCAGCTAAAAAGCTTAGCTAATCGAACAATTAAAGATGCATGTTCTAACAATGAATAAACTGCCTTCAAGGGACAGGCAGGCAGATCTACAGAGAGCGGTAGGGGGAGATATATGTGTGTGTGAGAGAGAGAGAAAAGAGGCAGAGAGAGGGAGAGAGAGAGACAGAGACAGAGACAGAAACAGTTGGACAGAGAGAGACAGACAGACAGAGAGAGACAGAGAAACAGACAGACAGGCAAAGGCAGACACCTCAAAAGATAGAGACAGCGAGAGACAGACCTACCGAGGCAGACAGACCGACAGGCAGAAACAGAGACAGACAGAGAAAGACAGACAGGGGGACAGAGACGACGGAGTGAAAGATTGAAAGAGAGAGAGAGAGAGGAAGCGAAAGAGATTTAGAGAGACAGACAGACAAAGAGACAGACAAACGGATGGACAGACAGACAGACAGACAGACAGAGAGAAGAACACAGACTGACAGACCAAAAGAGTAAGAAAATTCGGGGAAGGGGCGGAGGGTGAGAGACCTCAGACAGAGAGAGAGAGGGCTAGAGAGAGAGAGAGAAAGAGAGAGAGAGAGAGAGAGAGAGAGAGAGAGAGAGAGAGAGAGCACTAGCTCTGAGAGAGAGAGAGAGAGAGAGAGAGAGAGAGAGAGAGAGAGAGAGAGAGAGAGAGAGAGAGAGGGAGGAAGGGAGAGAGCTCTGAGAGAGCCTGACAGAGAGAGCTCTAAGAGCTCTGTGAGAGAGAGAGATTGAGAGAGAGAGAGAGACAGACAGACAGACAGACAGACAGACAGACAGACAGTCCCGTTTTAACAATGAATAAAATGCCTTCAAGAGACAGGCAGGCAGATAGAGAGAGTGGTGGGGGACGGGAGATATTATGAGAGAGAAAGAGAGAGAGAGAAACAGAGAGAGACAGACTTGTAAGCAAAAACAGACTCCTCAAAAGATAAAGTGACAATGACAGACAGATGCACAGAGGCAGACAGACAGGCAGAAACAGCTCTAGACGAAGACAGACACAGACAGATGGAGGGACAAAGGGAAAGACAGACAGACGACAGACAGAACGAGAGAGAGAGAGGAAGGGGAAGAAAGAGACAGAGAGACAGACAGACAGATATATTGACAGTCAGTCAGACAGACAGATGGACGGACAAACATAGCAGACAGACACATGGATGGACAGATGGACAGACACAGACTGGCAGGCAGACAGAGTTGGACACTCAAACAGACAGACCAAAAGAGTGTGAAAATGAGGGGAGGGGGGGGGGGGGGAGAGAGAGAGAGACAGAGACTCACAGAGAGAGAGAGAGTACGTACATGTGTGAGAGACAGAGCTCTGAGAGAGAGCTCTAAGAGCTCAGAGAGAGAGACAGTGAGAGAAAGAGAGACGAGAGAGAGATAGACAGACTGACAGACAGACTTACAGACAGACTGACAGACTGAAAGACAGAGGGGAATGGGGGAGGGAAGAGAAGAGACAGACAGACAGAGAAAGAGACCCAGGCAGACCGACAGAGTGAAAGAGTGAGGGGAAGAAGGGAAGTGAGGGATGGAGAAAGAGAGCAAGCGAGAGAGAGAGAGAGAGAGAGAGAGAGAGAGAGAGAGAGAGAGAGAGAGAGAGAGAGAGCAGAAAGAGGTCTGACCTACTCAGCCATCCCCTGGGCCTACTAAAATGGCAATATCATATAATTAGCAATCAGCTTGCACATATGTTGCAGAGGACAGAAAAGAAGTGCAGAGATGCATAAGTACAGATCAATAAAGAAACCCATGTCATGAGAAAATTTTCTCCAAAGTCCATTCTGAAAACAACATACAATACGTAGACACACCAGGGGCGCTTCAATCAAAGCCATGAAAAGATCATTCACAAAACCACGAACTTGAATACAGCGTGGGGAACAGCTGATGGTAGAACAAAGAAAAAAAACCAGGATGGAATCTTAAAGAAAAAAAAGTGCACTGACAGTGAAACAAGACCAAAGATGTTCAGGGTGTTCAAGGTCATGAATCAAGGTCAGGAACTACCCTGAGAAACCCATGCGGGTCGATCATCCTGTCTCCCAAAGCCCGTCTTCCTTCCACGCCTCCCGCTTAAAACTTTTTACGTCTTAAACCAGGGCTCCCCATTGTATCAATGTTTTAATGGGCTGCTTCACTGTCTGCTTTCATTCTAGGTGGGGCATTTTCACTTGAATTCAAAATTCATAGGATGAAAATTGTACTTACATCTTGCCCATGTCTTGCAGTGGCCGGTGTGCAAGTTACACCAGTTAGGGTTTTCGGCGGGGTATTTTCTTCCAAATTTCCCTAACTCCACAACCCTGAAATGCCTGTTGTTGTGGTCTTTACGCTCAAGATATCCAGATATGGATGTGTCCCTCTGGTTTGATCTAATGTTCTCGTTCAATGAAGCAACAATGAACAACGGCTACACTTCTTTATCACACACATCAGACATGAACTTTTCACCTTGAGACATTGAGAGAGTGCACCATCTGTCGTCCTTGCCTCTTTGGCAGTGGAGCAAATGGAGGTGGGGCTGGTGCGTCTAAGGCAGCTGATGAAATTAGGAGTTACCACATACAGTAGCTAGCGAGAACTTGCTTGGTCATCAGCTTGTGTTAGTGCTGAATGTCCCTACACTGTATAGTTCATCATGTGGTTTTATTAGATCCCTATCTACATACACCTCTCCTTTCCCACCTGGCCTGTGTCTTTTCTTTCCCTGTTGCATGCGATGCATATTCATCATGACAGTTATGTAAGCTAACTCATAACTGCCTCTCTATTTTCATGTCGCAACTTGCTTCTCCTACTTCAGCGTGCACATGACATCTTCTATGAACGTAAGCAGGACTTCTCACATCCCTAACCGTTTTACCTCGCCTGGCTGCATACCGAGAATAAAATTTAGGATACTGTGTTTGTTACCAATGCATTCAGTCAGCTGCTCCAAGCATCCTCTCTGAGATGGTCCACAGATTCTGTACCAGCCTAGTAGAACCTGCTGTTCCACGTAACTGGACTATTGTCCTGAAGATGCTTTAAACTGACTAATTAAAGCATTCATTTCCCCAGAGCCGCTCCTGTGATCTGGAATTCCCTAAAGTCCCAAGAATCTGTGCAATGCATCCACTCTCCCTTTATCAAATCTCAGCCAAAAGTCGTCTTTTTCGGAATATACACATTGAAAATCAATTAAGGAAAAAAAATTTAATGCGTAACTGCCGTATGCAGGTGTTAAGAAAGTGGGATGATGTGCGTTGATGTGAGGATATGGGTGGGTGATGACGTGGTATGTTTGTTTGTAACACGTGTCTTTGCAGGGTAGAGAAGGAGTGGGTGTCAGCGTGTGGGGTGGCGCGGGAGGCAGGTGTGTGTGGGCTCTGTGTTATAAATCACCAGTATGGGCGAGTTGTAGGTAGATTGGAACATGTTCACACTTCATGTGGGTGTGAAAAAGGATAAGGGATCCAGGGTGGCGGGGGTGTGGGGGGGTGTGGGAGGAGGACGGGAGTTCCTGGGCATGGCCAAGCGGCTGTGTGGACTGAGTTTATGCGCTGTTGTGTGCATGCACATTCATGTGCTTGTGCTTTGTGTGTGACTGCACATGTGCATGTGAGGGGAGATAACACATCGGTATGTTTTTGAGGGTGGTGGGTGTTAGGTGAAGGTGAGGCATCGGACATAAGAATATAGGTTGCCATTGTGCGTCGAAGAGCGAAAGCGCACTTGTATTGGAGTTAAAAAATGTACTCAGTTCACACAATTTTTCTTCTTACTTGCTACTTATGTGGCAACTAAGCCTTAGTCATTGGAGCTGGTGTGCTACTAACTTTTGACTACCTTAAAAAAAATCATATAAATTAAAAGTAATATTTCCAATATTTGTACAACTGTAGATCTGTACATGTCTAGACTCTACATTGTTTACGCTTTGCGTTGCTCTTCTATGTAAAGTCTATGTCTCATACTGAGGCTTTAAGTTTACGTCAAAGAAGGTGTTTTTAAAGTTTATTTAATTTTCTGTCTACTAATCTTTCTTTTTATCAATATCATGTCACTTCATTTTTTTGTCAGTAAATGTTTGTAAACGTGCGTCGCTTGTTCTACAACTTCCACAGCACCACTGATTTTGCACTCCTATAGCATAATGTGCTTAAATGTATTACTATTAGATTTATTCATTTTCTTGTATAGAGCTTTCAGCCTGTTTTGTAGTGTTTGTATTCACTGTAAAAAAAATAAAAAAATAAAAAAAATTATGAAATATCATTATCATTCATAACCCTTCTTCCCAACACACACACATCCCTCAACCCCTGCCCTTACCCCCCCCCCCCCCCCCCCCCCCCCCCCCCCCCACCCCCCCCCCCCCCCCCTCTCAGTTTTATTTTTTCTTTTTTTCCACTGACTGGATGAAAAAATATTAAATATTAGACATAGTCTGTGTTGTTTTGTGCATGCTCTGTGCATCAAAACAACCGACAATTGTGTGTGTGCCGCCATCTATACAACTCTTATGCTTTTGGATATATGCACGAAGACAGCGATCCGAGAGTGTGTATTGCGTGTGTAGTGTGTGCTTGCTTGCAAGAATAGAGATGTGTTTGTGTTTGGACACATGTGTCTCAGAGAAAGAGCCCATACATGTATGTGTGTACATAAGTTATCTACACCTACAACTGTGAGTCCACTTCAAAGTGTGTGACAACGTTAAAAGTTAAACCACCCACTTGAACAAGCTGGAACTCTCTACTCAGTACTAGACAAGTGCTGTAAAAGTGTAAGCACCTGGCCTGGCTGACCCTTGGCCTTTGGCTTCTGCCCTCTCGGTGGTTTCATCTGTAGGCTCATCTGACCTCTGATCTTTCCAGGATATCAGCAGTTCCCTTCAGGGCTTTAGCTCTGGGTTGTTTGTATGGTGAAACGCCCTGTCCCTTCAGGTCTGAATCATTCATGTCCCTTCAGTAAACTGAGTTTCTTGCCATGTCATGACAGAGAAGGGAACTTCCACCACAGATAGTGTCAGCAGAAAGCACAATAATGGGGAGGGGGAATGACCAAATGGGAGGGGGGGGGGGGGGGGGGAGGTGGAGTGGGGAGGAGTGGGGGAAGGAAGGGAGGTGAGGGAGGAATTTATAAGAGAGAGACGAGAGAGAGAGAGGAGTTTGAGCGAAGAGCAAGAGATAATGTTTGCCTAGCGGACTGCAGAGGGCCATATCAGGCCTGTCATATCAATCCCTTCGAAAAGAGTTAACTCTTCAAAGCGAGGGAACCAGAAGGAGTGATTTTACTTGTTCAACAATTAACCAAATCTTACCCCTTCTTTTACTTTAGCTGAAGCCCTGACTGAATTAATTATCTACAGCGAAAATGTGATTGAAACAGATCTCAAAATAATCAGCTGTACTGGGGACACTAGCCATTTGCTATGATTTATATCCCCCCCCCCCCCCCCCCCCCCCCCCCCCCCCCCCCCCCCCACTTTATCATATGGCGCTGCTGTGATTGATATCACCGCCAGCTTATTCACATATAATGGCACTGCTGATTTATATCATCCCTATTTCATTCTTTATGGCACAGCTATTGAGTATTATTTATAAATATATCACTCCCAGCTGGTTCATAAGAGTAACAACAAAAACAACAACAATGTAACAGCATGACCCAAAAAAGCTATAAAGGCAATGAACAATCGTTTGTGTGTGTGTGTGTGTGTGTGTGTGTGTGTGTGTGTGTGTGTGTGTGAGTGTTGTGTGTGTGTGTGTGTGTGTGTGTGTGTGTGTGTGTGTGTGTGTGTGTGTGTGTGCGTGCGTGCGTGCGTGCGTGCGTGCGTGCGTGCGTGCGTGCGTGCGTGCGTGCGTGCCCAGCAAAATGGACTTGTTGTAACTACTATCCACTCTGGTCAGTATCGTCCACTATCTCGTCATAACATTACAAACAAACAAAGAAAAATGAACTGGCATGTTTATTTAAAAACAATCTTTTTCTGGGTCATATGAAAGTACGACTAAGTAAGAGGCTTTAGAGATATTGTTTTCATGTAGGTCTTGAAAGAAAAGGAAAAAAGAAAGCTTTAATCATGACTACTTTAACAACAGTACTTCACATCAACACTTCATATCCAGATTCAAACATGCAGATGCCAGAGATCATCATCTTGCTTGGCACAAAAATCTGCATCATTCAAATATTTCAGTAGACAGAACAATATAATAATAACACTGCTCCAATTCTGGATTAGCTGAATCATATTGTATAATAGTTTTATGCAATAAGGCTTTGGCACACAAAAAATTTTTCAGTGCCTCATACCACAAGCCTGCCAATGCCCTGAAGGAAAAAAAAAAGAGAGAGAGAGAGAGAGGGAGGAAAAACATGACTGGAGAGTACGAAAGGTGTGATGGAAGGAGAGAAAAAAAAACAACAGTGCTTTTAGGATACCTGTTTCACTTTCACATCACAACATTTAAAAAATGAAAATGGCATATATTTGCTACTTTCAAATCATTCCTTAATTAAACAAGTTTCATTTGGGCCTCATAATATCAGGAGCAAAAAGAGAAAAAGATGAAGAAAAAAAAGATTGTGTGTGTGTGTGGGGGGGGGGAGGGGGGGGGGGAGTGCTGGAGGGAGGGGAGGGGGGCAGATGAGGATGACATTTAAAAGATTTTCAGCTGAAAAAAACAACAACAAGGAAATCATCATGGGGAAACGTGGAAATCAGGTGGCGGGGGATGAGAGAGGAGAGAGCATCAGCAGGGAAGAGGACAACTGACATATAATGTGATTCTGCCCCATCTTTCCAGCCCCGTCTCTCTGAGCATAGCAGCATCACCTTCACACCACTGCTCAATTCTAGGTAAGCTACCCCAGTCACCAAACCAAATGTGTCTGATTATGACTCTGCACTGGGTCCCAGCAGTGGCAACTCAAGTTAGAGGAGACTGCACACTGCACAGATCTGAATTACTTTGGTTTTAGTATGACTTCAGCAGCACCTGTTCTGGTCCGACCTCTGCAGGACATCACCCACTATGAATCCCCTACTAACAATTCTTAACTGCCTACTCCCACTAGCCCAGTGTGAGACAACATTCCTTCCTATAGGGCACAGCCATGCCCATGTGACATGTGTCGCATCGGAGTTTTCAGACGCTGTACACGTTGATGAAAACTCACCATGGGTGTGGATGTGAAGAAGAAATTATAAATGGAACCCTGTGGTCATCCTCAGAGCACAAAGGGCCATGGAATTTTGAGACTTTTTGTTTTTAAAACCACTGACCAATAAGACTTTGGATTATGAAGACGGTACCAGCAGTGCACTTCTATACTGATCTTATATAATTAAGACAGAGCTGTTCTTTATGCTTTCTCACCATCAGCCCAAGGTCAACTTCACTCTAGTCTGAGAGCAACATATAATATATATACTGAGAGCAAAAAAAACAACAACCTGTCACAGTATTTTGCAGTCTGGATGGGAAAGCTGAAGAACACTGAGAAAAAACATTCCATTTTAGAAAGTGGGTGAAATGCGTCTTCCTTATATTGCGAATCCCTCACACATGCAACGTGAATACTTAACATCATTCGGGCGCGAAATGCCGAGAAATTCATAAAATTTAAAAACATTTACAAAAACAAAACAAAACAAAAAAAACGAAACACTGAGGCCAAATACTGATTCACCATTTTCACTATCATTCACTGTTCCTTAATCAACACTTCCGAGTCATGTGAACCCACTGTCAAAACCCTGGTATTCTACAAATCATTTTGTCACATCTAGATCTTTGGGGAGAAAAAAAAAAAAGAAAAAAAAACCTACATTGTCACACATCTCATCTGTGAAGTACACCATCTCTTTGTAAGGTTCTCTCCATTCATGCTGGAATTGCTCAACATGACAAAAACACTGAACTGAAAGAAAGGAAAATCCTGCCCACAAAGACATGTTTGTGTCACCCCTGGGCACTGAAGCAGTGATCCACACAGCAAGTTCACCTGACTGATGGCATGTGCTTAGTGCATTTTGTTCCAAGGACTCATAGCTCAGTAAGGCAGAAAGCATTCGTATGGCAACCACACACAGCATGGACTCTCTTTTTGAGTGGAGGTGTGTGTGTGTATACATGTGTGTGTAGGTGCGTGTTAGTGTCAGTGTCTGTGCTAGTGTGTGTGTGTGTGTGTGTGTGTGTGTGTGTGTGCGTGCGTGTGTGTGTGTGTGTGCGTGTGTGTGTGTGTGTGTGTGTGTGTGTGAATCATTAGAATTAATGTCAAATTTGATTTTGATCTTTTGACAGGCAACCACACACACACACACGCACGCATGCACGCACGCACACACGCGCACACACACACAAAATCCATTTCTATCTATAGACTATCTGTAACTGTCTGCGTGTGTGCATGCAAGCGCGTGTGCGTGCATGGTGCGTGCTTGTACATAGCTACATATAGAACAAAAAAAATTCTGAGTAAATCTTCAATAAACATAGCCCTCGGGCACCGAGAAACCTGCGCAACAAGAGCTCTTTGAAATTTGTCCATTATTCCCGCTTGAAATATTAATCAGCAGTGTTCACTGATAATGCCAGTTAACTCAAACTAGTGGACAGATCCCCCAAGGAAAGCTAACTCACCATGTTGCCGAGATCAAAATTTTGTTTAATACAGTCATCGTATCACAAATCTGACTGATGTCATGTCACTGGTTTCTTCACGTCAAGGAAGCACTGATCGCATAAAACATCATGCCACTTTGTTCTGCTCAGTCCTTGAATCATTGATGTTGTCTTTGTCAAGTCACTTTGGTTTGCCTGGTCATTGACTTGAGTAACTGATCTGATCAATGGCAAGTCAATTTGGTTTTTATCAATGTCGAATCAATCTAGTTTATTCAGTCATTGCATCATTGACCTGATCTTTGTCAGTCAAAATTTGATTTATCAATTCAGTCATCAAATCACTGATCTGATCTTGGTCGTTAAAATTTGATTTATTCAGTCCTTGAATCGTTGATCTGATCTTGGTCAATTAAAGTTTGATTTATTCAGTCATTGAATTATTGATTTGATGATGATCTATGTCTGGCTCAGTTTGGTTTATAAATTCATTCACCGAATCATTGATCTGATCTATGTCACACTGATACGATTCATTCTGGTCACTGAATCACTGATGATTGATCTGATCTATGTCACACTGATACGATTCATTCTGGTCACTGAATCACTGATGATTGATCTGATCAATGTCACACTGATACGATTCATTCTGGTCACTGAATCACTGATGATTGATCTGATCTATGTCACACTGATACGATTCATTCTGGTCACTGAATCACTGATGATTGATCTGATCAATGTCACACTGATACGATTCATTCTGGTCACTGAATCACTGATGATTGATCTGATCAATGTCACACTGATACGATTCATTCTGGTCACTGAATCACTGATGATTGATCTGATCTATGTCACACTGATACGATTCATTCTGGTCACTGAATCACTGATGATTGATCTGATCAATGTCAAATAACTTGGGTTGTTCAGTCATTGAATAATTGATCTGACCCAAGTTTTGTCACTTGATTTTTTTTTTTCTTTTCCATCATTAAATCATTCATTCATGAATCCAAATGATGTCACATGTGACACTTTCAGTTTCACTTCATTGTGCAGGAATTTTCCAGTTCTTCAAGTTTTTGGAGAGGAGGAGGAAAAGGACTGAACCAGCTTTTCCTGGCCATAAATAAACAAATTACGATACCTTATACTTATAGTGCAATGTAATGCCTACAAACTATTAACTCCCTCTGATTCCAGAGAGAGCTGTCTGAGATCATGAAAACTTGAAAGATTATTCAGTCAGTAACAAAAAAAAATAACATGAAAATTCTGGTTGGATATTCACAATGTAGCACTAGCATACACATGTAACAATGACAACCAATTCAACCATTGTTCTAAAACAAAATCATTAAACAACACTGAAAAACAACACTGAATTAAGATCGTAGTTTGTAAACTAGAATCATAACCGATCCTTAGTTCAGGCTGCTTAATGATAATATCAATTACCTGTTGGAATGTCTACGACATCAAACAGAATGAACAAAGTAGATCTACAACATCAAACAGAATGAACAAAGTAGAACTAGTATTAATTTTACCTACAGCATTTTAGGGGAAATAACACCTGATGATGACCTTGACACAGCTTTGATTGGGTTTACCACCAAACAAGATTATGTCATTTCATTTTCATCATGTGATAGGGTCCCCAGGTTCCAACAGTCCTAATCTGATTTTTCACATTATGATTACTTTCAACTGTGTGTGTGTGTGTGTGTGTGTGGTGTGTGGTGTGTGGTGTGAGTGTGTGTGTGTGTGTGTGTGTGTGTATGAGAGAGAATGTGTGTGTTCGTGTGAGATAGAGATAGAAAGAAAGAGAGAGAGAGAGAGAGAGAGAGAGAGAGAGAGAGAGAGAGAGAGAGAGAGAGAGACTCAGAGAGAGTGAGAGAGAGAGTGTGTGTGTGTGCGTGTGTGTGTGTGTGTGTGTGTGTATATGTGTGCATGTTTGTGTATATTTAGTAATAGTATATATAATATGTCATTATATGTGCGCACATGCATGCATATGTGCTTAAATATTTGAATTTAACATAAAAAGTCCAAATCAAATACTGGTCTGTGGATTTCAGTTCTACCATGAACACAGTAACGACCTTTGCTCCTCTACAAATTTCATGTCTTTATGGATCTACTGCAGAGTAATTTACTAATTATATCAGATGATTCACATCAAAAATTACAATTTGTCAGAAAGCCATTCACTGCTACTTGATTCACAGGTGAGATACTTGTAGCGGAAGTCACCTAATCAATGGGGGGAAATATGACCCCACAATGGGAAAAAATTGTCTTCACATTGTAAATGAAACTTGGAAGTCACACACTGAATACAATCTGTGCAAATATGATAATCAAAATCATAATAAGGACCAGCCGCCACGGCAAAGTGGTTAGCATTGCGGACTCCCGGCTAGGAGGTCATGGGTTCGATCCCCATCAGTCATGTGGAATTTTTCTGCTCCGACCGGCTCCTACCCAGAGTTGACTTTGCTAAGGACTCAGTTGGAAAGACTGGGAGCACACAGTCGAGTTTCATCCACTTAATGGATGCCTTTCTGAGAGTGTTGCTCAAATTTCCTGACCAATACTGCAGTGTCTGTATCTCTCGGGCCTGGTTGACGCCGTATATATTATGAAAGGAAGCGTAGAGAACAGCCCTGTCATGCAGTCTCGGACCGGAATGGAAATCCATAGGATCATCTTAACCATCCTCATTCTCATTGATCAGCATTTTTAAAAAAAAGGGTCAAATTCTGTGGCCCTTCATGCCCTACTCTCATGGTGACCTCAGTTTCGATGTCCCCTCCACGTCTGTGGCCTTGATTTAGTTCCGTTGGGGTCACCGGTATTGGCGAGTCCATAGGGGCTGTCGTTGGACAGACGTGGTGGCACCCTCCGGAGGGAGAGCTCACTCACGCCGGCTCCGTGACTAAGCAATTATTGTCATCTGTAGGGGGCTTAGTAGGTGGTGTCCTATGTATGTTGGATCAAAACAGGCGCCACTGAACACCATCGAAGTGACTCGGCAGCAGTGCAGTGTCTCCTCCTGTGGGTTGCCTCTTGAAGACTTGACACTGACAGCTCCCCTGTGGATTGTCGAGGCTGTGGGCTGTGCGGCGGGGCTGACCGTGCATGTGGCTGTGGATGGGGTGTCGAATGATGGTGTGGGTGCAATGCCACTGAGTGGCACAGAAGACAGAAAAAATATCATAGTAAGGAGAAGCTGTTTCAACAATCTCTTAAACACACTTTCCCATTTCTTCCCCTCCCCCCCCCCCCCCCCCCCCCCCCCAACCAAACTTCCACAGGATGAATCTGAAGGTGAATTGGAAGCCATGATTTTTGGAGGTGGACTTCATCTGGATGGCTTAATTAGCAGATGCAGTGTAGTGTCAATCATATGCCGGACTAGTACTCGTAGTAGTAGTACACAATGACGATTCTTGATGAAACAAAGTCAGAAACTAAAACTGATGGGGCGAAAGTACTGTAGTCGCTTAGTGATTCTATCCTGAATTCTTCTTAACCCATCAATGTTATCGTCAGTTTGTGAGTGCATTTCTGGCCATGTCAAATAATGTATTTTTGAAAGACATTTTACTGACTGTTTAAATCAACAAGTTTCAGTCAGTCTACTTTGCTAGTAAAACACTTTTCAATACCTCCATCAAAAACATGCTATGGCGTTCAGGCCAAAAGGGAAGCAACGTTTCCTTCATATGACCAATGAAAAGCAAGTTAGCAAACACGATGACGGTGGCAACTGCTGTTAGGTGGCAGCTGGTTTTCATGATCTGATGGCATTTGTGATGCCATCAAAGAAAACTGATCTGCGAGTGGCATCATGCAACAAGCAGAACAACAGGTGATAATCAGAGGCCAGAAAAACATGCACTCCTCGAACCTTCTGACAATAAATCTATTTGCTTAAAAACCCTGTGCAGGAGTAGACCCACCATTAATCCCAAAGGAAAACACCCTGTATATTGCTGACATCATTATCATTCCACTGATCTGCAGGGGTAAATGGAAATGATCAAACCACAGCCAGGTAAAATAACTCAAATGTTTCCTACTGTCCACCAAAACAAGCACTCAAATACATCTGAACACAATTGTAAGCACACACTTGCCATTTGAAATAGACCAGGGTGAACACAGATTGGAAGCACATTACAATCCAAAGGAAATGTGTTCCAGGCACACACGAGTTTCATGCACATCCTTGGAACTTCTTCACCCCGACTTCCCGAAAGAGTCACGATGGCACTGTACTCAACAACTGTTCACAGCCAAATCCACAAACTTACAACCAGTGCTGTAGTAGGCCCAAGTCCTTTTTAGTTTTGCAATCTACAGTCACCTCCCTCACACCCCACCTTTTTCCCCAGTCTCACCTCCCATTAGTTCCAACTAATCAAAGTTCCGTTGCTACAAACTCAACTGACTCACAGACAGCCTCTGTATCATTATTAAATTGGTCTCATGCCATTCACTCCATACCTGGTCACACCCACTGTAGTGTAACATGCAGAGAGAAAATGGAAACTGCAAAGAAGTGGGAGGTCCTTAAACTGCACTTATTTACAGCTTCCTCATCTTCAAGTTCAAAGTAATCCATACAATTATCCCTTTAGATTATTTGTAATAAACCATTAGAACTATGATGCATTACAATTCTGCATTACTGTAACTACCAGTGTATTCTACGAACAGACACCCACATGCACAGACACATAAATATTATAATACACACACATGCACACTTGCACACATACATGTACATGTCACACAAACGAGCACACACACA
The DNA here is from genome assembly GCA_018398815.1 of Conus ventricosus. Taxonomy (NCBI): domain Eukaryota; kingdom Metazoa; phylum Mollusca; class Gastropoda; order Neogastropoda; family Conidae; genus Conus; species Conus ventricosus. Next base: position 97,630,242 of record CM031598.1, on the reverse strand, counting down.
CACACACACACACACACACACACACACACACACGTATAAAATGCTCTACAGATTTTTCCTGCCAATTTTGTCCATGGATACTGCAATATTTTGAAAGAGATAACCAGTACTAAAACACTTTTCAGTATTCCCTTCCATCTCCCACTCCTCTTCCAGTCCTGAACCCCACTCCCAGCTCCCCCTCCAAACCAAAAGTAAAGCATTTGATGGCAAATGATCACACTATTGACAGCAGTGAAAAACAAAAATCTTCTTTAGCCTCTTTTTAACAAGTTCAGTAAATATGGATACCATGAAGTGCTGAATCTCCAAACTAAAGGCAGTGGCAGAACAGTCATCACAGTTTCACATCATTTAAATGTGCGGGTTCTGATGTTCCCGGTTAAATTTTCGGGGGATTTTCATACATCTACACAAGACATGCTTCGTTGTTTCATAATATATACAGCAAATTGTGCATTACTTCATTAAAGAAAGTACATTTAACATTTCAATTCAAAGAGCAAGAACCAGTCCGTGAATCAGCGTTTCAACTCTTGTCAAAACAATCTATTCATCTAGGGCCATAACTCAACAGGGCGACTAATAAACATACTTGTAAGCAAGTGAAGGGGCTCTTTATAGAATGATGTGCATTCTTTCTACTCGCAGGTAACACACAACCAACCCTTTTTTAGTTTTACTAGTTTTTTGACAGAAAACACTTTACTTGACAAGATCACTTGTAAAATCAGTACTTAATCACACTCTTATTTACTTTATACTTTCATAACCTTTTGCTTTTTTTTTTCCCCCTGTACTTGATCTTCAATTTCAGTGATTTACCACGGTTTTTGTGAGACTGAGAGAAGAGGAACCCTGGGTAATGTAGGCACATCCCAAACTTCAGAACTGGGACACAGTAATGCAAACAGAAAACTTAGCATCTGAATATGAATGCAACTTACCACAGGCCTTTTCTGACATCCTCCACAGACGCATACAAACAACATGACAGAGAGAGAGAGAGAGACAGAGAGACAGACAGACAGACAAAGACATACAGAGACAGACAGAAAGAAAGAAAGAGAAAGAGAGAGAGAGAGAGAGAGAGAGACTCCTCATGATGGGACTGGAAACAACATCGATGGCAGGGGTCTTCTGCAGCAATTTTATGTAAGAGGGAAAAATGCTGATCAACTAATACATTCAGTAAATCCATCAGTGGCAAGTCCCAGTAGCTGTGTGTGTGTGTGACTGTGTGTGTGTGTGTGTGTGTGTGTGTGTGTGTGTGTGTGTGTGTGTGTGTGTGTGCATGCACACGTGTGCATGCTCGCGTGTATGTGTATGTGTATGTGTGTGTCCAATATGAAATTCACCGTTTGTACGGTGGTTACATCATGACTGTGGAGAGTTACTGTGCTTATTAACATGCACAGATTTTCACCACTCCTACTTGTCCCACTCCAATTTCATTTCCTTTCTTTTTCTCACTTTTGTATTTTATCATACAGACTCTTAATTTTGATTGCTCAGCTAGTCTTCACGCAATCAGCATTTATAATATAGATCTGGCAGAACTTTCTAAAAAACAAACAGTACAAAATCAAGACCACTTCTGTATTTTACCAGGTATGCTCTGAACTTGCCATAGTTTGCATTCTGTAATCAGCATTGATCTTTGGCAGTTGTAGAGTGATTTTGGGTGATAGGAAGGTTATCTCACTCACTCACACACACACACACACACACACAGTGCCCACACAGTAACACCCACAGAACACAGAAAGAGACCCAGGAAATAAAGAGTCAAAGCATGGAAACGCACCCCTTTGCCATTCACAAACTGGGCTAGGTAGCGACGAACAAACGGGCAGAATGGTAATCCGGACGAGAACGAGGGCCAACTCACAACAGGATGAGGATAATCATGGGGAGCACAGGCCGACATCCGCTCCCCCGTAACCTCTCGTACCTTCCGCTCCGCAACCGCCTGCACGGCATCGCTTCTGTCTACACCATCAATGACATTAAACTATGCACTGGCTCGGGCCTCTCGCGGGGTCAAGAAGCTAACAACGACACTTTACCCAGCATGGTGACGAGGGGGGAAATCACGTCAAACGGGACATGAATGATAAGAGCAGGATTAATACTTCGTGACCTTTATCATTCATTAGAGTTTATGAATGAATGAGGCACGAAGCGACTACCACTTCCCGTGCAGTGGCGACTAGAAACTGCGACACACTCTGCCACCTTCACGCCCATAACACCAACCACCAGTCAATCCAAACCTTTCCTTCGAACGTACATCACACATCTGGGGAGTTTCAAGAATAAAATCCTCGTTGAACTGATGATAAAATTGGCGAGCTGTTTGGAGAGTGGTTCTCCTCCATGTTTGCGCGACAAAATTCTTTCACCTTCCCCGCATTCTGCACGGGTCTTGGTTAGCCAATGCGGGTTTCACTTTAAAGATTCACATGGTACTTACTTTTTCGCAGGATGATTTGTCATCTTCTCGCATGTTTCAAGAAAATGATCCTTTCATAGTCCCAGGTGTCAAATGAAGAATTATTTTTCACATGTATTTTTTTCGATCCGACAGGAAATGCATAGAGCTCATCACAACCGGTTGAAGAATCGGAATCCGAGAAAATAGTTCCCTATGATCTGTACAGTATGTCCCGCTTGCTCGTCAAATCGTTGCAGTTGATAATGTGTCGGAAACATTCTATTTAATTATTCTTTGTATGCCTTATTAATCAGAAGCAGTAAGTCACAAGAAAAATGAAATACTGTGGCGTATTGATATCCCTACAAAAATTCACTCTTGCACTGGATTTCAAATATAGTGCAAGCACTATTATGCAAATAGCGTCGGTGTTGTATATTTTCCGACTAGAGCAACATTCTTAGTAGAACATTGTCTTTCTTATTTTGAAAACATTCTGCAGAGCATCAAAACGTTATCAGCTTATGCTAGGTCAGTCTGACACACACTTCAAAGATTGCGGTACATTGATATTTCTCATGTAAATTATACTGTGGGAATGAACCAATGAAATAGCTCAATAAATGGAGCCTGTCACTCATCCTAAATCTGCGGCTCACAGAAAACTCGGAAGCTTTCATCTAATCAACGTCTCAAACAATACCACCAAAGCACACATGTATACAGTTCAAGAATATGAAAACTGCTCTCCAGGGTCTTTCACAGAAAACGTCTTTTTCTTTTCATGCACATGCACAGGTTTTCGTTGATTTTTCTTTTCGTTTGAACAACATGACGGTAACCAAGTTTCGTGGGTTTATTGTTAACAAAATATCACTATTGGCATGTTGCGGGTATTTTTTTAAAAATTAATGCATTTGCTGAAAGCACACGATATTCAGCTTAAAAGCTGAAATATTATGGGGTCACATTTTAGATCTCTAGTTAGACCATTATCAGAAATATGGTAATAATGAGTCATCCAGCTGAGTGAGCAGGTCAAACTAACTGAGAATGTGTAAAGAACTCACATACAACTCACTATCTTCAGTAACGGAGATTTCCGAGTGACATGTCTGTTACATTTGTCTGTTGTGTCTACACTTGATTATCAAAGAGCAAGGGAAGGTATCATTGGCATATTCCTAATATGTTCGTGGCTTTTATGGCATTAACGAAAAATCAAACCACTTACAACCTGTTTCTATCCATTAGCTCCATGACTTAAGTTTATCTTGTGAAATTAAATAACTCTTTTTTTCAACACTAACTTCTTTCACATTTCATCACTGATTACTCAGTGTGTCATCTTTGAAATTCCTCACCAACTTCTAGAGTAACGGCAGAAACTTTTCACATTTTCGCAATTGAACTGGACAAACACTGGAAGAGTAGGCCTATTGCTTCCAAACAAATTTTTAACATTGAATACTAACAAATCACAGATACCATACAGGCCAACCTCCATAAAACAGCCGTTTGTACCAATGACACTTTAAGAGTCAGGCAATAATACTGTGAGTTAGGAGATGCCAATTAATCAGTGATATGATAAAGAAAATCATGATGATATTATACCATTAACCATGAAATGTTTTCCTTCGATTCTTGAAGTTCTCCATCTGTGTTTGTTTGTTTGTTTTAGGGTGTTTGTGAATAACACCATCTCGCGATCTTATCCCAGACCAGCTCAGCATCTCTTTCAAAGAAATTTATTCAGACCACAATTCAGAGAATCGAAAACTGAGGTAGTGGCGTTGAGAAAGACTAATATAACGGAGAGGTGCCGCAAAGAAATCCCCTTGCCTCTCCTTCTTGTGGTCGGCCATTCTCGCCACTTTGACCCATCTTTCCACTTTGACAACTGTGCAAAATTCCGTGTAATCGATTGTATGTCTCAGTGTTGTGTGGCTGTTCATAGACATGCACGCATGAGTACGAATGATCAAAATATGAAAGGAATGAATTGCCCACCCCACACTTTTTAAATTACTGTCGTCAACTATTTTCTGCCTTTAAGCCTCACTTACCCGTCTTTTCTTTTCTTTTTTCTTTTTTTTTCCTTTTTTTTATTTTTTATTTTAATAAAAGTGCATAGACTTTTTCGCGATTCTACAGCCGAGGTTAGAACACACAAGCTTTTCGTAATCCGGCGGCTAGTAGTGAAAGTGTCTTGAGTGGACACTCGCTGTCCAACTCTGTGGTGTGTCTGTATGGCCTTTTGTGTGTGTGTGTGTGTGTGTGTGTGTGTGTGTGTGTGTGTGTGTGTGTGTGTGTGTGTGTGTTAGTGTGCCACCGTTATCATCATCATAATTTTTTCTTAATCAATACGTCTGGAAGTGATGGACGAACATTAGATCAGAATGGCTATAACCCTCAGAGCACTCGGTACCCTATAGTTTCATCCCTCTCTCTCTCTCTCTCTCTCTCTCTCTCTCTCTCTCTCTCTCTCTCTCTCTTCTCTCTCTCTCTCTCTTCATCTTCTTCTTCTTCTTCTTCTTCTTCTTGTTTATGCTCGTCAGCCAGACATCAGTCAAGTGTGGAGGATGATTTTTTTTAAAAACAAAAACAGAATTACCGCCAAACGAAGAAAGAAACAAATTGCGCAACAGACACAACTTGTTTTGAATTATTGGATCTTCTTCAGACAAAACAAATGGAAACAAAGGACAACAGACAGTCTCTTATCACTGCAATCTGGGTGCAATATCTGGTATTAGGTGTCAACAGCTAAAACTACTGGATGGAACTGAGGTTGAAGGGGGGGGGGGGGGGGGGGGGGGGGGGGGGGG
>CM031598.1:97592474-97612474 GCA_018398815.1 Conus ventricosus | reverse complement strand
GTTTTTCACTGAAATTATCTCTCTTTGTCTGTAAATTGTTCACGCATCTTTTTGCTTATGATGTGATTGTCGCTTCCCTCCCTATCTCCCAGTTTCATTTTTATTTCATTTCGTTTTTCTTTTCTGTTGTCTGTTTGACGTTCCTTTCAAAACATCAGTGCCGAAACGTGCAGTATACAGTAAATGCATTGCAACCGCCAATATAATTCATTCTCAATGTTCTATTTGATCACAGTATAAGCCGAGGGCTTGTTGTTGCTCATTTGTCCTGATGACTGTGAATGTATTCAGTTTATTTACTTATTGAGTAAAAGTTATTTAAGCCTATTATCACTTGAATGCTGGCTCAAATTTAGGGTAGGCCTCAACACGCTTGCATGGGTTATGTCGTGATTACGTGTAGAATCCTAACTGTGGCGTGTGGCCATTTCGGATCCCGGATGCTGAGATTGTTTCTGACTTCCCAGGCAAGAGAGAGCATAATGGTCCACACGGCCAGACAGCGTTTCTCCGTCACGGCCTGTGGGTCAGTCATCCCCCCCCCCCCCCCCCCTCCCGCTGCGCTCAAAACAGGGAGCCTTCAGTCTCTGTGTATGAGGGAGGTGGGGGGGGGGGGGGGAGTGGATGGAGGGGGTGGTGAACTAGAGCTAGAGGGGCTGCGATCGTCTCGAGAGAAAGAGAGAGAGAGAGAGAGTGGGAGAGAGAAGGAGAGAGGCAGACAGACAGACTGACGGACTGACAGAGGAGAGAGAGAGAGAGAGAGGAGAGAGAGAGAGAGAGAGAGAGAGAGAGACAGACAGACAGACAGACAGACAGACAGACAGACAAACAGACAGACTGGACAGAAAGACAGACAGAAATGCACTTTTTGTTGTTTTGTATTGGACGTAAATCCTGTGTTACTTCACTCTTTGTTTTGTGCGTTTATTTGTATTTTGGTCTGTTTTCCGGTAATCCTGCATCTGTTTCCGATTCTTCCCGTAGCGATTAGGTAGTGAAAAGTGTGGATACTGACCACAGTGCACTCTAGCTGTCCGCTGGTCAGTGGCCTATTTATTATTCTTTTTTTCTTTTTAGCGGTAAGTTTTATTTCATTTTTATTTCTTTATCTTTTTTCCTCTCTCTTATCAATTCCGGCTCTGATAAACTGTACAAGCGGAATGCACGATTCTCTGAGCACAGTCCAATTCCATATGCCGTAAGATGTCAACAATTTGGTTTCTAGCGTCACCGTCCATGAGAGAGTATTAACGTCCAATTGGCCGGAGCCGAGGTGCAGAGGTGGTACATGCTGACTGAAGTCTGCGTACTTTTGTGGCAGCTGTTGTCGTTGGCAATAGTAGGTCTGGTTCCGTGCGGGGGCCCGTCGTCTGTCGCTCTCTCTGTGCTCAGGTTCCTTGTGAACTTAGGTTCCCTTTCAGGTGTTGGTCGGCCGACGGTGGGCGTCGATTTACATCGTCTCTTTCCCCCTCAAAAGGCCTGTCTTCAGGGCCACCAGGAGGCCTTCTTCATGCTCGGGTGGCGATGGTCTTGTGCCGTGTGAGGCCGCCTCAAAGAGGGAGCAGGACGAAAGTCGCTGGAGCTCTGCATGAGTCCCTTCTATGGTCCACGCAGACTGCGACCGAGACGGCAATTTTTCAGCCCAATCCCGTGAGGGATGCCCCCAGGCCCGACCCTCAAGATATATGGTATCCCAGGCCACGGTAATCGTAGTCAGGCAGCGCTCCATCGTCGATCGCCCTACATCTCCAGGAGTCGTCCCTCGGCAATACAGACTAGACCCGCCGTCACCCATACGGCTGAAAGGGTCGCTGCGCCGCCTGACGCTGGCCTCTCACATCAGCGCCCCTCAAAGCAGAGCTACCACCTCTCCCTTGGTGTTCGCTGCTATGCCGCCTCGCAGGGAACACGCCGACTCTTTTGTTGTTTGTTTCTTTTTCAGTATGACGATATTATTAATATCATTATCATCACCACTATTATCATCATCGTCATTATTTATTATTATTATTATCATTGCTATTATTGAAATTATTGATAGTGACCTGTTTGTGACGTGACATTTTTTTCCCTGTGAGTTTGATAGCTTCGAAAAGGCTTCGTGCGGTTGGCAGATTTATAATGATCAAAACTTAGAGTGTCTCAGCTCTCTCTCTCTCTCTCTCTCTCTCTCTCTTCGTGTAAACTTACTTTAAGACGTCTCATTAGTTGGCAAAAAGTTATCTCCTCCCCTCCTTCCACTTCCTCCTACCCTCCCCAACGCGCTCCCCCCACCACCCCCACCCCCTCTTTTTCCCCTTGTTCTTTGTTTCTTCTCCTTTGTCTCCTTTGTTATGTCTGTCTCTTCTGTCGCCGCCTGGCGCCTACACGCACATACTAATTAGCCAGTGTGTGCACTGTTGCCTAAACTGTTCGGACAGCTGGTTATGTACAGTGGGTTTGTGCAGGGGACATAATTTCACAAGGGGGAAATCGCGCAGCGGAAATTCGCGGTGAAAACTCGAAATGTTATGCGTTCTCTCTCTCTCTCTCTCTCTCTCTCTCTCTCTCGTTGAGTATATGGACTAGACCGTACGCAGTGACACCTCTTTGATGAAACTGAAACTGGAACAGAAACTGAAACACCTCTCTCTCTCTCTCTCTCTCTCTCTCTCTCTCTCTCTCTCTCTCTCTCTCTCTCTCTCTCTCTCTCTCTCTCCTAATGCATACATTGGAACTATGATGGTAGTTTGTTCGAGAACAAAGCAAACGTAACTAAAGTCTCTCTCTCTCTCTCTTCTCTCTCTCTCTCTCTCTCTCTCTCTCTCTCTCTCTCTCTCTCTCTCTCTCTCTCTTTCAAAGATCATTTACGTAAGGATTTCATGTCTCAAGAAGATGATTATTCTTTTAGAATAATTAACGTCCATTAGTAAAGTCTTCTTTACACCATACATTGAATACACCGTCTGAACATGTAACCAACTCCATTAAACCACTCATCCCCCCTCCCACTCTGTCTCCCATCCCTCTTGACCTCCCCATCTACCATCCTCTCTCCCTCCGCCCTACCTCTCTCTCCCTCTGTTTCTGTTGGTTTGTTTGTTTGTTTTAGTTCCTTTTGTTTGACTTCTCACCTTGCCATTATTACGTTTATGAATGGTCTGCTTGTCATTGTAGAATTACATTACAGTCTTGCTCTGTTGAAAGGTCCGTATGAATGATGTTTGTTGAAATACTATATGCATGACAAGGACAGATTGGAAGTCTAGGCCTTGGCCTAAAAATCTCTCTCTCTCTCTCTCTCTCTCTCTCTCTCTCTCTCTCTCTCTCTCTCTCTCTTAATGCATATTTGGAACTGTTATGATGGTTGATCGAGAACAAAGTTGAACTAAAGCAAATGCATTGGTCGTTTTGCATGTGTACGTACAGCGTGTGAGGCTTAAGGCTCAAAATATAGGCAATCATTCAGTCGTGGCCATGGCCCTGTATGAAGCAGTGTGAGGCTTAAGGCTCAAAATATAGGCAATCATTCAGTCGTGGCCCTGGCCCTGTATGAAGCAGTGGCATGCTTTTGAATCAGGTTGACATTAATCATTCATAACGCATGAGAGAGAGAGAGAGAGAGAGAGAGAGAGAGAGAGAGAGAGAAGAGAGAGAGAGGAGAGAAAGAGAGAGTCCGCAGGCCTCTGTATTCTGGGTGGCATTGTTACAACCCAATTTGTCCAAAAGCTTCATAACTGTCAAAAAGGACAATAGTCCAAGCGTGGAAGTCAGTAAAACGCCTAATACCTTGTTTTGAAAGATATGTTAGGGTGGGGTTGTTGTTTTTTTTGTCGGAATTTTATAATCTTCAATGTGTCTTTGTTTCAAACCCATCGGAGGCCAGGTTTGAAATGCTGGGCAACACTGAGCAGAAAGCCACATGTTAAGGTACCGTGGGAATGTTTCAGGTATTCGCTGCCACTGTCGGCGTCCGGCTGACGTGATACAGGTAAGTCCATTCCGCTGACGCGCAGGGGTGGTAGGTCGGTCATAACACATGCCACCTGGCGTGCCGCGGCCGGCTGACGTCACGAAGTAACCCATGTGAAATGGAGCAGCCCTACCGGGGAAGACCGAAGTGATTTTTCTTTGGTTTCACCAGGGACCGTAGCTGTACGGTCCCTGGTTTCACGCATGCTTTGAGACGAGATTTGCTTGAGCAATCGGCGCAACACAGCGTCGTTCTGTTGGTAAGTAAAGCCCCCAATGATTAGGATGCACACGGTTTCATCATGCATTTTGTTTCATCATGCATTTTGTGACTGATTGACTGTGTGAGTGTATGATTAACTGAATGACTGAGAGATTGACCACGACTGATCAAGATGTGCGGTGAATAGCTCTGCACAATGCAAGTCAAATGGAAGAGGTAGATTATGTGTGTGTGTGTGTGTGTGTGTGTGTGTGTGTGTGTGTGTGTGTGTGTGTGTGTGTGTGTGTGTGTTGTGCGCGCGCGTGTGCGTGTGTGTGTGTGTGTGTGTTCAAATTGTGAAAACCTTCCCTAGTTTCTCTGTGTAACACACCATTTCTGGAACCAATTGCTGTTGTTATTGCTCAGTGTGAGACGTTAGGCGTACCGAGAGCGTAGGCCTACGTGAACAGATTGGGGAAGACGATATGTCATATGAATACTTTTTAAATCACAATGGTAATTTTGTTACTAAAGAAATTAGCTACTCATGTTAGGTATAAAGTTTGAAACGGGTTGCTTTTGTACAAAGTTAATATTACTCTCTCTCTCTCTCTCTCTCTCTGTCTCTGTCTCTGTCTCTCTCTCTCTCTCTCTCTCTCTCTCTCTCTCTCTCTCTCTCTCTCTCTCTCTCTCTCTGACGATGGAGTGCTTCATCTGTGGCGAGAAAAAAAATCTTCGCTGATAAAGTCCTCAAGAGTCGCAGGTCTTCAAGATGCCAGTCGTCCCAGGAAAGATGGCTTGTTTGAGAAGCTTCCTGATGGTGCTGACCATTTTATGTGCCACAGAAACTGTACACAAACGTACTGTTCTAGAGACCACATTGGGAAGCTTCCTGATAGTGCTGACCATTTAGTGTGCCACAGAAACTGTACACAAACGTACTGTTCCAAACACCACATTGTTTGAGAAGCTTCCTGATGGTACTGACCATTTTATGTGCCACAGAAACTGTACACAAACGCACTGTTCCAAAGACCACATTGTTTGAGAAGCTTCTGATGGTGCTGACCATTTTATGTGCCACAGAAACTGTATATAAACGTACTGTTCCAACGACCACATTGGAAGACTTTTAAGGAAACGATAAGCAGCAGAAGCTACTGAGACTGATGTAAAGAATCAACGTGGGGGTGTGCGTGGCACTGAAGTTAGCTTCCGTTTCAGAGAACATTGTTTCTTTTATGATGAAAACTGCGAGAGCGTCTATCATCCCGGCTGGGCAGAAGTGGACTGTCTTCACCAATGACCTACGGCTGTACCAGGTGGTTGTGCACATTACGTGGGTGGACAAAGAGCTCTTACGGGACTTCATTCCAGGCTAGGAGGAATGCACATGCTGATGAGTGTTATTGGTTGTATTTGCAATCTCATGGGGGGGGGGGGGGGGGGTCCGTTGGAGCAGATTCTGAAAACAACGTTTACTAGAATGCTTAAGCTGCTTTACAGAAAGAAATATCCCTGTAGAACGCATCATGCGCCACGAAGCTGGCCTGTGAAAAGGCATATCGTCTGACCTCTTCACCGAGACAACATACATGTGCTATGGTCATGGACCATCTGGGATTGAAAGGCATATCGTCTGACCTCTTCACCGAGACAACATACATGTGCTATGGTCATGGACCATCTGGGATTGAAAGGCATATCGTCTGACCTCTTCACCGAGACAACATACATGTGCTATGGTCATGGACCATCTGGGATTATCGGATCGACACTGGCTGTTTGACCATACTCACACAGCACACTGACGCAAACCATTCATGATCTGCAGTAGATGAAGGAAGGGAAAAAATGTTGGGCAACTGTCGAGTACCATAAGGAAGAGCAAAACACTCGTCTGAAAGAAGATGCTGCAGACAGACAAAATATCAAAGAGGCCCTGTCAACATCAGCAAACACCCAGAAAATGGTATCATCAACATCATTTTACTCTGGCAATGTTGTTGGTGAGCCTTCTTAGAATGTTCATGACGCAGTTGAAAATGGAGCCAAGCAATGCCGATATTTTGAAAGTCACTGGCCCTGTCAACCTCGGTGTAATGTCAGTGGAGGAAGGACAGCGCACCCCCAAACACACTCACGCTTGCTTACAATCTTTTCGTTATCATCATTCGTCAAAAACCCAATAGAAAGTCTATAATTTTAATACATGACATAGAAAAAACATCAATGCTATAGAATCAAACAAAAAAAAAACATTCTTTTTCCTGAACTTCAAAAAAATCTTTATTAAAACATCATTAACAAACCCCGGGTATAAACAGATTTCTACTTTCCCGGGCCCCAGGGGATTTTAACTATTCCATCACTGTCTTTTTCTTTTCTTTTCTTTTCTTTTCACTGTCATTTTCACAACACGACCAATGCGGCACGGGTTTTTTGGTCTGATGGCGCTGGTAGGTAGACTGTTGGCGTTGGTTGTGGTTCTGTTTGGGCGAAGGACGCTGCCAGGTATGAGGTCAACCCCCCCTTTAGGGTAGAACAGTGATATCAACCGATCTGTTCTCCTTTTTTCTTCCTGCATTAACGCATTGCATCTCTCTCTCTCCTCCCTAGTTGCTCTTATAAAATGGACATGGTTGTTTTTCTTTTTTTTTTTTTTCTTTTCTTTCTTTTCTTTTTCAAATTTTTGAACTCTCCTTCTCTCCACTCTTCCTCGTCCTTCCTCTGCAGACTATTCTGCAATCTCAAAATTTGGTTCTCTTCTCTCCTCCCCCTTCTCTCTTTCTCTTCAAGCAACTAAACCTCCCCTCTTCTGTTCCTCTTCGTTCCCCCCCTCGTTCTCTGTTCTCCCCAGATCTTCTTTACGTTCCAAACGTCCAAACGGGCGAGTACCTTTGGGTCATATTTTACCCTGCCCCCCCAAAGTTTTTCCCCCTCTAATTCCATTGGATATCAATCACGCATCCCGTTACACCCTTACTCCTTGGTGGTCAATTGGTCATTTAATTGTTAGCTGATTTCACCCCCCCACACATACCTTCCCCCCTTTTTCCTACTTAAGGGTCCCGTGTGGACCGGGTCATTAAAGTGGCTAGTGAGTTGGGTGGGCGCCACGATTTTAAACTAAAAATGACGCGGTTCACAATTTGGCCGGAAAAGGTGGCCCAGGCACTGAGGTACGTCTGGGCAGACATGAGGCGTCGGTCAAACCCGCTTAGTCAGTTTGGGTGGGTGGACCGTCTCGGTAAACCCCCACTAAGCTTAAGGGCCCGGACCCGCCCTAGGGGCCCCCGTCTTTCTGACCCCAGAGTTTGGTTTGGATTGGTCCGAAAAATTGGGGGCGCTCCCCAAGTAGGTTTTTTCCCCCCAAGTTAGGTTTTTTCTTTTTTTTGTCCGTGAAATTTCCCCCTTGCAAAGACCATGTCCGCATTGTTCAAAACAACGGTAAAAAAAGGAAAAAACCCCGAATTTGCTGACACACAGCTACACGCGAAAAGTTGGAAAAAATACTTTCAACCAAAGGGTTTTAAAATTATAAAATTCAATTGTGAACCCCACTCCAATGAGTTATATTGACGTGCGCTTTGCTTTTTATTTAACTTTTTCATAACGACCTCTGTGCGCATTTATGCAATTCCCCTCCCTGCGGATTTGCCATTTTCCCCCCTTTTCCATTTCTAGAAAAGCAAAATATAATATCGTGTCCATGAACTTCACTGAGGAACCCCATCCCACTTTTGAAATAATGATCATACACAAGCGACTGTAGCTCCAAGATAAAATCCACATGAAAAAAGTTCAAAAAAGAAAATATGAACAAGTCTCACACAAAAAAAAAATTTAAACCCCTAGCAACGGGGAATGAACCCATATCCAATAAAATAACTGTCATCAACACATTTTATCAAAAAAGCACCCTGGATAACTGACTTCCTCTGAGTTGCAGTTGTAGACACCGTTTTAAATAGTCGCCCGACATTCTGTGCCCGGGGAATGTACTGCACTCGATCCCTGTAGGGTGCAGTCCCACCCCAACCAAAAACTTGCTTTTTTTTCAGCTGTCCCCTCCTGCAGGAATTTGGTGGTTTGGTGATCTGTCTCATCCGAACTTTTTCCCCCATAATTATTTGTGGAACTTCTGCACGGCCCACACGACCGCTAAAACTCCTTTCTCCCCCGTTGCGTCCCCTTCTTACACTTTGCAACTTCCTGCTAGCATACTACAGGGAAAATCGCCCCTTCATTCCGAAAAATATGCACCATCCACCCCCTATGCATCTGTCCGCAACAAAATGGTTTGGGGGAAAATTGGTAGCTTCAAATGGGCGGGAAACTGTTTTCCCCACCGTCTGCGGTTTCTTCACGTCGGGCCACTCGACCACTGCGGTTTTCCCTGCCTTGCAAATCATGAGAGGACTCGTGTTGCTGCGAAATTTGGAAAAAAACCCTATAGAACCCCAAAAAAACCTGAGACTCCTGGGTTCTGTTTTGGTTTTGGGCTCTCTGAATTCATCATCCTCCACCCTTTTCCCTTTTGGTTGCTTTGTTGCCTCCCACAACAAAACCCTAGGAACTCCTACTGTCAGCCCTTTATACATGACACTCCCTGTATACTCTTCTGGGAAAATTAGGCAACAAAATTCCCTTTTCTCGGGTCTCTTTCACCCCTTTAATGTTGTGCTGCCCTAGTGCTAGTCTCACGCTGAATATTCTGCGGAGAAAAATTTTATGAAAATTTTGGTTTCCCCTTCACATCAATTCGGTAACCCCCCGACCTTTTATGATGGGGAATGGCCCCTTTTCCAATGCCAGCAGTTTTTTGTGACCCCGGGGGAAGCAGACCAGGGCTTGATCTCCCCCCTTGAGGGATTGCTTCCCCACCTTCCCGTCATATTTCTTCTTCTGAACGACCCCAGCCCTTTCCGCAAATTTCCTTTCAACCTTAGTGTTCCCTACCTGCGCCCACCTTTGGAAAAAGGGCGAGATTGGGCCAAACGGATCGATAGCCACTCTCCTAACGGTGTGTCAATTAAAGGGGGATGTTTAAGAGGCGCCTTTCCTTTCACCCCTCTTGTGGCTGACCCTTTGCACACATCAATGACATGCAAAACCCCTTTATGTCTGCCCCTTGCTCCCGGCCCAAAGAAAGTCATAAAAGACTCGGGTTTGTGTTTTTTCTGGGCCGAGATGACCCCCCTGAGCGACTCGGGACCCATGAATGCAGTGCAGATAACATGCTGGTACCTCTAAATGAGTGGTACCTTTCCCGTCTTCCCTTGGGAACACTCGGTACAAAAAGCCCCCCTTTCACAAGAAATTCGTCTCACCTCCTCTAACCCCCTGTTTTTCCACCTTTGCCCAACCCCCAAGACTTCACGAGCGAAGGTCTTGTTCCCGCGCTGCCCCAAACTCATCAGGCGACACAAAATATGCCCGACTTTCCCTTTCCCGGAACAACAAAGGGTTTAACAACCTTTTCCTCTTTTTTGCTCCCCGGGGAATGCTGCCCCTTTTTTAGCGTCAACAACTCAGGATCCCCCCGGATCCCTTTCCCTGGGGAAAATTTTTCCCAAAGACAAACGTGAAGGGGTTTTTCCATCCCAAGCAGACAACTCCCGCCTGAGAAATAAGGGGTACGTACTTTTTCTTAGCAAATGGGAAACTCCCTCAAGTGCCATCGATTAGGTACAGGTCTTTGGGTTTGCCCTGTCAAATCCCCTTTTTCGACCGCGTTGTTCGACTACCCCCCCATGAACAACCAGTGTCTCGTAACACTTTCACCCTCTCTGGCCAATCCACCCCTTCCACGGTAAAGAACCACTCAGCCTAGTCCCCCATCCCGACACTGACTGCCCCTCCAGTGTAGCCATAGGCTGCACCCACCCTCTTTGATGAAACCCTTTTGGTTCCCCTGAAGGTCGTTTCCCTTGTCGACCCCCATCCACCTCTTGCAAGGCTGCTGCCTCTGGAAACCCATGCGACATCCTCGCCCATGTCCCTTTTGTGACAAATGAAAAACCCTAATGCCCCTTTGCCTTCCCTTTTGCCCCACCCTGGGTTTGCAGATTTCAGAAAAAACCCCCCTAGTTCCTTGCACTCTTCTCACCTGTGCTAGACCGTTTCTCCTGCCCTTAGTGCCCCAAAAAGTGCCTCCTTTTTCACCTCTGCGAATTTCAACCTCCCCTGCTGTTTTGGGTGTCTCCTTTTAAATGTATGGTTAAAACAGGGCCCCAACCCGACAAAAAATTTTTCCTTCATAAAAAGCTCTTTCAAATTTAGCGAATCCCTTTTTGACCACTCAACTCTAACCATTTCTCAAAATGTGACTAGACGTGCCCAAAACTGAGTGACGTCTCACCGCTTTTAATCTAGTAACGAAATTTTTTTTCTGAATCCTTTTTTTGTGAGGTCAAAAACCCTTCATTTTTAAAAACTCCTTCACAGCACCCAAAATTTGGACTGTTTGGCTGGTAACGCAGTGAAAATCGCAATGCCCTTTCCCCCAGTAAGCCGACAAAATGATGCCCACTCTTCTGGGGGCCAACCCCGAGGTCGCAAAAAGTTCAAAAAGATGTTTGCATAAAAAGAATCGGTTCCTTCCCGGGAATTTGGCAACTTGGGCGGGGGGCATAGCTGCGCACGAGCACTGGAAATGAACTCCCCTCCTCGGGGGTCTCCCTTTGTATTCTCACTTTTTTTAATTTTTAATTTGAACCTTTAAATTCTTTTTTGTCTCCTCCCGCTTCCCTTTTTTCTTTCTGTCTCCTGCTTTTCTTTATCATTTTTTGCCTAAATTCCTTTTTTTATGTTTCCGGGCTTCTTTCTTTTTTCCTGCGCTTCCCTTATTCTTTCTTTTTCCCTTTCCCGTTTGCTTTTTTTTCTTTTTTCCCGCTCGCTTTTCTCTGCGTTACGGGTTTTTCCCGCGCGTTACCCTTTCCATCTTTTGTGGTTTTCAACAAATGCTCGCACTATCTCCTGAGTAAAAAAATCACGAGCGAGCTAAAGTTTTTTAAATAGGGGTGTTCTTTTTTTCCGCCATTGAAATCTCTTTTTTTTTTTTTTTTTCTAAAACAAGATTTTACTCAAACGACACCCAAAAATTGGTGGTTCCGACCGAGTGACGAAATTAGCACAATCCTATGAAGAAAATTTTAGTTTGGGGGAAAGTATTTATTTTTTTATAAGACCCCCAGCGCCTGACCCAACTATGAGAGCGAATTTTTGGAAAATTTTGTGCGAAATGAGATTCTTGGGGTGAAATGCCAACCCTAGTTTTAAACTATCTTGGAAGCAATCCCAAAACCCTAGTTTTTTAAACTATTTTTGGGGAACTTTCTTTAAGGGACAACCCTTGTTTGGGGTTTACAATTTTGGGAAATCCCCCCCAGCTTCCTCTCTGGGAAGTTGAACAATTATAAAAAAAGGGCCCAAAATTTCCTGGCAAGTCGCCAATAAATTGTCAACCCGGTGTAATGTCAGTGGGGGAAAAGGAAAGGTCGCCACCCCAAAACACCTCACAGTTTTGCTTACAATTTTTTTCGTATTCATGCATTCGTAACATAAAACACTGGGTAAAGTCTAAAAACTTTACTATCATGTTCAAAGAAAGAACATCAATGAAATTTTGAATCAAAAAAATTTAAAAAAACTTTTCTCCTTTTGATTTTCAAAAAAATCATTTTTTCAAATTACATTTTTAACTAACCGGGGTTAAACGATTTCTATTTTTCCTGGCCAGGTGTTCTTTAAATTATTCCGAATCACTGTTTTTTCCCTTTTCTTTTCTTTTTCTTTTCACTGTAAATTTCCCAAAAAAACGACCACAATGCCGGCACTGGTGTTGGTCTGTTGGCGCCTGGTAAAGGGTGAGACTTTTGGGGCTTTTGGTCTGTGGTTTGCTTGGCAAAAGTGACGCTGCAGGGGGGAACCCCGGTTGGGGAAAAATTTTAAAAAGGGGGGTTTTCCCTTTTTTTTTCCCTTTTTCCCTTTTTTCTTTTTCTTTTCCCCTTTTAAAAAGGGGGTTTTTTTTTTTTTTTTTTTTTTTTCTTTTTTTTTTTTTAAAAAACCCCCCCCCCCCCTTTTTTTCCTTTCCCCCTTCCCCGGACCCGTTCGGACTTCAACCCTCCCATCCTCCCCCCCTCTACCCACTTTCCTTTACACTATGTCATCGCCCCTCTCCCCCTGTATTCCCCCTTCCCTCCCCTTCTCCCCCTCTTCCACCCTACACTCCTCTCCCTCCTTCCTCCCCCCTTCCCTGGTCCCCTTCCACTTCCCTCCTCCTCCCCACCCCCCCCCCCCTTATCCCCCTCTCCGAGACCCCGACACCCGATACAGTGCCAACAGCCTTCTTACTCCTCCCCATCCTCTCCTCACCTCTCTCCCCTCACAGACTTCCCCCCCCCATTTTTCCCCCCCCTCTTCACTTCCCCCCTTCCTCTCCTCCTGTTTCTCCTACCCCCCCCCCCCTTTCCTCTCTCTCCACCCCTTCCTCCTCCCCCTTTCCCCTCGTCATACTTATCCTCGTTCTCCCCCCCCTTCTCCTCCTTCACCTTCTCTCTTCCCCCCGTCCTTCCTCCATCCCCATCCCCCCCTCCTTCTTCCCCCCGGGCCTTTCCTACTTAACTGGTGCCGTGTGGACACTGGTCACGTCTAAAGTGGCTAGCTGAAGTCTGGGTGGGCGCCACGATGTCCAAAACTAACAAAGACGCTGGTTACACAAATCGCCCGAAAGCTGCCCAGGCACTGAGGTACGACTGGTGCAGACCATCCGAGCGCGTACAAAGCCGCTTAGTCCGTCTGGTGGTCGGGAACCGTCCGGTGAAACCTCTCCACTAAGCTTAATAGGCACGTGACCGACCTATGGCCCGTCTTCTGCCGCCTAGAATGTTTGAGTTTGGACTTAGGTCCGAACAAATTGGCTGGGCGACTCCCCAAGGTTATGGTTGTTTCCTCCCCAAGTTAGTTTGTTTCATTTTTTGTCCGTGACAGGGCCCACAGGTTCCACATTAAGCTAAAAACAGATACTTTGATTCACGCCGTTCTTCCTTCGCCGAACTCCGAATCGATCAAAGCTAAGTGAATTCCGTTGTTCTAGTTCGTGTGTGTCTCACCTGAAAAGACCTAAGATCGAAACGTGTATGTTTTGTCTGGACATCTATTTGTCCACGTTTCTCTGGGCGATTCGCTAACATTTATTTAAGATTTGTTAGATTTCCGCCTGCAGTCGACTCGACTTATACAACTAAAACATACGCCAGGACGATGTCTTCAGTGACAAAGAAAGAGTTCCGAAGGATCATGACCGGAAATTCACGTCTGGGCACAGTGTTTATTTATGCTGGTGGTGTTAGGAATCAGTGCCTCCACGAGAAGACAACACCTCAATGTGAAACTTTCTTTACTCATGAAGTGGCACCGCATCCTACTGCCCTGGGGGGGGGGTTTGACTACAAAGGTGATAATGGCGCACACCCGCCCCCACTCTGTTTTGAAGAACAAGTTGCATGTTGGATAGGAACACATCAGATGTATCCCCCAGATGTTGTCGTCCTGGACGTCTGTCCCTGTAACTGTGAAGTGACCCGGCATTCTCAGGCCAGCGAAGGTTCAGATTACGAAACTGCAGCTGTTGCTTGAAATACTTCGTCACGCCGCAACTACCACACAGATACTTATGTGTGTTTGACGCGCTAACCACCAGGTGAGCACCAAGTCATGTTGTCGTACAGGTCGAAAGAAAGGATTCAGTCGTATCTACACCCTCAGTGAAAGCACACACCACTTCCAAGCAGGCATTGGTCTGGAATGTAACAACGACAAACAGCAAGTCATCCAAATGATTGCAGACAAACTGAGTGCTATGGAACCGCTGAAAGGAAGCAAATCATCGTAACTGGGTCAGATGTGCAACAAGTGTGTGTGGGAGTTGGTCCGCTACAGACAACTATCCAATCACTAGTGAGCCGATATGTTGATGGCATACCACATGATTCAAGAGGCAACTGATGGACGCAAAAACCGTCAGTTATATCTGATGATACTGACGTCTTGATCATCCTGGCTCATCATCTACATTCCAGAACGAACGGATTACCTGAAGATCTTGTGCTCACCATGGAGTCATGCATTTCAAGTAAGTCCTTATCAACGTGGGTGAGGTATTCAGAACAACACACAAACATCATGCCGAACCTTCTCCGTGCTCATGTACTCACTGGTTGTGACACCGCGTTTTCATTCTCTGGTCTTGGCCAGCTAACTGTTCTGAAGAGGCTCGTGTCGTGCAGTGGATCCATGAGAATTGGGGATCTGACTACAGAGAATGAGGATATATTACCACAATGCTTGCATTTCGCTTCATGCTGTACAACCATGATCAGGGAACAATTCTGGCAACCGTGCGCGCTGAGATCTTCAGACGTAAAGATCAAAGGGAAACGCCACACTGCACCCAAACTGAGCGGTCTAACCCCAGACCTCAGTCCTCACTGTCAGGTGGCCCTGTGGAAAAGGGCAGGGCTTCCAACACCCCCAGACATCGGTCCTCACCATCAGGTGGCTCTGTGGAAAGGAGCAGGGCTCCAACACCCCCAGACATCAGTCCTCACCATCAGGTGGCTCTGTGGAAAGGAGCAGGGCTTCCACACCCCCAGACCTCAGTCCTCACTGTCAGGTGGCTCTGTGGAAAGGAGCAGGGCTTCCAACACCCCAGACATCAGTCCTCAATGTCAGGTGGCTCTGTGGAATGGAGCAGGGCTTACAACAACACCCCAGACATCAGTCCTCACCGTCAGGTGGTTCTGTGGAAAGGGCAGGCTTCCAACACTCCCAGACCTCAGTCCTCACTGTCATTTGGCCCTGTGGAAAGGAGCAGGGTTCCAACACCCCCAGACATCAGTCCTCACCATCAGGTGGCTCTGTGGAAAGGAGCAGGGCTTTCCAACACCCCAGACATCAGTCCTCACTGTCAGGTGGCTCTGTGGAAAGGAGCAGGGCTTCCAACACCCCCAGACATCAGTCCTCACTGTCAGGTGGCTCTGTGGAAAGGAGCAGGGCTTCCAACACCCCAAGACCTCAGTCCTCACCATCAGGTGGCTCTGTGGAAAGGAGCAGGGCTTCCAACACCCCCAGACCTCAGTCCTCACTGTCAGGTGGCTCTGTGGAAAGGAGCAGGGCTTCCAACACCCCCAGACCTCCGTCCTCACTGTCAGGGGGCTCTGTGGAAAGGAGCAGGGCTTCCAACACCCCAGACATCAGTCTTCACCGTCAGGTGGCTCTGTGGAAAGGAGCAGGGCTTCCAACACCCCCAGACATCAGTCCTCACTGTCAGGTGGCTCTGTGGAAAGAGCAGGGCTTCCAACACCCCCAGACATCAGTCCTCACGGTGGGCTCTGTGGAAAGGAGAGCTGACTTCCAACACCTCCAGACATCAGTCCTCACCGTGCAGTGGCTCTGTGGAAAGGAGCAGGCTTCCATCACCCCAGGACATCAGTCCTCACGTCAGGTGCTGTGAAAGCGAGCAGGCTTCCAATGCCCCAAAGATCAGTCCACACCTCAGTGGCTCTGTGGAAAAGCAGGGCTTCAACACCCCCAGACCCAGTCCTCACTGTCAGTGGCTCTGTGGAAAGGAGCAGGGCTTCCAAACACCCAGTCCACGTCCTCACTGTCATGCTCACGTGGTAAGGAGCAGGCTTCCAACACCCCCAGACTCATCTCACCGTCAGTGGCTCTGTGGAAAGGACAGGGCTCCAACACCCCCAGACCTCAGTCCCACCATCAGGTGGCTCTGTGGAAAGGAGCAGGCTTCCAACACCCCCAGACTCAGTCCTCACTGTCAGGTGGCTCTGTGGAAAGGAAACAGGGCTATCCAACACCCCCAGACTCAGTCCTCACCGTAGGGGCTCTGGGAAAGGGACAGGGCTTCCCAACACACCCCAGACCTCAGTGCCTCAAACGTCGAGGTGCCTGTGCAAAGCAGCAGGCTTCCCACATCCCGACATCAGTCTCACGCTTCCAGTGCCTCTGTGGAATAGCGGGTCTTCAAACCCCAGCTAAGTCCTCACTCAGGCTCTGTCACGACAGGGCTTCAAACGAGCAGGCTCCCCACCCCCAGGTGGCCCTAACGCAGGTTCACCCAGCAAGTCCCTCACTCCCCCAGACATCAGTCCTCAATGCGGTGGCCTGTGGAAAGAGACTTCCAAAACCCACACCTCAGTCCTCACCATCAGGGCTCTGTGGAAAGGAGCAGGCTTCCAACACCCCAGACCTCAGTCCTCACTGTCAGGTGGCCTGGGAAGGAGAGGCTTCCAACACCCCCAGACATCAGTCCTCACCGTCAGGTGGCTCTGTGGAAAAGAGCAGGCTTCCAACACCCCCAGACATCAGTCCTCACCGTCAGGTGCTCTGTGGAAAGGAGCAGGGCTTCCAACACCCCCAGACATCAGTCCTCACTGTCAGGTGGCCCTGTGAAAGGAGTACTTCGAACACCCCCAGACCTCAGTCCTCCGTCAGTGGCTCTGTGGAAAGGAGCAGGACTTCAACACCCCCAACATCAGTCCTCACTGCAGGTGGTCCTGTGAAAGGAGTACTTCCAACACCCCAGACTTCAGTCCTCACTGTCAGGTGGCTCTGGGAAAGGACACGACTTCCAACACCCCCAGACATCAGTCCTCACTGTCAGGTGGCTCTGTGGAGAGGAGCAGGGCTTCCAAGTTCAACACCCCACACATCAGTCCTCACTGTCAGGTGGCCCATGTGGAAAGGAGCAGGGCTTCCAACACCCCCAGACATCAGTCCTCACCATCAGTGGCCCTGTGAAAGGCGTAACTTTCCAACACCCCCCCAGACCTCAGTCCTCACGTCAGGTGCCCTGTGGAAAGGAGCAGGGCTTCCAACACCCCCAGACCTCAGTCCCTCACCGTCAGGTGGCCCTGTGGAAAGGAGTACTTCCAACACCCCCAGACATCAGTCCTCACTGTCAGGTGGCTCTGTGGAAAGGAGCAGGGCTTCCAACACCCCAGACATCAGTCCTCACTGTCAGGTGGCTCTGTGGAAAGGAGCAGGGCTTCCAACACCCCCAGACCTCGGTCCTCACCATCAGGTGGCCCTGTGGAAGGAGCAGGGCTTCCAACACCCCCAGACCTCCGTCCTCACTGTCAGGGGCCTGTGGAAAGGACAGGGCTTCCAACACCCCCGACCTCAGTCCTGACCATAAGGTGGCCTGTGGAAAGACAGGGCTCCAACACCCCCAGACATCGGTCCCACCGTCAGGTGGCTCTGTGAAAGAGACAGGCTTCCAACACCCCCAGACATCAGTCCTCACTGTCAGGTGCCCTGTGGAAAGGAGTACTTCCAACACCCCCAGACCTCAGTCCTCACTGTCAGTGGGCTCGTGGAAAGGACAGGGCTTCTAACACCCCCAGACATCCGCCTCACTGTCAGGTGCTCTGCGGAAAGGAGCAGGCTTCCACACCACCCCCCAGACATCATCCTCACTGTCAGGTGCTCTGTGGAAAGGAGCTGGCTTTTCCCAAAACCCAGACCTCATCCTCACCATCAGGTGGCTCGTGGAAAGGACAGGGCTTCCAACACCCCCAGACCTCAGTCCCACTGTCAGGTGGCTCTGTGGAAAGGAGCAGGCTTCCAACACCCCCAGACCTCAGTCCTCACCGCCAGGGGCCCCTGTGGGGAAAGGAGCAGGCTTCCAACACCCCCAGACCTCAGTCCTCACTGTCAGGTGGCCTAGGAAAGGAGCAGGGCTTCCAACACCCCCAGACCTCAGTCCTCACCATCAGGGTTGCTCTGTGGAAAGGGCAGGGCTTCCCCAAAACCCCCAGACCTCAGTCCCCCACCGTCAGGTGGCCCTGTGGAAAGAGCAGGGCTTCCAACAACCCCCAACCTCCGTCCTCACCATCAGGTGGCTCTGTGGAAAGGAGCAGGGCTTCCAACACCCCCAGACCTCAGTCCTCACCATCAGGTGGCCTGTGGGAAAAGGGGCAGGCTTCCAACACCCCCAGACATCATCCTCACCGCAGGGGGCTCTGTGGAAAGGGGCAGGGCTCCAAAAACCCCCAACATCAGTCCTCACCATCAGTGGCTCTGTGGAAAGGAGCAGGCTTCCAACACCCCCAGACCTCATCCTCACTGTCAGTGGCTCTGTGGAAAGGAGAGGACTTCCAACACCCCCAGACAACATCCTCACTGTCAGGGGGCTCTGTGAAAGGAGTACTTCCAACACCCACAGACCCCCATTCCTCACTGTCAGGTGGCTCTGTGGGAAAAGGGGCAGGGCTTCCAACACCCCCAACCTCAGTCCTCACTGTCAGTGGCTCTGTGGAAAGAGCAGGGCTTCCAACACCCCCAACCTCAGTTCCCCTGCAGGTGGCTCTTTGGAAAGGGGACAGGGCTTCCAACACCCCCAACCTCAGTCCTCACTGTCAGGGCTCTGTGAAAGGGGCAGGGCTTCCAACACCCCCAGACCTCAGTCCCACTGTCAGGGGGCTCTGTTGGGAAAAGGGGCAGGGTTCCAACACCCCCAGACCTCAGTCCTCACTGCAGTGGCGCTGTGGAAAGGACCAGGCTTCCAACACCCCCAGACCTCCGTCCTCACTGCAGGTGGGGTCGTGGAAAAAGGAGCAGCGCTTCCAACACCCCCAGACCTCAGTCCTCCCCGTCAGGGGGCCCTGTGGAAAGGAGCAGGGCTTCCAACACCCCCAGACAACAGTCCTCACCATCAGGTGGCCCTGTGGAAAGGAGCAGGGCTTCCAACACCCCCAGACCTCAGTCCTCACCATCAGGTGGCCCTGTGGAAAGGAGCAGAGCTTCCAACACCCCCAGAACCTCAGTCCTCGGAACTGTGGTTCAGCACACATTCCACAACATGGACTGCAGGGACAACGCCCAGCTCCGGATGAGGTCCGGACTCTATCAGCTGCACGTGCAAGACTGGCTGCAGTACAACCACGTGCACCTGCAGCAGATTAGCACTCACCTGCACAGAATTCTGCAAATTCAAAGGAGGCTTTTTGTGCAAAAAGCCCATGACAGTTGCCATCGGAGACCCAGATGTGAAACAGACTTAAGTGGATATCTTACCGGTTTTCGACACATGAGTCACTGTGTTCCTCTACATATGTGAATACTTTCTAATCATGCGGGCACTTACCATTTTATACCACAATCACTGAAGGAAAGAAGGCTTACTGATATTTTTTTTCTCCCCTTGTATTCACTTTAGATTGCCAGCTTCATGACGTCAGTCTGCATGCCAGTCATGACTAAGACAAGCACTCTTTTCCTTCTAACAGAAGCCATATTGAAAAGGCAAACATCACGTAAATCATACGAAAACAGGAAAAATTTCAGACAATATGAAACTTTTCTGTCAGTTACATAACTTTCTTGCCAGAGAGAAATATTAGATACGAAATGATTACAACTACGTGTCACACGTTCTCTACATTTCCAGTTTTCTAATCTGGTGGCGGCCATCTTGGATTTTGCATAATAATTCAAAATACCCAACATTTACGACTTGGCCTCCAGCAGATTTGGATTCAGCATCCCTAAATTATGTTAAATCAACAACAACAACAACAAACCTAATATATGTTTCAAAACAAGGTACCCCCTCCTTTCGCTCGGACTACAACTCGGATACCCCATAGCCGCCTGATTTGTTCAAAAAACAGCAAAAAACAAACAAACAAATGAACGAACGAACAAACAAGCTAACAAACGAACAGGAAGGCGGGGGCTGAAAAAGGAATATGTCAGGTTGTCCACTCTAACCAGTTTGTCCGAACAGCCCGATTTGTCAAAATGTTTTTTTTTTTTTTTTTTT
>CM031598.1:97584974-97589974 GCA_018398815.1 Conus ventricosus | reverse complement strand
ATACACAAGGCCAACCATAAACGTGACGTCTCTCTTACACGCGCGCGCGTGTGCGCGCGTGTGTGGTGTGTGTGTGTGTGTGTGTGTGTGTGTGTGTGTGTGTGTGGACATAGTCTCTGTGTGTATGGTTTTCGTATTAATACACAGTCATTCAGCAAAAGATTTATTAATATGAACAAAATCCGTAGATTGCTGGATGTTAGGTAATGTTTGATAGATGATGATGATGATGATGATGATAATGATGATGATGAAGATGATGATGATGATGATGATGATGATGATGATGATGATGATGATGACCTGTGATGGAGCTCCCAATGCGATGACATTTCCAAGCTATAATCATGTTTTTTTAATTACGTTTTCCTCTTTCTTAAAACTAACACACACACACACACACACACACACACACACACACACACACACACACACACACACACACACACACACACACACACGCACACACACATCTTTTGACAAAAGATGAAGTCAAAATTTCCACCATTGTTTATATCTGACCAAAAAATAGAAGAAGTCGACTCACATAAAATACTAGGAGTAATAATTGATAAAAATTTAACATGGACCGACCACATAACGTCAATGGGGAAACGTCTCTCAAAACAATTACTTCAATTAGCCAAGATTAAGAACTTCCTGGACATCCATTCTCGAAAGCTCTTTTTCTGTGCACATATTCTATCAATCATTGATTATGCATCAACCCTTTGGGATAACTGCAGTGAAACCAACTTGAAAATTATTCATCGAATGTATAAAAGAGCATTAAAATTAGTATTACTAAAATCAAGCACCCTAACAACAGAAGACTATAAACAACTTAATATGTTAACCTTCTACAACCGACTTTTGTTCAATAAGGCAGTATGCATGCATAATGTTACAAACGGATATGCTCCTAAAAAGATAAGAGATTCATTTACAACTAACACTTATAGACATAGTCATTTATTATCCTTTTCTAGACCAAGAAATAATCTTTATAAATCTAGTCTTTTGTACTCTGGTGGAAATGTATGGAACAAGCTGCCAATCACTTTGAAAAACATAAAGAACAAAAATCAGTTTAAGAAAAATCTGAAAAAGCATCTCATGGATAGTTAGCAATCAATATTTTCTCAAATTCCCTTGAAATAACTCTTCAGTGATTTTACATGATGTATCCTTGTGTATGTTTATGCCTATGCACATGTCTGTTTATGCGTGTGTATGCTTTGTAGACAATGTATTGATATTGTACATAACTTAACTCCTCTCTCTCTCTCTCTCTCTCTCTCTCTCTCTCTCTCTCTCTCTCTCTCTCTCTCTCTCTCTCTCTCTCTTGTTACTTCCTTGATATGATAACTATAATAGGCTTGAATTCTTTTTTGTAGTCCCACTCCCTCCACCCCCACGCCTCCATCCTACCCCCTCCCTCCTCCTAGTTCCTCTCCCCTCCTCATCCCCCTCAGAGTTCACCCCCACCACCTCTCTCGCCCTTTTCCGCTGATTTTCACTCTTTGTATTTCTTCGTTTTCATTATTTTATTATTCAAGTTTCTTTGTTTTGTTATGATGGCTTGATGTAAAAAAAAAGCAGTTTCTCTGCTTATTCAATGTTCCATCTGGAAATAAAAGTTTGACTTGACTTGACTTCACACACACACACACACACACACACACACACACACACACACACACACACACACACACACACACACACACACACACACACACAAGCACTCGCGAATATGCATTAACCCACACGCATAGACACACACACAGACACACACAGTCACACACAGACTCATACACACTGACTGACTGACTGAAACCATTTACAGTCAGATTAACATAGTGTTGTACTGACAGTACACACACTCATACAGACTCATACACACACACACACACACACACACACACACACACACACACACACACACACACACACACACACACACACACACACCACGCACGCACGCACGCACCACACACACACACACACACACACACACACACACACACACACACACACACACACACACACACACGCACGCACGCACGCACGCACGCACGCACATAGAGACGCGCGCTCGCGCGTGCATGCACATTGTGCAGTTTTGTTAGAAAAAGAAAGATCTATTTTATTTAGAAAATGTTGTTTTAATGTGTGTGTGGAGACATTCCCGGTACATATAGTGACGGTTTGAGGGGAAGGGCGATGATTCGAGCCGCGAGCACCTTCCCACACTGTCGCCGATTGTACATCTCTTCACCTTGTCAAAAACACTCCCAAGGAAAGTTAACGCATAGCAGGGTTGGGGCTTCTTTTTTTTTTCCATAGGAGGTCCAAATCCCACAAGATTGCGTCCCTTTGACAGACTGTAAGTGGGATCGACTTCATTTATTAATCAAACAGTAAACGTGCCTTGTATGTGCTGATCTGGGATTTCCATTGAACAGTAAAGTGTTTCCTAATCAAATTCATTTTGATATTTGATGGAAAGACAGTACCGCGGATAGGAATTAAGTCTTAAGGCGAGTGAGCGATAGTATTTCCTGTGTATAGTGAATCTCACGCCTTAGGCCGGCCACGATACATTCTGAAAGAAGCTGGCATAGGTTGTCTCCGGCCACGATGCTCGCGCATCGATAACACATGCTGCGTCAAGCTTCCTAAACTCAAGGACTGCCTGTTTTCAGGCGTTTAGCTGGACGGATGTAAATTCGAGTCGAAGGCTGAGAGACGTACGAGTCAGTGCTGGGGATCTTTGGTTCAGAAGCCGGCGGGAAAATGCAGACCGTTTTTGGTCCGAGTCCACGGTTACAGTTTTGGCCCCAAACGCTGTGTTTTCTCGTTTGCACTCAAAGCTGCACCTGGCTTTTTGTCAGATAATCAGCCAGTACCAAAACATGTTTATCACATTGTCCAACCCTTGACCCATACTTTACCTGACTCTGAGGCAGATTTTATGTCCGTTTCTTTTCTTTTTCTTTCTTTCTTTTTTTATACAAGCACGATCGATCCACATGACCCTTCATTTTCCTGTCGTCTGCTAGATTTTTCACTCCAAAATTCTTGTGCCCTACCAACGACGAGGAAACACAAGGAGTCCACAGGTCATGCATCATTCTGCTATTTTTGCTGACACATGGCATTGAACTGATTTACTGACCCCAAATTCCAGGATGATGTAATCTTTTTCACATTGAATTTTCTTTTTCTTTTTTTTTCTTTCTTTCTTTTCTTTCTTTCTTTTCTTTTTTCTTTATCTTATTCTATTTTATATTTTAACAGAGCCAGGGCGGTTTTCATCTGTTCAAACCGTGCTGTTACTGCTTGAGCTTTGCTGTAACCCTGAACTCTGACCTTTTGTTGATGTCGTTGTCTCTTTCGTGAAGGAGGTTATCTTTATTGTATTACGCTCCACGTCTGTTGACTGGTTTGTCTGTCCGTCAGCAGCACTGTGCAGAAAGTACTGGGGGATTTGAACGAAACTGAAAGGAAAGATGGAATGTTTTGCCAGGGACGGTTCTACTGCAATGTACATAAGAGAGAGAGAGAGAGAGAGAGAGAGAGAGAGAGAGAGAGAGAGAGAGAGAGAGAGACAGAGGCAGAGACAGAGAGACAGAGAGACATAGAGAGAGAGAACCGGAAGCGGAAGTTCATTCAGTGCAGGCCATAGCCCATTCTGAAGGGTTACAATACCTGGACAATACAGTTCTTAATTAAACAATGAATGTTCAATTAATCTTATAACATGACAGCTAAGCATTAATACATCCTGATCACATAATCCAACACCACCTAGACTGAGTACAGCAGTGCGTAGAGAGAGAGAGAGAGAGAGAGAGAGAGAGAGAGAGAGAGAGAGAGAGAGAGAGAGAGAGAGAGAGAGAGAGAGAGAGAGAGAGAGAGAATACGAATACGAATACGAGTGTTTATTTAGTTTTAAGGCCAAGGCTTCATTCTGAAGGGGCATACATACAATCGAACAAAATAAGTTAAATTAAGGTACACGTAGAAAAATATGTACATAAATTTACGACAATAAGATAGATATATATATATATATATATATATAGAGAGAGAGAGAGAGAGAGAGAGAGAGAGAGAGAGAGAGAGGGAGAGAGAGAGAGACCTGACTATCAGCTTTTTTTTTTATTTGTCTGTAATAAACAACAGATAGGGTAACTCTTGCTCCCACAAATACACACACACACACACACACACACACACACACACACACACACACACACACACACACACGTGTATGTGTGTGTGTGTGTGTGTGTTGTGTGTGTGTGTGTGTGTGTGTGTGTGTATGGCAGCACAGAGCACACAGAGCAAACAAGGAGGCATCCCTTTATGCTCCGTGCTGTCATGTCTGCTAGGCGATTCGATATCGCAAGCAGCATTCCTTTGGAGTTATGGGCATGTCTTTGTTTTCTTGTGGGAGCAAGAGTTACCTTACTTGTTTATTGTTTATTGTCTACTGTTCCCTGCCTGATTTCATATTTAAGCTTACTTTTGTCTGTGATAGTTTCAGGAATAGATATCGAGCTGGTTACGGTGGATTCCGGTGAGGATCTAAATATGGCCGAAGGTGTAACGCCATCAGACGACACCCAAAGTTGTTTTAACCCGCACCCTCTCCCCTCCCCCCTCCCACCTCCCCAACTCCCCGCCCCTCCGCTCCATCCCACCCACTCCTCTACACCTTCTCTGCATTTGTCCCTGTCTTCCTCCTCCAGCCGCTCTTCTCTTACAGACGAGAATAAAAGAAAGGGAGATAAACGCTCTGATAAAAGACTAAGAAGAGACTTTTATCTCCCTTTTCTTTATTCTCATCTGTCGTCTCCCTTTTCGTTTTATCTCCCTTTCATTTATTCTCATCTGTCGTCTCCCTTTTCATTGTTTTTGTCTTGTTTGTTTGTTTGTTTGTTGTTCCCCTCTCCCATGTCGCTCCATGCCCCCCCCCCCTCCCCCCCCCCCCC
>CM031598.1:97553925-97573925 GCA_018398815.1 Conus ventricosus | reverse complement strand
CACACACACACACACACACACACACACACACACACACACACACACACACACACACACACGCACACACACACGTACGCACACACACACACACACACACACACACACACACACACACACACACCTCCAAATGTTTTTTGTTGTTGTTGTTGTTCTTGTTGTTGTTGTTTTTTGGGGGTTTTTTTTGGTTTGTTTGATACCTCCGCTAATGAATTTATGTTTTCATCGGGTTTCGTCGTTTGTTTTGTCTGTTTGCCTGTTTGTCTTGCGAGTCTGTCGGGAAACACGCCAGATATGTTTTGTTTGTTTGCCTGTTTGTCTTGCGAGTCTGTCAGGAAATACGCCAGATATGTTTTGTTTGTTTGCCTGTTTGTCTTGCGAGTCTGTCAGGAAACACGCCAGATATGTTTTGTTTGTTTGCCTGTTTGTCTTGCGAGTCTGTCGGGAAACACGCCAGATAACCACTCAACCCAGCTGGAACCAAAGCAAACTACAAGACGGAATTGTAATGTGACTAGAGAACGGAAACATTCCGTTCCGGGGCGGGCCCCTGGTGGTCGGCCTCAGGATCGTTCAGCAAGATTATTGTACGTTACATCACAACAAGAACTACCGAAACCGATTTCAGCCACGGTTTGGGGGACAATGTGGAGAAGCGTGTCGCCGGGGACAAAGCCACGACAGTTTGTTTGGTGCGGATGCGGTTCAAAGATGGATCAACACTCTGTTCATCAAGATAACCACGAATGTTCCACTGAAACAATATGAAGATACAGTTATGAATTAATAGTTAATGAACAAAGCAAAGTCTTTTCGTGAGATATTCAAACAAGTCTTACGAAACAAATATCGACATTCCGTATTTTCCATGTCCTTTAAAAATAAAAATTTTTAAAAATATTTTTAAAAAGCGACTGGGAAGTAACTCTTTCAATCCATATCAACAATTTCTAGCGATTTAAAAAAACAAAAAATTTGACTTCGTAAAAGTGAAGGAAGATCCAAGATCTGTTCGATCCGGTGGAAAGGAAGGGGACGAGGGGGGATGGGGGGGGGGGGGGGGGGGAGGGGGGAGGGAGGGAGTCCGCAATCTCTCAAATGCCTATCATGAAGTTGATGTGGTAGCTGTTCTAGTTAATGTCGTTCTTCTCCTTCCATTTTTTTTTTTTTTCTTTTGCTACTTTCTCTTCCTTCACATGGTCCACCGTTATTTCTATGGCTCCATCACGCCAACATCCAGGCTTGCTCTCACACTGTCCCTCTGCCAACAATCTCCGTGGATTTATCGCTTTCAGGCTGTCATCAGACCATCTGGCTGAACATTCATCTTTTTTTTCTTCTTTTTTTTCTAGTAATCCCAACCAGTTGAGGGCGGGTAAGCTTAAGGAATACTGCAAGAGCGAATGCAAAACTATAGGAGTCTGCTCTGACCCAGCTACCATCAATCATGCCTTTGTGAAAAGTTTGAACCTTTTTCGACCCACAGGATGTACTGGAAGAGAAGTTGACTATAACGTCTCTGTAATGGTTGAGTTTTACGTCCTCATAGCAAAAAGCTTTTAGGGGCATGTTGTTCTTTCGCGGTAGTCTCTGGAAATGTCTCTGGTTAAAACAGATAATATATGTATCATTTTCATGCGGCTTGTTTCCGGCCCCCACAGGTTGGGGAGGAATAATGTGTGACTTTTATACCAAAAAAAAGAGTCCACTTTGCACCACACAATGAGTCGACTTTGCGCCTCATAATGAGTCAACTTTCTAACGCAAAACGAGTCAAATTTACACCACAACATGATTCAGCTTTACAACATGAAATGATTTGACCTTAAACTGAAGCAATTCGAAGGCTTTACCCTACAAAACAAGTGGTCTTTCCACCGCAATTTGCGGTCGTACGGGCTATAAGCAAGTTTATCTGTGTATGTATTAGTGTCTGTGTGTGTGTGTGTGTGTGTGTGCGCGTGCGTGCGTGCGTGCGTGCGTGCGTGCGTGCGTGCGTGCGTGCGTGCGTGCGCGCGCGTGCGTGCGTGTGTGCGCGCGTGTGTGTGTATGTGTGTGTGTGTGTGTGTGCGCACACGCGCGCACGTGCACGCATGTGTGTGTGTGTGTGTGTGCGCACACACGCGCACGTGCGCGCGTGTGTGTGTGTGTGTGTGTGTGTGTGTGTGTGTGTGTGTGTGCGCACACGCGCGCACGTGCACGCATTGTGTGTGTGTGTGTGTGTAGTGAATCCTTCTTACTTCTTCCTCTTGACACATGAAGCAAAACAACCGGTCACGGTTACAGGGAGGTAATACACAAAGAACAGGAAGGTCACAACACAAAAACTCGTTTATCTTTCCTAGTCTACTTCACCTCTCAAAATTGAAGGGACTCAATGATGATGTACATAGACTCTCCATGCACAGCATTTCACGCAATGCCGGTTTTCTTTATTTGTTTGCTTCTTGTTTCCTCTTTTGTGTTGTTTTGTCTTGGTTTGTTGTCGTTCATTGTGTTGGCATGTTTGTGCACTGGTGTGTCCATGGATACGTGTCTGGTCCACGGATGTTAATTTTTCTATGTCTGTGGTCTGGTCAAATACCTACGACCATAATTTTATGTGGACAAGTTGTTTTATAAATGTGTGTACGTGTGATGTGTGTATGTGTGTGTGTGTGTATGTGTGTGTGTGTGTGTGTGTGTGTGTGTGTGTGTGTGTGTGTGTGTGTGTGTGTGTGTGTGTGCGCATGTGCGTGCGTGCGTTCGTGTGTATGTCTATGTGGTGTGTGTGTGTGTGTGTGTGTGTGTGTGTGTGTGTGTGTGTGTGTGTGTGTGTGTGTGTGTGTGTGTGTGGCTCTGTGTGTGGCTCTGTGTATATGTGTGTGTGTATGTGTGTCTGCGTGTGTATGTGTGTCTGTGTGTGTATGTTGTGTGTGTGCGTGTATGTGAGAGAGAGACAGAGAGTGTGAGTGTGTGTGTGTGTGTGTATGTGTGTCTGTCTGTCTGTGTCTCTGAGTGTGTGTGTGTGCGTGTGTGTGTGTGTGTGTGTGCGTGTGTGTGTGTGTGTGTGTGGTGTGTGTGTGTGTGTGTGTGTGTGTGTGTGTGTGTTGTGTGTGTGTTGTTCTTTAGTTTAACGTCTGTTCACCCTCAAGTGATATTAGACGGGGGGATGGGAGGGGGGGGGGGGGAGTACAAGGGGTAGGAGAGAAGGCTGGGAGATAGAGGAGAGGTGGAGAAAGGCAGGGAAGAGAAGATAAATGAAGAATGGGAGGATGGATATGAAAGTAGTGACTGATTGTGCATGTGAAATGCTTCAATTATTTTGTTTAAAAAAAAATAAATAAATAAAAAATCCGTGTGTCGTACGAGTGTGTGTGTGTGTGTGTGTGTGTGTGTGTGTGTGTGTGTGTGTGTGTGTGTGTGAGTGTGTGTGTGTGTGTGTGTGTGTGTGTGTGTGTGTAAGAATGCATATGTAGAAAAACAAAAAATATGTTGAGGGGAGGGAGGGGGGGGGGGGGGGGGGGGGGGGATAGCAACTATCAAGTAATCAACAAATAACCAACAAGAAGAATATTACAACCAAACTGAAACCAAAATATACCGGTTACTCAAAGAAGAATACCAAGAGGGCTTAAATGCAATATTTCAGCAAAAGTTCGCAAAAGATGAAAATCATTCACAATTCTTTCAATCGTTAACAGTCTTTTTACGAGTAAGCTACCTGCAGTCTCAGTAATTTGGTCTTTGATGTTAGGACAGTGCAAGAGCAGATGATTCACTGAAATATGGTTCCCACATACACATTTGACGTCTTTACAGTATTTTGTTTTGAAAGCATCTAAACAAATCTTAAACATCAAAGATGTAATTGGTCTTGACCCTGCATCAGACATATGCCTTAGCATCAAATTTGAATTCAGTGTCTCGGAGCCTTTAATGCAGGTGAGAGAATATTGGCTCTCTGATGCCTTCAAAATGTTGACAAAATTCCCCTCGGCTACTTTTTCAATGAGTCTATAACATTCATGCAAATCTAATTCAATGTTAGTTGAATTGCCCCTTCAGTATTTCGTGCTGCACTTCTAGCTGCTCTGTTAACCAGTTCATTAGAGCATACTCCGCAGTGGGACGGAACCCAATAAAAGTTACACTAATGTCTTTGTTTGACAATTTATGAATTAAATGTTTGATTTCGAGGATCATTCCAACACGCTTTTTGATATTATGACCTTTGATAGCTTGTAATGCCGATTTTGAGTCAACACAAATCAATATTTTACCAGCATTTACGGGTAGTTCTTCAATATGGCGCAATGACATTAAAATGGCAATCAACTCTGCAGTAAAAATAAAATAATGCTGACCTATATGATAACGTTTGACTGCTTTCAATGTAGGAATTACAAATGCTGCACCTGTGCTACCATTATCAAGTACAGACCCATCTGTATATACTTTAATGTAGTCAGCATAATAGTTCTCTAGGTGTTCATTAACTAGATTTCTTAAAACATTTGGAGGGTGATTTTTGTTCAAACCTGTATGATCAATATCAAAATAGGTTTAATTTGTTCCCAGATGGTACAGGTGAAAAAGATGGTTTCGGTGCTATTGCTTTGCCTTTTAATTCTGTGGAATTTATCACATCAGAGACAAACGAATGTATTGGTTGTAGTGAGTGGATTGTTTTAGCTCTTTTAACAAAATCTTTTTCGGAATCTAGCCTAGTTTCTTCCTTACAAAACGCGTCATTCGCGAACGAATTTATTACAAATTTCGCTGAATAGCTTTTCCTGTGTTCGTCAAGAGGAAGAACACCTGCCTTTTATAAACCCTAGATTGGAGGCATGAGTTGGAACTCCAAGAGCGAGTTTGAAAGCTTTGCAATCTATGCTTTGTAATTTGTTTAATATTTTAAGTATTTTGGAGCACTAAAAAATATTTCCTGGGCGTAAATTAACGAGATCGAACTAAGGAGTTAGCAAGGCATAAAAGTGCTTTTGTATCTTGACCCCAGCGTTGTTTATTTATGATTTTGAGGAAATTTAAAGCCTTTCTCCCTTTTTCCAATATGTACTGTATATGTTGATTCCAGGTAAGTTTAGATGACAGGTAGACACCCAAGAACTTAACACTTTGTGCATAATTAATTACATTGCCATTGATAGTAAAAATAGGCAGATTTTCAGGGTTATACCTGAGTTAAACAGAACAATATTTGTTTTTTCTAATGATAACGATAATCCATGTTCTTCATGAACCTGGTAATTTTATCTAATTCATTTTGGTATACTTTTTTGGTATAATTTAAAGCTCTAATTGGGGTATTACGCTTCATTGTTACCTTCAACCACATACATAAATCATCTGCGTACTGGGCTAAAACTGTATCTTTCGAAGATTCTTTGGAAGATCTGCTATCAGTATATTAAATGACATAGGTGATAGAACTGAACCTTGGGGAAGCCCCATATGGAGTTCTCTAAGCTTTG
The DNA here is from genome assembly GCA_018398815.1 of Conus ventricosus. Lineage (NCBI taxonomy): Eukaryota > Metazoa > Mollusca > Gastropoda > Neogastropoda > Conidae > Conus > Conus ventricosus. The sequence goes on along the minus strand of CM031598.1, from coordinate 97,568,454 downwards.
AGTATGTGCTTCCAACTCTTACTTGTATGAAACGATTTGCTAGAAAATTTTGTATATAGTTATACATATTACCATTTAAATTGTGTTTCCGAAGTTTTTGTAATAATCTGTAATGCCATACTTGGTCATAAGCTTTCCTTACATCAAAAAAGTTGCAAGAATATTTTTCCGTCTAGCAAACTGTTGTTTAATTTGCGTCGTTAGTTTTACTAGATGTTCAGTGGTAGAGCGGCCTTTCCGAAAGCCTGCTTGTTTGTGAGGAATAATATTGTTTTTCACAGAAATGGACTAATCTATTTAATATTATTTTCTCCATAAGTTTGCAAACATGAGACGTTAGAGAGATGGGTCGATAGCTGTTTTTATCTGCCCTAGGTTTTCCTTGCTTATGTATAGGAATAACAATTGAGTGCTTCCAGATAAGGGGCATTTCTCCACGGGACCAACATTGTTGTATAAATACATGTAAAAACTGAATAACATTGGGAGGTAAATGCGTTAACATTTCATTAGATAGTCCATCTAATCCAACAGACGTTTTTGCCTTACTCAGGTGTAAAATACATTCTGTTACCTCCTCAATGTTATATCAGAATTAACGGAGCTTTTTATTTTAGGCTTGTTATTATCACGAGCTGTTATACAATTTTGCTCTTCATTTTCTCTATATTGTCTATTATCAGCTGATAATCCTGTATATCTACTGTAGTTTGCAAACATGTCAGCAAAGGCTTCTGCTTTTTCTAGATTAGAGGGTAGAATTGAATTCACCAGTGTAACTGGACACTGCGGTAATTTAATTCCGTTCTTCATTGTTTTCATCTTTTCCCATACCTTTTGCATATCTTTATAGCTGTATATTTCATTAGTACAAAAAGAAGACCAGTACTGTCTTTTTGCTTGAGCATTAACTCTGTTTGATTTGTTTTTTGCCTTTTTTGCCTCTTGATGATTTGGGACTGATTTCTCTCTTAAGTAAGTTTCAAATTTTGTCCATTTTTCAACATTAGCATTTCGCATTCCTCGTTCCACCAGATTATTACCAGAGTGTTTATGAGATTTCTTTGATTTTAGCATTGGGATAGCTTCGTTGGCAGCGCCTAGGAGTGCGTCTGTGAATGTAGAATATAGGTCATTCACATCTTTATCATATATATCCTCAACGTAAAATGTAGACATTATTTCTTCAAACTTGTCCCAATTAGCAAGTTTATAGTTATACTTTGGAACTTTGTCCTCAACTGGATCAATGGTTGTTGTGCTCGTAACTTCAAAGCTAGAAATAACCCGGGAAATGATCACTATTTATTAAGCTATCAATAAGTGTGTTCCATTCACAAATTGGCGCTAGGTCTGGAGAAACCATTGTGAGATCAATAGCAGTAGCTCTATGATTAGGATTGTCAGGAATGCGCGTTACTCGACCATCATTCAGTAGATATAATGTTGAATCAATTATATTCTCAATAAAACGGTTGCTTGTTATGTTTTCACAGTTTTTCTCCCAAAAGGCGCATGCGCATTAAAATCTCCTGTTACTAGAACTTTGTTACCTTTATCCGCTTGAAGTGTGCGAATCCATTCGGTGTTATTTTCGTCTGGTCCCCTTGGTAAATATACGGATATGACTGTTAATAAGATGTTATCAAGTTGAACTGTCACAGCACACGAGTGTATATTAGGTATATCTGGTGGAACTGGGCTAGGGCACAGAGTGTACTTTACCCCTTCATATATGTAATAGCTGTATTTATTTTCCTGTTCGAGTCTTCTTTTTGACAGATAGGAGGGAAATAATAATTATGAAACCTAGGTAGCTTATCTTTTTTAACATTCAGTGACTGGAGGCTAAACACGTGGTACTGACGTTGAGCAAGATGTTGAACTATATGATCGTAGTTTGAGATTATTGACCGGCAGTTCCATTGAAAAACCCTAAAATTGTTTCTTAATGCCATATACTAAGTAACCTTTTAAAACAGAATAATCTATAAACAGCCTTTCCCCCAACATTAAAACAATCACTACTATAGTATAAGTAAACATACGAGTTCAAAATGCACAGAGGTAATCCCAGCCTTCCAAGGGTAGAATGGGTTGTACCCGCTGGAGAAATGTGGAGTGGGGTGGCCATAGTACTGGCGGTCACGTGGATGTCGGCAGGCTTCTTGGGGGTCTCCCACATAGGTTCCTCACGTGGCGTCCCACATTCCCTGCAAGCAGGCTGGAACCTCTCTTTGACAGGTGAACTGGATCCCGAAGATGCTCGATCTTGATGTTCTTGTTTTCAATGAATGAAATGTTCTTGACTTCAAACAGTTCAGAGGTGATTTTGGCGTTGAGAGGTGTCGTTTGATGTTGAGTTTTTTATCCGATACCTCTGTGACTTTGCTTACTGCGAATTTTATATGAGCATGTTTCTGTGCCGCTGTTTTTAGGGCTCGCACAAAAGTTCTGCTCACTTCTTCTGCTTCTGATGCCTTCAAATCATTGATGCCGCAGTGTACAACCACGGCATCAGGTTTGACTTCAGCAGTGTCCAGTTCACGTAAACGCTGCTCTACTTCTTTTGTAGTGTAGCTCCTATGCTTGCAGACCTTCAAGTCGTATGACTTTCCCAGTCTCGCTCCTCCACACCTTTTGCAACTGAATCATGGATCACTACAACTTGGGGTAGGTCTAGCTCATCACCAAAGTTTTTTTGTTTTCTTCTCTCTTCGAACTTTGTTTTCGGGATGTGTTATGACGTTACGATTTTTTGCGTCATTTCGGAGAGGACTTCTGGCGCCATCGTTGATTGTTCTTATGTTCTTTGATTGTCTGTTTAGACTTTTACTTCGATTCACAACCTTCTCAGGCACAGGAGGCGGTTGGGCGTAGTCCGAGTGGATTGCAACACCAGTTCTGGTTACTTCTGCGTACGAACGATCGTCCGACAGGCTGTTTTCTGTCTGTGTAGCTGCGGTAACCATGACTACTTTGGCTTGGGTCGTTTTCTCTAAAATCTTTGTTAGAAACGATACTGCGTTTTCTAGTGATGCCATTCGGTCAAAAAGTGATTTTTTAATTGCTCTCGATTCAAGAGCCGTTTCTTTTTCAGCACCGACCTTGTCTGAAGATGTAAAAGGCGGGGGTGGAGGGCGGTGAGCTGATCAACTGAGGCCCCGGTTAACGGCGTGTTGTCTCGCTGCTTGGCATTCTCGACCCAGTTCTCCGTGTGACGATCACTCCTCAATAAAGTCGATAATCGCCAGGGTCGCGAAGTTGCTGCTTTTGGCGTAGACAATTTCTTTTGGAACACTCTTGGGATCATTTTTTGTTTGACTCACGAGAACTGCCACAGATGTAAGATTAGCTGCTGCTTATGTCCGCCATCTTGTGTGTGTGTGTGTGTGTGTGTGTGTGTGTGTGTGTGTCTGTCTGTCTGTCTGTCTGTCTGTATATGTGTGCATATTTGTCTGTGTGTGTAAATACAGACAAAAACACACAAATACACTGACATCATGACATTTACTAGCAATATTGATCTCTCATCAAGAGAGTGAAAGAAAGTGAGATAGAGAGTAAGAGAGAGGGGGGGGGGGGGGGGGGAGGGAAGGAGAAGACAGACACACAGATGGACAAATAGACACAGACAGACACAGACAGACAGACAGGCAGACAAATTGATAGATAGGTCAATAGACAGATAGGTAGATACATATATAAACATCACACACACACACACACACACACACACACACACACACACACATATTAATTTGGTTTTGATAAGCAGTGTTAGTCACATAGGAAACGCCTACCAGTCAAATCTTTACAAATGACTTGCAGCTTTTAAATCAGGTTTGACAACCCCTTTCCTTCTTCCACGTTCATCTCTTACATGGTCATCAGCCAACGCACGCTTCTACTTATGGTCTGTTAGCATTTGTGTTCATTGTGTGTGTGTGTGAGTGCATGTGTGCATGCGTGCGTGCGTGGTGAGTGTGTGAGTGACAGCGTGTGAGTGCATGTGTGCACAGGTGCGCGAGCATGTGTGTGTGTGTATGCTGCGTGTGTGCGTGCAAGCATGCGTGCATGCGCGCGCGCGTGTGTGTGTGTGTGTGTGTGTGTGTGTGTGTGTGTGTGTGTGTGTGTGTGTGTGTGTGTGTGTGTGTATGTGTGTGTGTGTTGTGTGTGTGTGTGTATGTGAGTGTGTGTATGTGTGTGTGTTCTATGTTTCAAACTGTAACTGTATTTTCTATATCTATCAGTCAGTGGATTCATTGTCTTGTGTTCATTGATTTGTTTACAAATTCGCTAAATTGTCTCCACCTATCCATAAGGTTTCATTATATGCGTGCCCAGAATGTGAAGGACAGAAAGACAGAATAGATTTAAGCTGACACAGTCTGACACTTTTTCTCCATTCGTGCTTTTGCCTTTTTTTTTAGACATAATAATAATACATTTTTCAAGGTATAGCCATCACATTTGCAAATAAATTACTGTGAGTTTTATTTTTTATTTCCCACTCCCCTTTTCCTTCTCTCTCTCTCTCTCTCTCTCTCTCTCTCTCTCTCTCTCTCTCTCTCTCTGAATGACAAGACAGCGACTCATTTCTATTTTAAATACTAGATCAAGAGTATGATAGCCAAGGGCAAGAGGTTCAGCAATGAGAAGTCCAATGATTTATCGTAAAAGCTGAAGAAACTCTTGAACAGGAAACAACAAAAGATGTGTCTTGCAGCCACAAAACACAAGAACCTCCTATTGACCTCCAGAAAGCCTTGACTTTTAGAAATAAAGGGAGAGAATTTTTATCAGCAGGTGAATTTAGTACAGACGGAGAAAAATGCTGCAATGAAGGAGGGAGTCTTTACCAGAAAGTCAATTTAGTATAGACAGAGAAAAATGCTGAAATGAAAGGTCTCTCTAACACTTTCACTGTTCTTGACAAAAATGTTGATAGCAAAGCAAGCTGCTGTTGGTAAAGCTTGTTGACAAGTGCAGAGACTGCAGACTCCCAACAACTGTCGACCAGAGGGGCTCCTAACTTTGTTCTCTTTCACTAAAAACAGAAAGAAGATACTTGGTTCTTTATCAGGCCAGTCTGTGCTAGTTGTAGGCGAGTGCACCTTTTCTTTAACCTGTTTTCTTTAAGCACAGTTCCTTCTGAGTTTTCCAAGCAATCTCATTCATCAAATCAGCAAAAAAAGACAGCCAGTTTACAACCATGTCATTATCTTTTTTTTTATAAACATAGTAGTTTTAGACTTGGTACTCTAACTCATATGAACCCCAAAAAAATTATGAACAGTGCTGTTTTGATCAGTCAGATATTGTTGATTAAGTGAAATAACTCATATAAACTGGCTGTGTCCAAGCAATCAGGCATTGCAATGTACCGCAGGCAGGTAGACCATCATTCAGCAAGCAAGGGGTTAGGTGCACTGGCAGTGAAAGGGTTAATGGAAGAAAGTTTTCATTCAATGATGTTTTTTTGTATTATAAGAAGATGTCATTGTAACTTCTTTCCTTTTCCTTCACTGGAGACCTAACAAGCCACAGGCGAGACACCTTCTCGTCAGCATGAGAATAACACTGCGAGACAAGACTTAGGAAGTGTAGAAACAAAAGACGAGGGAAAAGAAGTCAAGTCAAAAACCAACAAGCAGACTTACCTCATCGCCAGCAGAGCATTCTCCCAGAACCTTCCTCATCCCTGCGCCATCTGCCGCTGTGGACAGAACCATGAACCCACACTCAGCCTCCTGCTTTCCAAAGACAGCATCACAAAATCACTGTGTTCAAGGATCACTGACTGTTTACCTAAGCACTGCCTGCCCACGGGCTCCAAAGTGATACCTTGCTCATACTGTACCAGGGCACGGCTGTCTGACTGCAAATCAACACACCAAACCTGGGGCCAGAATGGCTCAGTTGGTAAAGCACCAGACTCGTGATCCTGGCATTCCTGGGGTTACGGGTTCAAATCACTGCCGGGCTGTTTCAGTATAGGGGGGATTTTCCCCCTCAGAGTATAGCATTGGTTCCAACTCCGCTCTGAAGAGTCCTTCAAATGTGACTATAAACGGAGGTTCTGTGTGTGAACGCGCACAGAACATCTTGCACACACACATACAGTTCCATCACCAGCTTTCTATAGAGAAGTCCAGTTTGGCTGCTGGTATGGACGACATGTATATACCACACAGCATGCACCCATGATAATGAAAAATGAAAGAATGACAGAATGATTGATCTTAGACTGAATGAAATGGAAAATAACTGAATGTAGCATCAGCAGGCAGCTTTTCAGATGGCTCTATCTAGGTAGGCAGCACGCTGTATAAATGAAAGCCTGGACAGTAAAGCGCCTAAGACTTGGTCCCTAAATGAGGATAGCAATTTATAACTACTCTAGGAATAAGAATGATTTGTAAAAAATAAATAAATAAATAAAAATTAAAAAATTTAAAAAACTTTTTTTCAATCACAATGTAAAACTAATTTCAATGGATTACAGAAACATGAAAATAACTAGCATCAACCTGGTACACTTAAACTGGCTGTAGTTCACCTACACTGTCTATTGAAACACCGTGATGAAGACTGACAGAGCAACAACAACATCAGTGTTCAGTTAGGCACTGAAACAGCACTACAGCAAGGTCTCTTAAGCGATGAAAAAGGGTGAAAGACAAGACCATTGTACTAGGTCAACCCGCAGCAACTTGCAGTCCTGGGACTCCTGCAAGATTTGTAGCAGTTGCTTCCCTTTGATATTGCATGGTTGGTTTGTTGCTACTTGCGTACAGACCTCACCGGCTCGCGGCTCGCGCGGGCCTCATTATCATAGAGTTGCTAGGGGGCCACAAGCTCTCGCGGGAGGCTGAAACAATGGCGGCTGATACGAACAGCGCGACAGACTCGCTCGAAGGCATCCATGATTCCGTCGCCCTCATTACCTTCCAAAGTACAGCACGCTCTCAAAAACTGTACTTGATCGAGGAAAAACAAGTTTGCATCCTGTTTTATTGATAACATCAAGATTTCCATACAAATGGAAGCGAGAAGGTGGAGGTGTGTGCCACGTGTTACCGCTCCTACCACAAGAAAGCAGCACCCCACAAAATGGTCCTTGAAATCAACAACAAGAGGCAGCTTGTCGTGGAAGCTAAATGTGAATGCAAAGCTGGTAAGTGTCTTGTTTTCTAACATATTTAATGTGTGTTTTCTTTGTACCAAGTACTGCAAAGTGAGCCTATGTAAACTGACTGATCAGGTTTGTCACACGTGTAGCGACTTTCCTTCCATACTCCCTGAAGAAGCCCTAACTGGTTTAGCTTGTGGATTATTATTAATAATTATAGTAATAATAATAATAATAGTAATAATAATATAATAACATTATTATTATTATCATTATTATTATCAAGGCATTTGATCATGAAAATATACTGATACAGGCCATGGTTCTAGGTCTTTGAATGAAATTCTGTTACATAATATACAGATTCTACAAGCTGTCAGAGAGAGTGAGAGAGGGAGTGAGAGAGAGAGAGAGAGAGAGAGAGAGGGAGAGAGAGAGAGAGAGAGAGGGGAGAGAGAGAGGGAGAGAGAGAGAGGGTGCTTGGGTAGCTGCCAGTCATTTTTGTTTTCCTTGAATGTCTTAACCTAAAATAATGCATACTTGTCTGTGTTGTAACTGGGGGTGGGTAGTTTGGATTGCTGTGCCAGCATAGCTGCACACTTTTTTTTGCTCATTGTTTCAGACTGGAAGGTCACTGCTCACACATCATTGGCCTGCTGAAAACACTTCAGTATTTCAAACTGCAGAACATGACCCATGTACCAGACAGGCTGAGCTGCACCAGCATGCCCCAAGCTGGGGAGCGGCAGCACCAAGGGGAACTAAGATTGACCCAGTCCAATCAACCACCTGGTGCTGTCCAGGCCTTTGGACAACAGAAAGAAAAGACCCATCACATGCCAGTTGGACACCAGCAGAAAGTGAGCATCATATACATTCATTTCTAAAAACTGTTTAATTTATAGAAATCTGTCATACTGATATTGTGGCCCTTCATGTTTTGTTAATGTGTGTGCTATAGTAAATGGTATACATGTAAACAAGTTTTCTTGCAGCAGTGGTTATTTTGCGGATTTGTATCATGAATGTATGCACATTCTTCACATTTTACTCCAAAATGTAATAACAAGCAAAATATCAGTAGAGGAAGAAATTTTATTGACATTCAGGATTTACATATTGTGAATTACAAGCCATTCTCAGTACACAGCCACAGGTCTTGCTGCTCACCAAGTACATTGTTATTAATTTACTCTGTTTACTAGAGTCCCAGAGGTGACACAAGATCAGGTGAAAAAGCTCAAGTCTCTTGATGGAACACCACTCACCTATCTCCTGACACCAGATGCTCCAACTATGGCTACTCCACTTGGTGATGTTCAGATTGGCTCTGCACTGTCTTACCAGGTATGCTATCATAATAATAAGTGTTCTGTATATCATTATAATCAGTGTTCTGTATATCATTATAATAAGTGTTCTGTATTGCCCGACAGAGCTTCTTTAGTGTTAACATTGTTTCTCCCTTTAAGCGAGTTAACATACTGAGAATACATACATGGGCTGCAAAAGCTTTAAAGGTTTTTTTTTGTTTTTTTGGGTGTTTTTTTTTTAGCAGAACAAGAGAGTGATGGCATTTGGTTACATACCATGGTGGGGTTTCGGATAAAAACTTTGTCTGGTCTATAATATATATATAACATTATATATGATCTGTATATACATCAGAACTGAACCAGCTTGATGTAATGTGACTGAAAACAGCATATGAAACATACCAGATGTGCTATCATTATATTTCAAAAATGTTCTGTATTACCTGACATATATCATTATATTTCAAAAATGTTCTGTATTGCCTGACAGTGCTGTTTTACTATTTTTAGTGTTAACATTGTTTCTCCCTCAAAGTGAGTATCTTGTTAACATACTGAGAATACATACATGGACTGCAAAGGCTTGGAAGTGTTTTAGCACATCATTGATGGCAGTTGGTTACATCCATGATGGGGATTCGAAGGAATACTTGTGTCTGGTCGATAGATATCAGATTATATATCTGGTCTATATACATCACAAACTGAACCAGGTTGATGTAACATAACTGAAAACAACCAGTGAGACATTTACATGACAAGGGAGATGAACAGCAGGAGAAAGGGGTGAGGGTGGTCACTTCTTTCTAATGATGAAATCCTGAAAATTAGTCAAATGACAGCAAACAGTCCACACCTGGTTCAAGTTCTTGAATAGACATGTCGGAATTCTGTCTCTTATGATCTTGAAGTCTTTTATTCTGGAGATCAGCCTTTCAATGTGGATTCTGGTCCGGGCAAATCTTGTCAGTCAGTCTCAGGTCTGCAGGGACATCTGAGCTCCTGAGGATGCAAAAGGGGGGATGTTTAATAATAATCCCAAGTCTTTAAGTTCTGAATGGATTGTAAATCCTTTATCAGCCATGACTGAGTCCCCATCATGAATGTAACCAGCTGTCATCAATCTTTTGATATGCTCAAAGAAGCCACTTTCTTGACAGAGCGCCTTGTCAGAAATGGAGCCGGTGTACAATTCTGATACAAATATTAAAGACCCCGCAGGATCACACCCAACCAAGCCTTTAACCTTTACCAGCCGAGTCGTGACAAAAGTGGATGACAGGATTTTCTCTCCCTTGAGGCGAGTCGTCCAAGTCCAGACGACGGACAGACAGCAATACATTCTGCCGTGTCGTCCACGATCAGACGACGGGAACATAAAAATTCCTACACTTTCCACGAAATGGTCCAAGGGAAATAACCTCTGTAACTAGTCTTGGGGATGTTGGAACGAGTTGTCGACCATACTTTCAGTGGCCTATTGTGAACTTGGCTGACCCCAGCTTTGAAACAAAGGAACTGACGGCACACGCCACGTGGCGCGCCACGTATTTCCTGTGCCAGAAAAAATGTCGGTCAGCCAAAGGGGTGGTAACAATTTCTCGTGCAATGAAGCACTTGAAATCGTATTACAAAGTGGATCTGGTGATGATTGGAGTTGAGTGTTTGTTCTTTCCTGTGACACCTAACACAAGACCGTCAGTTGTTGTAGAGCTACCGTAAAAATAAATTAAAAAGTGGCCAAATCTGGGCGTCGGCAGGGAATCAGCGCTGTGCGCTGCGCGCGGCCGCCAGGAATGAGCGCTTTGCGCCGCGCTCAGCTGGAAAGAATTAAATGTGGTGGAGGACTTGTAATCGCTGTACAATTGACTCTGTACACCGTGAGACCACGGAGCTTGGGTTTTCAGTTCTGTGGCGTCAATAATGACAATAGTGTTTGGGAACTCCTTTACACATGCAAATGGTGCATTATGAAGGATAGTGCCTCTGTCAGGCCAAATGCTCAGCTGTGCCAGTTTTACATGGAGAATCTCTAGCCAAGATGAAAACACAATACCAGCTGACTGAGAGGAAATCCCAATCTTGTCCCAAGGTCCAACAGCGCAAAGTTCTGTCTCAAACGACACAGTGTCAAAAACAACCCATTGTGGGGTTCTATGTGCTGAATGTCCTTCCTATTTTCAGTGTACTGAAATTTTCCATCCGGAATGAGAAAGGAAAGCAGGGCCATGAAGCGCATGTACGTAAGGCCAGTGTAAAACTGGAATAAGTTCTTTTTTTGTCTCCTTCTGTACCTTCTCCACTCCAAAGACTTCCTCCGCAGCTGGATGTGTTTGCATTCCAACACTCTTTTTCTTTGGTGCCACTTTCAGCTGCTCTATTTCTTCTTCTAGTGCCCTGATCTTAGTCTTTTGGTCAGCAATTTCCTTCTTGGCACTTTTAAGTTCTGCAGCCATGGCCAGATACTCTGCAGGATCTATCCCTGAGAACAGAAAAGCATAGGATTTTAGAACTTTGATGTGTACAGTCAGGAACATGATTGTCTTCAAAAGTTTACGGTAAATCATTATCTGTTTACAGACAAGGAACCTGAAAAGACAGACTGTGCCAGGAGTTCAGCAGAGATGTGGAGATATGTGTGTTACAAAGACATCTCCAGTGGACCTCCCTCAAGAATTTGACTGTCTTTGCAACATCTGCCAGTGTCCAAATCCAGACAAACTGGAAGAAAAGACAAGAGAGCAGACTTCTTCTGATGACTGGGTAGAAGCCAGAAAACGAGACTGACAGCATCTAACTTTCACAGAGTACTGATTAGAAGGCAAATGTTTCTGAGAAATTTCTTGATAGCATATTTTCACCCACTCCCTTTTCAACTCAAGCAACAGACATGGTACCAGACATGAGAACAGTGCCAAAAGCAAGTATTTAGAGGTTTTTCCTGACAGGCATTTGCACAAGTGTGGCATTGTGGTAAATTCTCAGTTTCCCTTTCTAGGGGCAAGTCCCGATGGAAAAGTGTGTGACAATGGAAAGACTGGCATCATCGAAGTCAAATGTCCATTTGCACACAGAAATGCCACTATACTGGAGGCTTGTCAGCTACCAGGATTTTGTTTGGAAGAGACGGATGGGAATGTTGTGCAGCTGAAGAAATCGCATGCATATTACAGTCAGGTTCAGGGTCAACTGCTTGTCACAGGCTGTGATTTTTGTGATTTCATTGTTTACACCCAGCGCGACATTCATGTGCAAAGAATCACACCAGATATTCCATTCATGACAGCAATGCTGCGTACTCTTTCAGTCTTCTACAAAGAACATGCAACACGGTATTTTGCAAAGAAGTGAAACTGCCAAGAAATCTTTGTTATCTAACAACAGTATGAACCTTGATTTTCTATGCCATATATATGTGGGAGTACAACAGATAAAAAAGGACAGTATATTTATTGTGAAAATTCAAAATACAATGAGCAAATCAGGAAAAAATACAGGTCACCGCTTAATAAAGCCACCTCAGGGCCAAACAAAATCTGACATTATCAAGCGCTGGCTTATTAAGCCCCTGTTTGATTAGCATATAGTTATATATAATATATATATATATATAATATAATTATATATATATATATTATATATATATATATATAATATATATATATATATTAGCATATATGTATATATATATATATATATGTGCTAATCAAACAGGGCTATATATATATATATGCATGAAGTGAAAAATCTGGACCAGCTTAGATGGTTCATAAGCAGTTGGCTTTATTAAACATGGCTCTATTAAGCGGAAACCACTGTAGTTGGAAGACATGAATTTTCCAATTAATCACTTGATTCTTCAGCAGTGACAGGTTCAGCATTGACAGGTTCCTCACAGTGTGCATCTTCCACCACATCTGCCATTGTTTCCCTGCAAAAGTGGGTAGCATAACATATTACTTTGAAACAAAACTTTCAGCCTCCACAAAAATTCATCACTGAGTAACCCTTTTTGGAAAAACATGTATGCAGACTTTGTGATGCCATGAACTACTTAACATTTCACTTTCAAATGGTAAATATCAGAAATTACAATTCATGCTACCAAACCGTTGTAAACTGTTTTGTTAGCAAATATGTAAATTATCACATGTGTATTTCAATCTTAATTATTGTACTGTACACTTACTTAACATCTGCACAGTGGCGTTTTGCTTCCTGGCGGTCCACATTCTCCACTCTTCTTTTTGAAGATGGTCTGGCTTTGTAGACAGATGACCCATTGAATGGAATGGGGTAGGGATGCAGGTCACTGGGTCCTCCATCCACAAAATGCTGAAACATGCAGCAAATAAAATTTAAAAAATGAAGAGCTTGATCTGACTTGTGGCTGTTTATATGAGAACTTTTTTGCCGCTTCACATGCATATGTGTTTGAATGCCTGCGAGTCTAATCTAGATTTAAACTGAGCTTTATGCATAGTGACGATAAACTAGCCAGGGCACTCTACACACTGATACAATACAATACATCATGTATCCCCCCTCTGGGCAAATGCAATGGCAAGCTCAACACACAAAATACACAGATAAGTAAATATCAAATCATAAAAAGTAATATCAGCTTCACACAAATACACTCACAGTCACACATATGCAGTGATACACATACACATTCCTGTACATACATAAGCCATTCATATACTTAAACACAAAACAACACTCAGACAGTCAATCAAACAAATACTACTTGCAATAATTGAACACGATGAAAGTAAAAACAGCACAAAAGCCACATCAGCCACAGTCGCGATATCAAATCAACCACTATCACAATCAGATCAACTGCTATCAAATATATCAACAACTATCACAATATCAAATCAGCCACTACCTCAATCAACCACTATCACAAAATCAACACAGTTCACTTCAGCAACAATTCACCACTCCCTCCCACCCACCCCTTTCTAAATCACCACCAGAAAATAACACCAACCCCACTTTGAGTAAGAGTAACACAAAACTACAAAAAGATACTGAATGGCTGAAAAACACACACACACATTATGTAAAAATGCCAAGCACACACACACACAGCAGCCGACACTCCACGCTGATGACTGAACAGAATAACACACACAGACACACTGCAGGTCACTCTACACACTACATGGCTGAAACTGTGAAAGTGTTGAAAATATAATTTTTTTAAAGTTTTTTTTCCCCACTTACCCCACTACAAACACCTCGATGTCTGCGCTTGTTCTTCTCCTCCAGTATGCTGACATTCAAATCCTTGTGTAGTCGGTTGCAAGCTTTGATCCATGCCATTGCGTCATCCTTTCTCGTTTACGCAAAAGCTTGCCTTTGATGGAGTCAGGATACCTTTCGTCCCATTACAGTCACCCCATTGACAATGAAGAACCATTCTGAATACGCAGGACACACGAGAAACAGTAGCAAAATCCGTCGGTTCTCTGTGCCGCGTGCGTTGCTACGGTTGTAGCTTGTGGCCCCCCTTCTATGCTGCCTGCGGCTAGACGCGCACCGAATGTGACCTATTTTCTGACTGGCTGAAAATCCTTTCTCCGGTGAGGTCTATGATTTCATATTTGCTTCCTTTTGATCTTTCATAGTTGGTTTGTTGCTACTTTCATAGGATTTCATATTTGCTTCCTCTTCATCTTTCATCGTTGGTTAGTTGCTACTTTCGTAGGATTTCATATTTGCTTCCTCTTGATCTTTTCATGGTTGGTTTGTTGCTGCTTTCATGTGATTTGATACGACCAGCTGTTAGTTCCTAGAACCAAGTGAATGTCATTAAAAAGATGAACATTCCAAACCATAGACTGTCAGTATTCTTGTGTGTCACTATTGTTGTGACTAAATTGCTTTTCTGTGAGTGTGGTAGAGCAGAAAAAAACATGGACCTTGGCCAGTGGAGCAGCTGGTTTGGTCGTATACAGCTGCACGGCATCAGAGAAATGTGGAACAAAAGTGCTAAAGTTCTGCTATTCATCTTATGTATACCCATTCAGATCTTAAGGAAAAAAAATTGAAAAAAATGAAAGAAAG
>CM031598.1:97538286-97552925 GCA_018398815.1 Conus ventricosus | reverse complement strand
AAACCCCCCGGGTTGCAAAATCCCCGTCGGTTCTCTGTGCCGCGTGGTTCTAGGGTTGTAGTTTGGGGCCCCCCCTTTCTTTGTCCCGCGCTAGCGGCACCGTTGTGACCTTTTTTTGAGGGCTGAAATCCTTTCTCCGGTGAGGTCATGATTTCATATTTGCTTCCTTTTGATCTTTCATAGTTGTTTGTTGCTACTTTCATAGGATTTCATATTTGCTTCTCTTCATCTTTCATCGTTGGTTAGTTGCTACTTTCGTAGGATTTCATATTGCTTCCTCTTGATCTTTCATGGTGGTTTGTTGCTGCTTTCATGTGATTTGATACGACCAGCTGTTAGTTCCTAGAACCAAGTGAATGTCATTAAAAGATGAACATTCCAAACCATAGACTGTCAGTATTCTTGTGTGTCACTATTGTTGTGACTAAATTGCTTTTCTGTGAGTGTGGTAGAGCAGAAAAAAACATGGACCTTGGCCAGTGGAGCAGCTGGTTTGGTCGTATACAGCTGCACGGCATCAGAGAAATGTGGAACAAAAGTGCTAAAGTTCTGCTATTCATCTTATGTATACCCATTCAGATCTTAAGGAAAAAAAATTGAAAAAATGAAAGAAAGAAAAAAAAGATTAGTTCAATAGCTTAATGGCTGTAGATGGCAGAGAACCGTTAGAGATTCACTATGTCTATGACATGGCATTATGGCTCCTTCTTCTACCGCTTTAACAACCCTCTGAACTGAATCAGGTGTCAGTTATCGCTACATGGACAGAGAGGGGTTCAAGTCATAGCCAACCCAGATAGTGGTTCAAACCTACAGCTGTATCTCCACAACCAAACGCCTTAAGCGTTCAACTATGCCCCTCCCTCCCCTCTCTCTCTTTGGATTGCTTATAACAAAAACATGCTAAGTCTACAATCTTCAGATAAAGGCTGTTTTTGAAACATCATAAAGTTTATCTGTCATTAGCATTCTTTTTCTGTGTTTGTGAAGTTTTTGACTTTCTTTTTTGTTTGTTTGTTGTTTTTTTTGGGGGGGGGGGGGGGGGGGGGGGGGGGGGGGGGGGGGGAGAGGAGAGAGGGTTGCCATTCCCTTTAAAAATTGTACTCACATTCTATGTTTTTACAGGACACCTACTCAATCTTTACATTGACTCAACTGAGTTCCTGTGCACTGCCTCATAAGCACCTACCAACCACACAGTCTTTTTGTTTGTTTTTTTCCCTGAAGAAAGCAATCATGTATTCAATTACACTATGTGGTTTAAACCACTTCTTTGCATAGCTGTAGCAAAAAAGAAAGAGAGAAAGAGGGAAAGACAGAGAGAGAGAGAGAGAGAGAGAGGAGGTGAGAGAGAGAGAGGAGAGGAGAGAGGAAGGAGAGAGTGAGAGAGACAGACAGACAGACAGACAGACAGACAGACAGACAGACGAGAAGACAGAAGTATAGGTCTAGTTAAACAGAACACCCAATGAAAAATCCTCCTTTCAAAAAAAACTCACTTTTCCACAACAGTTTAAGACTCTTGGTCTAAACTTCAGAAAACCAGCATGAGTTCAGGTCACTACAGGTCAGCCAAGAATTACAGGTCACTATCTGATCTATAGGTTAGAATGAAAAGGTCCCGGAGAATCACAATGCAGTCCTTTTTTTCCTAGAACAGAGCAGGACAGACATATACCCACCAATCACTGCATATCCGTCCTTGATGGAGGCTGGAAACGGGGGCAAAGGATCGGTAGCATGCACGTCTTCCGCGAGGTAGTGACCCAGCGCATCTGCAGCATACATAGTTTCCAACTCTGGAGTGAACCATCTTGATACCGCAACTGACACAAATGAAGAAACTTTTCTTCCTAACAGTTACTATGATAACTAGCAGCGGTAGTAGCACTAAAAGTTACAAAATAAGTTAAAAGTTACATGTTTTTATGATTTGTTAAAGTTTCACATTATCACAAATAAGTACACGATACACATAACACATACAACGTTTTGCTAGAGCAATTTTCAGGAAATGGAAAATTAAATGCAAGTTAAATCTCGGTGTCATTGTCTCTTATTGATTTTGCTTTATTAAGTGTGTGTGTGTGTATGTGTGTGTGTGTGTGTGTGTGTGTGTGTGGTGTGTGTGTGTGTGTGTGTGTGTGTGTGTGTGTGTGTGTGTGTTGGAGTGGGGCAAGAGGGGGGATGTGTGTGTGTGTGTGTGTGTGTGTGTGTGTGTGTGTGTGTTGTGTGTGTGTGTGTGTGTGTGTGGAGTGGGGCAAGAGGGGGGGATGTGTGTGTGTGTGTGTGTGTGTGTGTGTGTGTGTGTGTTGTGTGTGTGTGTGTGTGTGTGTGTGGAGTGGGGGAAGAGGGGTGATGTGTGCGTGTGTGTGTGTGTGTGTTGTGTGTTGTGTGTGTGTGTGTGTGTGTGTGTGTGTGTGTGTGTGGTGAAAGAGAGAGAGAGAGAGGAAAATGGCACAGACGAAGCAGCTGTCAAAGACAAGAAAATAAACCAATAAACCAAAGAAACAGAGAGAGGAGGGAAAGAAACAGGAAACAAAGAAAGAGAGTAAAACATGAAACAAAGGGAACAAGAAAGAAACAAGAATACAAAATAAAGGGTTTACAACACACACAAAAAGGCAAGAAAGAATGACAACAGATTCCCAGAGATTTGATCCTATAATGCGCCTGTACCTGCTGACTGCACGGAGTATGACCCCAGCACAGGCGCATGCTGGAGCACAGTGGTCACAGCCTGCCGACCCGTACCAAAGGGTAGGGAGACTCCCTGGGTCGGCTGGCCACTTCAGTGGTGGACACGCTGCCTGTCGCAATGCAAAAGAACAATTCACCCAAAATAATGACAGGGGTGATTACTGGTCATTAAAGCAATGCCTAATATTTCACTGAGCCATGTGTTAAGAATTATGATTCTATTAGCAAGGATTCTCTCTCTCTCTCTCTCTCTCTCTCTCTCTCTCTCTCTCTCTCTCTCTCTCTCTCTCTCTTGATCCTTGTTCCTCTACTCAGCTCTAAAGTTGCATGTTTTTAAAAAAAAAAAAAATTTAAACAGATACAAGTGACTTCAAGTGATTAATAACCCATCTTTCTTTTTCTCTAGAAATCAATCATTAAAACGTCAGCACGTATTTCCGTCGCTAACTCCCATCGAAGATAAACGGGGCTTTTTAATCTGACAACACAGCAAGACAAAAACCGTCTTTCAGAATAGACTTGTCAGGGGATGAGGGATGGGGGAGGAGGGCTGTACGTACGGTATTACCCTATCTTGCCTAAATGCGTCGAGTCACTGCTTCCACCATGATAATGGTAACAAAACCCGAGTGAATGCCCTTGTCTTCTCTGCCATGAAACAGTTAAGCACAAATTGAGTCCACTGTAGATGCAAAGTATAAACATCCCCTTCAATTCTCCAGATACCCAACACCCAACAGTACAGAAGGGCTGGTGAAGAAGGGCATTACATAGGGAGTGGAAAAAAAGTAATACGATGAACCAGTTAGACTGCTAATTCAACCAGTATGTTCAGTGTGTGTGTGTGGTGGTTTTCTTTTCATTCCAAACATTTTTTTTTAACTGTCGGATTCTGGATGTGTTATATTTTGATTATATACCATCAATCACTTAAAGTATACGGCACTGGATGAAGTGTATTGAATAGTTGTGTTGGCTTTCTACTATAATCTGGTTTTAAATTTTGCAATTATTTAATTTTACAATGTAATGTAGTTTTCATGTCTGTGTACAGGTGGGCATGTTTGCATGTGACCGTATATCTTTTACATTATATGTGTGTGTGTGTGTGTGTGTGTGTTGTGTGTGTGTGTGTGTGTGTGTGTGTGTGTGTGTGCGAGTGATGGTGCGCGTGCAAGCGCGCGTTCTACCCTTTTTTTTTCCCCCATGTCATATCACAAATTATGGTGAAAACACTTAAAACAAAAAATTCATTCATTCATTCATTCAACCAAACAGCCTTATCAGGCCCAGAGAGAGAGAGAGAGGAGATAATGTTGCTTATAGCCCAGCCGACCGCAAAGGGCCATATCAGGGCTGTCAACCACATTAAAATCAACTCACCAGTCATTTAAAAAAAAAAAAAAAAAAAAAAAAAAAAAACCAACTTTCACACATCTTGTTAAATGACATCGTACAAACGCACCAGAAACTTTGTTAAAAATCTTTCTGCCGTAAATCTTAAATCAGATAAAAAATGTTAATCTCTCTCAAAAACTCAAGGATCACGTCAGGCGGGACATCCCTGAACAGGATCTTCATGGACTCCGCCGTAAATGTTTGTGTCTCACATCGTGCAAGTCCCAACACTCTAAAAGAACATGTTTCATTGTGAGTGGCGCATGAATGGAATGCACCACGGAGCTTCTTCACTCTTTAAAAGGTAAGCATGGGTAAAATACGAATGGCCGGTGTGCAGCCGGCACAGAACCGTTTCCTCTTTACGACCCTCCGACGTGGATGGGAGGAAGTCCTTAAGGTTTGGACGGATCTGAAAGAGTTTGTTAGTCGTCTGTGTGTTCCAATCCTCCTGCCAGAGGTCTCTCACATAATCGTTAATTTTGGGTTTCACGTCTGAGCAGGGGATATAAAATGTTGGACAGTTTCTCTCTTGTGGCGTTCTTGGCTAAACGATCAACCATTTCGTTCCCGCCGATGCCAACATGACCAGGAACCCAAGCAAGAGTAATGTTGTAACCGTCCGCCTTCATAGTTGCTAAAAAGTTCAAAAAAAAGTAAAAGTTCTGGATGCTGAAGGTTGCGGCCAGCT
Source organism: Conus ventricosus (assembly GCA_018398815.1). Lineage (NCBI taxonomy): Eukaryota > Metazoa > Mollusca > Gastropoda > Neogastropoda > Conidae > Conus > Conus ventricosus. Next base: position 97,548,136 of record CM031598.1, on the reverse strand, counting down.
ATAGCCTCCAAAGCTGACAGCGAATCCGACAGAACCAGAAAGTCCCTTTCGAAGATTGTGTATTATCTTCAAAGCCAAACCAGAGCAGTAAGTTCAGCAGAATATACAGAAGCATCTGAATGAATATGTTTCAACAGTATCTGAGAAGGAGCCCCAGGGCAGTAGGCTGCACAGGCCACTCCCTCTTCAGACTTGGAACCGTTCAGTGAAACTTTTTGATAGGATGGGAATTTGGAACAGAGCTCTGCATACAAGCCTTGTACGCCAGAGAGCTGGTAGACTCTTGCGAAAAGCTGCAAGATCGAAATGAATATCTGGCGTGAAGAAGGTCCACGGAGGTTGATCCGGAAACTTAGAAAAATCCGACACAACTCCTAGGTCTAGACCTGCATTCCGCACATGAGGCTGCATACGAAGACCAAACGGCGGAATACATTCGGGTTGTTTTCAAATTACTTTGGAACGGAAGGACAAAGACACAGTCATAGGCAGGATTCTGCGGTTCTGAGAACAGTCGGATATAATAATTCAAAGACAGTTTCAGCCTGCGGTTTGGACAATGAAGGTTCACCCGCCTCTGCGTACAGGCTGTACACAGGGGTGGTGCGGAACGCTCCAAGACAGAGACGAAGCCCTTGATGGTGGATAGGGTCCAAGAGTTTGAGGTAAGAGGGTCTTGCAGAGCCGTACACGGCACAACGTATGTCCAGTTTGGAACGGACCAAGGCTCTGTAGAGGTGCAGCAAAGTTTTCTTATCAGCGCCCCAGTCGGTGTGTGCTACGACCCGCAGAATATTCAGAGCTTTCTGGCAAGAGTTTTGAGGTTTTTGATGTGGTGAGAAAGTTGAGTTTTTGGTCAAAAATAACTCCCAGGAATTTGGCTTCTTTTACAACTGGAATGGTGGACTTGTCTAGACGAATTTCAGGATCATCAAAGAATCGACGAAAATTGTGGAAATGAATTGACTGAGTTTTGGTACGGGAGAAGGTAAACCCGTTTTCCTCGGCCCACTGTTGGATTCTGTTGACGCAAAGTTGGAGTCGACGCTGTACACTGTGGTAAGAAGCTCCAACTGCATACAGCGCAAAGTCATCAACAAACAGAGAGGACTCGGTGCCAGGTTTACCGATTGGACAATGTCATTAATTTTAATGCTGAAAAGGGCGGGAGAAAGGATGCTCCCCTGAGGAACACCCAACTCCTGCCCATGGATGTCAGAGAGTGTGGTGCCAACACGCACTGGAACTGTCGATCGGCTAAAAAGTTTTGAATGAACAGAGGCAGGTGACCCGAAAACCAAGTCTGTGCAGGTCCATGAGGACTCCTGTTTTCCACGTGGTGTCGTACGCCTTTTCGAGGTCGAAAAAGATAGCGACCACGTGTGCTTGTTAACAAAGGCGTTGCGGATGGTGGTTTCCAGACGGATTAGATGGTCAACCGTCGAGTGGTACTTCCGGAACCGCACTGTTCACTGGCCAAAAGACCATCGGTTTCCAGCTTCCACATCAGACGGGAGTTGACCATCTTTTCCATCAGTTTACAGAGGCAGCTGGTCAGAGCAATTGGGCGATAGTTGGAAGGGTTGGTAAGGTCCTTTCCAGGCTTTGGAATGGGAATGATCAGGGCTTTCCGCCAGGAGGGCGGAAAGGACCTGTGGTCCAGATATGGTTATAGACTTGGAGAAGAGTCTGGAGACAGCTTTCTGGGAAATGTTTCACAACCTGATAGTGAATGTCATCCAGACCAGGGGCAGAATCAGTGCAGGTTTGTAAAGCTGATTTGAGTTCAACGATTGAAAAAGGAAGATTATAGGTTTCAGAGTTGTCTGATGTGAAATTGTATGAAGATTTCTCTCTAACCTCTTTGTTTCTTAAAAAGACTGCAGATTTATTTGAAGAAGAGGAGTTCTGTTGGATGGTGGAGGCCAACAGATTGGCAACAGCTTGTTTGTCAGTGATCAGAGCATCAGCAAGTTTCAAGTGATGAATGGAGGGGTTGGTGTTCTTCCCTTTGATTTTTCTAATGATGTTCCAGACTTTTTTCTTGGAAGTTTTAGATGTCAGCCTGGAGCAGAAGTTTCTCCAGGACCGACGTTTACTGATTTTGAAAGTGTGTCTCGATTTAGCACGGAGTTTCTGATTGGGCTCTAGCGTTGGGACCCGAAGGTCGTTGGTATACCCGACGCTGAGCCCGTTTGCGAACTTTGAAATTTGTTGGCAGTCTGAATTGAACCAGGGTGTTTTTGGCATTTGGAGTTTGTCGGAAGACACTGGAATACAGGTTTTAGCACACTTGATCACAGTGTTAGTCAGTGATTCTGCTGGGTCTGGACTCTGAAAAAAATCAGTGTCCTGGAATTCTTTTGAAATAGTGGTTGAAATTAGATCCCAGTTTGCCTTTCTTATAATTGAGATGTTGAGAGACAGAGGCGGTTTCAGTTAATATGGGCTGTAAAAGAACAGGGAAATGGTCACTTCCGTGCAGATCGTCATGGACAGACCACTCATAGTCCAGGACCAGCGAGGGGTCACAAACCGACAAATCTAAGCACGAAAGTGAACTGAGGAAGAGTGGAGATAAGTTGCAGATCCGTCGTTCAGACAACACAATCCAAATCTGAAAGGACATCCTCAATTAGCAAACCTCTGGATGACGTACTGGCACTACCCCAAAGAGGATTGTGACCGTTAAAGTCACCCAACAGGCAAAAAAGGTCGAGGAAGTTCTTCTATCAGACTGACAAGGTCCTGACGACAAACCGGGACAGAAGGTGAGAGATAAAGGGAACAGATTGTCACAGTCTTGTGGAGAGTGACTCTCGCAGCTACAGCCTGAAGGGAGGTAGACAGAATGACAGGACTATACAACAAAGTTTTGTGTAGGAGAAGGGCAACACCGCCCGACAGTCCAACGTGGATGGTTGTGCAGGTTTCGAAAGAATATTAAAAGCCGGAAAGAGTAAAGGTCTTCTGGCTTTGAATTTGAGTTTCTTGAAGAGCCACGACGGAAGGTTTTAGAGACTGACACAGAAGCTGCAGCTCCTCGAAGTTGGAATTTAGACCACGGATATTCCAATGGAATATTGTACTATCCATGATGCAGAGGCGAAAAGGAGAGAAATCAGGTCATCTCCTCTTCAACGTCGCATCTAATGGAGCAATATTTATTAGTTAGTTTCACTGGACTGTGGTGGCCTTTGGACCTGCTGGCAGACTTGCCCGCAGGTGACAAAGGCCTGGAGTTTGGAGATGGTGGAGGTCTGGATTTGGGAGATGGTGGAGGTTTCTTCCTCATCTCCACCATCTCCACACTGGGTTGAACTCCCTTGCCCGCACGGGCACTGGACAGAGGAATTCGATGTTGCGGGTGCTGGTTTTTTAATCTGCCCAGCAGCAGATGTTGTAGACTGCTGGGCAGTCTGAGGGGTGGCGGATTTTTTGCCTCCACCAGGGGCATTCACTGTGGGTTGGGAGGTGGTGGACCTGCTTCCACCAGAGCTGACAGTTCTTCCTTGCAGTGTCTTTGAAAGATAAATTCATCAGTCTGGCAGCAGACTGACCGAGTGGAAATTTTCTTTACGGCGAAGCATATGAAGATGCTGTGGCCGTCTGACTGCCCACAACCTGCTTGCAGGGCTTCAAAAAAGGAGATCTTCTTTTCTGTCTTAACTCTTTGTATTGCAGATCCTGAATCCACAGAGGACAATTTCGTGAAGAGGAGGGATGGTCGCCACCGCAGTTTGCACAATGTGCCGGATCTTTACACGGCCCATCATGGGTTGCCTTGCAGCAAATACGCACACCTCCTGCCCAGAAACAGCGGTCTCTGACATGGCCAAACCTCTGGCATCTGAAACACCTTAACGGGGACGGCACATTACAGCTGAACATGAACATTTAGGTAACCGACTTTGATGACCGGAGGCAGCACAGGGTTGCAGAACGTCAGAAAGAGGGTGTTGGTGTCCACTCTCTCTGAACCTTTCTTTACCGTCACCCTGCGCACTCCGTCACACCTTGGGACGCCAGTTCCGTCTTGATTTCTGCCTCTGAGACCCTGATAGATCTCTGCAGCGAATCACACCTTTTGCGAATTTAACTGTTTATGAAGAGTCACCCTGATCTCCCTGTCCACTATCTTTGTTGCTCTCAACAGTTGTTCAGATTGCTTTTTAGATCGACATTGAATTAGAAATGAGCCATTCCTCAACCTTTTGACTGACTGAGGGTCACCTGCTAGACCTTGAAAGCCCTTTTGGATGGCAAAAGGGCTCAGAGATGAAAGGGGTCTTTCCTGCTCCGTCCCTTCCATCACGAGCCAGGAAGCCCAGAAACCTGTCTTCTGTCGTTACCTCAGTATCAGAATCGCTGTCTGTTTGAAAGTCCTCTGAAAAAGGGGATGCTGCCTTCCTCTTCCTTTTGGGGGGGTAGTTTTTTGAAAAAGCATGTGTATTTTATTATATTTCATCCCTCCCTTACCCACCCACCTTGGAGTCCAAACTAAGGGGCCAGGGCCAAGAATCACTGTCTTGACCCCTTCCAGGCTTCAGGAGAGATATACAACAGACAAAAACCTACCAACCCTATCCCCCTGATCATGCCCAACTCCCGGGAACAGAGAGCTGAGCACTACAGGGGTTATCTTGGCCAGCCGGAGAAATGCCTGTTTTGACCAGCCCCAAGAAGGGGAGCCGATTAGTACACCCGGGCCAAGGTGTACTCCCTGTCTAGGAGAGGTCCGAGCCAAAGTGATGTGTTGAGAGCGCTGGCCCTCTCAATCACCAGGATCTCATCCCCCTCCGACACAGGTCGCACCGCACGGCCAACGCGGCGGATCTTAAGGAGAGCCACAGAGAGAAAAGGAGTGTGGAAAAGAAGACTTGAAGGGGAGACGAAGAAAGAAAAGATCTGTTAAGAAAGGCAGAAGACAGAATAGGAAAAGGTGGGTTACTATTTGTCTGGGCCCTCACTCCTAACCTTTCTGGACATGGGAGACCTACCAGGGGCATCAATTCCTACCACGTAATGCTTGGCAGTCAGCAACTTGGCTATACAGGCCTAGAAGCGTTCATAAAACTAACCATCTAGCTGAGTTTTGATGCCCCCGTCAGCAAGCCTAAAAGATCACAGGACCACGCAAGCCCTCCGACCACGGCAAGGTTGCAACCCCCGGGGTTATCAGGCCCCTACAAATATTTACGATTCAAAGAAAGATTCTAACCTTCTGGAAAGACAGCCTCCTCCTTCTTCCCTCCTCCCCCCCCCCCCCCTCCACCTCCCCCCCTCCCCCCTCCCCCCCCCCCCCCCAGTCATTTTCACTGCCTCCCCTCCTACCACCTTACTCCATCCATGTCTCCCTTCTCCTCTCTCTCTCCCTCCCTCCTCTTGCAGTCAAACAGTAATCAGCATCACTCACTATGTCCTGAAACAGGATGACCTAGTCCTTGACAGTCTCGAGAAGGCAAGGTTGTGGCGACGCACTCGTTCAGGGACAAGGGAACCAGTCTGCACAAGGAAACAACACCTCACATCTCTTCTCATGCCAAAACTTCTAAATACTAACGAAAATTAAAAGAAAAATTATCATACTGCCTGAAGATAAAGATAAGATAAGATAAGATAATGTTGCTTATAGCCCAGCGACCTGCCTGAAGAAGAACAAACAAATTTCAAAAAAACAAAAACAGCGCCGGCACATTGTGACTTGTTTGGTCTTCTTCAGGCAAAAATTTAACAACATTCACGGTGATGAAAGCGAAGCAGGAAGAGAAAAGTCACTAACCTTCTCCAATTGGTGCAAAATGGAATGGAATTCTACATTCTAATTTTTTTTTTTTCTCCCTTTTGACAAAGCTTGTCATTCATCATATCAAACATTTCTCAATGAACATCTACAAACAACTACTAATAAAAAATGACTGCATTAATTTTTATTTGTATCTGCTATTAAAACCACAAAGTCAGTTCATTTAATTAACATTTTCTTATAGTCCTGTCAATTGCCGGAGGACAATATCAGGACTGTCACAGAGTCAAAGTCAATCCACATTAAAAAAAAAAGATGAAGACCGCAGGATCGACGTAAAAGTGACGAGAAAACAAAGGTAAAAAAACTTTTTCACCTCAGGGTAACATTCGTCGATTTGGAAGACAAAAGATGCTAAAACAGTGCGTTTCAGGTCATAGACCCTCTCAGCTGCACAGGGAAGGGGGCAAGAAGTAAGAATAAAAAGGCTGCTGCTACTTCACAGAAAAAGAAAGCAATCAGTGGTAGGAGTGAGTAGAGTTAAACAGTGAAAGGAAAACTTAAAGTGGGAGGGGGGGGGGGGGGTAAGGAAAAGGGGAAGCTGTATATGTGTGTGTGTGAGCGCCCACGGATGCATGTGCACATGTCCGCCCGTATCTGCGTGAGCGTGTGCACGCGTGGGGTCGCGTGCATGCGTGCGCCTGTCTGTCTGTGTGCTCGCATGGTTGTAAGAAGGTGGAGGGAAGTGTGGAAGGGAGGAGGGAAATTGAAAGGAGGATGGGGGGAAAAAAAAAGGAGGGGGAGGGGAGGGGGGGGGGGGAGGGGGAGTTAAACAATAAAGGAAAGGGGGAGAGTGGAGAAGGGGAGGAGGAAAATGAAGAGAATGTGTGTGTGTGTGTGTGTGTGTGTGTGTGTGTGTGTGTGTGTGTGTGTGTTGTGTGTGTGTGTGTGTGAGCGAAATGCGCACGCATATGTGTGTCCCTGCTTGTGAATGCTAGTGTAAGTGGTAAACAGTAAAGGGGAAGAGGGAAAAGGGAGATAGGGAGGGAAAAAAACAGACACAAGGGGAGGAGGGCAAAGGGGAGAAGGGGCGGAAAAAGGAAAAGGGGGAAGAAAGGGGGGAGGGGGGGGAGGGGAAAAAAAGAAAAAAGGGGGGGGGGGAGGGGGGGGGGAAGAAGGAACGGGGGTGCAAGTTGAGCCGCCGAGTTCAACCCCTTGTGTTCATGCCATACGCGGTGCGAGTGCCAAGACGGGCAATCACTGAAGATCATAAAGAGCCTGTAGGTCCTGTCGACTGGTTCTGCCACACTGCTGCTATTTTGGGCCCGTGGAAAAACGCAATGGTGCTGCTGGTTGAAGTGGGAGCCACGGGGTTTGGGTCGTAATCAAGCCGCATGGAACGCAGGTGCTCGCTGAACCGTTCATCAAGGCTGCGGTAGGTCCCCACCTGTGTATTTCGTGGTACACAGGGTGCAGGAGATGACGTAGACAAGGTCTTTTGACTGACAATTAAAACTGGTCCTTACGGCAAACGGGCCCAAGCAGGTCCTGTGACGACAGTGGAACCATCGATAAAAGGGCAGGTCTTACAACCCTTGCGGCAACATGGTCTTAGTGCCAGGGGGGAGGGGGGGGACCATTAGGGGCGGATAGAAGCTCGCACAAGATGGTCTTTCAGGTTGGTATCCCTCCTGAAAGCGATGAGGGGTGGCTTAGGAAAGATCTCCCTTAGATGTGGGTCTTGCTGAAGTAAGTGGAATTTTCCAGAGGAGGACACTGCGGATGGGAGGTTGTGGGGGTGGTAGGTGAGGACTGCCACTGTACGGTCTTCATTACAGGACTGACTCTAGGAACAAGAGCCTGGGCACGAGAGACGGCAAGAGCTCGCTCAAGTGCCCCACGAACCAGGCCCCCCTGGCCCACTTCCGGGCAATCCCACATTGCTTGGGTTTTTTTCTTTAATGATGTCATACACAAGTGTTTTTGAAACCAACTCAGAATGTCTAAAACTGGATGTATTTCCCAAAAAATTTTTAATGTCATGGAAAATGGCCTTTCTCTCTTCTCTCACTCTTTCATCCAAATGCCAGCTATCTTTTGGACTTTTGTTTCATCCTACCTTGACCTGAACACACCATGGGAATCAAACGGACATGGGGAAGAGATCCAAACTGTGGTCTGCTACAACAACACTGGAAGGTCATGAGGGGCCAAAAAAATTTGATTTTTTTTTTCTCTTTTTTTAACCATCAATGAGGAATAAAAGATGTTGAAGATGATGAAGATGATGAAGATGATGAAGATGATTGAGATGATTCTATTGAGTTCCCTTCTGGTCCAAGACTAAAGGAGAGAGCTGTACACTCTCCCCTGTACACTCTCCCTTTTAGCTGTACACTCCCTGTACACTCTCCCTGTACACTCTCCCCTGTACACTCTCCCATAATATATCATGGTTTTATTCAGCCCTAACAGATACACTAAAGGAGAGAGCTGTACACTCTCCCATCCTAATATATCATGGTTTTTTTTCGCCCTAACAGATACACTAAAGGAGAGAGCTGTACACTCTCCCATCCAATTTTCATGGTTTTTTTTTCAGCCTAAAAAGATACACTAAAGGAGGGGAGCTGTACACTCTCCCATCCTTAAAATATCCATGGTTTTATTCAGCCTAACAGATACACTAAGGAGAGAGCTGTACACTCTCCCATCCTAATATATCATGGTTTATTCAGCCCTAACAGATACACTAAAGGGAGAGCTGTACACTCTCCCATCCTAATATATCATGGTTTTATTCAGCCCTAACAGATACACTAAAGGAGAGAGCTGTACACTCTCCCATCCTAATATATCATGGTTTTATTCAGCCCCAAAAGATACACTAAAGGAGAGAGCTGTACACTCTCCCATCCTAATATATCATGGTTTTATTCAGCCCAACAGATACACATATTTCAGAAACTTGAAAAATCACTCTGCGACACCCAATCCCTTAAGTTGGTGAAACTTGACAATGAGGTTCCAGTCTTTTTATGTGAGCTTACATGACTTCAATCTAGGTAGGGGCTGAAAAAATGCTAGATTGATGCCTTTGATGGTACTGGAACCCCCAACCTCGTCGATTGTTGCCTGTGACAAATAACCACTTAACCACAGTTGCTGGTATACTTTGAATTTGATCAGCTGTGATCTAAGAGAGCTGAGTGTCTGCAATGCATTTACCGGGCCTGAAGGTATGTATTGACGATTATTCTCTGTCAATGTTGGCAACTTTTACTCATGTCGTTTTGTTCTGTGTACTCTGTGTTTGGATTTTACTTGGGATATGGCATCACAAACTGCATTTGTTTGGAGCTATGGGCGGGTAATACTCCATCATGGGAGAAAGAGTTATCCACACTTGTACGTTCTTTTTTCTTTTATCTTCCCTGCCTCATTTAAGATGTCCTTTCGATGAATGCACAAAGCAAGCAAAAGATGTATTACACAGACATTAACAAGAGGCTTTCCCAAAACCCGTCTTTTCAATGAGGATTTTTTTTTTTAATGGTGTTTTGCGTGCAATCTCAAGTTTTTGTGTGAATGTTATTTAAACAATACTAGCATAATATCTGTTAAGTATTGCCAAACATCCATAAGATTGTTACAGGTGTTCATAGTTTGTGCTCTTTAATCTTTTAATACCAAAAAGTTTTTTTGTTGTACCAAACTCACAAATTAACTTTGTAGAATGCCATATGAACAACTGAAAAAAAAATTCTTTCTTAAACATAATGGGAAACGATCTAAAATGAAAATATGGAGAGGATTTAAAATTTTTGTTTCCCCTGTATCTGTTTGATTGTTTTTTAATGTTCATGACTGACTGCTTTTGGTAACTTGTCTGCCCTTCAAAAATCCAAACTTCCATCCCAAACATACACACCCACTCACATCACGTCTTGGCCATCTAAATTTAAATTCATTTCAAACACACCTGTACAGCTATGCTGACTTCTGTTCAGAGTGAGTTCGGGAGTGCAGGGCGGCTAAAACATGTAATTCCCTTCACTGTTACGTTTCAGTTACAGCCAAAAATCCAGTGACAAAGACAGGTTT
>CM031598.1:97520181-97538186 GCA_018398815.1 Conus ventricosus | reverse complement strand
AAAAAAAGATTAGTTCAATAGCTTAATGGCTGTAGATGGCAGAGAACCGTTAGAGATTCACTATGTCTATGACATGGCATTATGGCTCCTTCTTCTACCGCTTTAACACCCTCTGAACTGAATCAGGTTCCAGTTATCGCTACATGGACAGAGAGGGGTTCAAGTCATAAGCCAACCCCAGAAGTGGTTCAAACCTACAGCTGTAATCTCCACAACCAAACGCCTTAGCGTCAACTATGCTCTATACAAAAACGTGCTAAGTTACAATCTTCAAGATTAAAGGCTGTTTTTGAAACATCATAAAGTTTATCTGTCTTTAGCATTCTTGTCTGTGTTTGTGATGTTTTTGGACTTTCTTTTTTGTTTGTTTTGTTCGTTTGTTTGGGGGGGGGGGGGGGGGGGGGGGGTGAGTGAGAGAGTGAGGTTGCCATTCCCTTTAAAAAATTGTACTCCTCATTCTATGTTTATACTGGACACCTACTAAATCTTTTCATTGACTCAACTGAGTTCCTGTGCACTGCCTCATAGCACCTACCAACCTCACCCGTCTTTTTTGTTTGTTTTTTTCCTGAGAAAGCATCATGTATTCAATTTACATATGTGGTTTAAACCCAATTCTTTGCAAAGCTGTAGCAAAAAGAAAGAGAGAAAAAGTAGGGGAATGACAGAGAAGGAGAGAGAGAGAGAGAGAGAGATGAGAGAGGAGAGTGAGAGAGAGAAAGAGAGAGAGAGAGAGAGAGAAGACAGACAGACAGACAGACAGGACAGACAGCTAGTCTGAAGTCAGTAGTATAGGTCGAGTTAAAACAGAACACCCAATGAAAAATCCTCCTTTCAAAAAAAACTCACTTTTCCACAAAGTTTAAGATCTTGGTCTCTCTAAACTTCAGGAAAACCAGCATGAGTTCAGGTCACTACAGGTCCAGCCTAGAATTACAGGTCATATCTGATCTTATAGGTTGAATGAAAAGGTCCCGGTGAATCACAATGCAGTCCTTTTTTTCCTTGATCAGGCAGGACAGACATATATTATCCGCACATCACTGCATATCCGTCCTTGATGGAGGTGGGAAACGGGGGGCAAGGCTCGGTTGCATGCACGTCTTCCGCGAGGTAGTGACAAGCGCATCTGCTGCATAATAACCCCAAGATAAGTTTCCAACTTGGAGTAGAACCATCTGATACCGCAAATTGACACAAATGATGAAACTTTTCTTCCTAACAGTTACTATGATAAACTAGCAGCGGTTGTGACTAAAAAGTTACTAAATAAAGTTAAAAGTTACTTGTTTTTATGGATTTGTTTAAAGTTTCACATATCACAAAATAAGTCCAACGATACACATAACACTACAACGATTTGCTTAGAGCAATTTTCAGGAAAATGGAAAAATTTAATATGCAAAGTTAATCTCGGTTTCTTGGTCTCTTATTTGATTTTGCTTTATTAAGTGTGTGTGTGTGTATGGTGTGGTGTGTGTGTGTGTGTGTGTGTGTGTGTGTGGGTGTGTGTGTGTGTGTGTGTGTGTGTGTTTGTGTGTGTGTGGAGTGGGGCAAAGAGGGGGGATGTGTGTGTAGGTGTGTGTGTGTGTGTGTGTGTGTGTGTTGTGTGTGTGTGTGTGTGTCTGTGTGTGTGTGGAGTGGGGCAAGGAGGGGGGAAGTGTGTGTGTGTGTGTGTCTGTGTGTGTGTGTTGTGTGTGTGGCTGTGTCGTGTGTGTGTGTGTGTGTGGAAGTGGGGGAAGAGGGTTGGTGATGTGTGCGTGTCGTGTGTGTGTGTGTGTGTGTGTGTGTGTGGGTGTGTGATGTGTGTGGTGTGTGTGTGAAAGGAGAGGAAGAGAGGAAAAATTGGCACAGAACGAAGCAGCTGTCCAATACAAGAAAATAAACCAATAAACCAAAGAATCAGAAAGAGGTGGAAAGATACAGGAAACATAGAAAGAGAGTAAACATTGAAACAAAGGAACCAAGAAAGAAACAAGAATAACAAAATAAAGGGTTTACAACCACACAAAAGGCAAGAAAGAATGACAAAGATTCCCAGAGATTGATCCTATAATGCGCCTGTACCGCTGACTGCACGGAGATGCACCCCCAGCACAGGCGCATGCTGGAGCACAGTGGTCACAGCCTGCTCGACCCGTACCAAAGGGTAGGGAGACTCCTGGGTCGGCTGGCCAATTCAAGTGTGTGACACGCAGCCTGTCGCAATGCAAAAGAACAATTCACCCAAATTAATGAACAGGGGATGATTATTGGTCATTAAAGCAATGCCTATATTTCATGAGCCATTGTGTATGAATTATGATTCTCATTGCAAGGATTATCTCTCTCTTTCTCTTCTCTCTCTCCTCTCTCACTCTTCTCCTCTATCTCTCTCTCTCTTGATCCTTGCCCTCTATCAGCTCTAAAGTTGCATGTTTTTAAAAAAAAAAAAAAATTTAAACAGTACAAGTGACTCCAAGTGATTTATAATCCCAATCTTCTTTTTCTCTAGAAATCAATCATTACAAAACCGTCAGCACTTATTTTTTTTGTTTTTCCGTCCGCTATCTCCATCGAAGCTTAACGGGGGCTTTTTAATTGACAACACAGCAAAGACTAACCGTTTTCAGAATAGACCTGGTCTGGGGATGAGGGATGGGGGAGGGGGCTGTACGTACGGTATGAACCATTCAGTGTTTTCCTAGTATGCGTTCGATAACACTGCTTTCCCACCATGATTATGGTAACAAATCCTGAGTGTATGGCCCTTGTTTCTCTGCATGAAACAGTTAAGCACAAATTGAGTCCATGTAGATGCAAGTATAAACATCCCCTTCAAATTCTTCCAGATACCCAACATCCCCAACAGTACGAAGGGCTGGTGAAGAAGGGCATTACATAGGGTGGTGGAAAAAAAAGTAATACGTGAAACCAGTTAGACTTCTAATTCAACCAGTATGTTCAGTGTGTGGGTTGTGGTGGTTTTCTTTTCATTCAACATTTTTTTTTAACTGTCGGATTCTGGATGTGTTACTATTTTGGTCTATATACCCATCTATCACTAAAAGTATACGGCACTGGATGAAGTGTATTGAAGAGTTGTGTTGGCTTTCTACTATAATCTGGTTTTAAATTTTGCAATTATTTAATTTTACATGTAATGTTGTTTTCATGGTCTGGTTGTACAGGTGGGCATGTGTGCTTGTGGACCGTATATCTTTTAATTTTATGTGTGTTGTGTGTGTGTGTGTGTGTGTGTGTGTGTGTGTGTGTGTGTGTGTGTGTGTGTGTTCGAGTGTGTGCGCGTGCCAAGCGCGTGTTCTACCCTTTTTTTTTTCCACATGTCCTATCACAAATTATGGTGAAAACACTTAAACTAAAAATTCATTCTCATTCATTCATTCAAAACAAACGCCTTATCAGGCCAGAGAGAGAGAGAGAGGAGATAATGTTGCTTATAGCCCAGCCGACGCAAAGGGCCAGATCAGGCTGTCACCAATTAATTCATTCACCAGCATTTAATAAAAAAAAAAAAAAAAATAAAAAAAAAAAAACAATTTCACAAATCTTGTTAAATGACATACGTACAATGCACAGAAACTTTGTTAAAATCTTTCTGGCCGTAAAATCTTAAATCAGATAAAAATGTTAATCTCTCTTCCAAACTCAAGGATCACGTCAGGCGGGACATCCTGAACAGGATCTTCATGGACCTCCGCCGTTAAAATGGTTTGTGTCTACACGTGCAAGTCCCAACACTCTAAAAGAACATGTTTCATTGTGAGTGGCCGCAATGACATGGAAAGCACCACGGAGCTTCTTCACTCTTTAAAAAAGGTAAGCTGGGTAAAATACGAATGGCCGCGTGTGCAGGCGGCACAGACGTTTCCTCTTTACGACCTCCCGGACGTGGAGGGAGGAAGTCCTTAAGGTTTGGACGGATCTGAAAGAGTTTGTTGAAGTCGTCTGCTGTGGTTCCATTCCTCCTGCCAGAGGTCTCTCACCTAATCGTTAATTTGGGTTTCCGTCTGAGCAGGGGAATATTAAATGTTGGAGGACAGTTTCTTCTTGTGGCGGTTCTTGGCTAAACGATCAACCCATTTCGTTCCGACCGATGCCAACATGACCAGGAACCATGCAGCGTAATGGTTGTATAACCCGGTCCGCATTCCTTCATGTTGCTAAAAAGTTCAAAAAAATGTAAAAGTTTGGATGCGGAGGTTGCGGCCAGCTATAGCTCCATACGCTGACAGCGAATCCACAGATCCAGAAAAGTCCCTCTTCGGAAGATTGTGATATTATTTCAAGCCAAAACAAGAGCAGTAAGTTCAGCAGAATATACAGAAGATCTGAATGAATTTGTTTAACAGTATCTGAGAAGGAGCCCAGGGCAGTAGTAGGCCTGCAAGGCCACTCCTCTTCGAGACTTGGAACCGTCAGTGAAAACTTTTTGAAAGGATGGAATTTGGGACAGAGCTCTGCTTTACAAAGCCTTGTACGCCAGAGAAAAAAGGGGGGGCTTTAGGGTTTTTTTTAAGGAATCTTTGCGAAATAGCTGCATAGAACGAAAATGAATATCTGGCGTGAGAAGAAGAGTCCAACGGTGTTGTTCCGGAAATAACTTGAGAAAAAATCCGACACAACTCCTAGGTCTAGACTGCATTACGCCATGAAGGCTGCATACGAAAGACCCAAACGGCGGAATACATTTCGGGGTTGTTTTCAAACTTACTTTGAGAACGGAAGGACAAAGAAACGTCATAGGCAGATTCTGCGGGTTCAGAGCATGTGGATATAATAATCTCAAGACTGTTTCAGCCTGCGGTTGGACAATGAAGGTTCACCCGCCCTCTGAGTACAGGCTGTACACGGGGTGGTTGCGGACCGCTCCAAGACAGAGACGAAGCCCGTGTTGGTGTGATAGGGTCCAAGAGTTTGAGGTAAGAGGGGGTCTTGCAGAGCCGTACACGGCACAACCGTAGTCAGTTTGAACGGACCAAGGCTTGTAGAGGTGCAGCCAAGTTTTCTTATCAGGCCCCCAGTCGGTTTGTGTGCTACGACCCGCAGGAATAGTCAGAGCTTTCTGGCTAGAAGTTTTGAGGTTTTTTGATGTGGCTGAGAAAGTTGAGTTTTTGGTCATAAAATAACTCCCAGGAATTTGGCTTCTTTTACAATGAATGGTAGGACTTGTCTTGGACGAATTTCAGGATCATCAAAGATCGACGACAATTTGTGAAAGATTGACTGAGTTTTGGTTCGGGGAGAAGGTAAACCCGTTTCCTCGCCCCTGTTGGATTCTGTTGACGCAAAGTTGGAGTCGCGCTGTACACTGTGGTAGAAGCTTCCAACTGATACAGCGCAAAGTCATCATCAAACTAGAGAGGGACTCGGTGCCCAGGTTTACGATTGGACAATGTTATTAATTTTAATTGTGAAAAGGGCGGGAGAAAGGATGCTCCTGAGGAACACCCAACTCTGCCCATGGATGTCAGAGAGTGTGGTGCAACACGCACCTGAATGTCGATCGGCTAATAAGTTTTGAATGAACAGAGGCAGGTGACCCCCCGGAAACCAAGTCTGTGCAGGTCCATGAGGACTCCTGTTTTCCACGTTGGTGTCGTTCGCCTTTTCGGAGGTCGGAAAAGAATAGCGACCACGTGCTGCTTGGTTAAAAGGCGTTGCGGATGGTGGTTTTCCAGACGGATTAGATGGTCAAACCGTCGAGTGGTACTTCCGGAAACCGCACTGTTCACTGGCAAAGACCATCGGTTTCCAGCTTCCACATCAGACGGGAGTTGACCATCTTTTCCATCAGTTTACAGAGGCAGTGGTTCTGAGCAATTGGGCGATAGTTGAAGGGTTTGGTAAGGTCCTTTCAGGGCTTTGGAATGGGAATGATCAGGGGCTTTCCGCAGGAGGGCGGAAAGGACCCTGTGGTAAGATATGGTTTATAGACTGGGAGAAGAGTCTGGAGACAGCTTTCTGGGGAAATGTTTACAACCTGATAGTGAATGGTCATCCAGACCAGCGGGCTAGAATCAGTGCAGGTTTGTAAAGTGATTGAAGTTCAACGATTGAGAAAAGGAAGATTATAGGTTTAGAGTTGTCTGATGTGAAATTGTTATGAAGAATCTTTCTCTCTACCTCGATGTTTATTAAAAAGATGCAGATTTATTTGAAGAAGAGGAGTTCTGTTGGAGTGGTGGCAAACAGATTGGCAACAGCTTGTTTGTCATTGATTCAGGCGCATCACAAGTTCAAGTGTTGAATGGAGGGTTGTGTTCTCCCTTTGATTTTCTAATGAATGTTCCTGGGACTTTTTTCTTGGAAGTTTTAGATGTCAGCTGGAGCAGAAGTTTCTCAGGACCGACGTTTACTGATTTTGAAAAGTGTGTCT
The DNA here is from genome assembly GCA_018398815.1 of Conus ventricosus. Lineage (NCBI taxonomy): Eukaryota > Metazoa > Mollusca > Gastropoda > Neogastropoda > Conidae > Conus > Conus ventricosus. The sequence goes on along the minus strand of CM031598.1, from coordinate 97,531,807 downwards.
CGATTTAGCACGGAGTTTCTGATGGGCTCTAGGTTGGGGACCCGAAGGTCGTTTGGTATACCGACGCTGACAGCCCGTTTGGAACTTTTGAAATTGTTGGCAGTCTGAATTGAACCAGGGTGTTTTTGGCTTTTGGAGTTTGTCGGAAGACACTGGAATACAGGTTTTTAGCCCACTTGATCACAGTGTTAGTCAGTGATTCTGCTGGGTCTGGACTCTGAAAAAAATCAGTGTCCTGGAATTCTTTTGAAATAGTGGTTGCAAAATAGATTCTCCCACAGTTTGCTTTCTTATAATTGAGATGTTGAGAGGACAGAGGCGGGGTTCAGTTACTATGGGCTGTAAAAGAAACAGGGAAATTGGGTCACTTCCGTGCAGATCGTCATGGACGTCACTTCATGTCCAGGACCAGCGCAGGGGTCACAAACAGACAATTAAGCTCGAAAGTGAACCTGAGGAAGAGTGGAGATAAGTTGCGATCCGTCGTTCCCAGACAACACCAAATCCCAAATCTGAAAGGACATCCTCACTTAGAAAACTCGGATGACGTTACTGGCACTACCCAAAGAGATTGTGGACCGTTTAAAGTCACCCAACAGCAATAAAAGGTTCGTGGAAGTTTCTTCTATCAGAAGGACAAGGTCCTGACGACAAAATCCGGGACAGAGGTGAGAGTAAATAGGGATACAGATTGTCTCAGTCTTGTGGGAGAGTGGGGGGGGGGGGGGGGGGGGGGGTGGGAAAAAACTCTCGCAGCTACAAGCCTGAAGGGAGGGTAGACAGAATGACAGGGACATCAACAAAGTTTTGTGTAGGAGAAGGGCATCACCGCCCGACAGTCCAACGTGGATGGTTGTGCAGGTTTCGAAAGTATATTAACGCCGGAATGAGTAAAGGTTCTTTGGCTTTGAATTCTGAGTTTGAAGGAGCACGACGGAAGGTTTTTAGAGACATGACACTGAAGCTGCAGCTCCTCGATGTTGGAATTTAGACCTCGGATATTTCCAATGGAATATGTTCTATCATGATGCAGGGCGAAAAGGAGAGAAAATCAGGTTCATCTCCCTCTTCAACGTCCGCATTAATGGAGCAAATTTATTAGTTAGTTTCCACTGGACTGTGGTGGCCTTTGGACTGGCTGGAAGACTTGCACGCAGGGTGACCAAGGCCGGAGTTTGGAGATGGTGGAGGTCTGGATTTGGAGATGGTGGTGGTTTCTTCTCATCTCACCATCTCCACACTGGTTGAAAATCCCTGCCCGCACGGGCACTGGACAGAGGAATTCGTGTTGCAAGATAGTTGCGGGTGCTGGTTTTTTATTCTGCCCTGCAGCAAGATGTTGTAGACTGCTGGGCAGTCTGAGGGGGTGGGGTTTTTTTTCTCCACCCAGGGGCATTAACTGTGGGGTGGAGGTGGTGGACCTGCTTCCACCAGAGCTGACAGTTCTTCTTGCAGTTGTCTTGCAAAGATAAATTCTTCAGTCTGGCAGCAGACTGAGAGTGGTATTTTTCTTTACGGCCGAAGCTATGAAGATGCTGTGGCCGTCTGGCTGCCCAAAACTGCTTGCGGGCTTCAAAAAAGGAGATCTTCTTTTCTGTCTTAACTCTTTGTATTGCCAGATTCCCTTGAATCCAAGTGGACAATTTTCGTGAAGAGGAGGGATGGTCGACACCGCTGTTTGCACAATGTGTCGGATCTTTACACGGCCCATCATTGGGTTTGCCTATCGCAGCAAATACCGCACCACATCTGCCCAGAACAGCGGTCGCTGACATGGCCAAACCTCTGGCTCTGAAACACCTTAAGGGGACGGCACATCAGCTGTAACATGAACATTTAGGTACCGACTTTGATGTACGGAGGCAGCCACTGGGTTGCAGAACGTCAGCATAAGGGGTGTGGTGTCCACTCTCCTCTGAACCTTTCTTTACCGTCACCTGCGACCTCCGTCCTCACCTTGGGACGCCAGTTCCGTCTGATTTCTGCCTCTGAGACCCCTGATAGATCTCTGCAGCGAATCACACTTTGTCGAATTTTACTGTTTATGAGAGTCCCCTGATCTCCCTGTCCACTATCTTTGTTGCTCTCAACAGTTGTTCAGATTGCTTTTTAGATCGGACATTGATTAGAAATGAGCAGTCCTCAACCTTTGACTGATGACTGAGGGGTCACCTGCTAGACCTTGAAAGCCCTTTGGGATGGCCAAAGGCTCAGAGATGAAGGGGGTCTTTCCTTGATCGTCCCTTCATCACGAGCCAGGAGCCCAGAAGAACCTGTCTTCTGTCGACCTCAGTAAATCAGAATCGCTGTATGTTTGTAAGTCCTGAAAAAGGGGATGCGGCCTTCCTCTTCCTTTTGGGAGGGGTAGTTTTTTGAAAAAAGCCATGTGTATATTTTATTATATTTCATCCATCCCTTACCACCCACCTTGGAGTCCAACTAAGGGGCCAGGGCCAGAATCACTGTCTTGACCCCTTCGGCCTTCAGGAGAGATATACAACAGACAACAAAAACTACCAACCCTATCCCCCTGATCATGCCAACTCCCGGGAAACTGAGAGGTGAGCACTACAGGGGGTTATCTGGCAGCGGAGAAATGCATGTTTGGACCCAGCCCAAGAAGGGGAGCCGATTAGTACACCCGGGCCAAGGTTGTATTCCCTGTCTAGGAGAGGTCCGAGCCAAAGTGATGTGTTGAGGCGCTGGCCTCTCATTCACAGGATCTCATCCCCCTCGACACAGGTCGCACCGCACGGCCAACGCGGGCGGATCTTAAGGGGACCACAGAGAGAAAAGGGGTGTGGAAAGAAGACTTGGAAGGGGAGACGGAGGTAAGAAAAAGATCTGTTAAGAAAGGCAGAAGACAGAATAGGAAAAAGGTGGGTTACTATTTGTTGGGCCCTCATCCTACTTTCTGACATGGGAGACCTACCAGGAGGCATCAATGCCTACAACGTTTTTGCTTGGCCAGTCTGCAACTTGGCTATATACAGGGCCTAGAAGGCGTTCCATAACAAACTAACCATCTAGCTGTGTTTGATGCCCCAGTCAGCAACCTAAAAGGGATCACTAGAGACCACGCAAAGCCCTCGACCACGGCAAGGTTGCAACCCGGTGGGTTATCAGGCCCCTACAATATTACGATTCAAAGAAAGATTCTAACCTTCTGGAAAGACAGCTCCTCCTTCTTCCCCTCCCCCCCCCCCCCCCACCTCCACCTCCCCCTCCCCCCCCCCCCCCCCCCCCCCCCCCCCCCCAGTCATTTTCACTGCCCCCTCCTACCACCTTACTCCCATCCAGTCTCCCTTTCCTCTCTCTCTCTCCCTCCCTCCTCTTGCAGTCAACAGTAATCAGCATCACTCACTATGTCCTGAAACAGGATGACCTAGTCCTTGACAGTCTCGAGAAGGCAAGGTGTGGCGACGCACTCGTTCAGGGACAAGGGAACCAGTCTGCACAAGGAAACAACACCTCACATCTCTTCTCATGCCAAAACTTCTAAATACTAACGAAAATTAAAAGAAAAATTATCATACTGCCTGAAGATAAAGATAAGATAAGATAAGATAATGTTGCTTATAGCCCAGCCGACCTGCCTGAAGAAAGAACAAACAAATTTCAAAAAACAAAAACAGCGCCGGCACATTGTGACTTGTTTGGTCTTCTTCAGGCAAAAACTAACAACATTCACGGTGATGAAAGCGAAGCAGGAAGAGAAAGTCACTAACCTTCTCCAATTGGTGCAAAATGGACATGGAATTCTACATTCTAATTTTTTTTTTTTCTCCCTTTTGACAAAGCTTGTCATTCATCATATCAAAATTTCTCAATGAACATCTACAAACAACTACTAATAAAAAATGACTGCATTAATTTTTATTTGTATCTGCTATTAAAACCACAAAGTCAGTTTCATTTAATTAACATTTTCTTATAGTCCTGTCAATTGCCGGAGACAATATCAGGACTGTCACAGAGTCAAAGTCAATCCCACATTAAAAAAAAAAGATGAAGACCGCAGGATCGACGTAAAAGTGACGAGAAAACAAAGGTAAAAAAACTTTTTCACCTCAGGGTAACATTCGTCGATTTGGAAGACAAAGATGCTAAAACAGTGCGTTTCAGGTCATAGACCCTCTCAGCTGCACAGGGAAGGGGGCAAGAAGTAAGAATAAAAGGCTGCTGCTACTCACAGAAAAAGAAAGCAATCAGTGGTAGGAGTGAGTAGAGTTAAACAGTGAAAGGAAAACTTAAAGTGGGAGGGAGGGGGGGGGGGGGGGTAAGGAAAAAGGGGAAGCTGTATATGTGTGTGTGTGTGAGCGCCCACGGAAGCATGTGCACATGTCCGCCCGTATCTGCGTGAGCGTGTGCACGCGTGGGGTCGCGTGCATGCGTGCGCCTGTCTGTCTGTGTGCTGCATGGTTGTAAGAAGGTGGAGGGAAAGTGTGGAAGGGAGGAGGGAAATTGAAAGGAGGATGGGGGGAAAAAAAAAAGGAGGGGGAGGGGAGGGGGGGGGGGGGAGGGAGTTAAACAATAAAGGGAAAGGGGGGAGAGTGGAGAAGGGGAGGAGGGAGAGAAGTGAGAGAGGGATGTGTGTGTGTGTGTGTGGTGTGTGTGTGTGTGTGTGTTGTGTGTGTGTGTGTGTGTGTGTGTGTGTGAGCGTATGCGCACGCATATGTGTGTGCCTGCTTGTGAATGCTAGTGTAAGTGGTAAACAGTAAAGGGGAAGAGGGAAAAGGGAGATAGGGAGGGAAAAATACAGACACACAGGGGAGGAGGGCGAAGGGGGAGAAGGGGCGGAAAAAAGGAAAAGGGGGAAGAAAGGGGGGAGGGGGGGGAGGGGAAAAAAGAAAAAAGGGGGGGGGGAGGGGGGGGGGAAGAAGGAACGGGGGTGCAAGTTGAGCCGCCGAGTTCAATCCCTTGTGTTCATGCCATACGCGGTGCGAGTGCCAAGACGGGCAATCACTGAAGACTCATAAAGAGCCTGTAGAGTCCTGTCGACTGGTTCTGCCACACTGCTGCTACTTTGGCGTGGACAACGCAATGGTGCTGCTGGTTGAAGTGGGAGCCCACAGGGTTGTCGTAATCAAGCCGCATGGAACGCAGGTGCTCGCTGAACCGTTCATCAAGGCTGCGGTAGGTCTCACCTGTGTATTTCGTGGTACACAGGGTGCAGGAGATGACGTAGACAAGGTCTTTTGACTGACAATTAAAACTGGTCCTTACGGCAAACTGGCCAGCAGGTCCTGTGACGACAGTGGAACCATCGATAAAAGGGCAGGTCTTACAACCCTTGCGGCAACATGGTCTAGTGCCAGGGGGGAGGGGGGGACCATAGGGGCGGATAGAAGCTCGCACAAGATGGTCTTTCAGGTTGGTATCCCTCCTGAAAGCGATGAGGGGTGGCTTAGGAAAGATCTCCCTTAGATGTGGGTCTTGCTGAAGTAAGTGGAAGTTCCAGAGGAGGACACTGCGGACTGGGAGGTTGTGGGGGTGGTAGGTGAGGACTGCCACTGTACGGTCTTCATTATCAGGACTGACTCTAGGAACAAGAGCCTGGGCACGAGAGACGGCAAGAGCTCGCTCAAGTGCACCACGAACCAGGTCCCCTGGACACTTCCGGGCAATCCCACATATGCTTGGGTTTTTTTCTTTAATGATGTCAGTACACAAGTGTATTTGAAACCAACTCAGAATGTCTTAAAACTGGATGTATTTCCCACAAAATCTTAAATGTCATGGAAAATGGCCTTTCATCTCTTCTCTCACTCTTTCATCCAAATGCCAGCTATCTTTTGACTTTTGTTTCATCCTACCTTGACCTGAACACACCATGGGAATCAAACGGACATGGGGAAGAGATCCAAACTGTGGTCTGCTACAACAACACTGAGAAGGTCATGAGGGGCCACAAAATTTGATTTTTTTTTTCTCTTTTTTAACCATCAATGAGGATGAAGATGATGAAGATGATGAAGATGATGAAGATGATGAAGATGATGAAGATGATTCTATTGAGTTCCATTCTGGTCCAAGACTAAAGGAGAGAGCTGTACACTCTCCCCTGTACACTCTCCCCTGTAGCTGTACACTCTCCCCTGTACACTCTCCCCTGTACACTCTCCCCTGTACACTCTCCCATCCTAATATATCATGGTTTTATTCAGCCTAACAGATACACTAAAGGAGAGAGCTGTACACTCTCCCATCCTAATATATCATGGTTTTATTCAGCCCTAACAGATACACTAAAGGAGAGAGCTGTACACTCTCCCATCCTAATATATCATGGTTTTATTCAGCCCTAACAGATACACTAAAGGAGAGAGCTGTACACTCTCCCATCCTAATATATCATGGTTTTATTCAGCCCTAACAGATACACTAAAGGAGAGAGCTGTACACTCTCCCATCCTAATATATCATGGTTTTATTCAGCCCTAACAGATACACTAAAGGAGAGAGCTGTACACTCTCCCATCCTAATATATCATGGTTTTATTCAGCCCTAACAGATACACTAAAGGAGAGAGCTGTACACTCTCCCATCCTAATATATCATGGTTTTATTCAGCCCTAACAGATACACTAAAGGAGAGAGCTGTACACTCTCCCATCCTAATATATCATGGTTTTATTCAGCCCTAACAGATACACATATACAGAAACTTGAACATCACTCTGCGACACCCATCCATTAAGTTGGTGAAACTTGACAATGAGGTTCCAGTCTTTTTATGTGAGCTTACATGACATTCAACTCTAGGTAGGGGCTGAAAAATGCTAGATTGATGCCTTTGATGGTACTGGAACCCACAACCTCGTCGATTGTTGCCTGTGACACTAACCACTTAACCACAGTTGCTGGTATACTTTTGAATTTGATCAGCTGATGATCTAAGAGAGCTGAGTGTCTGCAATGCATTTACCGGACCTGAAGGTATGTATTGACCGATTATTCTCTGTCAATGTTGGCAACTTTTACTCATGTCGTTTTTGTTCTGTGTACTCTGTGTTGGCATTTCTACTTGGTGATATGGCATCACAAACTGCATTTGTTTGGAGCTATGGGCGTGTAATTACTCCATCATGGAGAAAGAGTTATCACACTTGTACGTTCTTTATTCTTTACTCTTCCCTGCCTCATTTAAGATGTCCTTTCGATGAATGCACAAAGCAAGCAAATGATTGTATTACAACAGACATTAACAAAGAGGCTTTCCAAATCCCGTCTTTTCAATGAGGATTTTTTTCAATGGTGTTTTGCGTGCAATCTCAAGTTTTTGTGTGAATGTTATTAATCATAGCTACGCATAATATCTGTAATGTATTGCCAAACATCCATAAGATTGTTACAGGTGTTCATAGTTTGTGCTCTTTAAATCTTTTAACTACCAAATGTTTTTTTGTTGTACCAAACTCACAAATTAACTTTGTAGAATGCCATATGAACAACTGAAAAAAAAATTCTTTCTTAAACATAATGGGAAACGATCTATATGAAAAATATGGAGAGGATAAAATAATGATGCCCATGTATCTGTTTGATTGTTTTTTAATGTTCATGACTGACTGCTGTGGTAACTTGTCTGCCCTTCAAAAATCCAAACTTCCATCCAAACATACACACCCACTCACATCACGTCTTGGCCATCTAAGTTTAAATTCATTTCAAACACACCTGTACAGTCTATGCTGACTTCTGTATCAGAGTGAGTTCGGCAGTGCATGGGCGGCTAAAACATGTAATTCCCTTCACCTGTTTACAGTTTCAGTTACAGCAAAAATCGCAGTGACAAAGACAGCTTGATTCCATTCGTCTGTTTACGGAGATGTTGACATATATGTCATAATCATGATTATGGATATGTTTGTCTTGGCCAGAGCATGTAGCAGTCGGTGCTGTATCAGATAGGTTAAGCCATTGTCATCATTCTTTGTGACCATTTTTACAGTGGAATGTCGTTTTAGAACTAGGTGAGGGAGGAATCATGTCCATGACAAGTTAGCTCAGAACAGGTAAGACAGAGCGGCTCATACAACTGCTCACAGAAGACGTGGCTTTATTTCACTAGCCCTCCAAGATTACAGAAATGCCAGTCCCATGTATGTTGATACATATGGGACCATATACCTGCAAAACTGTGAACAATGTTAAGTGAGAGGTTATGCCATGACTGGAAAGAAAAGAGACAAAAATGAAAAGCTCTCTTGGTTAAAATAATTGCAAGTCTGTGCTGTGCAACTGCTAATCTGGTGCACACACAAAGTTTCACTGGATACTGTAATGGCTGCTGTAACTGTACACAGACCGATAGAATCATACCCGTAATCTTCCACACTCATCTGGTCCATCCACTTTCACTGGCACTTCTTGCTTTTGTCAGCCACAAGAAGTTCAAATTTTCTGACTGAGTAGAAAGCACATTGTTAACGATGCCCTACATGAGCTGGAGCAGACAACTCAAAACACAGTGTATTAAAATCCTGCACTTCCTGGATAACCCGTATAGAAACAAAACACAGAATCATCCTCAGCAGGCAGATATGAGCAGGTCAGGAGCTAGGAAAATAGAGAAAAAAAAACCCCATGCAGATAAGAATTGAAAGGTTAAAGTTGGTCATACAAGTCAGTACATAATGGGGTGATCCTCTGAGGAAAAGAAACTTACTGGTGACTGTATGGACGCGTTTAATACAGATTTTGCCTTCCTCCTTTCCAGTTTCCCTTGGAGCTGACCCCTTCAATAACAACCTCCCCAAATCCTAAGCTAACGAGTGTTTACAGAGCAAGAGTCATTGTTTAGAGGCAAATCAAGCTTGGACAAAGAAAAAAAATGTTCTAGAAAACCACGAATCTGTGATGGATAGAGTGGAGTCTTCATGCAGAGGGTCTGTATCAGAATGTTGTACTATACAGCACTGTTGTCTCATCGGGAAAAAAAAGTACTGAATTACGAATCAGCAAATGATGGTACATGAATCTCAGTGGTCATCACACACATCCACACAAATCGTCTGTACTGTACAGCAATGTTTTTTTCATCAGGAAAAAAACCCACTGGATTACAAATCAGCAAATGATGAATCTCAGTGGTCATTACACACATCCAAACTAATCGCCTGTGTAGGAATCTGGGTCAAGCTCCGGGCCTGCAGAGCCTGATGCGTCCTTTGGACTGGACCCTGCGCGCCCCGTATCAGGTCCACAGCATGAGGGATACCTTGGGCCACCACACGCAGGCATTCCTGGACAGGTGTGCATGCATGCAGCAGTTGAGACAGTCTGCTTACCTCTATCCACTACACACAGGCAAAATTCAGGGACATTCGTGAACGTTAAGACAAGTCGTGCCATTGATTGTGATGGAAAAAAAAACACCAAGATCTTCTTTTTCCAGTGATTAGCAAATGAAACGTACCAGTTATTGTACATTGTTAAAAACAGGTTTTCTTCATTACATACTATTAACATTTTACAAAAGATGAGTTATGTAAACAGACATGCTATGTGGTCTCCCCTCTGAAACCATATATATATATAATATATATATATATAAACAGTATAAAAACGTCCTTAAAAAAATCTGAAAAAGCTCAACCCCTTGGGGAGCAACATTTGTTAAAAATATTATTAAAATGAAGTGCTAAAATTCATCTACAAGCTTGTTTCAAGATATGTCTCTCTCCTCAGGATGACTTTTTTTGTGGCACGCCAACGGTCTTTTATGGCGTGCGGGACCTGATCTTGTCTCTGTGTGTGCGGGTTTCGTTTGCTGCACGTGGGGCCTGTGTGTGTGTGTGTATGTGTGTGTGTGTGTGTGTGTGTGTGTGTGTGTGTGTGTGTGGGTGTGTGTGTGTGTGTGTGTGTAGTTGGTTTTTTTTTTTTTGGTTTTTTTTTTTTTTGTTAGGGCCTGTTCAGGTGGAATGTGCTAGCAAAGATTTCCACTTGTGCCTGCAATTATTCACTATTTTCTACTTTTGTGTTCAGAGTTGCTAAGTATGGTTTGCATAATATTAACCATTTTTCTGTGGAACATAGGTTGCATTTTTTGGAAATATTGTTGTATGGTGTTGCTCTTTTTATGATTTTCCATGATATGCTGTAGTCTATTTTTTTATCTTTGAGTTTCCAAATGTATTTACTCAGTTCTGTTTGATTTTTGTATTTTTCATTTTTGAATGACTGTTTATGGTTTGCGTATCTGGTTTTGAAAGTGTTTTCAGTAATCCCTATGTATGTTTCTTTTTCATTTTCTGATGTTACCGTAGCTTGGTATACAATATTGCTGTGAAGAGATTTGTTGCTTAGGGGGCACTGTTCTTTTTTGGTGCAGTTGCAAGATGTCCTTTCAGCACCCTTCTCTTTGCGTTGCTTTTCATTTTGTTAGATGAGTCAATTATGTTTTTGAGGTTGGGCATACATGAGTGTGATAGTTTAATGGTGTTTTTTGTTGAATATTTTGGACAGTTTGTGTTCTTTTGGAAATGATGTTGCCAAGATTTTAAAGAATTCTTTTCCTACATTTGTTTTTACTTGTCCATCATATGGTGGGTTGTACCATATGATCTTCCTTTTTCTGCTTTTCTTATTTCTGTTCGTGTTATTGTCTGGGCTATATTGTAGTTTGTAATTGTAACCACTTTTTTGTAATGCTTCTTGGTATTCTGTTGCTGCATTATTGAATGCATTTTCATTGCATGATAGGTTGGATAGTCTCTTGTTTATACCGTTGGGTATTGTTTTTTAGTATAGATGGTGGGTGGTTGCTTTTGACGTTTACATAGATTGGTATGTCATTGGGTTTTTTGTATGGTTATACACATTGTCATTGAGGTCTAATGTTATGTCTAGGTAATTCACTACTTTCTTATTTGCTTCTATATGTGATTTTTAAATTGTGGTTTTTGAAGATTTTACATAATTCTTTTTTCTTGTTTTCAATAGTTCTTGGATTATTGTTTAATGCAGCAAGGCCGTCATCTCTGTACAAACCGACCTGTTTTCCAAGTTGTTTTTGGATGCTGGATAGCATGAAAAGTCCGACTAGTTCACAGGTTTCGGCGCCATTATATGATCCCATGGTTACATCAAATGTGGAGTTTTTGCTCGGTTTTTTTGGTCCAAGTTTCATTTCTGCTGTGGAGTAGGGTTTTCTTGGTGTGGAAAAAAAAAACATAATTGACTCATCTAACAAAATGAAAAGCAACGCAAAAGAGAAGGGTGCTGAAAGGACATCTTGCAACTGCACCAAAAAAGAACAGTGCCCCCTAAGCAACAAATCTCTTCACAGCAATATTGTATACCAAGCTACGGTAACATCAGAAAATGAAAAAGAAACATACATAGGGATTACTGAAAACACTTTCAAAACCAGATACGCAAACCATAAACAGTCATTCAAAAATGAAAAATACAAAAATCAAACAGAACTGAGTAAATACATTTGGAAACTCAAAGATAAAAAAAATAGACTACAGCATATCATGGAAAATCATAAAAAGAGCAACACCATACAACAATATTTCCAAAAAATGCAACCTATGTTCCACAGAAAAATGGTTAATATATGCAAACCATACTTAGCAACTCTGAACACAAAAGTAGAAATAATGAATAATTGCA
>CM031598.1:97505181-97515181 GCA_018398815.1 Conus ventricosus | reverse complement strand
GAGCATTTGGGATGGGGGTTGGGGGTGTGGGGGAGTTGCTGGTTTCTTCTTTGAAACTTTTTCTGTGGTGTGCTCAATGTCTGACAAGTTAGACGTCACAGTGCTTTCAAATTGTACTTTGCTTTGCATATGACATGATGGCTATGCTAAGAATGGGGAAACCTTGCATGTTATTGTGTTGTTCAGTTCAGTTCAGTTCAGTGGTTTATTTAACGTCTTTTCATCACCAGATGATATTAGACACTCGTTAAAAAACAACAACAACAAAACCAACAAAAAACTTATCTAGTACTTGCAAAGCCACATCTGATACGTGCATATTTACATAAGTGAAATACCCTAGTGGTACACGAAGTTGTACTCTTTACAAAAATTTTGCAACCTGTGACTGCGAAAGAACCATGGCAATTTCAGCAACACATGAACCATATAAGACACTATTGACATTATCAAAGTTAATCATCTCAATACCTTTCTCCTGATAGAGCGAGGTCAGCACTGAGCATTCAAACAAAAGATGACGCACAGAAATGTTTTCTCTGCAGACACAAGTAATACCATGAGAATATTTAGTGTTCCAAGTATTCAGCCTTAATTTATGAATCAATCTAACAATGTGCCTTGGGCACAATGGTAAAGTAGCCATGTTTTGACTAAAATTCTGCTTATGTATATACTTTTCCATAATTTGGATTAATTCACAAGAGGACAAATCTAAGGGATTTTTGATAAATTTTCAGTGTTTCTATTTGCTCCTTCTTTTGCAAGACTGTCTGCTATTTTATTCCACTTTATACCACAGTGAGATGGGACCCAACAAAAATCAATTCTTATACCTAGAGTTATGAAACAATGCAGTAAATGTTTTATTTCAAAAAGCAAATCTTTTCTAGCTTTACAGTCCCAACGCTCTAGTGATTGTAAAACAGATTTGGAATCAACACACAGTAAGATTTTATATAAAGCAATTGGTGTGTTATGTATGTACATCAAAGCCTTTAGTATTGCATATAATTCTGAGGTATAAATTGAAAACCCTTTCCTAAATGATATGATTTCCTGACATTTAAGGTGGGTATTATAAAGCCAGAACCACTGTCAGAGGATTCCAATACCGACCCATCTGTAAACACTTTTAAATGATTTGGATAGCTGTTTTCTAAATGTTCACGAACTTCAGCTGTTAAAATATTTACATTATCACTTTTCTTTAACATAGTCTATTTGTAATCAAAAGAGGTGTTTAGGTGCTCCCAAGGAGGCATTGGAGGTACCGCAGGAAATTTTGGTATAGCAGTGATATCAATATTACAATGTGACATAAAGTCAGATGTGTAGTTTCTAACTGGTTGGATATATGATATGTTTTTAGAACTCTTAGGAAAATCTTTATTGGAATCCATCAGTATTTCTTCCGTAACTGAATTTTCAACAGAAAGACTTCTGACAATATACTTAGACACATCCAATATTCGTTTCTCATTAAGTGGTAATATATTTGTTTCTTTATAACATTTATAAGTGTTTGTATGAACTGGTACTCCGAGAGCTAATTTCATGGCCTTACTATCCAAGCTTTGCAGTCTCTTTAAAAGAGAATTAGGTGCAGAGAAATATACTCCTGTCCATATGTTAATTTCGATCGAACTAAAGAGATGTATAGATGTAAAGGGTATGACAGTCCTGACCCCATGGTTGACAACATATTATTTTAAGAACGTTTAATCTTTTTCTTGTTTTATCAATTAGACTTTCAATATGTGTTTTCCAGTTCAGCTTAGGGTTAAAAATACCCCCAGGAATTTAACTTTTTGTTTATATTCAAGAATCTGTCCGTCTAGCAAAAGCGAGGGTAGCATCTTTGGGTTCTCACCATTGTTAAACAACATAAGACATATTTTTCTCCAGATAGTTCTAATCCGTTGTTCTTCATATATATAGATAATTTATCCAATTCCTTTTGGTACAACTTCTGTACAAAGTTTATTGTTCTTTTATTGGAATGTTTTCTTAACGTACAGTTAATCCAAATAGCGATATCATCTGCATATTGAACTACATGCGTAGCTTTTGACATAAATTTGGGAAGATCATGGATTAGGATTGTAAACAACATGGGAGCAATAACTGATCCCTGTGGAATACCCATATCTACATTCCTAAAGGATGAATAAGTTCTTCCAATCCGTGTACATATGCTTCTTTCCGTTAGGAAGGTTTTGATGTAATCAAACATTCTCCCAGAAATACCAACATTTTTTAATTTGAAAAGTAGCCTTGCGTGCCATACGCAGTCATAGGCTTTTTTGACATCAAAAAATGTAGCCAAAGTACTTTTTCTACGGGAGAATTGTTTTTTAATGTGACTGGTCAGTTTTACTAAATGGTCTGTGGTACAACGACCTTTTCGAAATCCCGCTTGCTGAACAGGAATCACACCATTTTTTTCACAGTAAAAAAACAGTCGTTTTTGAATAATTTTTTCTAAAAGTTTACCAGCATGAGATGTTAGAGCTATGGGTCTGTAACTATGTAAAGATGTTCTCGGTTTACCTTCCTTGAGTACTGGGACTACTACCGAACTTTTCCAGATTCTTGGAATAGTGCCATTAATCCAACATTTTTGGAATAATGAATGCAGTAATACTTCCACGAAGAAGGTAAGTGTCTGATGAGTTGATAGGACACTCCATCAAGGCCAACAGCTGAATCATGTAAAGGTATAGAATCTAAGGCTTCTGTTAGTTCGTCGGCTGGGCTATAAGCAACATTATCTTATCTTCTGTTAGTTCTGACATCAGTAAAGGTGAGTTTAGGAAATGTTCATTTTCTTGTGGAGGAGCCATGTAATCATCTTTTTGTTCCTCATTGTATCTGTGACGATGGCTTTCCGGCTGAAGATTTTTAGACTGACTACAAGCTGAAAATAAACCAGAAAAAGCTTCAGCTTTATCCAAAGCAGAAGGAAAATCAGTTTGTAGCTTTATAGGGTATGACTGACTTTTATAGCAATTTTTCATTTCTTTCACTTTTTTCCAAACTTTAAATAAATCTTTTGATTCCGATACTTCGGCTTCGCAAAACTCAACCCAGTACTTCTTTTTTGCTTGAGCAATAATTTTAGTACATTTATTCTTTTCTTGTTTGATGATTTTAAAGTTTTCATCTGACTTATTTCTTATCCATGTTTTGTAGCTTTTTCGCTTTGACTTTACAGCGAGTCTACATTCTTCTGTCCACCATACGTTGCCCACATATTTTCCAATCTTTTTGTATTTATGTTTTGGGATAGTCTTTTCAGCTGCTAATAATACTACTTTTGAGAAATTAGCATAAAATATATCTAGATCGTCATCCTCGATTGGTGATGTATTTTGCGACAGAAGGAAAGTTTGAAAGGCTTCCCAGTCGGCCAATTTATAGTTAAATTTTGGAATTTTGCATTCAGTGGTAGACAGTTCATCAAATATATTTTCATTAAAAAATATTGTAATGGGAAGATGATCACTCCCTAAACAATCTTCTACTGTGGACCAGTTATAGTTTACTGCTATGTTTGGGGAAACAAGTGATAGATCTATTGCACTAGACTTGTGAGTAACTACATCAGGAATTCTCGTAATTCTACCGTCGTTTAATAAAATTAGATTCGAGTCAACAATATTTTCAACAAATCTATTTGATGTCACTTTATTACAACTAGCGTCCCAAAAGGGCGCATGAGCATTAAAGTCACCCATAATAATCCACTTCCTCTTTGTAAAAATCAGTATGTTTTAACCAATCTGTGTCATCCTCTTTAGGACCATTAGGATAGTACACAGACAGAACATTATAAACCGATTCCTCATTTACTTTGATGGCAGCACCTGTGGCAAACACATCTTGTTTATCTATGGGTAATGGAAGTGGGCTAATATTTGTAAACTCAAGGTCAAGTCTAATATAGATAGCAGTTTGCACCTTTTTATTTACCTCACTGATACTGTAAAGAGGTGGGTAGTAATAATTCTTCAGATTTGGGAGCTTTTTCTTTTCCACATTCAATGACTGGAGTGCTAAAACATTATAGCCCTTCTCCAGAACATGACTTTCAAAAGATAATAGCTTAGTGGAAATAGACCTCGCATTCCACTGAAACACTACGAAGCGGCTGTTTGGATCTAGCTCCATTTAAACTGAATTTACGGGCATAACTGAGGTTATGCAGATTGTAGTCGTTCCTGTCATTTTTCATACCATTACTGTCACAAAGATATGAATTATAAATATAGTTGATAAGATCATGGACGATATAGGAATATATATTCATGAACATACTTATTCTGACAAAGAGCATTTCATAATATAAACAAGCCAAACAAAAATATGAACAATTTGAAGGAAAGGTAAACAGCCAGTAATGCAACAATACAAAAATGTGTCTGTTCAGCAGACTATCTGTACAAAAAATTCTCTGGCTGTCAAACAAGATAATATTCCAGAGGGATGTTGTGTCTCACAAAGCATAGATTGACCAAAACGACGTGCATTTTTCGCCTTGGATATAAGAGAAATCAAATATAAATGATAGTAGCATTTTCAATAAATCTTCGCAACATATAAGAGCTGTGCCCTCTCTCTATCTCTTTCACACACACACACACACACACACACACACACACACACACACACACACCCTACAAACTCTCAACTTACACCAAATACACACATGCTTCTTCTTCACGTTCCACTGCATGCAAGCGCGTGCACACACACCCACACATGCACGCACACACGCGCGCGCGCGCGCGCACATACACATACACACACACACACACACACACACACACACACACACACACACACACACACACACATTGCACAGCTGTATGTTGCAAACACAGGGCATTTTATGGATAGTTCCAGTTGGTGTACCACACACCCCTCCAGTCATAAAAGCCACTGGGATACTGGTATCTGGGCCTTGCATGTTGCCTGGGCTTTTCCCAAAACAGGCCCTGGAGATGCCTGCCCAAGTTTCCTGCCAGCACAGACGACCCTCGCTGGTTTGGGTGTAGTTGGTCTCGGAGGGCTCTCTGCAGCAGGTTCTCGTGACTGACAAAGGTAACGTTGTTCTCGTCGACAAGTTCAGAGAAGACCAAGGCGTTAAATAAGTGTCTTTTGGCTTCTAGAGAAGAGTCTTTCACTGAAGAAACCTTACTGAGGACCAGCTTCACATTGGGATGGTCAGTCTGTATCTTGCGTACTGCATCGGTGAACATCGTGCTGGCAGCCTGGGCAGTGTTACGTTTTAGAGTGTTGATGCCACAGTGGAGAACAAAAGCGTTAGCATCTTACATGTTTCTACAGCCTTTCCAATGTCCTCAATTGATGACGATTTTCGCTTTCGGACATGAAGGCCGTAAGATAAGCCCAGTCGTTTTGGTTGCACGCCGTTGAGAATGGAATCGTGGATAATAGCGACAGTGGGTAGAACACCTGGCTTCGTCTGGAAATCTCTTGTAAGTCTACGACAACCACTGGTACAAGGAGAAACTTCTTTCTTTTGTTGGGAAGATGACATCATCCCCGCTGCGTCATCCGAACGAATAGCGTCAGAGGACTTGGCATTCTTTGTTTTGATTCAGAAGTGGGATGACTTTTGCTTTTATTTTTAACTAGATTTTTGTGTTTGCCTGACGTAGACCTACGTGTTTTTGGACCGCTTTCTGGTGTTACAACTGGTGAAGCCGATACTGGTGTTTTAACGGCATCAGAGTAGGATAGAGGTTGCTGAGAAGGCTGCACTACTTTTTCAATCGCTTCCAAACTATTCTTCTTCTGCAAACTTACGATGATACTAGTAAGATTTCAATATTCTTTTCCAGTGCCACGATCCGGTCACATAAAAATTTTACGCCGGTACTCACACTGTCCTGGCGATCTAATAGGCCTACTGTTGACAGACTGGAGGTGAGGGCAGAATGATGCTGAACAGCACTGTCAAAGATGTTACCGTTGGAAGCAAGTTCTAATCCATCGGTTGTGGTGGCGACATTCTTCGTGGATTTGAGAGGTTCTGTTTTCTTATTTTCAGTTTTCATTGAACATTTTCCAGTGGGGTTCTTTAAAGAAGCTCCTCGCTCTGGTTGAATCCTGGTTTTAGTCATGACTATGCATTATGAGATCACAACTGTCCGAAATCAAAATAGCTGACAGTGAAACCAGTCATTAAAGCAAAATCACGGGTGTCTTCAGCAAGTTTTCCTCTGCCCTTTCTTCCTCTCCTTATTAAACTTGACCATTTTTTTTGATGAAATAAGTCAATATCATAAAGATTATACTATCTTGATCCCAATTTCACAAGCACTAAATCTGTGAAGCATTTTTTTTTCGGTTACTTTTTGTGTAACCTTTCCTCATAAAGTGTAGCAACATAGCATTGTCAATGACATTGTAAGAAGCTCTACCAAAAGCAAAGCACTTAGCAGCTCTGGACTTGCTTCAAATTTCAGCTGCAAGGGAGTGAATGAACCAGTCAGTTTTGCCACAATGGTCAGTTACAAACAAGACCAACACACACACACACAGAAAAACAGACTACATCCACTACGTCTAGACTACTCTACATCCACAAGTAGATTTCTATTTTAGAAAAATTGGTACGCTTTTGATGTAAGTTCTTTGGAGGGATTGATAACAAAACAAAAAATTCATCATCATCATCATCATCATCATCATTCTCTTGCCCATGATGGCGTAGAGGAGAGATGAGAGACACTCTCGAAGCCAGGCACCGCCATCTGGCCCTGTCCTCTGCCTGTCGTATCAGCGTAGGGCCATCCATCCTGGTCCATTCTTTGATGTTGTCCATCCAGCATTTGGCTTGTCGTTCCCTTCATCTGCCACCTTCCAGCGTGCCCTGGATGACTGTTTTGGGCAGTGAATTATGGCGTATGACATGCCCGAACCACGACAGCTTCCTCTTCTTGACTGTTGCCAAGAGGGGTTCTTGGGGCCTGCAAGTGATGCTATTTGGCTCCTCACAAGGTCGTTTGTCTTCCGATCTTGCCAAGAGATCCCGAGCATGCAAGCGCCTGAAGCATTTAGTTTCAAACGTCTGGATTCTCTTGGTGGTCTCTGCTGTCATGGTCCAGCTTTCGCAGCCATACAGCAGGATGGACAGCACCAGCACAAAACAAAAAATTCAACCTTGATATAAAAATTCCTTTGATGCTTTCACTGTAATATTCATTGCTGCAGAAATATTACACCCCCCCCCCCCCCCCTCCAAAAAAAAAGTACTTGAAATATCAATAAGGGACTCCCATTTGTCTTTTTCCACTATCCCCCGTCCTCTCCCCACCCCCACCCCCACATGCCCTTGTCTTGTTCTAGTGTGCTGTCAGCCATCTTAACCACAGGTTACCTGGAGAGCATAGCCAAGGGTGTGATGTTCAGAGATGAAGTCAGCATTGCCACTGTCATCCCCACCGCTTCTCTGTCCAACACATCCTTTGTCGCCTGTGTCACAGACAGAAATGTGGGTCAACAGTCATGCCATGATATATACATACATACTTGAATGCACACACAGGCTTACACATGCATGCAGTGATTCACACCCAAAGAACACCCCTTGTCAAAATATCAGATCAGATGGTGTTAATAGGACATCCAGACATATTGTTAAACAGTTTTCTAAATTCAGCGGTTAGCATCGCCAATTCCTGGCTGGGAGATTGTGGGTTTGATTCCCATCAAATCCATCATCTTTTTGTATGACTTTCCGGCCCACAGCCGGCTCCTTCACAGAATTGGGAAAACTGAAACCACACAGTTGAGTTTCATCTATGTAATGGATGCATCTCCGACAGCTTTCTTAAATTCCCTGTTCAACTCTGCAGATGTCTGTATCTCTTAACACCAGAATATATCACGAAAGTACACATAGAGTGCAGCCCTAAAAGGCAGTCTCAGACAGAACTGAATTCCACCGCAGCATCTTCATAATCCTTATCCTCATCAATCAGCATTAAAACAAAACAAAAAACAAACAAAAAAGTTCAAATTCTGTTATGCCCTGCTTTCTCAGTACGCTCAATTTCGATTTCCTCACCATGTCTATACCCTTGGTGAATTCATGTTGAGAACGCCAGTATCTTTGAGTTCACATGGACTGACACAGAATGGACATGGAGGCACCCAATGGAGGGGGGGGGGGGGGCGCTCACTCACACTGGCTCCGCAACTAAACTAACTCACACTGCCTCTGCAACTAAACTAAGCAACTCTCGTCACCAGCAGAGAACTTAAAATGTGATGTCCAGCCTCTATGGATTGGGACAGGCACCACTGAACGCATCTGACGTCACAAGGCGAAAGTGCAGTGTCTCCTTTGGTGGGCTGCCTCATGACCAACCACTCTGTGGATTGCTGGTGCCAGGGCCGTGACAGGACAGGCCAGGGAGTGACTGTGAATGGGGAGACAGAGTGAGCAGCACGGGGTAATGCCGCTGGCGGGACACACAAAAAACAAAGAAACAATATATCACAATAACATTCAGCTCAGCCGCTGCTCACCTCTGGGGTGACATCGCGGGCAGAGAAGCCTGTTCCTCCGGTGGTCAGAACGAGGTCCAGCTTCAGATGGTCGCTCCATGTACACAGCTTTTGCTGCACAAAGAAATGAATACATAAGTAACTGAATTAAAACAACAACAAAAAAACAAAGAAAGAAAGAAAGAAACTGTGAATGAAGGAGTTTGGAGTCGAGCTGGAAGGAACAGGTGGGGATAGGATCAGGCTGAGGCTCATTAGATGTGCTACACCTGTGTATTAGTCCAGCAGCCTTCAATGCTTTTGTTATAAGCACACATTCCTGTTCCAAGCATATGCTTTTCCCTTGCTCAACATTTTTTGTCACCAGCTGATATTATGTAGAGTAAATTACACATATTAACACATGCTAACACTAAAACACACACACACACACACATGCATGCACACACACACACACACACTACACACACACACACACGCATGCACGCATGTATGCACTCACACATGCATGCACACATGCACATACACATACACACACACTCTCTCACACAAAAACACACACACACACACACACACACACACACACACACACACACACACACACACACACACACATACACACACTCCTAGGTCATACCTTGATAGCCTCTTGTTGATCAGGTACAATATCCTTGGCCACCACGTAAGCAGAAAACCTAAACACACACACACACACACACACACACACACACACACACACACACACACACACACACACACACATTTCAACTTAAATTAACCCTTTGATCCTGGTTAGGGAAATGACAAAAGTTTTTTTTAAAAACTCCACAAACATCACATGAGTCCAAAAGAAAAAAGGAAAGGCTCCTATATACAACAATACAGATTTGTTAAGGGATGAAAATGCATATCTGTCACAAAACAAATACACAGCAATTGTCAAAAGTAAACTTGCAAACTTTATTGAAATTAATAAATTTTGCTCATTTTAACTAACGACTTTTACCAGCTGACAAGAAACCGGAAACACAAATATTGATTAGGAGTGGACATACTTCTTAGCTACAAATTTCTTTCTACAATTGAATATTCCAAGATAAAACTTCATTTATCTCCAAAACCACCCATGTCACATTTCTTACAAATACAGTTTTCAAGGGGGTAATACAGTTTTCAAGGGGAATTCTATCACTTCATCCAAGCTCAGTTTATTGACAGATGTCCATATCTCTGGCCCTGTTGCTGTTGGGTTAAATCAGCATAGAGTTCACATCTGTCTAGAGCCACAATGAGCAGTGTACGGGTAATACCACTGGAGGGGGAGTGGTGGGGGGTGTTGGGGGGGGGGGGGTAGGGGAAGCAGAGGAGGAAGGAAGATGAGCAAGCAAAAAGATAAAAAATATATACATGACACACACTGGTTTCAGCAAACTGGTTGAGTGATAATATCTCTGCA
>CM031598.1:97435181-97500181 GCA_018398815.1 Conus ventricosus | reverse complement strand
ACTGATCATATCTCTGATCTGGAGGTCACCACTCAGACCAATAATAGTGGTCAAGTCCATGATCATGATGATCATGTGACGGTGAGATCTTTCAGAATCGGCACGCACTCTCGCACTGTATAACGTGAGAAATGATGGTCAAGCGTTCTGCACAAATGACTTCCTAAGCAAATACGCAGATCTGTGCAAAATGCAGATCATATAAGCCAGTTCCGAACCTGTTAGAACACCAGTGCGAATCGCATATTCAGAACTTGCATGCTGTTTCGCTGCCATGATGTAAACCTTCTTGTTGTTGTCATTGGTGAGTGCTTTCCCCTTAATGTTCCAAACGGGGATTTTCCAATGCAAACCTGATGTTATTCCATCGATCTTCTATCTGTGAAAACGTAAGGTCTCATATGAACTCAATTACGCCCACATCCACTCCAGCGTGGTGCGGAGTAAAACATAAATTGGTAGGAGAAGAGAGAATTAAAAAAACACACACAAAAACGTTTCAATACATACAAAATGATACGGTAAAAACTAAAATACTTAGGGTTTCAAGGTGGGGTGACTTTGTTCCTTCTTTTGGGGGCTCCATAATTCCATTTTTGCCATTATGTTTCCTTTTCCGTCTGCATCATTTGTTTGTTCTTTCGTTTTGCGATTCAGTAGGCTAATTCCTTTTTTTTTCTTTTTTCTTTTCTTTTTTTTTCTTTTTTTTTTTTAAATCCAGTTTCCACCCGCAGTCAGTCATTAGTCGAAACGTATAATGTTTGTTTCGTAATTTGTTTCTTCCTTAATTCATCTGCGCGGTAACTTTATTCCATTCCTTGTTTTAGGATGATTGTCCCCATATTTAGCGGCTCAGTAATTTTTTTTCTTTTCTTTTCTTTTCTTTCCTTTTTTTTTTTTTTTTTTTCATGATGAAATACTAAGGCCGTGACGTTTCTATCGAGGATCATCACCAAGTGGCCCCGTCTCTGTTTCCCCGTTTCAATCTCACCCCCCTCTCTGTGCACCCCCACCTCGTTGTGCCTCCGTCTCTTCGAGTGTGCTGCGATCAGTCCAACTCAAAATCATCCAAAGTCGCCGAACCACTAGAGACCCGACTTTGTCGTTTCTGCACCACCGCTGCCGGAATTTCAGTCCTGACTTATGTCATGATCTAGTGCATGATTCTTCAATTCATGTTGCGATCGACCCGAAACACACACACACACACACACACACACACACACGATGGAAGTGGGGGGGGGGGGGGGGGGGGGAGAAGAGAAAAGGGAGCATTGGAGAGAAACGGGCCGGGAAGCAGAGAGAGAGAGATTCAGATTCAGATGTTTAATTCATATTTAGGCCATTGCGAATTATGATGATGATGATGATGACAATGACATCTCTGAGTAACCATGGCATATTTGTCATACCCTGCTCTTTCTGTATGACACATCCAGTTAATTACTGAGTCTATACACCTATAATATCGATCTGCGTCTCAACGATATAACTCGGGCTACGTGACCAGTGATTTGATTTGTATCAATAGAATTAGTTTAAGATCTCCTAGCCTTTAATCTTGATGTAGGTCACTGCAGCCTGTTCTGTGTTAGACTGGCTGATGGTTGTGTTTCATCAAACTTTGGCGGGATACTTTAAGAGCGGGGCAATCAAGAAGTGTACGCTTGTTTAAGAGTATTTGACAACGAGGCCACTTCACGTTCTAACTGAATTTAGAATACACAGCATTTAATTTTGTTCTGTAAAATAATGATGCTTCATATCTGCAAGCATTCAACGATGTTGAAATGGAGGAAGGGGGCGGGGGGGGGGGGGGGGGAGACAGGAGAGGGCAAAGGCCTTTGGATTCGTTCCTGCTCGCATCAACATTGCATGTGACGATTGTTTTTGTGGTAATATGAATGGGTTGTTTTCTGTTAACGCTCCAACGCGAACATTCTCACTATTTTTGCAGTGACTCGTAGTCAAATATTGACGGATTAGTGAAAAGCATTGACTGAGGTCGGAGATTACTGAAAACAGCTGCATAAGCTGCGTGTTCCCAGCCATATTGACAGCATCACATAAATCGGTGTTTAGTTTTCATTTATCGATTGAATTTAAGTGTTCACTTGTCGATTTAGCTATAAATTATCGATTGGTTACTTCCGCAACTATTCAGTCAGTATGTCTCTTCTCGCTTAGTCAATACTCTTGGCTTTAGACTGTTTTAGTCAATACTTTTGGCTTTAGATTGTTTTAGTCAATACTTTTGGCTTTAGACGGAGTATATAATCACTCGATCACAAATTCCATACAATCTTCTTCTTTTTTTTACCCGATTTCTGATGTATATTTCAAAAGAAACAAATGTTTTAGCTATATCTCTGCTCCTCATTCTCAATGTAAGAACTAAAAACACAAGATGCATTGTTTTGTTGTCACAGAATCAAACAGACAAAAGCGTGTTAACTATTGTGCAGACTGTTATGTGGAAGTTAGAACTTTCAATTTTCTAACTTTAAGATTGTCGGCAATATGATCGAAGCCGAAAAAATGTGCGTCATTTTAAAGAAAAAAACTACAATTGATGTGACGTCAATTGAGTAGGCCTAACAGATTTTATTTTAGTTCAGTTTCATTGACCATGGCTGGTGGTTTTGTTTTTTTCTTTTCGGAAGACTATTTTTCTAAACAATTTGGATACTTTTCTTGTGGACGAGTTTGGTGTATGGTCTTTCTACGGTCCCAACTTTAGTCTTTCCTGTATTAGATCCTTTCATTTGAGGAAGATATTACTCTGGAACATTTCTAAAATCCTACACACCACAGAATGGCGCGGCCTACCAGGGAAGAAGAAGAAAAAGTGGAGAAAGAGATCCGAAAGATCAGGAAACGGATGCACAGTATAGATTTGTTTAAATATAGAACAATGTTTAAAGCTGCCCAAAACGTAGCCCCGGTGGAGCTAACAGAGATGACTTCCTGGAAGCCCCCAAACACCGACCCACGAAGGATTTATGAAGGTAATGTAGATCACTGGTCCAAGAAGCGTGTTCAAGCCGACAGAGATGTCGCTCGCAGCCGTCTCCGTGATCAAGCCTCCTCGTCGCAGGACTCGATAAGCCTTAAGGCGGCAGACGGATCTAGCATCCAGAATTTCTTCTGGTCCCCAGACAGAGTCAAGTGCCTGGAAGAGAAGACCTTCCCCGAGATGATCTGGGACAGCCTGATGCCTGACCTGCCCGGGGACCTCAGCAAGGGTCTGCACAAATATTACAACAAGACTAAGCTGAATTTGCCGAATAACGCTTTCCACCGACAGGCATTGGATCCGACCTACAAGTTTTGGTATGAAATATGATATCACTTTGAAACTTCGGAAACCAAGGAAAAACAGAAATGAGCTGCCCATCTGATCCATGACGTGCTGCCGACCACATTAGCCAGACGTGCTGAAAAAGTAAAACTGTTGCCATTGAAGTCTTTCTGCACTGCAGACTGTAAAGAACTGGAAAGAACTAAAGCCAAGATAAAGAAGTCTTCCTGCACTTGACCACGGAACAAATGCTGAAAGAAAGAAAAACTTTCCTTCCAGATAAGTCTTCCACCATGGCTGACTGAGAAGAAGTAGTGAAGAAAGTGTTGCAACAGAAGTCTTCCTGCATTGCTTACTGGGAAGAAGCGCTGAAAAAAAAATGAAAAAAAAAAGTCTTGCCAGAGAAGTATTCTTCCATTGCTGACTAAGAAGTGCTGAAACTTCTATTGCCAGATAAGTCGTTTTACGTCGCTGACTGTGAAGTGTTGAGAAAAAAAAAAAAAAAGCTACCGGAAAAGTCTTCCTACAATACTGACCAGAAAGAAGTATTGGGGAAAAAAACCGCCAGAGAATCTTCCAGCATTACAGACTGGGAAGAAATGGCGAAGAAAATGCTGCCAGAAAATTCTCCTTTTATTACTGACGGGAAAGAAGTGAAACACATACATGCTCGCGTGCGCCCGTGCTCACACACACACGCGCGCGCGCGCGCGCACACACACACACACACCCACACACACACACACACACACACACACACACACACACACACACACACACACACACACAAACAACAAACACACATACACAAGCCTGTGGCCAGAGAATTCTTTCACTGAAGCGGATGGAGAAGAAGTGCCGAAAAAGACTGCCATCCCTGAGAATTTTTCCTGCATTGCTGACTGGTAAGATGTGTTACCATTGTTGACAGAGAAGTATTTCTTCACTGAATAAATTCTGCAACGTTGTTGTCAGAGAAATCGTCCCATCTTGCCTACAATGAAATGCTGGAACACCTGTTGACAGACTGGAGAAGTGTTACAACAACTCTTGCCAGTGAAGTCACCACACCAAAGAAGTGCAGGAAGAACTACTGTTAGAGAAGTCTTTCCAAACAGAAGTGCTGGAATAACCATTGTCAGGGTACTCTTTCCACATTGGAAGAGTGCTGAAATAATGTTGGTCGCAGACGTCTTCATACTTTGCAGAAATGATTTATGCCACAGAAGTCTTCCAATTTTGAAGAAGTTCTACAGTTGCTGCCAGAGGCGTCTTCCTATTTTGATGAAGTTCTGAAACATTTGTTGCCAAAGAAGTCTTCCTAGTTCGAAGAAGTTCGGAAACAATTGTTGCCAAAGAAGTCTTCTTATTTGAAGAAGTTCTGACGAATTGTTGCCCGAGAAGTCTTCTTATTTTGAAGAAGTTCTGTAACAATTGTTGCCAGAGAGGTCGTCCTCTTTGCCAGAAATTCTAAAACGGCCGCTAACAGAGAAGTCTTCCTGTTTTGAAGTTCTGAACTAATCATTGGGTTTTTTGTGATTTTTGTTCTCACATCAATTAATTGTTGAGACAATCGCCATCAGAGCATTTGTGTCAATCGAAGAAATGTTGAAAGTCGTTATCAAGTAAGTCTACATTCAAGCAGTGTTCAAAATATTGTTAGAGCGTTCGTGTAGCATCGAAGAAATACTGAAACAATTGTCAACTACATTCAAGAAGTGTTGAAAGGATTTTAAAAAAGTTCAGTAACAGTTGCTGCCAGAGGCGTCTTCCTATTTTGAAGAAGTTCTGAAACATTTAATGTTGTGAAAGAAGTCTTCCTAGTTCGAAGAAGTTCGGAAACAATTGTTGGCGAAGAAGTCTTCGTAGTTTGAAGAAGTTCTGACATAATTGTTGCCCAAGAAGTCTTTTTGTTTTGAAGAAGATCTGACACAACTGTTGCCAGGTAGGTCTTCCTACTTTGGAGAAGTTCTAAAGCAACCGCTAACAGAGAAGTTTTCCTATTCTGAAGTTCTGAACTAATCGGTTTTTTTTTTTTTTTTTTTTTTTTTTTTTTGCTGTCCCACTCTCTGCGCCACCTCAGAGGCAATGCACCCACGCCGCTCATTCCGACACCCCGTCCACAGCCACAGCCCGGTCGGCCCCGCCGCAGCCCCGGCACCGGCAATCCACAGGAAGCAGTCAATGTCAAGTCGTCAAGAGGCAACCCACCGGAGGAGACACTGCACTGCTGCCGAGTCACTTCGGTGGTGTTCAGTGGCGCCTGTTCTGATCTAACATACGCAGGACACCACCTACTAAGCCCCCTACTGACGACAATAATTGCTTAGTCGCGGAGCCGGCGTGAGTGAGCTCTCCCTCCGGTGGGCGCCACCATGTCCGTCCAACGACAGCCTCCATGGACTCGCCGATACCGGTGACCTCGACGGAACCAAACCAAGGTCACAGACGTGGAGAGGACATCGAAATTGAGGTCACCATGAGAGCAGGGCATGAAGGGCCACAGAATTTGAGACTTTTTTTTTATGCTGATCGATGAGAATGAGGATGATTAAGATGATGCTACGGATTTCCGTTTCGGTCTGAGACTACATGACAGGGCTGTACTCTACGCTTCCTTTCATAATATATCCTGGCGTCAACCAGGCCCGAGAGATACAGGCACCTGCAGTGTTGGTCATGAAATTTGAGCAACACTCTCAGAAACGCATCCATTAAGTGGATGAAACTCGACTGTGTAGTCCCAGTCTTCCCAACTGAGTCCGCAGCAAACTCAACTCTGGGTAGGAGCCGGTCGGGGCAGAAAAAACCCACATGACTTCTGATGGGATTCGAACCACGACCTCCCAGCCGGGAGTCCGCGACGTTAACCACTTCGCCACGGCGGCTGGTTAATCGTTATTTTTTGCTACATCAAATAATTGAGACAGTCGCCATCAGAATATTTCTGCCACATCGAAGAAATGTTGAACGTTGTTGTCAGATAAGTCTACTACATTCAGGGAGTGTTGAAAATATTGTCAGAGCATCCGCGTAACATCGAAGAAATACTACAACAATTGTCAAATAAGTCTACATTCAAGAAGTGTGAAACGATTTTGACAGAAGTTCTTTCACGCTTGAAACTGTCCGAACATTTGTTGACAAATATGTCTTCCTGAATGGAAACAGTCTTGAAATAATAGCTGCCTGACAAGTCTTCCGGCATTGAAGAAGTTCTGAAACAACTGATGTCGGAGACATCTTACCACGTTGAAGAAGTGTTCACACAATGTTGTCAGAAATTTGTAATTGAAGAAAATGTCACGAGAGAATTCGTGTCATACTGAAAACGTGCTGAAACAACTGTTTACGAAAGAGACGTCTTCCTACATGGATATCTTAGTTGAAATAACTGATGCCAGAGAAGTTTAATACATTAAACAAATTCCGAAATAACTATTGTGGGAGAAGTCTTTTTCTTATATTCAATACAAAAAACATCGTGTATATGATAATTACAAACCAAACAACACCAAAATGCACATACTGTGCGATACATATTTTAAATCGTTTACATTGCACGCAAACAAACAAAAAAGAAGAAAGAAAAAAAATCATATCAAAAAGTAATAGGCGTTCATGCTTAAAACATCTGCTTTGTTTGATGATCCTCAAGGCAAGAATTTCTCTTAGTGTATATGTTGATGAATAATTTTTCGACGGAAACAAAGTCTGAGCCATACAGCTTAGAAAATTTCCAGGACATGGTCTCAAACATTAGTGTACAAAATTTTCGCCGAGCGCAGAAACATCTCTCTCTCTCTTTTCCACTCTCTCTCTCTCTCTCTCTCTCTCTTCTCTCTCTCTCTCTCTCTCTCTTGTGCCACTTAGTTAGATAAGATAATGTTGCTTATAGCCCCCCCCTCTCTCTCTCTCTCTCTCTCTCTCCTCCTCTCTCTCCCCTCTCTCTCTCTCTCTCTCTCTCTCTCTCTCTCTGTGCCACTTAGTTAGATCAAAGACGAACTATCTTTGGTTAGATGAGATAATGTTGCTTATAGCCCAGCCGACCGCAAAGGGCCATGTCAGGGCTGTCACCACGTTAAAATCAACTCACAAGTCATTAATTCACACAATTCTTCAAAACACATCCTTAAAAACCCATCCGAAAGTTTGTTTAAAAAAAAACAAACTTTCCCACCGTAAAACCTCAGCCACGTAATTGAATTATGTTTCTGGTAATTACGCACACATACTCCCTTTTCTCCCAGTCTCTGTCTTTTCCTGCCCATGTGTATTCTCTGTTATCTCCACTCTCCTCCGACCCCTGCCCCTTTCCCCACCTGCACCTCTCTCTCTCTCTCTCTCTCTCTCTCTCTCTCTCTCTCTCTCTCTCTCTCTCTCTCTCTCTCTCAGGAACTGTGCTCAGTGGAGAATACACACAGTTAATTTGCTCTGCAATTAATGGTTAATTACTGCTGACTGAGACGTTACTTCGCCCGAAGTCTTGGTATACTGACTGCTAAGGTGCCATGCCCTTTGCATACTAAGACTCTGTCTCTAACGATCTACTTATCTATCTATTATCTATTGATTGATCTCTCTCCCTCTGTATGTCTGTCTACCTATCTATCTATATCGATCATATTCTATCTCTCTGTTTGTCCACCTGTGTGTCTATTTACTTACCAGTCGATCTTTCTCTCTATCCAATTGTCTGTCCATTACTCTGCTTATCAAACATATCTATCTGCCTGTCTGTCTATCTGTCTGTCCACTTATCTATCAATCTATCTATCTGTCTCTGACTCTCTGTCTGACTCTCTCTCTCTCTCTCTCTCTCTCTCTCTCTCTCTCTCTGTTTGTTTTTCCGTCTGTCCAATTGCACGTAAAACAATATACTTACCCATTTGATTTATATATCTACGCATTATTTACTCTATTTGTACCTATTTGGCAAGAAACCATCTTTTCGAACACAGTGGATCGTCTTGCTTCTTTGCCCATCACCCTACTGCGCTCATCAGAATGCAGCATCCTTGTGGCCGTTTTAAAGACTGAGCAAGTCACGAAAGTGTCGGTAAATGGTTACCATGATAGCGTTTGTCTCGGGTTGTTTCCAGATTCTAAGAACTTCGAAGTGGACAAACAGCTTCTTTTCTTTGACTTTTTTCACTAGCGAATGTGATAGTATAATGCTCACTTGTTCTTAAATATTTACCATCCATCTCTCGAACTTTGCCTGAGAGTTGACACTTTTCTAGAACTCGAAGGTTTGACGTTTTGTTTTGCCATTTGGTGAGGCAAATCTTGCACAAGACACGCAGGTGGATGTGACGCTGTTAGATGTGTTGTTGATAAATGATCCAGATCTCACAGTAATACGTCAGCACTGAGGACCTCTGACGTATACAAAGGAATTAAGAACAGTTGCTTAAGGAGTTTTGTTTGTTTGTTTTGGGGGTTTTTTAACGTATCGATTTCAGCCACCATTTTACAGGAATAGGTGAAATGATCAATGGAATATCTTTTCAGAGATAAACCCAACGGAATGCTTTTTTGGAGTCGTTAGCAAAAGTCTATAACTTTTAAGTAAGATCATACAAATTACTTATTTAAAAAACTGATAATAATCACAAAATTTCAGAATGAATATAGTTCGGCATTCGTTAGGGGAAAAAAATTATAGTGTTCAGTTAATTTACGGATGCTAGGCACTGTAAATGTAATACATTAAAAATGTATGTTTATCTTTAACTGTTTTCCTGAACCTCAAAGACAAATGAAGCGACCTTCACGGTAAAACACATGTTCACTGTGCTAAGAATGTCTGAGAAATAGTAGCCGACGGTAAGTGTCGGACGTTGGAATGAGAAAGGAGGCAGTTAACAGACAGAAACAGAGCCAGAAAGAAAAGGAAAAAAAAAACAAAACAAAAAACAAACCCTGACAGACGATAGAGAATAGGTAAAAAGAAATGAGAAAAAGAAGAGGGGCTGAGCTGACGTGGGCGAATAGAGAGCGGAAGACTGAGGCGGGTCACAGGGGAAAGGTCGCGTTGACCTGAAGAACGTAGAAGGAATCGAGACGGATTGCTAGTTGGTGGAATAGTTTTAAATTGAATTATAATTCTATTTAAAACAAAGTTCGGTAACTATGATGAAAGATTAGTTAAGAACCGGCAGTTCTAGATCTCTGGGGAGAAAAAAAAAAAACTAGTTTGTAAATCTCAATAAAAAATTTTTTAAAAACTAATAATAAATTAGAAAGATTATATTGAAAAGAATTTTCAATATTTGTTTTTATAACTGGCAACTTTAGATTTTAGTAAAAGTTAACTCAGTTGTAAACAGCTTAATAAACATAAAAGAATGAATAAGAATTTTCAAAATACGTTTTAAACTTAACTATATAGATTTTGTTTATTCCCGCAGAGATGGAGACCATTGATGGTCAAATGGTAATGAATGCCAAAAAAAAAAAGGGGGGGGGGGGGGGATTTAATATGTGAAATTCTGAAGTGGGGTTTGAATTACTCTGTTTGAATCTTCACATTAGGTTGTTGGAGGGAAAGTGATCGTGTGTGATGAAGTAAAATCGGGAGAGTGTTTTATGTAGCGAATACTAATTGATGGATATCAAGAACATATTTTCAATTTCATGTCTAAAATTTCTTTATTTTTAATAATGTGTCTGATCTCATGAATGCTGTAATGAGAGTTCATTAACAGTTCATTTAGGTGTTTTTTTCAGTTAAGGTTCACTTGGGGTCAGTCTGATGTTTCTAAATTTTCTTCTCATTGGGTATTTAGCATCTCGGATTTTATGGTTTCTTGTGAGTGTGTGTGTGTGTGTGTGTGTGTGTGTGTGTGTGTGTGTGTGTGTGTGTGTGTGTGTGTGTCTACGAAACTGAAAGAGCAATTTAGAAAATAAGAATCTGAAGCTGAGAAATCATGAAGCAAATCTCTTTGTTGTCTATCTATCCTGTAGTCAGTCTACAGGATTATTTCCGGTTGTCTGTTGTGTAGCTTCTTTTTCCCATCAACCGTACCCCTGTGTTCAGTTTTGATGTGCAAAATATACTTTGAAGAAATATTTGAAATAACTCATATGTTAATTTTTTTTTTTAATTTTTTTTTTTTTAGTCGTCTGTTTTTGTTGAGCAAGACTGGAATGTTAAGACAAAGACTCAGTGTCACTGGCGTTCGAAGGCAAGTATTAGAGTTAAGAATCTCTTGGACTTATGTTTCTTTATGTCATTGTTTGTTTGCTTCTAAACCATTTTCTTTTGAGTTAGTTTTACCAGTCTGCTATTTGATTGATAGCGGGAAAGCGTTGTGCGTAAGGAAGTTATCATTATGAGTGGACGAGCGTTTACTTGGTTATCTTATTTACAAATGTTTACTGCTCGATGTAGTTGTGCACGCTCGTTTTATCTTCGCTTGAGCCTAAACTCATGATTGTCATCAGTCATTGAATGCTTAGATGTATTTTAATTCATCACTATCACGTAGTGTCATACACTTCATTGGTACCAACGCGTTAAAACAGTTATAGTCAGCGAGGCGTGCCAAGATCAGTTTCCCCGTCCGCCTCTTACCCCCCCCCCCCCCCTTCTTCCTTTTATCCTACTCCTCTGTCTCTTACCTTCACCCTCCTCTTCTCTCTCTCTCTCTCTCTCTCTCTCTCTCTCTCTCTCTCCTCTCTTCTCTCTCTTCTCTCTCTCTCATGAATGTGCTGTTTTGGGATAGCAGAGAGGGGACGGGACGGGAAAGTCTACACATCTTAGTATATTTTAGCTGATGATTTGACTTAACAGGATGCCCTAAAAGATCTGTAGATAAGCTACAAAAGGTGCAAAATTCAGCTGCAAGACTAGTATTTGTGTGTTACACCTTTGTTACAAACCCTACACTGGTTGCCAGTTGAAGCACGCATTCAGTATAAGCTATCCCTCCTTTGCCACGATTTCTTCTCAATGTCCTCTCCAGCTTATTTTTCCGATCTGCTGTCCATTTACTCACCATCCGACCGCTCCGTTCGTCTACAGATCATCTGACTTTGTGCATTCCGAGGACTCGCACTAGGACTTTTGGCGAACGTTCTTTTTCATTTGCTGCCCCAAGACAATGGAATTCACTGCCCAAATCTATCCGCTATGTTCAGCCAAAATCATCTTTTAAAAAGGCATTAAAAACATATTTATTTAAATTGCATTATGATTCCAAATAAACACCCATCTTTATTAATGTCCTTGTTTTTAAAACAAAACATTAGGTAATCAATCATTTAATATCTTGTCATATTGCTGTGTGTGTGTGTGTGTGTGTGTGTGTGTGTGTGTGTGTGTGTGTGTGTCTGTGTTGTGTGTGTGTGTTGAACGGGTTGTCCTTGTTGACATATCGTTTTGCAAATGATCGAGCTATAAATCTTATGTGTGTGAATTTTTGTTCTAATTTGCTTGTTCTTTTAAATGCTTTTACGTTATTGTTCATGGTGACATAAGCTTATATATTTCGTGTATGTTGTACCTTTTTATGTCTTCATGTAAAGCGCGGTGAGCGCGGTCGTAGACCGCGAAACCGCGCTATAGAAGTCCGCACATTATTATCATTATTATAACATTAGTGGCAAAGAAACTGAATCAAGCATTTGCATATGGTTGAAGACGCATACTGATTGTTGACTTCAATCTAAAGCTATGCTACAACTCATATTCAATATAAAAGAACTGAATACGTCAAAGATGTTGTTTCTTGAAACCGGATCAAAGAGGCGAAAGAATGTTGTGTTTTAATACGCAGAACTAACAACATATATGTAAGATCTATGAATGTGAAGATTTTCTGATACCATTTCCATTGTTCGTGATGTGCTGACAGAAGAAAAATGTACGTCACATTTTCAAATTACGCTTAGTGTGACGTTAATACATGAAAAATGATTCTATTTTAGTTCTGTTTTCATTCAGCATAGCAAGTTTGGTTCTGGTTCGTTCCTTTTCTGTTAGTCTTTTTTTTTTTTTTTTTTCCTTTTCTTTTGACAGTTTTTATCTTGTTAGTGTTGTTAGAATTTGCTCTGGAACCTTTCTATACCTCTGCCGTCTGTGATTCTGGAATATGAACAGTTCAAATTCTTTCGTTTGAGGAAGAACTTACCTTAGACCTTTTCCACACAATGGCGCGACCTACCAGAGAGGAAAAGGAAAAAGTGGAGGAACAGATCCAAAAGGTCAGGAAGCGGATCCACGACAAAGAGATGTTAAGCTACAGAACACGTTTTAGATCTGTACTGAAGAGCAAAACATGTGACCTAACTGACCTATCCTTCTGGAAGCCAAAGAACACCGATCCACGAAGGATCTATAAAGGTAACGTAGATCATTGGTCTAAGATGCGTGTTCAAGCCGACAGAGATGTTGCTCGCGGGCGTCTCCGTGATCAAGGCTCCACTTCGCAGGATTCTTCAGACCTGAAAGCAGCAGACGGGTCCAGTATCCAGACTTTCGTCTGGTCCCCAGACAGAGTTAAGTGTCTGGAAGAGAAGACCTTCCCCGAGATGATCCAGGAGAGCCTGATGCCTGACCTGCCGGGGACCTCAGTAAGGGTCTGCACAAGCACTACAAGGCCAATCTGGATTTGCCGAATAACGCTTTCCACCAGAAGGCTTTGAATCCGCACTACAAGTAATGGCTTGAGGATTTGACCTTAAAACTACATACACCTAAGAAAGACAGGAATGAGCTGCCCATCTGATCCATGACATGCAGTAACGTACATTGGAGGGAAAAGTGCGGGGAAAAACAGTCGCTGCCGGAGAAATTTTCCAACATCGCTGACTGAACGTGGGAAAAGGAAATGCTGGCAGTGGAGCTACCTCATCGGGAAGAGATGCTGAAACAACTGTATGCAGAGAAGTCAGCAGTCTTCCTACACTGCCCAACAGGTAGAAATGCTGATTCAATAATTTCGTGAAAAGCACTTTGACATGATTTTACAGGCGAAAAGTATTGAAAAACGTTGCCAGAGAAAAATGTCTGTACCGCTGACTTGGAAGAAATGATGTAACAACTATTGCAAGAAACGTTGTCCTGCCTTGCACACTTGGAATAAGCACTGGAAAAAAAATGTTGCAAGAGAAGTCTTCCTACCTGCTGACTATGAAGTAGTGAAAAAAAAAAAACCTGCTTTCAAAGAAGTCTTTCATCATCGCATGGGATGGGGAGGGGTGGGAGTGTCGGACACACTGCTGCAAAGAATTTTTCCAACATTGCTGACTGGGGTGGGATGTTAAAAACTGTCGACGGAGAAGCATTCCTTTCTTGTAAAAGTGGTGAAGCAAAATTTAGAAAGAGAGGGGGTTAGTTGCCGCCAAGGACACAGACAAGCAAAGTACTTTGTTTGTCTGTGTCCTTGGCGGTAACTAACCCCCTCTCTTTCTAAATTTTGCTTCATTTTCCGCCCTCGGTCTCTCCGTTTTGAAAGTAAGTGGTAAAGCAGTTGTTGATGCAAAAACCTGCCCACGCTATCTACAATAAAGTGCTCCAACAACTTGTTGCGAGACTGGTCATGCGATGGGGAAGAAGTGTAAAGCAACTATTGTTTGACAAGTCTTACCATTCTGAAGACGTCGTAAAACGACTGCTGTCAGAGAGGTATTTCCACTTTGAAAACCTGCAGATTCGACTGTCATTTGAGAAGTCTTCCCACGTTGAAACGTGTTTAAAAATTACTGTTTGAAAAAAAAAATCTTCTCACATTGGAGAGGTGTTGGAACAACTACTGTCAGAGAAGTCTTTCCATAGTGAAGAAATACTGGAGCAACCGTTTTCAAAAAGTCTTCGCACTTTTCAGAAATCCTAAAAAAATTTTAAAAAAAGAATAGAAAAAAATAGAAAGGCAGACAGAGAGAGAGAGAGAAACGTCGGCAGAGAAGTCCTTCCACACTGAAGAAATGCTGGAACTACGGTTTTGTTAGAGAAGTCTTTCCAAATTGAAAAGTGCTGGAACAACTGTTGTTAGAAAAGTACGTCTTCCCACATTGCAGAAATGCTAGAACAACTGTCGGAAGAGAAGTCTTCAACATTGAAGACATGCTGATGTCAGAAAAGTCTTCCTATATTGAAGAAATACATAAGACCGTATGGCGAAAGGGCACATAAGACCCTATGGCGAAAGCTTGGCTGTGTCTGGAGTGGCACCGTCTTCATCTGTCCGTGGGCAGGGGTGGTTGGGTCTGTGGGGTGTGCTCGGCAGCTGGAGGGTGGTGTTTTTCGCCGGTGGGCTCTGCAGTCATGAAATACGGGCTGGTACACCCATGGGGGATGCTACTTTAAGGCTGTTATGAGCTGCATCCTGTAGTCTAATTTACCTCTGTTCAGGAGCAGTTATGTCCCTTGATATCTTAATGGAGTGTCCTGTGCGTGCCTGTACCCATCGTCAACACAGCGCAGGCCTCCAAGGGTGGTACAGGACTGCTCTAAAGGCAGGCGAAGACAGTGCTTCTCTGGGTCCTCCCCAGCACCTTCGGGTGTTTCTTTTTCTTCTTTGCCTTAACTAGGCTGACCCTGGAGAAAGGTCCAGTGACGGTGAGGAAAGACCCACTGACCACAGGGAAAGTCCTGTTGACAGTGGGAAAGATTACAACTCTGGATTCTCTCTTGAGGGCACATAAGACCATATGGCGAAAGCTTGGCTGTGTCTGGAGTGGCACTGTCTTCATCTGTCCGTGGGCAGAGGTGGTTGGGTCTGTGGGTGTGCTCGGCAGCTGGAGGGTGGTGTTTTTTCGCCGTTGGGCTCTGCAGTCATGAAATACGGGCTGGTACACCCATGGGGGATGCTACTTTAAGGCTGTTATGTTATGAGCTGCATCCTGTAGTCTAATTTACCTCTGTTCAGGAGCAGTTATGTCCCTTGATATCTTAATGGAGTGTCCTGTGCGTGCCTGTACCCATCGTCAACACAGCGCAGGCCTCCAAGGGTGGTACAGGACTGCTCTAAAGGCAGGCGAAGACAGTGCTTCTCTGGGTCCTCCCCAGCACCTTCGGGTGTTTCTTTTTCTTCTTTGCCTTAACTAGGCTGACCCTGGAGAAAGGTCCAGTGGCGGTGAGGAAAGACCCACTGACCACAGGGAAAGTCCTGTTGACAGTGGGAAAGACTACAACTCTGGATTCTCTCTTGAGGGCACATAAGACCGTATGGCGAAAGCTTGGCTGTGTCTGGAGTGGCACTGTCTTCATCTGTCCGTGGGCAGGGGTGGTTGGGTCTGTGGGGTGTGCTCGGCAGCTGGAGGGTGGTGTTTTTCGCCGGTGGGCTCTGCAGTCATGAAATACGGGCTGGTACACCCATGGGGGATGCTACTTTAAGGCTGTTATGAGCTGCATCCTGTAGTCTAATTTACCTCTGTTCAGGAGCAGTTATGTCCCTTGATATCTTAATGGAGTGTCCTGTGCGTGCCTGTACCCATCGTAAACACAGCGCAGGCCTCCAAGGGTGGTACAGGACTGCTCTAAAGGCAGGCGAAGACAGTGCTTCTCTGGGTCCTCCCCAGCACCTTCGGGTGTTTCTTTTTCTTCGTCTTCAACATTGAAGACATGCTGATGTCAGAAAAGTCTTGCTATATTGAAGAAATACTGAAATAACTGAGAGCAGAGGAATGTTTCCATATCGAAGAAATGCTAGAACAATCGTTGTTAGAGATGTCTTCCCACATCGAAGAAGTGCTGACACCACTGATGTCAGAGAAATTTTCCAACAAGGAAGATAATTATGCTGGAACAGTGCTATTTCAGAACTCTTCCTGCACTGGAGAAACGCTAGAAGAACTGTCGTCAGAGAAGTCATCCCACATTGAAGAAATTCAGGAACAACTGTTCTTTACAGTTGAATAAATTCAGGAACAACTGTTCTTTACAGTTGTTGAAAAAATGCAGGAGCAACTGTTCTTTATAGGAGTTGAAAAAATGCAGGAGCAACTGTTCTCTACAGGAGTTGAAGAAATGCAGGAGCAACTGTTATTTATAGGAGTTGAGGAAATAGCATGAATAGCTGTTCTTTACAGGAGTTGAGGAAATGCAGGAATAAATGTTCTGTACAGGAGTGTTCTCACATTGAAGTCCTGAGACAAATATCAGAGTAGTCTCACCACATTGAAGATGTGTTGTTCTAATTTCTTGAGAGTCGTCTTCATAGAGTAGTCTCACCACATTGAAGATGTGTTGTTCTAATTTCTTGAGAGTCGTCTTCATAAAGTCGATTGAGTACCTTTATTTATTGAACACGCCTTTTCCATTGACCATCTGTGGGTTGGTGTTTTTTGACATGTACAAAACCAGTATACTACAACTGTGAGTCTAAATAAGTCCTTTTTTGTGTGTAATGCTTTAACATCAACTGAAAACAGCATGTCAATTACTTGCACATGTCTGTTCTCTTTCTTTCTTTCTTTCTTTCTGATTTGTGATTTCTGGTTTGTTTCGTTTATTTATATATTTATTTATGTACCTTTTATTTACTTATTTATTCCTTTATTTATTTGTTTGTTTGTTTAGCGGAGTGTTTGGAGTGGTAACAATGGTCTTTTATGTTATAGTGTCTATGGAATGGCTCATTTCCGATGGTTACACTTGTTTGGGCGTGTGAGTGACGGGGTGTTACGTGATCAGGTCTGGTGGAACATTCGTTATCAAAGATGTCTTCCCAACCGGAGGAGTGCTGCATGGAACAACAGGTGGCAAAAGAAGTTGCTGAAGAAGTCTTCCAACATTGTAGAAGTTCACAGACATCTGCTGCCAGAGATACCTGACCACGATGAAAAAAAAGTGTCAAAACAATCGTCCTTGAACTAGTCCTGTCACACTGAAGCGCTAAAACAAGTGTTAATAAGGATGTCTTCATATATTGAAGCAGTGCTGGAACAATAGTTTTTTTGTTTTTGTTTTGAAAAGATCTTACTACCTCTACGATTTACAGGAATAACTGTTGTGAGAGAAGTCTTCATCTATCACCGAGTTCTGAAACAATTGTTATCGAAGAAGTTTTCGCATACTGAAGAAGTGCTTTGATTCAATCAAATGTTTTCAGAGATCTGTCCATCTTGAAGAAGACTCTCTTTCTCTCTCTCTCTCTCTCTCTCTCTCTCTCTCTCTCTCTCTCTCTCTCTCTCTCTCTCTATATATATATATATATATATATATATATATATATATATATATATATAGAGAGAGAGAGAGAGAGAGAGAGAGAGAGAGAGAGAGAGAGAGAGATCAGTATATTTAAAATGCCTAAAACAATTTTTTAAGTGCTCAACCCCTTGGGGAGCAACATTAGTTAAAACAAGTTAAAAGAGGAATCTTAAATCTAAAAGATAGTTTTAAGATTCCTCTTTTAACTTGTTTTAACTATATATATATATATATATATATATATATATATATATATATATATATATATATATATATATATATATATATATGTATTCCCATATAGTGTTCCCAGGTGTCATATCTTGCCATATGGCAAAGTGCTAAAGTCTCTCTCTCTCTCTCTCTCTCTCTCTCTCTCTCTCTCTCTCTCTTCTCTCGATGAATT
This sequence comes from Conus ventricosus, assembly GCA_018398815.1. NCBI lineage: Eukaryota > Metazoa > Mollusca > Gastropoda > Neogastropoda > Conidae > Conus > Conus ventricosus. The sequence goes on along the minus strand of CM031598.1, from coordinate 97,482,313 downwards.
TATGATGTAATTGTAATGTCTGCTCTGAATGACTTGGTATGATGGGAAAACTTACATCCAGTGGGTGTGTGTGTGTGCACGCGTGCGTGCGTGCGTGCGTGTTAGATAATTACGTTCCTTATTAGTTGAGCTGTTGGAGTATGGGACAGTTTAAATTGCCACATAAACCATATGAAAATGTGTTCCAATTTGATGCAGTGTGAAGAACCGGGTTTCAAATGTGGGTCTGCTTTCATGTGTGTGTGGATTTTGAGATGGTGCGTGTGAGCTAGTACTGGCACGTTGGTAAGCAGAGTCAGTCAGTTCATGTCTCCTCGGGCAAAAGTTTGCTGCCGATGGAAGACGGTGGGACTCAAAGATGGGATGACCATAGTCAAGATTATCAAATATTTGATGTATTTATCATTCATAAGAATATTCATAATAATTATCCAGCCTCACTTTAGATTTGGCATGGACATGGTTTTGGGGAACACACACACACGCGTGCGCACGAACGAACGCACACCTACACGCCCGAACGAACACACACGCGCGCGTGCACACACACACACACACACACACACACACACACACACACACACACACACACACACAAACACACACACACACACTCTCTCTCTCTCTCTCTCTCTCTCTCTCTCTCGCTCACACACACACACACACACACACACACACACACACACACACACACACACACACACAAACGCGCGCGCACGTCGGAAGCACGCGCGCGCGCGCGCGCGCCACACACACACACACACACACACACACACACACACACACACACACACACACACATACACACACACACACACACACACACACACACACCTCTGAAATTTCAAAGTCGTGTTTCAGACCATAACTGGTTATTTTAGATACAGACAACGCAGAAAAAAAAAGATGATTTGATTTGCCGATTCAAACTACGAAAATAGGGTAAGCTTACATTTGGTCTTTTGTTGTCCATCTCTTGGAGATATTTGCCTTGAATTTATCGCACCGAAACTTTACAGGCATATTATCTGCGCATTTTGTCCCTATCTGCTCCTTAGTTATATGTTGGGGCGTCAGGAATGTCAAAATGCTTTTTTTGTAAAAGCACTTAAGATTAGAGAGATGTTGACATCTGGTTGCTACTTTTAGTTCCTGAAAAAAAATCGTGGCATTTTCATGTTTGATTGTACAGGATCCCTTTCAGATGTGCCACGGGTCGCTATAGATTAATTAATAAATTACTTTTGACTCTCTCTCTCTCTCTCTCTCTCTCTCTCTCTCTCTCTCTCTCTCTCTCTCTCTCTCGCGCGCGCGCACACACACGCACACACACAGTTAACATCAATACAGTAACAGGCCAGTCACAAGGGCGTAATTAGTTTAATACAGTTGATTTTCAGTCAGTCGATGTTGCAGTATTCTGCATTAATCATGGATTATTTTCATTCTTTTTTTCTTTTTTTTAAAATTTCATTTCCACATATTTGTGATTTAGTATTTCTTTTACTTCTTCTGTCCTTGGCCACATTAACAGAGACCATCCTTGAAAAGGATGGACGACTTTCTTAACATCCCGTCATCAGCGTCACTATCATCTTAATAAGCATCATAAAAATAGAAACAAAGGGAAAATAAACTGTTAATTAGGAAAATAAAATAAAAAAAGAAAAGAAACAGAAAAAGACCATCTCCGGAGGAAATGTGCGACCAGCCAGCCAAGTATAACAGGAAGAGAAATCAGTTCATCAGTTACCTTATCATTGGTTATTGCCCTTCTATACGAAATTACCAGGGGTCGTAGGCTGGTCGAGTGACGTCAAACGTGTGCCGCTGATGGCGCCGCCTCGAGCCAAGGAAAACTACTTTGGTATCTGCGTCATCATTTTTACGGCCGTTCACTCCTGGGAAGAACGGTAGCGGAATGTCCCTAACGGCAGCTGTTGGTATTAACCGAAAGAACTTCGCGTCATCATCATTGCCTTGATGACTAGTTTGTATGGTGCCATGATTGTCCATTGGGCGGTCAGAAATCTTCAGACTTTCTTTCTGTTCTCAGTTATTTATACTTCGCTCACCAGCCATAAACCGATGCAGTTTGGAAAGTTCATTCTTCAAATGGATATAAAAGTATTGCCACACCCGAAGCGTCTCAAGCTTTATGTTCTCCAAGCCAGCGTTGATTAGAATTAGAGAGAGAGAGGTGTGTGTGTGTGTGGGGGGGGGGGGGGGGGGGGGGGGATCGCCTTGGCACACTCTGCTGAGTGGTTCGGAAGAAGTTTGGAAATTATTTTTTAGGCAAACCGCCATGCAAGAGTTTTCAAAGCGTTCTTCAAGTCGATGTAGTTGTGGGCCCAGCTCACTTTGGTGCGGAAAGTGCTCCTGTGTCAGAGGTATGAGATTGAAGATTTGTTCAGATATGCTCATCTCCTGCCTGAATCCTGCCTGCCTGTTGTGCTGAATTGATTTCTTAGTTCTTCGCGGAGTCTATTCGCAGAGCGACATAGTTACCTTTCTGGGAAGGGAAGGGGATGTGTGATGAACTTAGTTGTGGCTGCATGAATAATTAATTCAGTTCAGTGGATCTTTATCGTACAGAAATTCTGGAAAAAGGATAGCAAAAATGCATTGCACATTGCCATCGAGGGAAGATGCACAGTATAAAAAAATTTTAAAGAAACCCAGAAAACAGAAGTCGATCAGGAGTACTGTACTGACACTAGCACAGAAATTCACAATCATACACTTCAAATGTTAGATTTACACGTTTGGAAATGAAATACCCAGCAAATGAAATATGATGCATATGTCAGTAAAAATACAACATCTTTGGTGATCCCTTTTCACTACCCTCAAAAAACAAACAAACAAAAACTCCCCCCGACCCCTCTAACGCCACCACCACCACCATCCTCGGCGACTCCTACCCCCATCTCCCTCCTCACTTGTTTGAGTTCAATAAGACACTTATCCACATTCTAGCAGCAAGCAGACCTATTCAGCTTGTCATTGTTGAATATAAGGATGGCAACATAGGCCTACATCAAACGACAGTATTTCCAGGCGAAACAGTTGCATGGACAACCGACTGTTCGACCAATGAACAAAATTCCTTGACAGTGAGATCCATCTCTTTAGCTCCTTGTGTCTAGTTCTTTCAGCTTTCTTTATAAAATATAAGGTGGCATTACATAAGGCCCACCTGTAACGAAGCTTTCACCATGTAAGAGAAAAGTTGGCAGGCCTGTGCAGTTTTCATCTGGTATCTGGTTTTCAAACAAAGTATAATTACGTGTCTACCAGCAGCGCTGTTCATTACCTCATGATTCGACATCCAAGGAACATGTTTCACCACGCTGGTGTAGTCTAGATTGTGACAAAAAAGCAAAAAGTAGAACAGCTTCGAAACATTTTTCTTACAAAAGTATGCAGAGCGTGAAACGGCACGCTGCGTGCACACATTGGTACAAAACATTGTTTTACGGCTCTTGTGTGACATACAGCTGAGAAAGAGTTGACAGCACGCGCAGTCCATGGACGGTGCAGTTGGACGTACACCGCATACATTTATCTTGTGGGCTGTTTCTCCCAAGGTTTAACTGGTTCTTTTGTCGCAGATTTTATCATCTCTTTCCACGGCTGTCTCTTTGGGCAACAACAACAACAACAAAGGCTTTCTTCTTTCGTGTAAGTTTATACATGTTCGCTGGAAATGTGCTCTAAATAACTGCTGCCGAATGCGTACGTGTGATGGCAGTAGGAAAGCCCTACCAAATTTTTTCCTTTTTTTTTTTTTTTTTTTAAGAATCGGTTTGTTTCGCCGATTACTGGGTGAATGTCCGACCGACTGCTTCTGCATATTGATCTATCGGGTGGCTTGTCGCCTCAACATATGTGGGGGAGGAGGTGTCTGTCGTCTGTCAACATCATTATGAGCTTGTCATAGTTGTGGGTTTCCTTTCTAGAGCAGAGCTGCTGTTAGGGATAGTGTCTATTCTTTCGGGCACTACTTTGATTCCATGCTCACTGAAAGATAGATTTCAGTGACTAGATGATTTCTAGCCTTCCATGCTTCTGCGTTTCAGCAGACACCGCTTCTGGTGACCTACTTCCTTGATAGTGTTCACAGCTTCCTGCTCTTCCTTCTTGGAGCGCTGGAGCGTCCTCAGCGTGGTTCATTACAGGATTGGATGGTGTGGCGCAGTGTACTGTCTGGTCGTAGCTTGTGGATGTGGGTTTGTGCCATTTACAGGACTGGATTTTCACAACTCTACCTCGTTGTGCATGACTGAGAGCACAGTCCTGCTAAGATCCCAGACTGCACAAGCATCGTCACGGCACCTCTATGGCCTACAATCATGAGACAAAGAAGGCGAGACACTCATACAGCACCAACTTCAAATGATCATCCACCTCCAAGAACTGCTCGTTTCTCCAAGCGTCTTCCGGTTAAGGACACGGGTAGTGATTAGGGACTCAAACAAAATGCCATTGTGGCCAAAGCAATTGGGTCATTATCGACTGTAGTTCAGAGCACGGTGTAGGCGTATGATTGCAGCAGCCATGGTCCCCCATGTCTGTGGCCTTAATTGGATTCATGTAGGGTCTGATTAGTCATTATTGTTCTCTACTGCCTGCTATTGGTATTAGCGACCGGTATTCGGTTGCAGGTAATCTTCCAGATGACGTCGAAGCTTGGCAGACATAACAAAGGTCGAATCTCGTTTGTCTTGGTTGACTTTGATGCCAGGCAGCATTTGCGAACATCGAAGGTCTTTTGGCTGGGTTGACGTTGGAGGTTGACGGACATACTGACTTAACCTCGTTTGGCTAAGTTAAAGTTAACTTTACAGCAGACACAGCGAACGTCGAACCTCGTCTTTGCTATGGAATGGTGCCCTGCCGCTTGGTAGAAAAGAACCGTATATATAAACCTTATATATAAAATATAGATTGACAGATAAATAGAAAGATAGATAGATAGATATAGATCTATTGCGTCAGCGTAAATCATAGTCTACAGGGTTGAATCAAGAGGTAGGCTACAATGCCGACAGCTGGGATCAAAGAATTGCTCTAAAAGTAATCTGGGATGACTTACATGTTCGTTCAGTAAGGACTAGGAGATGTTGCACACATTTCATCATGGCAGAGCTGAGCGCCATATAGCATATTGCAATTAGTGAGCCAGAGGGACAAGTCTTAGGCTATATACTGGGGAGCCTATTTATGGAGTTTAAGCGCATAACGAAACTTAACCAAGCACACACACACACACACACACACCACGCGCGCGCGCGCGCGCGCGCGCGCGCGCACGCACGCACGCACACACATATACACACACACGCACACATACACACACGCGCGCGTGCGCGCGCGCGCACACACACACACACACACACACACACACACACACACACACACACACATACTTATCAAGCAGTCAGCTCCTTGACTGCCGAACATATATAGCTCATAACATAGTGCTGTTGTCTGGCTTGTCTACTTTTAATGACTCAACAGTGGTTATTTGTATGTTTTTAACAGTTGACTCTTTGACTACCAGTGTGGCTACACACTTAAATTAACTGTTATTCGTCGACCTTTTTTTTATATTTCAAAGGAAAATATATCCAACATAATAAAAAAAATCACTCTCATGACAAATGCATTTAGAAGCTTCTGATGCCTTTTTTTCTAACTGTTATTCGTCGACTTTTTTTTATATTTCAAAGGAAAATATATCCAACATAATAAAAAAAATCACTCTCATGACAAATGCATTTAGAAGCTTCTGATGCCTTTTTTTTGTTGTTGCCTTGTTTGCTTCTTTGTTGGTTTTGTTTCGTTTCGTTTTGCTTTGTATTGTTTTGTTCTGTTTTTGTGTGTGAAAATGATGAGAGTTCCCTCCAGCTTTTGGCAGGAAATGTTCTGGCAGTCAAAGGGTTGAAGTAGTGTATTGTAAAAATTACTCATTTTGGCAGGGAAAAAAAACTCGTTTTGGCAAGAAAATGGAATGGAAATACGATCAATTTTGAATTTGGTACTTTTTTTTGGCAGAGATTATTTTCACATAATTATTTTAACAAAAGATGATTTGGGCCTAAACATTACTTCTGTAGATGTTCCCTTTTTACTCTAACAGATCTTACTGAAAACAATTTTGTGCCAAAATAGTACATCTGTTGATAGTAGTATTTTGGCATGAAAAAGAAGCAGTAGGCCTATACGTGCAGATATTATTATTTTGCACCTAAAAGGGGAATCTTAATAATGTTAACCAAACATCACTATTAACCTTTTCAATGTTGATATAAAAGCAAAAAATTGACGAAAAGGAATTATTTTCAAGCATACATTTACGTAAAAAATAAATAAATGAAAGCGTGTATCTCCATACACCGTTTTAGCTCTAAGCCCTCGAATTAACTGACAGCTCTCTCTCTCTCTCTCTCTCTCTCTCTCTCTCTATATATATATATATATATATATATATATGTCCACTGCGGCGATAGAACTGGAAGTGAAACAATAGGTCGCACATAGCAGACTAGAGCCAAAGGTCAGAAACTCCCACTTGTCCCCACCGCACTCGCCAGCCTCCCCCAGGCAATGTGACAAGACGTCGTCCCACAAACGTTTTGACAACCAAGGAACGTGTGTCACATACCTTCCCGCACCTTCTCCCCACCCCTATTCTTCCTCCTCCTTTCATCCCCCGCCATCCCCCCTCACCCCTTTCCCTCGCTAGCGCCACTCCAATCCACTCTTTTACTGTCGCCTTTCGAAGGTCCTTTTCTTGCTCCCCCCCCCCCCCCCCCCAATCCTTCCTCACGAAAATCACGGAGTATACACCTCAAAGGGAGCTAATTTTGCCAGAGTGATACGGCAGCGTATAGGCATCTTGAAGAGGAACACATTAAAAACTATCGTCCCTAAACCAGTTATTATATTTTCCAACATATCACTAATCATCACTGTGCTCTGCAATGATTTATTTGATATCAATGTTTTCTTGAAGAACGCTAAATATTTCTCTCGGGAAAAAAAAATCAATAATCAAACAAGGAAAATCAGTTACTATCTCAGAAATAAATACTAACTGCTTTCCTTGTTCTCCAGACGGAATTGATCGTTAGCCTTGAAGAAAGTGACAATTTCTATTTTCCCAAGAACTTACAGTTTCAGTTTCATTACACCTACCTGGCTTAAATAGGCCTATTATAGATAAACTACGTTAGGGTTTTGCTCCCGCTGGAGAACTGCCCCTGGCCAGCGCATGTTTGGTGAGATTAATGCCCCTTTGACTGGATCGAATGCAAGTCGATTCAGAGGCACCCCAAAGATATTAACAAGGAATGCATTCGGGAGAATTCTTCCTCCATGTGCGGGCCAGTAGGCCTACCTGAATTTACTGTGAGCCTATACCTATTAATACGTTTCCAAACCCGGCATAAATGCATCAACACTATCTGCAGCTAACTGAATCTTCATTGTTTTAGATATACTGTGTTGGTAAATACAGGGTTTTTTCTTCTTTTTTTTCTTTTTCTTTTTGTTTTCTCCTGCTAAATTCGTCACTATGCAGTGACGAAAGAAATACTTCGCCCCCCCCCCCCCCCCCCCCGGCCCGTCCCTCTCCCCGCCCTCCTGACTCCGTGGATATTATTTTGACCATTGAATTGGGTTGAAATCTGGACCCAACAATCTTGCAATCCAGTTTAGATGAAGTCACGATAGCGTAAACTATGTAATAAATTCTAAGTACCAATGCATCAACAAGCCAGTCCAGATAACATTTTTGATGCATAGGAGCAATACACTGGCTTACATAGGCCCCTACTTTTAAAAAAAATTGCATTTTGATCTTTCGCCCATCAAGGCAAAATTTATCTTGTCTTTTTTGTTTTATTTTCTGTCTTTATTTTTAAATCGGAGATCAAGTTGATTTTTTTTAACGGCAGAAAAAAGCGGACTTGAAACTACTATGTTTAAACTTTTGTGCTTTTCCCCCCTTTTCTTTCCTTTTTCTTTTCATTTCTTTTTTCTATTTTCTTTTTGGGAATTATTGTCTCTGTCGTGATTTATCAATATTTGAATCATCCCATCCCTGCTTTTACTTGAACTTTGAAAATGAGAGAACATCCCCTAAAATATTTTTATGAAAATGACAGTACTCTCCATCCCCGGCCCCCTTCCTTTCCCCACCCCATCCTCCTTTCCCTAGCTCCACTATCATTAAAGTTTGGAAGAAAATCCCCTTCCCCCAATGCTTTTATGGGGAAAAAAGTAAAACTTGCAGTGAAGTCTCTGCCAGTTCAGCCTCCACTCCCTCTCCTCCTCCCCCCTCCCCCATTCCCGCCCCATCTCTAATCCCCGTTCCGAACCACTGAGTCAGGTGAATCTTCATCTCCGTCCATGTCAGTGCCGGAATTTGCTTTCAGGTTACAAAATGGGGAAGAAGCGCAAAGCATGGCTGAGACGGAGTAGGTCTACGTGACGTTAAGCACCCACTCACACTGTTTACTACAAACATGTTTGAACCTCCCCGCATTGATCCGCGATATTTTTACCAATGCAGATATCACATTCACTTCCCGTTCACGCCTGACTCCGATTGAAATTTAGTGCTATGAATTTCGTTCGATTTTGTCGGTTGTCACGTTTTTGAAGGGGACGTGTTTAAAGGACGGGAGGTGTCAATCTGTTAATAAAGAAAAAAAAGAAGAACCCCCGCCCCCCCCCCCCAAATTTTCAAGTGAGTGTGACGTCTGATATTGACGTTCAACACGAATCCTATTATATTCACGTTGATGGTCAGCATGCGGACAAGAAGATATGTAGGCCTATAGTTAATCGTTTTGTAGCCATTAGTGACGGTTGCTCCCATTAGCGCGCGTCTTGGCAGTCTGATTGCCGGTCTAAGAAGCACCATTCAGTCAAGTCACGTGACTGATCAGGACGTCACCAGTACGTACCATACGGCCAGTCGAGGCAGTCGAAACCTGTTTTTCGCCACAGTCGCTCTTCACGGTGTGTGGACTGACTTCTAATGGCGACCATCTACCTCACCATACTGTTTTCTTATTTACGTCTTCCTGTTCAAAACGGCTGGTTGATTTGCTTGTGGCTTCGCTGCTAACGACGAAGGTCGGTGTTCGAGTCAACGGATTGTGAGTGCGTTGGGTGCAGACGACATTCTGTCAGCCATTTTTCACCATTTTGGAAAGAAGTATCCGCCCATACTTTCCCATCGACAAGCGACGAGTTGATGGCAGTAACGCGTCACGCATGAGCTGAAAACCAAGGAAGGTAACGTGATTATGATATCAGTGTTTTTGTTATCCGACCCAATAGTGTTTTCCACAATCAGTACTCTCATGCATTGGCCTACTACCAGTTTGCTTCACGGCAACATCGACTCACTGAGGTGGTGTTGCCATGGATATTGCCCTCTGAAGTGCGAAATGGCATATAAGTTGCTTTGGTTGAAAACAGATCAGTTGAGAAACAGTTAGGGCGGTTACAGTTAATTTTATTTGGTCCAAAAGTTAGGAGTCGGTTGTGTTTTCGTCTTTATGTGGTTGCAGATATAATCGGGAATTCCCTGTGGCATTGATGCAATCGATTGAAGGTGAAGGTGAAACTGTTCTCTTACATGTGGCCACACGCCACAATTAGGATTTTGCTGTAAATCACTTTATTTAGATATATAATCCATGTAAGAGTTTTGAGTAAAAAAATTGATTACTGGACTGATATGAGATCAAATGAAGAACCCATCGAGTAATCCACTTGTTTTTAGGAATTTCTCCTGATCAAATCGTTCACAATCTAGAAATATGTGAGCTACCTCTTTCCTGACATCAATGTAAGGCATTCACACTCACCTGTAACCCAATCTTTGCACCAGGTGATTTCTCCAAATTAGTCCATTCCTTTCATTTTAGTTTGCTTGGAATGACCTGGCATGTATCTTAATGGGCATGTATGAAAGAGAAGGTAAATGAACTTTCAGACACCATTAAATTCTCAAACGATCTAGTATGTCTGTCCATAAGTACGTATGTATGTTACTGTTAAGCAAGGCCTTGGTGCATTAATTTTTGGTGTGTAGCCTCTATACAACTTCTTCTCAGACCCTATCGAAGAAACAATGCTCATATGAAAAAAATTAGTTTCCAATTAAAATGAACAGTTTACATGACACGGCACACTTTAGTTGAGTCTGTGAGTCCTTTGAAAGCACCTACTATTAGCTCTGTGATAGCTTTTGACAGCCCATATTGCAATTTTTGCCTGCATTCAAGTGATACTGGGTGCTGAAGCACTTGCCAACAACTTTTCTACTGACATTTTTTAAAGCACGTATCAGTATAGGCTTGAAAGAGCATATATATATATTCAGTGCGCTGTAACTTACTTTTCATTTTTTTAAAAAAGTACCCAATAAAAGATCACTTCTTCATGATGATAAGTCAAGTTTCAAACACTTGAAATTCTTGGGATTATCCCCCAAGTGAAGAAGAAAGATCAAGATGGGACAAAAGAGTCTCTCCATCTGTATATTCAACAGCATGCTCAGATTATATTGTAAGCAGTTTTTGCATGATAATGGGAATACAATGGACCCACTGCACAGACAGGTGTCTTTCTTTCAACAATTCATACACAACTCAAAAATTATTTCTTAAAAATAAGTATTCATATGGGATGGACAGCAAATTTAATTGGTCTGTCATTATGATAAAGGGTAAACTTACATGTGATCTTATGTGAATTTTTTTCCTGTACCCATCCATTGAGACCTGATTTTTTGTGTGTGTGTGTGACAGAACAACAACAAAAAACAACAACAATACAACAAAAAATCATCATTTTTTCCCACATGGGACATTTTATGACTAGTGTATTAACATAAGTAAAGTACAAATTTAGTTTTATAATGATGTTAATGTGAAAATCACTTTTGTAAAATTCAGCGTGTCAATGCATGTGTGTGTGTGTCTGTGTGTGTCTGTGTGTGTCTATGTGTGTGTGTTGAACAGCAATTTGCATTTCAAAACGGTCAAAAGAGTGCTGGAGTTGTTGATAGGAAAGAAAAAGAAAAAAGGGAACAGCGGGGTGGAGAATGGGTTGGAGGAGGGGGGGAGAGGGGCTGGATGAGAAGTGGGAGGAAGGATGCAGTGGTATGTTGGGGGAGGGGGGAGACAGAAATGCAAATCAGTACGTCTCCCGTCTCCATACACACATGACACACACAACACACCACACCACACAACACACACACCACACACACACACACACACACACACATACACACACACATATCTCAGTCACCATCATCACCACCACTACACCAGAACTTCCATCACACACCACATTAAACACACACACGTACGCACACACACACACCCACACACACACACACACACACACACCACCACACACACACACGCACACACACTAATACGAATATATCCTGACCTGAAGACATCTTTGCAGATTCTTGATCATCTGCACCCTATAACACATAAGTCAGTTTAAGAGACATGCTACAGTACGTCATTTAGAAACCATGTATAGAACAACATGTTATCAGAGCATTCCATCCTCCTTCCACCATACACCTCACACCGTTCCACCCTACCCAATAACCTACTGTTGTTTCTACCACTTATCTCTGCTGGGCTGCTAAGAGTCTACAAGATAGTAAACATTCTCAAGACAGTTAGAGGGGAAGGCATGAAGTTTGTCTGTGTATGTGTGTATGGGAGGAGTGGAGGGAAGGAGAGAACTCTGTGTGTGTGTGTGGGGGGGGGGGGGGGGGGGGGGGGGGGGAATGGGAGAGGGCAAGGGAAAGGGAATGAGAAGTGTATGGGGAAGAGGGAGGAGAGATATGTTGCTTATAGCCCAGCCAACCACAGAGGGCCATATCAGGGCTGTCTCCAGGTTGAGTCAACTCAAGTCATTACAACACACACACACAACACACCACACACTCACACACACACACCACACACATCACACACACACAGAGTGACATACATACATACATACCTCTCTCCGCAATGCATAGACTTTATTGTGTTTAACCTACATTGTAGATAAATCTCAGCTCCTTAAAATAGTTAGTTAAATACCAAACTCGCTTAGGAAAAGAAAACCCAAGAAAGAATCAGGTATTATTGTTTGAGGAAACAAAACATAACTTTAAAAAACAATTGAATAAGTAAATGAGCATAATGGTGAAAAGGGAAAACAAAGCCAGGTTCCATCACATTCTCTGCCCTAATTATCTAGGGGGGTTCTACTCAAACATGAAAGTGGAGAGGGTCTAATGATAGTTTCAAATGAAGTTGAAAAATGTCAACATTCATGTACAGGCCACAGGTCACAATTCAGATTTTGCTCTAAATCACTATAATATAATCCATGAAAGTGTTTTAAGGTGCAGCAAAAATTTGAGCAAAAATTGGTACTTAACTGATAAGAGATCAGTGAGCAACCCCTTACCTGCCATTTCACGTGCTTTTAAGGATTTCTTTGATCAAATCATTCACAGTCAAGAAATACGTGAGCTACCTTACCTGACATGTCAGGCCTTCACACTCACCTGTGACCCTATCTTAGCACCAGGTGGTTTACCCAAAATAGTCCCAATCTTTCATTTTGGTGTGTAAGCTTGGAATGACTTGGCCACTTTACCTTGATGGGCATGTATGAAACTGAAAGAGAGAAGAAGGTAGATCAACTTTCAGAAACAAGAAAAATTCTCAAAACAGTCTTATTGTGCCTGTCTATAAATACTCAACTCCTTAAGCAAGGCCTTGCATAATTTTTGGTGTGCAGCCTGTGCCTGTCTCAGCCAAAGTGTGTGATCTGTATGTGTGTGTGTGTGTGTGTGTGTGTGTGTGTGTGTGTGTGCCATGTGCATGTGTGAGAGAGAGGGTACATGTGGATATGAGCTTGTGACAAAAGGTGATCGTCCAGACCCCTTGTATATTTATCGCACAAATAAGAATTAAAAAAATACCAATGCTTTTTTATTTATTGCTTGATGTTTTATAATACCTTGAAGAGATACATAATTATAACATGGGAGTTTGGGTGTCTGCCTTCCATTTGAAAATGCCCAAGTTGTTCGCTTTTCTTAGATAAATTTTCCGTTCAAGATGGCGGACGAGTGATGCGGTTGGTGTCGAAGCCTGGGATACATATCTAAATTGCTACATTCAAACAATTATGAATAAAGGATGCAGAAAAATCAACGGCGAACATGTTAAAATCACAAACCGTTCTATTTCTGATTGTTTTCGATGCTGTCAAGCGGTAAAAATCCGTTGACAGTCGTAACGCTGTATGTCAAATCGGTGTCGGTCAGCAAAACTCTCGTCGTTCACATCAGTTCGGTTCGGTTCCGTGTTCATTTAACTCGGCATCTCGGGACACACTAACCGAATGGAGAAAGGTGTTTTCCGAACCAAAGTCGATTCAGTGCAGCAAACAAGCGCGAAATCCATACATCTATGCAGGTATGTCAGAAAATAACGACCGTATTTTTTCTCGCAATTCTACTAGCAACGAACTTACAGATCCCATGCCGTGCTTTAAATAGCACCAAGCAAAGGTTCAAATCGAGGCTGGAGCTTTCGTCAAGAATGGGGCTTCGAAGAAGCAGAGAAGGTGTGGAAATGTTGTTTGTTCCACAATCTTTTCGACGTCAGAAATCGTTAACGACTGTCAATGCATAACGACCGTCACAGAAATGATAGAACATTGGTTTCAGCTGTTCTCTCAAATGTGTTTCTGTAATGATTAAAATTCTAAGTGAACCAAAAGTAGAGTGGGGCAATTTAACGGGATTTCCTCAACTTTCGGGCGATGTTTGTGCGTGACACATGATTAGGACATCGGTTTTAGCGATGTCGAAATAACGACCGGCGGATATTAAGTTAATCAAGTATCAATTATACGTAAAACTGGGGCAGAAAACAGCTGGAATTTCTATTTTGCTTTTCTATAAATACATGACCAGAAATAAAGTTCAGATCATAGGATTAGTGGGAAATCGGCGATTATTTGACAGTGTTACTCTATAGTTGAAGACATTATCACTCAGTATGTCAGTCGTAACGACCATCAGTTATCTCTTGTGATTAATAATTGATAAGTTTATTTTCATTGTAATACATATTTATTTTGAAGATTGAAAGTGCACATTTTAGGCTATTTCCATAATGCTTTTTGATAAAATGTGGAGGAGAGTAGAGACCAGCAACCAGATTCACCAGCCCCTTCCTCCCAGTCCTCCATGTAATCTCCAGCTCCCCCCCCCCCCCCCCCCCCCCCCCCCCCCCCCCCCCCCCCCCCCCCTCACCCCCCTCTCTTTCCTTTTTTTTTCTGGGCCTTTTTTCAACTAATGGATTCAGTTAGGTTTTTTTTCCCCTCTCAATCCAGTCAAATTACTAAACAAGCATTTTGTTCGGTTTTCTCAATCCCAGCTTTAATTAACGTAGACTAAAGGGATGATGATAAACTCCCTGAAATGCAAAACATCAAAGTAAACAAAGCAGGAGTATTTAAGTTACTGACCAACATCAATGAAAACAAAGCTACTGGTCCTGATGGCGTTCCTGGCAAGCTCTTAAAATTATGTGCCAATGAATTGAGTGAGGTATACCAACACTTTACCAAGCTTCACTGGACCAGGGTAGTAATACCTGTGAGTGGCGAGATGCCAGCATTGTTCCGTTATTCAAAAGGGTGACAAAACAAAAGCAGGAACTATAGACTGTATCTCTTACATCCATAATCAGCAGAACTACTTGAACACATAATATATAGTAGCAATGGACCATCTTGACAAATATGACTTCTTAAATAATGCCCAGCATGGTTTTAGACAGCAAGGGTTGTGAGACTCAACTTATAACAACTCTCAATGATTTTATATAACTGTCTTAACAACAGACAGCAAATAGATGCAATTTTATTAGGACTTTTCTAAAGCCTTTGATAAGGTTGACCATGAGGGCTGCTGCTTAAATTAGAACACATCAGCATTGGCTTTTCTTTGCTAAATGGGCTAGATCATTCCCGTTGGAGAAACGCAGAAAGTTGTGGAAGGTGTAATCCTTGTAAACCAGTCTGTCAGGTGTACCCCACAGGGAACTGTCTTGGGCCCTTGTTTTTCTTAATGTATATAAATGACATAAGTAGAATCTCTCTCCTGGAACTACTATAAGGATTTTGCAGATGACAGCTTAGTATATAGAACAATCAGAAGCAGAATGAATTACACGCATTCTACAAGAAGATCTAACGCTTACAGAGTGGAAAGACTTGGAAAATGGAAATTTCATCCCCAAAAGTGCCAAGTGTTGCATATAAGTAACAAACACTCACCAACTAGATCAGAATATCTATTCATAAATACTATTCTTAAAGAAACCATGCTGCAAAATATTTAGGCGTGATTATAGATAGTCGTCTCAAATGGAAAGAACATACAATTTAGTATGTAAGAAAGCAAATAAACATCTTAGTTTCTTATACAGGAATATCATTGACTGCCCCCAAAGGTTAAAGACCACGCTACAAAACTTGGTTAGACCAGTACTGGATATGGTTGCTCAGTTTGGGATCCTTACCATCTAAAGGACATTGATAACCCGAAAAGATTCAGAAGAGAGCAGCCGGTTTGTAACAGGGAACACATCAGAGAAAAGGGGAATACTAGAAAGAACATGAGGAAATTAGAATGAAACCCTTAGAAGAGGAAGAGCTTTTATCAAACTACATTTTCAAAGGCAGAGCTAAACTAATACTTATTCCAATGGAACAACTAGTATGAATAAAAACAGCACCAGGAGTGGCGGTCATGTTATACCATACCTGCATCAAATATTGACAGCTCTTACATTCATTTTATCCTAGTTTTTACCGGCCTGTGGAACTCACTGCCGGGTGCCTCAAGGTTGCCACAAATGCAGTCTCATTAAAAAAAAAACAAATTGATACGACAGTTTTGAGATCTGCATATTGACGATTTTCTATTTTAACTTCCCCAGATATTTTATGGTTACCTGGCCTGAATTTGGCCATTGCTTTAACTTCTTGAATATCGAGTGCGACCCCTTGTTGCCAAATTTGCTCCAGGGCCAACAGTCTGAGTCGCACTATTTATGTTATTTTATTTTACTTTTTAACATGCGCGTGGTGACCTACTCGTTTTTGAGTGAACCAGTATTTAGAAGAAGAAGAAGAAGTACTGGAGGAAAATTCAGCCCCCCCCCACCCCCCCCCCCCCCCCCCCCCCCCCCCCCCCCCACCCCCCCAAGGCTATAGTTAGCAAATAAATCAGCTCATTGATTATGGCTTCTTACCTGAATAAGAAGTGGTGGGGTTGTGTAAGAGGTAGGTTGGAATCACCTGAGCATACCTAATTGATTTTGTCATGAACATTTTTATTTTGATCACTTGTATTTATGCAGTTAATTCCAAAATTACCTGAAAGTATTTTTGTATAATTTGTTTGACAAAGAAGTATTGTGTTTTCTAGGTCTTCGCATCTACTTTCTTCATCAGAGGAAAAGAAGAGAAAGTCTGGTGCAGAATATGCAAAAATCTGTTTACATCTTGTAATTATGTTGTTTAACCATAAAATGTATTTTCATATGATTTGTTAAGCGCTCTGAGCTTATTGAGAGAGCAGGTGCCCTAAATGTACACGTTATTATTGTTACTGTCAAACTGTTTCTATTCATTTGATCATTAAATAATCTAATTCCTGTCAGACATATGAGCAGTTTGTTGAGTATGTCCAACAGTGAGGCCATAAACAACTGTCAGATGGATTCTATTTAAGGTGTCTACATGTCATTGTGACTTATTTAGCTTGTTTTATAGGCCTTTATGTGTAAAATGTACAATAACAATAGAACTGTACTCAAAGGAAAGTATGTCCATTTTTTTAATGACTGTTGTATTTTTGCATTGGTTGGGAAATACTTGGGTATGTCCAATGCAACATCATAAAACTGTCAGATAAAAATGCCTATCATGGTAACAAGGCTATTGTGGGGCCTATACTTGGTGTCATTACATGAATGCCCTCAAACAACAAGAAATCATCAGAGATGCAGTTACTGTCTTATTTCCAACACGCAATAAAGAACAAATCATATGTCCGACGGTTGTTATGTTGGACATACCATCTCATGTGGAAACTTGATCTTAAACTGCACAGATGCCTTTTCTTTTGGAATGAAATTTAGCTGTATATTCAGTCTTATTTCTCCTGAAACAATTTTGCTGTATAACAGACATTCAAATAGGAATATGATTAATTGAATGTCCAGCATAACAACCGTCAGATGCTTGTTATGATGCCTTATCACATTACTAGCAGAACATCGGTGCATGAGTTATCTTTGTATGTATGTTTTTATGACCCTTAAACATAAGTCTTCCTTTGGACAAAATTGCTGTTAATAAAAACTATTTTGAAAAATCCACTTTTTGTTGGCTTTTTTGGACGACCTTTTGTCACTTGCTCATATGGGTGCTGATTTTGTGGAACCCTTTGAAGGAGTGGAAGGCCCAGATGCAATACAAACCAGAGCAACTAAAGTGGCCCATGTGTATGCTCATAAACTGATTATTAATGATGTCCAGGAAGAGTCTGATTTGCTCCAGTCAGTAATTATTCATATTTGGCACTTCAGATTGGTTCAGCATTAGTTTGAACCTCAGTTGAGACAGCCAGTAATTAAGAAAACTGATTAATATGACACACAGTATTTTCAGTTGTAAGAAAAGATTTCAGTTCATCATACATGGAATATTTATCAGGAAAGCGCAGTTCATCCGTCACTTCTTCACATAATTTGCAAATTGTTTAGCGACTCTTTAGAGCTATGCAGCAGTAATTTTCTCAGTGAGTTTCAAGATAGATTTTACTGTGTATGTTACATATATAGCTGTGTTCTATGTATCACAAATATACTCTGTGTGTGTATACATGTGTCTTCTGTCTCTGTCTGTCTGTCTCTCGCTCATTCGCTCACTCGCCAATTTCTACACACACACACACACACGCACACAACATCTCTCTCTCATTTGATCGTCTTTCTCTGTCTGTCTTCATCTATCTGTCTATCTCTCTTTATGTGTGTGTGTGTGTGTGTGAGTTTCAGTTTCAGTTTCATCAAGGAGGTGTCACTACGTGCGGACTAGACCATATACGCTACACCACATCTTCTAAGTCTTGAGACACTATGTATGATTTTAAGCTGAAGAATAAATGAAAACTAAGATGAGAGAATTGAAGAAGAGGGTCTTGTGGCTATGACTCAGCAGATGTCTGACCTACGCATTAGCCCAATGTGCTGGTCAGACCTTGAGTGCCTACCTACCATTTTTTGGGTATGTGTGTGTAGTGAATATACACATGTGTGTGTATGGATGTGTGGGCACGGGCCCATGAGTGTGCGTGGGCGCATACAGGTGTGTGTGTATGCGCATTTGTGTGTGTATGTGTGCGCACGTACGTGTGTGTGTGTGTGTGTGTGTGTGTGTGTGTGTGTGTGTGTGTGTGTGTGTGTGTGTGCTTGCATGTATGTGCGCATTTCTGCATTGGTTTAGCCTTCTGGTCATTTTCGACAATGTCTTCCAAGTTCTGGAGCGATGGCAATTTAGTAGAGATGTTTCAAGTGGTCTGGATATTTCTCCCATTCCTTAGGTTCTTTGAGTTCTGCTAACTGGCACACAAGCTGTATTATATATGTCTTCTGCCTGTTCCATCCATGATTTTCCACATCCTAGCCGAGTGCCTTTTGTTTCCTTGACCGCTGCATGAAGTGGATTTGGGGGATTTTCAAGTGCTCTGAAATATGCCTTCACCTGTTCTAGCTTGTGTCTTGTCTGCATTGAAGGAAGGTCGAGCAGGTATCGCATAGTTTCAACTGGTGTGTCCTTCATGGTTCCCAGGATCAATCTCATTGCTTCATTTTGAATTCTTTCTAATTTGAGAAGGTTGCTGAAAGCAAACTGGGATCTATTTGCAGCCACTATTTCAAAAGAATTCCAGGACACTGATTTTTTTCAGAGTCCAGACCCAGCAGAATCTCTGACTAACACTGTAATCAAGTGTGCTAAAGCCTGTATTCCAGTGTCTTCCGGTAAACTTCAAATGCCAAAAACACCCTGGTTTGATTCGGACTGCCAACAAATTTCCAAAATTCGAAAACGGGCTCAGCGTCAGGTGTACCAACGACCTTCGGGTCCCAACGCTCGAGCCCATCAGAAACTCCGTGCTAAATCAAGACACACTTTTAAAATCAGTAAACGTCGGTCCTGGAGAAGCTTCTGCTCCAGGCTGACATCAAAAACTTCCAAGAAAAAAGTGTGGAACATTATTAAGAAAATCAAAGGGAAGAACACCTGTCCCACTGTGAACCATCTCAAGTTTTCGGACTCTTTAATAACAGAGAAGAAAGCAGTTGCTAATCTGCTTGCTTCTACCATTGAAAAGAATTCCTCCTCTTCTAACAAATCAGCCACTTTTGTCAAAAACAAAGCCCTTAAAGAAAAATCACCCTGCAACTTTTTGTCCGACAACATGGAAGACTATAATCTTCCTTTCACGTTAAACGAGCTGAAGTCTGCCTTACTTTCTTGCAGCGATTCCTCTCCAGGTATAGATGAAATCCATTATCAGCTGTTGAAACATCTTCCGCTAGAAGGTCTGAACATACTGCTACAGGTCTACAACCATGTATGGACTACGGGTTTTTTTCCACCCTCTTGGCGCAAAGCCCTCATTATTCCCATCCCCAAACCTGGAAAAGATCTTTCTAACCCTTCAAACTACCGTCCAATAGCTTTGACCAGCTGTGTCTGTAAACTGATGGAGAAAATGGTCAATGCTAGGCTCATGTGGAAACTCGAAACCGATGGCCTTTTGGCGAAAGAACAGTGTGGTTTCCGCAAACATCGTAGTACAGTTGACCATTTGATTCGTCTGGAATCTACACTTAGGAACGCTTTTTTAAACAGACAGCATGCAGTGGCAATTTTCTTCGACTTGGAGAAGGCCTACGATACCACCTGGAAGTCGGGGATACTTCATGATCTCCACGATCTGGGTTTTCGAGGTCATCTTCCGCTTTTTATTCAAAATTTTTTGGCAGAACGACAGTTTTCAGGTCCGGGTTGGCACCACTCTCTCTGATGTCCACGAGCAGGAGTTGGGTGTTCCACAGGGGAGCATACTATCGCCTGCCCTCTTTAGTATTAATAGGGGTGCTAATTTTCCGGTGTGAGCCGGAATTCCGGTTTCCGATTTCGTTCAAAATATATTTCCGGTTTTGAAATAATTTCGGGAGAATGTTTCCGGTTTCCGATTCGTTCAAAACATATTTTGCGTTAGAAATAATGTCGGAGAATTTCGCCGGTTTTCAACATTGTTTCCGAAGAAACATCGCATCGGCAGTGAAGAGAAGTGGTCTGCTTCGTGAGCCTCGAAAGAGACGTACATTGTTCGCTGAGAGTGACGTCCCTTGTCATCAAGCGCATGGTCGAAATCGCCATTTTAAGGCCAAAGGAAGTGAAAAATGAAAGAACTGACTTTGGACAGTGACGTTTCTTTCCTTGAAAAGGGTGTAAAAACAGATAGAGGTGGGTGTGGCTGCAGGAAAAAAAAACAACGATGGTGTGTACTTCGAAAGTTGGTGCTGGAAGATTGACTCGCCCGGTGTTTGCTTTTGTGTTCCCTGCAACCGACGGTAACTTACGGTTCTAGTGGAAAAAAAGCCTTATCGTCTCATGCAATTGATACTGAGCACAAGCGCATTCTAGGCACGTTGCAACAGACTGCTAAGCTTGATGGGGCTGCTAAAACTACTGTGACCCGAGATGGAATTGGTGATCGAACTGCCGAGTTGAAAACTGTTCTGTGTGCGTTCATAGCTGAACATTGTTTGCCGTTTTCAATTGGATTAGATTTCGTTGAACTGGGAAAACAGTTGAAAGTTATCCTTTGACAATTAAAAGGGACAATTTTGCTGATAACTTTCAGCAAGATCAGCATGCATCAGATCTGTATCCAGAAGATGGTCCCGCACTTACACCCGTATGCATTTATGGAGGCGGTAACTGTCTCACAAGAAGAGTCTCAGTATTAGCCTGTGGCAGTGACGATTTGCACTTGGAAATGTGTGCCAGAATTGTTATGGAACTGGCACTGAATGAAGATCACTATCTATCCAATTCTAAACTGTCATCAGACATTCCTGAAGTCACAAAGGTGTATGCTCAGTACTCTGACTTTGATAACATGGATGATCTGACCACTGAAGAAATTAAGCGTGTTTTTCAAGAGGAAGTAAAGGCTGCAACTGTGATGAACTCGTACTTGGGCATTTGGCAAGTGCATGCTGTTGCCAGTGTCTTCCAGACTGTGGTCTTCCCCATATACCCTACATTTGGGGTAACAACGTCCGCTGCCGCCTTCATCAACCACTTCTTCCGAGAAAACTTGCTTCTCAGGAAACAGATGTACCAGGAGCAAGAGTCGGTATAGTGTGGTCACAGATAAATGGGAAGGACCTTCCTGAGGTTGTGTGGCGACTGAACCACTTCGTTGCCTGTCTCCCAACAAGAAAATCTGACAAAGTTGCCAAGCTTAAAAGGCCAGCCAAAAATGACATACGTGCTTTTTTTCTCTCAAAAATAACCAAAACAGATTAGGAATCATGTTTCGCTGTTAGATGGATGGGATGCAGATGCCAAGTGGCATTCATGTCTTGCCTTGTTGGCTACATCAGTATATTAATTACTTGCTCAGTAGTCATTCTTCTGCAATTTTGACTTTGTAAGGGTAATCTCCACAAGACGACATAATCAATATTTCTTTCATTGTATGTTTATTTTTGGTAGGCATTGAGATGTTGTGTGATTGAAACAAATGACTAAAATAAAGTCTGTTGATTTGACTTAAAAATTGAGAGAAAAGAAGCTTACAAAATATTTTTTGAAAATTACACACCAACTTTGAACACTTCCAGCACTGACACATCTTTGACCTTATTGTTTCAAACATCAGTAATGAAACTTCTGTTAAAAAAAAGAGGAATTAGGGAATGATGATTGTTTTATTATTTATGTGATGAACTGAAATGTGTACAATGTTACACAGATGCTGGTTGTTTCTGATCAAATTGATGTAAATTAACTAGAAAGACTTGGGTCACATGGGGAGTAAACAATTAAGGTCAATAAAAACTTATCTGCATGTTGTTTGTGTCAGAAAAAACCCTAATACACAAGTTTAATGTTAGATACGTTATATTTGGCAGGTTTTTAAATTCTAGTGTCTAATGTAATACAGGTTACTTCTTCACAATACTAAAAGGTAAGGTAAAGGTAGTCAGTAGCCATTTCGGCGGTAGGGAGCAGAACGCTAGTTTCCACTGCTCTGGGGTCATCATAGTAAGGGCAGGGCCCAATACTCTCCCTCGCTACATTCACCTTCCCCAACCCTGAATAGGGCCAGGTACCCATTTTCAGCTGGATGAACTGGAGAGCATATGGAAAATTTTCTTCTTCTGAGAGTTGTCTTGATCACAGGTCTCCTGCGCGGCAGGCAAGCACTCTAACCACTCAGCAAACCGGGCTCTCCTTCACAGTACCATCAATCTATTAATGATTTTAACAATGGTTATATTGATATTCAAAATCATACATGCCACTGATTTTAAAACTTTCTTCAAAAATGTGTTCTCTATTTACATTGAGATTTTGGAAGTGAATCTCCGTCACCGAAGAATTACAGACTCGTAGTGCATTATGTTTAATGTCTGATTTAGTGTTTTCTTCACTTGCTAGGACTCAGTCTTACAAGTTGGACTTCTGACCTTCGTTTGGTTGTGTTTTACATTCTTAATTTTTTTTTTTAATTAAAAAATCAATTTGCCTTGAGAAATAAGCTCAGGTTCTTTGTATAGTTTTGGATATTTTCTAGTCAGTATTGTAATGCTGTTGCACTTGGAACAGTGATGAAAAAAATCACCATACAATGGAATAACATATTCTGTGTGTGTAATTTATACTGTTAGTGTAACAGTGTGTCTTCTTTACTTTGATTTTAGCAAGGCAAGTTGTATTTGGGCTTAAGTTCATCTAAAGAAATTGTGCTGTTTTTTTGTTTTGTTTTGGTTTAGGAAACAGTCGAAATTATTTCCTGTTCACTTTTTTTCTTAAATACATTCATACAAATTATAAGAAACAGCTAATATGTATAACTCGTACAAATCTTGTCTGTAATATACTAGTGGTTTATATTTGTACTGTTTTTGGCAGCAATGTCCATTAACAGAAATGGGCTCCTAAAGTTATGGTTTGCCAAGTCACAATTCAAAGTTGTTTTGTTCATGTATTACACCTAAGGGAAACACTTGCATATAAATCTGATATAAAAGAAATGCTATTCATATTTGTGCCACTGCATGCAGCTATCTGAATTTTTCATGTGAAATACTATTTCGTTCCTACCTGATTAGATCTGTCTCTTTGTGCGTGTGTGTGTGTGTGTGTGTGTGTGTGTGTGTGTGTGTGTGTGTGTGTGTGTGTGTGTGTGTGTGTGAGACAGAGAGAGAGAGAGAGAGAGAGAGAGAGAGCGAGAGAGAGGTAAGGAACTGATTGACAAAGGTAGACAATATTATTGTGAAAGGACTTTAGTGTTGAATTTTTAAAGCTTCTACAAAGAGAGAGCATCAAAAACGTTCGTAAACAAGAAAACATTTTGTGGAAAAGGGGGATTGCTCCATTACCCCCCCCCCCCCCCCTCCCTATTAGGGCACTATCCCCTATCCCTGTATACCTACCATAAGCCAATGGGCCCACTTCTCCAACATTGTCCTCTCATACCCCACACCTCCTAGGCGACTGTCTATGCCTGACCTGTGTTAGCATTGCAGTATTACTGACTAGGCACAGCTGTTTTGTTTCAACATTTTCTTATATATGGAATTTCAGGTTTACGGCTCTCAGGGTTTTTAGTTTCAGGTTTGGCAACAGGGTAGTCCTAGCACCCATGTATTAAGATCAACAACATTGTGAAATCAGTTCAGCAGGTTCAGACTGCTCATTGTTTGTGGATGATTTTGCTGTCTACGCAACTGGAAGCCTGTACCCGAGTGTCCAGCGCAGGCTCCAGCTTTGCGTAGATAAAATCCATCGGTGGGCGGATGAAAACGGTTTCACCTTTTCTGCTACAAAAACCCAGTGTATTCACTTCCATAATTTCCGTCAGTTTTTTCCAGATCCGGAACTTCAAGTAGGGAAATCTCCCATTCCAGCTGTTAAAGAGGCCAAATTTCTGGGAGTCATTTTTGACCAAAAACTTAACTTTCTCAGCCATATTAAAAACCTCAAAACTGCTTGTCAAAAGGCACTGAATATTCTGCGGGTCGTAGCACACACCGACTGGGGCGCTGATAAGAAAACTTTGTTGCACCTCTACAGAGCCCTGGTCCGTTCCAAACTGGACTACGGTTGTGCTGTGTACGGCTCCGCAAGATCATCTTACCTCAAACTCTTGGACCCTATCCACCATCAAGGGCTTCGTCTCTGTCTTGGAGCGTTCCGCACCACCCCTGTGTACAGCCTGTACGCAGAGGCAGGTGAACCTTCACTGTCCAACCGCAGGCTGAAACTGTCTTTGAATTATTACATCCGACTGTTCTCAGAACCGCAGAATCCTGCCTATGACTGTGTTTTTGACCCTCCGTTCCAAAGTAAGTTTGAAAATAACCCGAAATGTATTCCGCCGTTTGGGCTTCGTATGCAGCCTCACGTGCGGAATGCAGGTATAGACCTGGGAGTGGTTTCCGATTTTTCCAAGTTTCCGGATCAACCTCCATGGACCTTTCTCACACCAGAGATTCGTTTCGATCTCGCAGCTTTCCGTAAGGAGTCTACCAGCTCTCTGGCGTACAAGGCTTTGTATGCCGAGCTCTGTTCCAAATTCCCATCTTATCAAAAAGTTTTCACTGACGGTTCCAAGTCTGAGGATGGAGTGGCCTGTGCAGCCTACTGCCCTGGAGCTCCTTCTCAGATATTGTTGGAACATATACATTCAGATGCTTCTGTCTATTCTGCTGAACTTACTGCTCTAGTACTGGCTTTGAAGATAATCTCCCATTCTTCGAAGAGGGACTTTCTGGTTCTGTCGGATTCGCTGTCAGCTTTGGGGGCCATAGCTGGCCGCAACCTTCAGCATCCAGAACTTTTACTTTTTTTTGAACTTTTTAGCAAGTTGAAGGCGGACGGTTACAACATTACTCTTGCTTGGGTTCCTGGCCATGTTGGCATCGGCGGGAACGAAATGGTTGATCGTTTAGCCAAGAACGCCACAAGAGAGAAACTGTCCAACACTTATATCCCCTGCTCAGATGTGAAACCCAAAATTAACGATTATGTGAGAGACCTCTGGCAGGAGGATTGGAACACACAGACGAATAACAAACTCTTTCAGATCCGTCCAAACCTTAAAGACTTCCTCCCATCTACGTCGGGTGGTCGTAAAGAGGAAACGGTTCTGTGCCGGCTGCACACCGGCCATTCGTATTTTACCCATTCTTACCTTTTAAAGAGTGAAGAAGCTCCGTGGTGCATTCCATGTCATGCGCCACTCACAATGAAACATGTTCTTTAGAGTGTTGGGACTTGCACGATGTGAGACACAAACATTTTACAGCGGAGTCCATGAAGATCCTGTTCAGGGATGTCCCGCCTGACGTGATCCTTGGGTTTTTGAGAGAAATCAACATTTTTCATCTGATTTGAGATTTTACGGACGAAGGATTTTTAACAAAGTTTCTGGTTCGTTTGTAGACGATGTCATTTAACGAGATGTGTGAAAGTTTTTTTGTTTTTTTTTTAAATGACTGGTGAGTTGATTTTAACGTAGTGACAGCCCTGATGTGGCCCTCTGTGGTCGGCTGGGCTATAAGCAACATTATCTTATCTTATCCTGTTGGACAGTGTTGTAAGCCCTGTGTGTGTGTGTGAACAAGCAAGTAGTGGGGCAAAATAACAGCAGGATAGCAATTCCTCTGTCATACAACAATGACTAAGCAAAGATTAGAAAACTAAGGAAAAAGGGAGGGGGTGGTTAGAGAAAAAAACAGGAATGAAAAATTTGTACAGCATTAGATTATCAATGTAAAATCCTTTACTAGCTGCATATGGGGATCACCGTAGTCCAACATGAAATCATCCGTTCTTGTTACCTGCTTGGAGCCTTTTCATCTGTTGATTTAGACTCATTCATGAATGGGACACAGCTGATGTGTGTTGGTCTTCCCTTGGCATCAAATGGAGACATACCACCTAAAGTGGTTGTTTGGTTTCCTTGCTACCAAGGATTCACTTGAATCTCTTTGACTTCCCTAGTGGCTGAATTGTAATTTGTAGCTAGGAATACTGCACATTTAACACTTTGTTTCTTTGGTTTTTCTTCTTTTTTTTCTCTGTGTGTGTGTGTACATGTATGTTTGAGAATAGATAAACAAAAAAGCAAAAAAATTTAACAGTAATTTCATAACTAGTTCTGTTCAGGACATACTGATTGATATGTAGGCTGTACCTTGTTCTTAGGACAACTCATCAAGTGTTTTGGTAAGGACAGATGTGTGTTTGAAATTGCTCAGATCATCATCATCAAGATGATAATGTTAATCATGATTAATGATAAATAAGAAATTGTGTTGATAGGGATGAGTGTGTACTGCATATGTGTGTGTGTGTGTGTGGAGAGAGAGAGCGAAAGAAGAGAGAGAGAGAGGGGGGGTGGTTGAGTGTGGTGGGGGTAATCACTTACAAGCAAATGTCAACATGAACTGCAGATTGGATACCAAGTGAACAAGGGTTGGGGTGGTCGTAAAACATGAAATGACAAGTATCGCACATATGCATATTACTAAACGTGGGCTACCAGTACGTGTATGTGTGAGCGAGAGAGAGAGAGAGAGAGAGAGGGGGGGGGGGGGGTTAAGGGCAATGGGGGAAGTGCTTACCCACGAATGTCAAACAAACTACAGTGGGTTGATTGTAAATATGAAAGGACAGGTGTCACATACGTTTGTCACTAAATGTTGGCAACTAGTGTGTGTGTGTATGTGTGTACATGTGTGTGTGAACATAATGTACATGTACATGTGCTTCAGGACAGGCTTACACCTATAAAGTGTTGAGGAAGCCAGTACTGATCACTCACACTGAATGTTGATTGCCTCCCATTGTAGATGTTTTATCTGCCTTGGTCAGGTTTGAGAGCAGCAACACGGAACAACCGGTCCACGTATTGATGACATGGCAAATCAGTACTCTTGTCTTCCTAGACTTTGGTTTATTTGTTGGTTTGATTTGTTGAAGACTAGAGGTTGAAATGGGTGGTTTGATACTGGTTAAAACTGAATAATGTAATCACATTGAAAAGGACAGAATCCATGGTCTTTTGGTTTGAGTATTATACTGGTTGGAACTTTTTTCCCCTCCTTTTTTTTGTTTTTGTTTTTTGCCTTCCTTTCAATTAGCAGTCAGGGGAATAGTCTTTCAGCTGAGACACACAAACACAGGTCCCCTGTTCAATAGCATTCAGCATGTGTAAAAAAAAAACCCAAACGAACCACAATGGCAGTTTGATTAAAAGAAAAAAATATAATACAGAAAGAAAAGAAAGAAAAAAAGGATGCCGCAGTGAATTGTCTTAAGGCAGCGCATATAATTTAAATTACACAGATATCTTCTCTTGTGACGACATAATTACAATTAATGAATGTTAATACTTATTCAATGAACTAGTTAAAGGAACTGTCCGATAAAACACAATTACTTATTTTTTCCTACAAATCAAAGCTTTTTAAATTTCTTTGAATTGTGTATATGTTTTGTAATGGTGGCAGTAAATGAATGAATATTCACACATGATCCCTTTTTGTTACCCATTGTTAAATTGCAGAATTAGTTAGTGGTTATCGTGTAACATACACTTCATAAAAACAAAATTTAGTATAAGGTGGGAGGTATTATTCCCCAAATTCACAAACTTGTAAAAAGCCTCTTAAAAAAGAAAGTGACAGTGTTCTAATAATTCCATGTGAATAGTTATAGATTTGACAGAGAGGGCTGGGCAGATCTTTCATTCCTGTACAATTTTCAAAAACGTTAGCTTCTTTTTGCAAGACTCAGAACTCTTGAAAAAAAAAAAAAAAAAAAAAAAAGTAACAAGAGGGTAGTTTGCTCCCATAAGGAAACCTCTATAACACAGAGAAAACTATTTTATTCAAGACTCAGACTTGACCTTGAATCAAGTTACTCTTGTTATGTTTTCCTTATGGGAGCAAAACCTCCCCCCACATTGTTTTACTGTTTATCTGTTTACTGTTCCACTTACCAGTCATTTCCATTTCCGATCTTGAAAAAAAAGTTGAAATTCTAAACTATTACAATTATTTTTTTATTTTTAATCCTTAGGATGAAATCACCTAGTAGTAAGTAGTATATAGTGTGGGAGTAATCAATACATAGGCCGTATAAGCCTTCAATGTCCCCTACGTGTATTTCTACTATAAGACATGGATGAAAATGCATGCAATATAAAATTTCCTTCTATTCCATTCAAAGCTTCTAAACTGTACTTTAATTTAAAGTCATCATACCATCAAATTCTTAAAAACATTAGTAAAATTTTAGCAAATTTAAGTGCAGTATGTCAAACAGTTCCAGTTAGTAATGAACTCTGATACTGAACTTGAAACACCCCATTCCATGTATAGTTTGAAACGTGCTTAACAAAAATTTAAACCTTCCTGGGGGGGGGATTTCTGACTTGTTCTTCTGTTTTAAAAAACAGCCTCAAAAAGTAGTCCCACTGTAATGATCCGTTTGCCCTGGTGGGGGTGACATAAATTTGAACACTTCAATCAAACTCCACTCTAATAACGTCTACCCTTTTAAATAGTGCAAATTTAAGTACTTTAATCTATCTGTATAAGACATGTTTGTACATACTATTCATAGCAAGATTTAATATCTCTTCTCTGTACGCATATCAATATGCTATAGACTGTCTTTTCAAGTGTGGTACCAAATTATATTGCCTATTCAAGATGCGGTCCTAACGCAAACTTTATAGAACATTTAAAAACGTTTCTTATAATTTAGGTAAATAAAAGTTCTTTTTATTAATCCAATCTTTAGTTTGCTTTATTTATACATATTTGAATTTAGAATATCACAGAGTAAACTTTAACAAAGATTACCCCAAGATCCTTTTCTTCCTCACATTTCTGTACGCAGCCTATTCCACCATCTATATTTCAGTTGTATTCTAGTTCAGTGATGTTTTTAGCACAACATGCAAAACTATTAACAATTATCAAACAATAAAATATAGATTCCAAAAACTTCTGACCAGTTTTGGTAGGTCAATTTAGAAATTTTCTTGCAGAGTCTCTTATAGATACCTATTTGTCATATAGTTTTTTATAATCAGCAAAAATTTTACAAAACCTATTACCTCATCTGGAAGGTCATATATAAAAATGTACACAGTACAGTGCCTGAACTGCTCCCTTGAGGAATACCACTCATAACATCTTTTCTCTGATCGACATACAGTTACCCAATCTTACTCTTTGTTTTCTATTTTACAAAAAGTCTCTAAATCAGTTTAGCAACTTAACCTACTATACCTTATGCTTCCCATTTTTTTCAATAATCTCTCATGCGGAACCCGTATCAATAAAAGCTTTAGCGGTAAATTAAGGTAAATTAAATCAACAGAGTACTTATCCTCTAGCATGTTAACTAAATCTTCCATAACATCAAGTAGTTGTGATTATGCAACCTTTTTTACAAAGCCATGCTGGCATACTGCTAACAAATTATTATCAGTGAAGTGAGATACTAGGACATCATCTTAAATGATTCTAGCACTTTGCATGCAATGCTGGTTAGCTTACCGGACGTATATTGCCTGGCTCATATTTTGACCCATTTTTAAAAATAGCATAACTTCCTGCCGATGTCCAGTCGAGGGTAATTTACCTGTCTCTAATGATAATTATAAATCTTACTTAGAGTGGGCGGAACAGCTAACTCCTTACTTAATTCTTTAGAAACTTAGGTGGAAATAAATCAGGTCCCTGCCTTTAGACTGATTCAATTCAAACAACTTCTTCTCAACTGCATCTGAATGTAATTATTATATCTGAAACTGACATTCCATAGATTACTACATTCACAATAAGATCAGGTATGTTGTTTGTATCTTCATCATCAAAGACACATGCGAAGAACTCCAGTTTAAAAACTTTCAGCTTTTTCCAATCTGACTCGGCCAACCCCTCCATTACCATCATTAGAGTATTTACCCCTGTGTTAACTTTTGATACGTTCTTGCACGTATTTCCAAAACATTTGGGAGTTTTTTTTTATAACATTGTTCAGTGCTATTTTACGTTCAAGAAGCTTTTCTTGTTGATTTTTGATTTCCATTTTTGCTCTTATTTTCGCATTCCTTCTATTTACGAATATCTTTCCCATCATTCGTCACTGAAATACCTTTGAAAAAACGATTATATATTTTCTTAAATCATATTTAAGTACTTGTATCAATCCTAGCCAAAGTGGTTCTTAAGCATTTTATTTTGGCTACACTTAGTCTTTGGAATACAAAACATCCATACTTCTTAAAACTTCGCATTTTATAGACATTCCACATTTCCTCGACAACCTGAAGCATTTGTACAGCAAAGAGTTGACCACCTCAGAAACATTATCCTCATTTTAATTATTCACCTCTTATCTGTGAGAATCAAATCTTTGTACTTTAGGGTTTCTTTAGTCTTTTCGTTGGGAACAGACCGTTCAAATGTAAAATCAAGTATCACTTTTAACCCCAAGGGTCACTAGAGTACCAATAAATCAGAGAGTCAAGGATTCTTCATTAACTAAAATAACTCTCAATTGTTGGCTTCTTTCTGTCCTTCCCGAACACGAATATGGGTTAGTCACTATTCTGTAAAAAAAGACATCTCTAAGTTTATCAATAACTCATTGCTTTTAACACTATATCCAATATTCATCCGCATATTACATCAGGAAAATTAAAATTCACCAAATATACATAGAATACCTATATCTACTCATTTTTTCCTGTCTGTTTTCCAACTCTATGTCATGTCACTTTGTTTTTGACAGAATTATTCATCTCTAGGCATTATTTGCATTTCATTACTGCAGGGTTAATAGCATGAGGCACTCAATCTCCGAAGAAAACAATGAAAGCAGCAACCAACCAGCCCCCATTCCCTCACCAACCCCCATAGCCCCACAAAAAAAAAGAAAGAGAAAAAAAGGCATGGACAAGTATGGGAAAACAGTAATCTTTCACAGAAAAATGTTCATACTGGTAGCACTTTAAACTTTGCCGCTGTGTCACTGGCCCTTTAAAATCGCTTTGAAACCTACAGTTAAAGATATACACACATATCATGTACGAGTTAGGCATATAAAAGAGGCAGTCAGAAATCTAATACGCAAAAGAGATATCTGATAAATCATATGATTGGGGAAAACTGGAATCAGATTGGGGGGAAGGATTGGGTGGTTAGGTTTGGATGAGGATATGAGGGCTGCACGAGTGGATGGAGAATGGGAATGGATGGAGTGTGGAGTTGTGAAATGCGGGTGTCAGAATGATGCGCACAGACCCGTTTTCTGTACGCGCAAAAAACACCCTAAAAAACCTGTTGCTATCTTCAGAACCTTGCGAGATACAACGCTTGAACAGGCTTCCATTCAGCATTGCACGAAGATGATGATGATGATGACGATGGTGTCGAGGCACGTTTGTGAAGTTAATGAGTGTGTTTGTGTGTGAGTGTGTGTGTGTGTGTGTAGTGTGTGTGTGAGTGTGTGTGTGTGTGTTTATGTGAGTGAGGGAAAGAGTGAGAGTGCGGGGGGGGGGGTGGGAGTTGGGGGGGGGGGGGGGGGGGGGGGGGGGGGGGGGGGGGGGGGAGGGGGGGGGAGGGGGGGGGGGGGGGGGGGGGTGGGCTCTAAACAGCTCTATGTATTTGACAAGAGAGGGAGGCGGGGAGGCAAATAATGAAGATGAAATAAATGTATCAATGCCAGTCATGGTTGCTCCTCCACGCCTGGTGATGTCATGAATACACTATCAGGATCCTGTCACTGTTACCCTTCCTAGTCACAGTAGTGATAAAATAGAAATAACATATATATATATATATATATATATATATATATATATATATATATAATATATATAAATATCTGTGTGTTGTGTGTGTGTGTGAGTAGATGTGTGTGTGCAGTGTGTGTGAGTACCAACATGTATGGATGAACCGTCTGTGGTGTGTGTGTTGTGTGTGTGTGTGTGTTGTGTGTGTGAGTTGAAGAAAAACGAGGCGCGAGTGTGTGTGTTTAGTGTGACTTTGTGTGGTGTGTTCGTGTGTAACCAACATGCGAGCGTACAATCTGAGTGTTGTGTGGTGTGTGTGAGTTGTGTGTGTTGTGTCTAAAAAACAACACTTGTACCGCAACCTGAGTGTGTGTGCGCGCGCATTTTGTGTTTGTGTGTGTGCGTTCTTATAAATCAACTTTGTTATTAATAGACGTTTTGCAACGCGCCATCCCCCCCCCCCCCACAGTGAGTGTTGTGAGCCGCGGTGTGTAAAAAGCAGTCCAAAATCATCGTCCACTCTCGATTGTCTCTCCAGCCCTAATGACTGAATCAACGTAGATTTCATCGATGTACCATTTAGATCACACATGACAAAGCAAACACCCATACAATATAGCTCGCACGAACTCGTCTTGATTCGCATATCACGTGTCAAAGCAATGTGACGACAAGTAAGCTGGCTTAAGTCTTAAGGGCGACATAAGATATAGTATGATACTATACCCGAACTTCTATCCATCATACGCTCTCAAATGTGTAAATGTCAAGGTTTGGTTAGGACACAGAATTGGTTGAACACCGGGCGACAAAGATTATCGTCAAGGTTATTGCCGTTGCAAGTTTCGTAATCGAATATGTGCCTGTCATGTCATCCGTTACACTACATGTCAGTGTCACTATGTTATTCCCGATAAGGTCCCAGTCTGAGGTATGTAGCCTATTATCTGCTGAACTACCTGATAAGGGTCGAGTCGTCTGTCGTTACGGTCTCATTATCTCGCTTGTTTCTGTTCTGTCTCCCTGTCACTGCCTCTCGTCGTTCTGTCCGTCTGCCATCTGTCCTCTGTCTCTCTGTGTTCTACCTTCGCTGTCAGTTTTTGATTTCTGTCTCAAATGTCTGTCGTCTTGTCTCGTCTTTCCTCTCTGTCTTCTGTCTCTGTCTTCGTAAGGCCAGTTCTGTGTGAGTCTGTTGTTAGTTAGTCTTTATGTGTAAAAAGAGGGGGGAAGATGCTGTGTGTGTGTGTGTGTGAGTGTGTGTGTGCCGTGTCTTATCTTTTTCTGTTTGTTGTGGTCGGCTGGGGGGCAATAATAAAAAGTGTTTTGAAACGGCCTTAGTATAGCACTAAAATCCATGATTCTCTCATGCTCTGTGGGTGTGGTGTGTGTGAGATGTGTGTGTGTGTGGTTGCTCGCCATTGTCTGTCTGTCTGTCGTTTTTTTATGTTGTGGTGATACGGTGGACACTTAATGAAAATTGTTTTGAAGACTGCTTTTTAAAGTGGCTCTTCCTGTCATATGTCTGTCTGTCTATCTCTGACGTGCAGTGTCTGTGACAGTACGCGCGTGCAACGTGTGAGTGTGATGTGTGTGTGGGTGAGAGATAGAGAGAGTAAAACAGAAGTAATAAAAACGAGAGAACGTTCACACGCTGTCGAAAGAACTGGTCTAAAATGTTGGACGTAAAAACGAGTTTCTGCGTAAGAGGCCGGCCGGGGGGGGGGGGGGGAGGGGGGTGGGGGGCCGGTGGGAAAGGAGGGCGGCGAAGGAACGAGGAGTTGGGGAGTGTGGGTTGGGGGGGGGGGGGGTGGGGGGGGGGGGGGGGTGGGGGGGGGGGGAGTGGGGGGGTGGGGGGGGGGGTGGACGCAGCAGTGGAGTACATGCCGTGTATTTGTAGTTTGGGTCAGACCAAAATCAGTCTTTGTCATACGTATTGGAGCCGTTTGTCGTCTAATGCATGAAATATATCTATCAGACAGCATATGCAATGCATAGCTCAGAGCTAAGACATTCCTCAGAGTGGCATGATTTCACTGCTGATCTTAAAGTGGGGTTGTGGAGAGGCGACCATCCCCACAAAGAAAATAATTAGCAATCACTTCTAAAACCCATATTTTGATGTGTGATCAATTCAAGGTATGGAAAGAACAGAAACAAACAAACAAACAAAAACTCAGGTGGTCGTCGACTTCAACAGTTCAAAGCGATCCTATTTTAAAAAAAACGAGAATGCAAAGTTGGTTTATTCTTTTCTTCTACGGCCTCACTACGTCTTTATCAGAGCTAGTGACCCCGAGTGTGGGAGGTGATAAACTTGGGAGGTGACACTCGTCTCTGGGCTGTGCCAATGTAGGTCTTTATATCAAAAAGAAAAAAAAGAAAAGAGATACATTCGAGTGTACACTATGACACTCCCACACTGACGAGCGCTACGAAGTCGTGCTTTTGAAGCTCTAGGCAAGTATTCCGAAGGATAGAAATGTGGGAGTGGGTGGGGGGGGGGGGGGGGGGGAGGGGGGTGGGGGGGTGGGGGGGGAAGGGCGGGAGGGGAGAGGGTGGGGTGGGGTGGGGGAGGAGGGGGGTAAGAGGCAGCGAGTGGGGGGGAGGGGGGGGAGGTGGAGCTCCGTATTAAGTGCGCCCCCCTTTCTAGACATTTGACACTAGTAGTTATAATTCTCTGCATAGATTATTCCGCTCTTTGACTCGAACCGTCGGTTGATTTGAGTTGAACAGGTTTTGTTTTTGGTGATTTTATTTTGCCCACCAACCTTACCCTGTCCTTACTGTCGTTCCACTGTTATTGACTGTAACACAACGATTTTCCGCATCCATTTGGGGTGTATAAGGGAAGGTGAGTGGGGTTATTTCTCAATATTATTGATTCGGGGCCTGTTTAAGTAGTACTTTTTTCTTTCATGTCAACTGTCTTCGACTCTGATTCTCGGTCCTTTTTTCTGTTTATCTGTCTTTCTGTCTTCTATCTATCCTGCCTGTCTGTCTGTCTGTCTGTCAGTCCTCTCCTCATTCTGTGTGTGTGTGTTGTGTGAGTGTGTGTGTGAGGAGTGTGGTGATGAGTGTGAGTTGAGTGTGCCTTTATCACCATCCTCCTGTCTTGCTGGTAAGAATGTTTTTGCACTGTTTTGTTTATTGTATAACAATTCCTCATGCTCCTTACACAGCTGAGTAGAAAGATGTCAATTAAAGTAGAATCTGTATGCAATTGAATGGAAGGGAATCATAGAGCTGGGACCATAGGTAGAGAAAGAACGGAAGCCCATGAGATTTACGGTTAAAGCGGATTTTGGGCAGCAGTCGTGAGTCAGAAGAAGAACGTAATAAGCGAGAGTGTGTATACATAGTATGTAAATCGGAGCGAAACCT
Organism: Conus ventricosus; assembly: GCA_018398815.1. NCBI lineage: Eukaryota > Metazoa > Mollusca > Gastropoda > Neogastropoda > Conidae > Conus > Conus ventricosus. Next base: position 97,446,657 of record CM031598.1, on the reverse strand, counting down.
TGGGATGGTAACCATGACAACACTGAAACAACTAACCAAATAAACCTAGCGGCCGCCACAAGCTTAAAAAAACCCACACTATGTTGTTCCATTCCTGTCTGGCACCTATTTCTCATTAACAAAAAATAATTGGATGCGTTTTCCTTGTTGTGTTGTTGTATTTCATCACAAAGATTGACTCAAAGTGTCTCACACGTAGCCGCTCTAGAAGCTTATGCCCCGTCAACCGCTCCAAAATATATACCCCAATCCAGTCGTAAGTACTGTAACAGCAAGGCGTTCTATTTGAGGTTGACTCTATTCATATCCTATCCTGGATTACTTCCTTCCACTCTGTGCAAAGTGACACTTCGATTCAGTTTAATCACATCATTACTCCACCAGACAGACATTACATTCACACACCCAGTGCGATGAATTCACAAAAATAAGCAAAGAAGGAAACCGTGCAAAATGCATGACGTCCAACCGAGAGGAGAAAGAGAGCTTTATAAAGCCGTTTTATGTCGATTACATGTATGAGTGTTGACAATGCCAAACCTACCTTCTACAAGGCCCACGAGAGTGATAGCACTTATTCTGTCTGCGTGTTTCGACGATCGCTTGTGCGACACAGGAATCCAGGTTGCAGTAAAACCTCTATGTCGAGATGACACAGTCCTTTTACAAGTCACTGTGCTGGATGACCCTGTCACACAGATTGCGCGCGCATAAAGCAGATGAATGATAATATGGGTTCATTGTGAGTTTACGCATTCCGTTCTACGTCTCAGCTGCGCTTAAAATTTCTTATTTTTTTTTATTCTGCTCATCGGATCCCTGCCCGTTCAGTGTTAATCCCATGTCAATTTTTCAACTGGCTTCCACCAGCCACCTACCCCCCACTCTCCCTTCTACATAAGCCACACCCGGTGTTTTAATTTTTCCACGTTGATCTCACATTACATGATGATTTCGGTAAATATGCACCCATTTTACTAGGACACACATATGCGCCGTGCGCGCGCGCCGCACTGGGAGTTGAACCACTAATGTAGAGTACAGGGATATTTAAAGTTGGAATTTCATATTCAAGAGTGGATGGGCCCAGTAAGAATGGACGTGGTGTAGCAGGTGGAATATTGAAAATGACATTTTCCCAGTGTTTACAAAGAAAAAAAGAGGGTGGGGTGGGGTGCTACAGATAATGAATTTTTGTGTGTGTTTACCAACATCAAAAAAAAAAAGGGGTGGAGGGGGCTACTGATAACGTAATTAACTCTGTTAACCAATATTAAAAAAAAAGTTGTTGGGGGGGGGGGGATACTGAAAATATATTTTACCCATGTACAACTTTGAAAAAAAGGGAGGTGGTGGTTTACTGAAATGTATTTACATCTGGGATTAACAATTACAAAAAAAAAGGGGGGTGGGGAGGGGGTCTAAAAAACCGCACACAACTCCTCTTCTTTTCGGCTCCACTCCCGGTTCCCCACCCGCAGCTTACTTCCTTCAGTTCACTAATACATCCCATCCCATTTTCTTCTCTACCCGCCAACCGCCCAGCGTTTCCCCCTCACCTTTACCTTTACAAATGATTGGTGTCTGCAAGGTATCTTTAAGGGTTGTGTGAAAGATTTTATTTTATTTTTTTTTATTTTTTTATTAACGAACTTACGAAGTTGACTTTAACGCGGCGACCGCCCAGAATCGGCATTTGCGGTCGACTGGGCAAGTAAGCACATTATCAATAAGCCTAGGGGCCCGCAGAAGTGTTGTGGTCAATAGGTAACTAGATGATAAATCCAATAAACATTGATTGATTGTTTGATTGGATTAGCACTATGAATTGATAAAGACGGAATGTGTAAGTCATCTTAGGATAGTGGGTGCCCCCCTCGTACCCCCCGCCCCCCCCCCCCCCCCCCCCCCCCCCCCGCCCCTTCGCACCATTTTTTTTTTTAGCAGCATGGTAAACGAGTAAATATGTGATAGAATAAACCAGTAAATTATGGAGGATAGAATATGCCGTTTTACTGACAAACCATAACGCCTATGTGCGTGTCGGCTAAATTCCAGACCATTCCTTTTAAAGACACCCCAAAAATAATAGCCAGGATGGCAAGTAAGATCAATAGAAGAAAGTAGTAAATCAAGGAGGCGAAAAACGACTACAGTAACAAACAGTACGGATGATTCGGTGTGTTGTGCCACCTGTACCCGCTTGGTATGCGACTGACCGACCATCACTGCCACACAATGACTGCATAGATATCCCTGAAGGTGGAGGAGCAGGATGCTGTTCAGTGTGAACTGCATCCCTGCCTTCTGGAAAATCAGAGCTTCTGATTTCCTATTTTCTGTCACTCCTCTTTTTCTGTTTCGTTTGATGCTGTACAAATCTTAAAAAAAAAAAAAAATCCTTTTCACTGCAGTTCACTGTTTCCGGTGTGAGATTTATTTTAGGGCCAATCTGATGTGTTTTTGTTGTAAAAGTCTTGACAAACCCCCCCGCCCCCCCCCCCCCGCCCCCTTACTCCTTTTACGCCTCTCCTCCCACCATTTCTTTCTCTACTACAAATTTGATACTATACGCCAGCTCTGTGTGTGGTGTGTGTTGTGTGTTAGATAGGCTTTTATATCTAAAAGTAAATCAGACATAGTTGAAATTCTGTTCATAGGAGAACATGCAACACCCGTCAGTAAATAACTGTTCAATAGGGCACTCCTATCCTTCCACTCTTCATAAACGGTCTTTTTTTAAAATCTATGAACTTTAATGGCACTTTTATGATTGTTGTTAAGATTTGTTTTTAATTCGAGGCTGACAGAGTAGCTTGTATTTGAGTTTGACAAATTTAGTTGAATGGTTGGCGCCCTCAGTACTCACGGAGTATTGTTTTGCTTATAGCATCCAAAGAAGACATATTTTTTTCAAAAACTTGTACGTCTGTTTCTTTTTTTTTGTGTTAGGAAGCGTGGTTTTGCGCCTTCCTCGGCGCGCGCGCATGTTTCTGTTGGCATGAAAGCGATTCTGTTGGCCATAATTTCTGAACATGAACGAAGAGAGAGAGAGAGAGGGGGAAAGAAGGGGGGGGGGGGGGGAAATGTGGAAGGGGAGGTGATGTGAGAGGGAGGAGATGTTAGAGTGGAGGGGATGTAGAGTAGAGAGGATTTGACAGGGAAGGGGTGAATGAATGCATGGTTGGGGTGGGTGGGGAAAAACTAGGGAGTAAGAGTTTTTTCTTTTTTCTTTTTTCTTGGGGGGGGGGGGGGGGGGGGGGATTTGCATGGCGTGAAAACTTGTGTTTGTGACAGACACAAGGGACACGCACTCGCAAATGTTTTTCCAGGACACAGTATACAGGTAGACTGTTTTGTCCCGAGCTAAGGTGTGACTTGATGAATATGAATGGCCCCTCAGCATCCTGGAACAGTCAACAGTAAGTCTGAACTCTGCATTAGTCTCATGGGGGAGGGGAGGGGAGCCTATCCGAACAGGTCGTCGTTGAGCGTGTTTAGAAACGAAGAGGGTGGGGTGAAAATAGCGCGCAGAACGAACACCAGTGAAAGCACGTTACTTTTTGTGATGCATGCAGAAACAAACAAAAAAAGAAAAACAATTTAAGACCGGTTGTAACACGCACGAACATGCCAAAAACACTACCAAAAAAAAAAAGGGGGGGGGGGGGGGGTTAAATAGGAGGCCCATATCATCCACCCTTTTCCCCGGAGCTCTTTTTGAAAGCCTCTATCAAGTATTGAGGTTGGATTCGTTTAAACATTAAGTGTATCAACCTTTGTGATTATTTGGCATTGATGTATAGATCAGTAAGGTGTTTCCAAATTCAGATTCACGTTTGATCCTCGATAGAAAGAAAATACAAGGGAGAGAAATCATGTTTTTGGAAGGCGAGCGAGGTTTTCTCTCGGATCTGGACCCCCTAAAATGCATTTATCTTGAAAACTACAGCGGATCACTAACGGAAAGAAGCATTCAGAGACCTGGTTTTTAAAATAACCCCCCCCCCCCCCCCCCCCCCCCCCCCCCCCCCCCCCCCTGTTCTTTTACCAATATCTTTTAAGTAGGACGATATTCGGGACAGTGCCGAGCTCTGCAAAGGTCGAACAAAGTAGGTGGGGCAAAAAGGGGTTGGTAACTAACCTTTTCGTGTATTCATTCAATTTCTGTTTGCAAGTCAGATCTTAACTATTTTCCAGCAGGGGAACTCATAGCGTGTTACGTACTGAAAGAATTGCTTTCCGTGAATTTTGTTTTAAAACATGACATCGGTGAAATGTCAGCACCTCCGTGTAACGTCTTGGATGCGTGTTTTGTTAAAAATTCGAAACAATCATGCTGACACTCCATATAGGTAGACAGTACTCGCTTTTGTGTCCGAGTCTTTCCGCCGACAAAAAGCAAAAAAATCAATCGCTTCCCCCTGTCCCCCTCCTCTTCCCATACCCGACCCCTGGAACATTTTGAAACCTTAATTCAAAATGTGAAGTCAGTATGAGGAAAACCTGAGTCTCGGATGGTTTTGATCCACTGTTTGATCCAACAAGGACCAGGACAATTTCTTCGGGTTTTATCGCATGGGCAGACAGTGACGACTGCCCTCTCTTGCGAGGAAATTCATATGAAGTGTTGTGACCTTGGTATCGTCTACTACAGTATCGAAAATGCGACTTGCGCTACACTTACTCACGAAGTTGCCCCACATAGCAACAACAACTGGAGGAATGAACAAACACAAATGAACATTTATTGAACAATGTTATCCTACTTGTTCACTGTTTCATGATTTGTTTAAGATTTCCTTTCACACCAGTCAAACCGAGGTTACCTGTGTTTATGTCTATTCGTCTGTGTGCTCTGCTTGACTATATTCAAGCACAAAACGGCTGTGCCAGTCGGGAATCAATATCAACTTGTGTTTGTTCATTTCTCCAGTTGTTGCTGCTGCGTGCATGTGTCAGGTACAGGCTAATATAGTCGAGCTTGGAATATGCCTTTTCAGTTTGGGGGGGATGTCTCCTTGTTTGTTCTGTGTGCCATGCGTTGACGTTTCTGCTCAGCGATTTGTCGTAAGCAGCATTCGTTTGGAGTTATGGGCGTGTAGTTATCTAATCATGGGAGCAAGAGTTACTCTGCTTGTTCGTTATCTGCCTGTTTGTTATTTGCTATCAGTAGTTCCCTGTCTCATTGCAGGTTTTCCTTCAGTACGTGAGAATGCATGGGAATTACCTTCCCTTTCAGGTTTTGATGGCTCAACGAAGATCGGATGAGTTCATGTTCGGGGAGGGGGGGGCTGAAGGTCGGCAGAAAAAAATAGGGGGTCGGTCGGATTACCGTCGGTCGGATTACCTCCCCCCCCCCCCCCCCCCCCCCCCCCCCCCCCCCCCCCCCCCCCCCCCCCCCCCCCCCCCCCCTCTTTCACCTGAACTTGCAGATTAAAAAACAAAAAACAAAAAAACTAGAGCAATGACCCGGATGAAATCATTATATCTGTGTTGAAGGTAGTATTACAAGATACAAGTGTCGGCCGCGTGACTGGCTGAAAAGACTAATTTCACGAGGGTCGGTTTGAACCAATAGAGCCGTTCACAGGTTTGTCAGCTTATTAGCAAGTATGGTCTGCGGTTATTAGGGTTCGATAATACGCCACCCTTTTTGCAAGATGTTCGCGCGCGCACGCGCGCGGGCTATTGCGCATGTTCGGCTGTAGACCTGAAATATGAAGTTTGCTAGTGTTGATAATTCAAAAGTCCCGGTCATACACAGATGTCAGTTTGTGTGGGTGTGTGTGTGCGAGGTGTGCGTGAGTGGTTGTGCGTGTCTGCTTTCCCGTGTGTGCTGTGCGTATCTGCTTCCCCGTGCCTGAGTATGCGGTTTGTGTGCGTGTGTGTGTGTGTGTGTGTGTGTGTGTGTGTGTGTGTGTGTGTGTGTGGTGCGTGTGTGTGTGCGTGTGTGTGTGTGTGTGTGTGTGTGTGTGTGTGTGCGTGCGCGCGTGTGCGCGTGCGTGCGTGCGTGTTTTCGTTAGTCCTTGTATTGTAAAGCGCTTAGAGCTAATTTAGGATTTGCGCTATAGAAATATTCATTATTATTATTATTATTATTATTATTATTATATTTTGTACTATGGTTAAGTGTGTATGCTCTCTCTCTCTCTCTCTCTCTCTCTCTCTCTCTGTCAAAGATAAGAGTAATTACATTCTTTGTACGTTATAATCGTTGGAAGTTTGAAATAATTATGATTGAATTGGACAACAACAACAAAAAGACTGTTGGGAATACAACGATTTACAAAGGGAAAAAAAAAAAGAAAAGGAAAGAACTTCGCTTAAAAATCTCGCTGTGAATCGTGTACAGTGAACAAAGTTCATGTTCTTTCAACATCGTTTACAGTGAACAAAGTTCATGTTCTTTCAACATCATGTACAGTGAACAAAGTTCATGTTCTTTCAACATCATTTACAGTGAACAAAGTTCATGTTCTTTCAACATCATTTACAGTGAACAAAGTTCATGTTCTTTCAACATCATTTACAGTGAACAAAGTTCATGTTCTTTCAACATCATTTACAGTGAACAAAGTTCATGTTCTTTCACCATCATTTACAGTGAACAAAGTTCATGTTCTTTCACCATCATTTACAGTGAACAAAGTTCATGTTCTTTCACCATCATTTACAGTGAACAAAGTTCATGTTCTTTCACCATCATGTACAGTGAACAAAGTTCATGTTCTTTCAACATCATTTACAGTGAACAAAGTTCATGTTCTTTCACCATCATTTACAGTGAACAAAGTTCATGTTCTTTCACCATCATTTACAGTGAACAAAGTTCATGTTCTTTCACCATCATTTACAGTGAACAAAGTTCATGTTCTTTCACCATCATTTACAGTGAACAAAGTTCATGTTCTTTCACCATCATGTACAGTGAACAAAGTTGATGTTGAAAGCAAAGTTCATGTTCTTTCAACATCATTTACAGTGAACAAAGTTTATGTTCTTTCAACTCATTTACAGTGAACAAAGTTCATGTTCTTTCACCATCATTTACAGTGAACAAAGTTCATGTTCTTTCACCATCATTTACAGTGAACAAAGTTCATGTTCTTTCACCATCATTTACAGTGAACAAAGTTCATGTTCTTTCACCATCATTTACAGTGAACAAAGTTCATGTTCTTTCAACATCATTTACAGTGAACAAAGTTCATGTTCTTTCACCATCATTTACAGTGAACAAAGTTCATGTTCTTTCACCATCATTTACAGTGAACAAAGTTCATGTTCTTTCACCATCATTTACAGTGAACAAAGTTCATGTTCTTTCACCATCATGTACAGTGAACAAAGTTCATGTTCTTTCAACATCATTTACAGTGAACAAAGTTCATGTTCTTTCACCATCATTTACAGTGAACAAAGTTCATGTTCTTTCACCATCATTTACAGTGAACAAAGTTCATGTTCTTTCACCATCATTTACAGTGAACAAAGTTCATGTTCTTTCACCATCATTTACAGTGAACAAAGTTCATGTTCTTTCACCATCATGTACAGTGAACAAAGTTGATGTTGAAAGCAAAGTTCATGTTCTTTCAACATCATTTACAGTGAACAAAGTTTATGTTCTTTCAACATCATTTACAGTGAACAAAGTTCATGTTCTTTCACCATCATTTACAGTGAACAAAGTTCATGTTCTTTCACCATCATTTACAGTGAACAAAGTTCATGTTCTTTCACCATCATTTACAGTGAACAAAGTTCATGTTCTTTCACCATCATTTACAGTGAACAAAGTTCATGTTCTTTCAACATCATTTACAGTGAACAAAGTTCATGTTCTTTCACCATCATTTACAGTGAACAAAGTTCATGTTCTTTCAACATCATTTACAGTGAACAAAGTTCATGTTCTTTCAACATCATTTACAGTGAACAAAGTTCATGTTCTTTCAACATCATTTACAGTGAACAAAGTTCATGTTCTTTCAACATCATTTACAGTGAACAAAGTTCATGTTCTTTCACCATCATGTACAGTGAACAAAGTTTATGTTCTTTCAACATCATTTACAGTGAACAAAGTTCATGTTCTTTCAACATCATGTACAGTGAACAAAGTTCATGTTCTTTCAACATCATTTACAGTGAACAAAGTTTATGTTCTTTCAACATCATTTACAGTGAACAAAGTTCATGTTCTTTCACATCATTTACAGTGAACAAAGTTCATGTTCTTTCACCATCATGTACAGTGAACAAAGTTTATGTTCTTTCAACATCATTTACAGTGAACAAAGTTCATGTTCTTTCACCATCATTTACAGTGAACAAAGTTCATGTTCTTTCGCCCATTCTGGCGGTGTTAGGAATAACAACCCTAAAAATGGACAAAAGGTCAACATAGGAACTCATGAACAATGGCATGAATCACCGTGTTAAAAAGCAATGCTGATGTCAAGCAGTATGTCGTCTCCAGTTTTCTGCGTATGAAATATTGCCAAAGATTTTCTCCATTGTTGTTCAGCACGTGACAATGTCAGCACGCTTTATCTCTCTCTCTCTCTCTCTCTCTCTCTCTCTCTCTCTCTTCTCTCTCTCTCTCTTTTATGCATCTGAAATGTGGGGACTCCATAGACTTGATTCTGTTGAAAAAATACACTCGTTGACTTGTAAGCGCTTTTTAAGTATACCCCTCAGAGTACCAAACAAGTTTGCATTTGGCGAACTGGGCCGCTATCCTTTGTATGTAAGTAGTGCAGTAAGATGCATTCGTTACTGGCTGAGGCTGACAAAGATGGAGGGGTATAGATTACCCAGACAAGCATATTTAATGTTGAGAAACCTAGACGAGAACGGTAAAAAATGTTGGGTGTCTTTAGTAAAGAACATTCTTTTCTCGTCTGGGTTTGGATACGTGTGGCTGGAACAAGGCGTAGGTTGTGAACAAACTTTTATAGCAGTGTTTAAACAGAGATTGAAGGATGTTTATATGCAGGAGTGGAACGGATCTGTAACAAGTAAAGATATGTACCGAAGATTCCGACTGTTCAAGACAAACTTTGCTTGTGAACGGTATTCCGAATATATGGACATAAAATGCTTCAGGAACTGCTTGACTAAGCTTCGGCTGGGTTTGTTGCCAATCAATGGTTCATTTTTCCGCAGAACATTTAGGAACAATGGAAATTTTCTGTGCAAAATGTGCAATGTATTAGAAGACGAGGAGCATGTTATAAACCATTGTATTTTATACACAAGATTAAGGCAGAAATATTTGACTCTTAATGATCAGCCATTCATTAATATATTACAAAATGACTCTGTTTGGAAAATTCGTAGGCTGTGCATGTTCCTTTTTAATGCTTTGAAGATAAGACAGGATTTCATGGAAAGTTTAAGAGAAAATCAATAAGAATGCGACCATGCATTACATATGTCACAAGTTAGATCAATTTCATACTTTTCTTTCTTTTTTTTTCTCCACGATCGCTGAGATATGTGATTTGTTTGACCCCATTCTCCGGGCTGGTGGCCTGAAGAATTAAAAATTTGTTCTTGTTCTTGCTCTCTCTCTCTCTCTCTCTCTCTCTCTCTCTCTCTCTCTCTCTCTCTGTATGGAACAGGTTTCTGAACTGAGACCTTTGAACGAGTACGACAGTCGAGTAGTTAGAATAGTGTACTCTCGATCTGAGGTTCACGGTTCCAGTCTCGACAGCGGCTGCAAAAGCGAAAAGCGACTACTTCTTCTTCTTCTTCTTCTCTCTCTCTCTCTCTCTCTCTCTCTCTCTCTCTCTCTCTCTCTCTCTCTCTCTGTCCTCCCAATACAGGTGTAAAAACAAACACAGAAGACAAAGTCATACATATTAAAGATCAAGTAATTTAGTGTTCATCAAGATGCTGGTGGGGATGGGCAGGAGCCGTGTTATAGTTTCCACCAAACACTCCACTCCTCCCTCCTCCCAGCTCCCTCCTCTCTCCTTCGCCATATCTCTGCGAAATATTGTGATACTCGGCAACAACCATTTGTTATGCTCTGTTTGAGAACAACCCGTGCCGTCATTCCCAACCCCTTCCACTCACTGGCCCCACTCTCCTCCCGCATGAACTCTCCTTTTCCATCCACATAATCATGTATCCGCCTCCTTTTTGCCCCTCTCCTCCCCTACAGTCCCCTCTCTCTTTTGCCTTCACTGATCCCTAATAAAAAAAAAAAATGTCTCCTTCCCCACCTCTCCCACCACAAAAACCCACTATACGGACAAAACACGCAGAGGGACGCGCGCGCTCACCCAGACAGACACATACACACACACACACACACACACACACACACACACACACACACACACACGCACACACACACACGCACACACACACACGCACACACACACACGCGCGCGCGCGCGCACAGAGAAGTGTACTTACTGAAAAGAACATGTTAGAAAAAGACGGGGGGGGGAGTACATGCCAGGAAGGGTGCGGAGGGGGGAGTACAAGGCGGAAGTGGGTTAGGGTATAGGGTGAGAGGAGGATGGAGGGAAGAATGAGGAGAGGAGTGCGTGGAGGAGGACTGGCATGGAGAGCGGAGGTGGGGGGGGGGGGGGGGGGGGAGGATGCATCATGCGACGTCTCCGAAGTGAACCATGCGACACCGATGAAAGAGACGACGCACAAACACCATTCTTCCTCCGTCACTTACACCGACGTCAAGAGTTGTCGTCTCTCTCACTCTCCATCCAGGATATGCAACCCGAAAATAACAGGCGGACTAAGAGCCAATCGTGAGAACGTTTACACGAGTCGGCTGCCAGTCACGACGGCGTGACGACATGTCGACCTCGTTATGACGATTCACGCCAATCGATCCGGTTTGGGGAATTCCGGATGTAGATGGTTCATTCTTGTGGGCTGGTGAATGAAGTTTTGTTCAGTGACTATTTAAACCGACTCAGTTGTGCGATTCCACGTCGTGGTTCTGTCTGTGAACAACTAGGCCTATTATCATTGTCTTGTGAATTGTTTGTCCTCGTTATCTGGCGGATTAACATTTTTTTTTTCTATTTAAAACTTAACTTGTTCTTCGTTACCAAAAATGGCTGACTAGACGTTAATCTCAGTGGTTGATCCAGCTTCTTGTAAACGTATTCGACTGTGATTTTTTCCGCGCCAAGTTGCTGTGTGTATGAATTACCCAACTGAGTGATCGCTGCATGGTTTCACAAACAGGTGAAATGAGCTTTCAGTAATTTACCCTGAGTAAGTTCGCATTGTGAATTACGTTGTGCGACACATAGAGTACCAGAGTAGTTGACCAACATTTGCCCCTGTCGCGAAGAGAATTCTGTCAATCTTGAATTAAGTTTAAAGAGGGATTACCTGGAGATCATGTGCTGCTCAACTGTCTTGAGAGAATATGGTCCTTGAAAAGGTGCGATGTCTGTCACGGTCAGTGTGTCTGGGCCTGTCT
>CM031598.1:97425181-97430181 GCA_018398815.1 Conus ventricosus | reverse complement strand
TCTCTCTCTCTCTCTCTCTCTCTCTCTCTCTCTCTCTCTCTCTCTTTCTCTCTCTCTCACACACACGCACGCACGCACGCACGCACGCACGCACGCACGCACACACGCACACACGCACGCACACACGCACACACACACACACACACACACACACACACACGCCACCCTTCGCACCTCCCGGCTGCCCTTTTTTTCTTCGGCTCCACCCATGTCACCACATCCACACATACATAGTTTGTTCTGAAGAGGTTTTTAAAAACATTTTTAAAACCAATTTGTCCTGAAAATTGTTTTATTTTTTCCCCCAAACATTTTACTTGCCCTAAACCTAGCTTACTCTTTATCATGAACACTTTTTTGTTGTTGTTAATGTACTTTCTTAGAGATTAGACAGAGGATGTTACCGTTTTGAGCTGACCGTATCTCTCGGGTGTGTGTGTGTGTGTGTGCAGGTGATGATGTCGGTTCCGGGCCGCACGGTAGAAGAGCTGCTCCACCACTGGGGGCTGGTGGACCCGGACACGGAAGCCTTCGTCTCCCTCGACCCGTCTGCCAAGGAGAGGCGCGCGCTGACCCGCCATGAGCTAGACGTGCTGGTGCGCAAGTTCGCCGCCTGGCTGCGGCAGGAGGGCGTGGGCAAGGGCGAGGTGGTGGGCGTGGCCCTGCCCAACTGCCTGGAGCGGGTGGTGGCCGACTTTGGGGTGGTCTGCTCCGGGGCCGTGGCTCTCAACGTGCAGGTGTTCCGGACGGACGGGGAGGACATCGTTCAAGTGAGGGGCCTTGTTTTGTACTGATTAGGGAAGATTTTTCTGTCAGACACAGTTTTTTTTTTCTTTTACCCTGTCCCTTTCTCCTTCGTTTAGAAAAGACACAACCAGTGTTATGCAGGCACTCAAGATCTGACCAGTGCGCTGGGCTAATGCGTAGGTCAGACATCTGCTAAGTCGTAGCCACGAGACCGTCATCTTAGATTCTCTCATCTTAGCTGTTAATTAATTTATCCATCAGCTTACAATCATGCACAGTATAGTCTCAAGACGTAGCGGATGTGGTGTAGCGTATATGGACTAGTCCGCACGCAGTGACGCGTCCTTGTTGAAACTGAAACTGAAACAGACCTTCCTTCCTCGTCCTTTCCTGTCCTCCTTCCCTTCTACGAGACAGTTGTCTTGCTGTATGTAGTCGAAAGGTCAGGGTCGATTTAAAAGAGGTATCGACGGTGTAGTGGGAAATTATCCAACCGTATGCCCTCCCTATTCATATTCACCGCTTGGTCCCGTTCCAGACGTCACAAGTTTGCTCCTCCCTCTCTCTCCCTCCCAGACAGTTTACATACCCCCCCCCCCCCCATCTCCCCTCCACCACCCCGCAAAAAAGGCTTCACAGGGAGAAAGAGCGGTAAGGACAAGAACAAGCAAGGAAAACCGTTGCCAATCTTCATGTTTTTCCCTTGCGTATTCGTCAAGTAACGGTCTATACACCTGACAGAATTTTTTGACGTTCCGCACGCCCACTTCACTCCCTTCTTACATTCCTACCCCTTCCTTCCCCGCTCCATTCTCCGCCTACACACATACATACACGCACGCACGCACGCACGCACGCACGCACACGCACGCACACACACACACACACACACACACACACACACACACACACACACACACACACACACACACTCCACGCTCATATTCCAGCCCCCAACCCCAACCCTTCCTCAACCCACCACGTTCTCGTGACGAACTGACCCACCCCTTGAATTGAAGCATTTTGTTCATCGGCGTAAATTTTTTTGTTTCACTACGTACGCAAGGTTGTCAGTCAAGATTCAAGGGAAGTAACCGCAAAAGCTCTTTAGAATCGGTTGATTTTTTCTTTTTTTAATTGCATGGATTTTTCTTAGTTTGCGCATGCATGAGGGAGGGAGAAGAGAGAGAGAGGCAGACAGACAGCCATCCAACCAATGTGTGTCTTTGCACCCTTCTGTCCATGCCTGTACGTGTGTGTATGCGCGAACGCTTGTGCATGTTTTGGCTCCACTACTAAGCAGGTATTCTCACAAGCAGGTGTTCTGCACGTGTTGGATCAGAACAGGTGCCACTAAGCACCTCCGAATCAATCATTTACACGTAGGGAACTGACACACTTTGGGCTGGTACATCCATCTTACTTGGTTCTCTGGGAATTTTTTAGTGTTGGAGCGAGAGAGTTCCAGACTTGGACCGGCATTCATGTGAAGGGAATAGCGGACTTGGAGTCTGAGAACTCTGCATGAGCAGACAGGTGAATACAGCTCTAGTGTCGCTGTGTATTCATCGCGAAGTTGCCGGGTTCCAAGTCCCTGTCGGATCAGCATGAATATTGGCTCAGGTGTCTTGTAGATAGTGACCCAAAAACAAACCCGGAAGTTTTGATGATGATCTTCTCAACAGGTCTTTAAGGATAGACCCACAGATGAATAAACGAACAAAGCAGTTAATCATAAAGTAAGAGGATGAAACGTAACAATGTCATAGCATGGATGAGTAAGGCAGACCCCCCCCCTCCCCCTTCCCCTGGCTCCCTCCATCAGCCTGACAGTGCATTGCTGTGTTTCAGGCACTGAACAGCACCAAGGCCAAAGCATTAGTGCTGAACCCTGAGTCTCCCCATGGCGCCTGGAGCATTCTCAAGGACCTCGTCGGTGACTTGGAGAACGATGTACACTGTGAACGACTGCCTCACTTGCGGAGGATCATCACCTGCCGACGAAGCGAGGACCCTGCGTTGGACTTCTTCAAACGTTTAGACAATTTCAACAAGTCTTTACAGCGGGCTCACGCTCTGGCCTCAGACGACGCAGTCATCTGGACCACCTCAGGCAGCACGGGCTATTCCAAGCTGGTGCCACAGACGCACGCCAATCTGATGCACATCACGTTGCAGGTGTTGCGCCACGCCCAGCTTCAGAGCGGAGACAAGTTCCTCAATTGCGCCCCCTTAGGATGGGCTGGTGGGTACCCCTTGTGGTTTCTGGCCAGTGGGGCCACGCGAGTGTTCGTGGACACCAGCGGAGGACCTCCTCAGGACATGGCTACAGCACTGTGGCAGTGCATACAGAAAGAAAAGTGCAAGTACGCCTTTGTCTCTCCCATGTACGTGTCCACCGTGCTGGAACAGCCTCAGCTGTGGCAAGGAGAAGGCAAGTGGCTGCCTGAAGGCCTCTGCTTGGCCGGGCAGCCCATGAAGCGGACTCTGGTGTCTGCCGCACGACAGCTCTGTCGCCACATCGACATCAACTACGGCACAACCGAATGCGGTGTCATCACCACCACCCGCATCACTGAACCAGGCTCTTACCAGGACGGCATGACGGGCCCGGCAGCTGAGGGAGTGCACGTGCGTATCGTGGACGAGAACCTCGAGGACGTGGCGGAGGGTCAGACGGGGGAGATCCTGGCCAAGAGCCCTGCCCTGTATGGTCTCTACATAGACAACCCGGCAGCCTCCGAGAAATCCTTCACACGGGATGGCTGGTTCCGGACCGATGACGTGGGCTACTTCCTTCCCGACAAACAGATCGTTCATCTCGGCCGCCGCTCAGACGCCATCACCAGGGGCGCCTACCTATGCTACCCGGGTTGGCTGGAGACGTTGTTGCGACGATCCCCCGACGTTCAGGATGTCTGTGTGGTGCCTGTGCCCGATCCGGTTCTTCACCAGGAAATCTGTGCCTGCGTGGTGCCAGTGCAGTATCCTCCGGCCTACGACTTGGAGGCCTCTCTGAGCGCCTTTGCGGACTCCTTGCTGATGACACAGCCTGGGGAGGCCCAGCATATGGCGCCCAAATACTACGTCATGCTGAAGTCCATTCCCTTAACTCCCACAGGCAAGATAAGCCGTAAAGACGCCCGTGCTATAGCTGTTAAGCAACTAAGGTTGTGCTTAGAATAGAATGAGTAGATTTGAGCTGTTTGTATACATCCGTATGTGCGTTCGTGCGTGCGTGTGTGTGTGTGTGTGTGTGTGTGTGTGTGTTTGTTTGTGTGTGTGTGTGTGTTTAGGAGACTGATTTGTACTGTGTGTTTATGTGCTCGAGCACACAAATACACGTCTTTTCATCCCACATATTTGTTTTGTTGTTGTGTTTTTTGATAATTTATTGTCGCAAAAAAAAAAAAAAAAGTGATTCATTTTCTTGTGGAAGCTACCTTTTCTTCATGCCAGAAACTCTTTCTCTCTCGCTCTCTCTCTCTCTCTCTCTCTCTCTCTCTCTCTCTCTCTCTCTCTTGTGCACCCCAAGTATTTTGTTATGATCTGTGCAATCTGGTTCGGGTTTTGTTTAAAAAAGAAATTGGTTGTGACAATTTCGGCATATTTATTCCAGCAGAATGCTCTTTCTTTATTCGTCAGCTCACGCAGGTAGAAGTGATAGCAGAATTTAGTGTTATTATTGTATTCAGGAAAAAATGTTTACTTTTGGAACAAAAAATCATTCTGTTCAAATAATAACGATTTTTGATAAACAGGTTGTGGTGGATTGATGGATTATTTTTTTCTCCGTCCGTCTGTCTGTCTGTCTCTGTCTGTCTGTCTCTCTCAGTCTGTGTATCCCTGCCTCTGTCTCTTCCTCTGTTTTCAGTCATTTATTTTCTCAATTTGACTGCTTTGTACGCATCCCTTCAGTCGGGGTTTTGGTCTCTTTTTTTTTTTGAAAGAGACACCAGTATCATTATTACTCTCTAGTCAGATAGTTTCATCGGTTCTACTTCGTTTCCGTAAGCTAAAAGTCGTAAGCGAAACGTAGATAGCCTAAGGCTGACGTTCAGTTAATGTGGAGGTGTTCACGTGTTAAAACCTTTTCATTCTCCTGGCCGATTTTAAACAGAAGAAAACATAAGGTTTCTGTAGTTACTGTATTGGTCTAGCTGCTAATCACAAGCAAATAAAGAAACGCAAGGAAGCTAGCCACAGTGATTTTCCTTCGTCATCTGCTGTCGGAAAATTGCTGCGCTTTGCTT